>OX387241.1:149445538-150045538 GCA_947561735.1 Cenchrus americanus
TGTACTCTCACTGCAAGGGGACTTGAATATATCCTTCGACTGCGACAGAAGCTGTGGAACTCGCAGCTACAAATCAAGTACCCAACGCAATGCTGGAGATTTACGCTGCGTCGAAGAAGCTTGCCCCAAGTGAACTCGACATCCCAGAGAAGTCGGACAAAGCCAACAAGCCTCAGCCAGCTGAGGAGGTTCTAGTCAAGACAATTGACCTCGGGACAGGCGACAGCAGTAAGACCACCACCATCGGGGTGGGTCTCGACCCCAAATAGGAAGACGCGCTCATCAACTTCCTCCGGGCTAACCGCGACATCTTCACGTGGAAACCAGCAGACATGCCAGGGGTGCCCAGGGAGTTGATTGAGCATTCACTCAACGTCGACCCTAAAGGTACCCTGAAGCGACAACACCTCCGCTGCTTCGCCGACGACAGACGGGACGCCATCAAGAAGGAACTCGCCAAACTACTCGCGGCTGGCTTCATCAGAGAAGTCTTCCATCCTGAGTGGCTCGCCAACCCCGTCCTTTTCCGCAAGAAGAACTCGAACGAGTGGAGGATGTGCGTCGACTACACCGACCTCAACAAGCACTGCCCCAAGGACCCCTTCGGGTTGCGCGGATTGATCAAGTCATCGACTCCACGGCGGGGCTGCGACTGCTCTGCTTCCTCGGTGCTACTCCGGGTACCACCAGATCACGATCAAGGAAGAAGACCAGGAGAAGACCACGTTCATCACCCCATTTGGCGCGTACTGCTACACGACCATGTCCTTCGGGTTGAAGAACGCCGGCACTGCCTACCAACGAGCTATCCAGGCCTGCTTCAAGAGGCAGCTCAACAAGAACGTCGAAGCTTATGTGGATGACGTGGTCGTCAAGACCAGAAACTCCAGCACACTCATCGCCGATCTTTAAGAGACTTTCGCATCCCTACGAGAGTACCGCTGGAAGCTCAACCCGAACAAGTGCGTCTTCGGCGTACCCTCGGGAAAACTACTCGGCTTCATCATCAGCCACCGCAGCATCGAAGCCAATCCCGAGAAGATCTCCGCCATCACCAGCATGAAAGCTCCCACGTGCATCAAAGACGTGCGAAGGCGACCGGTGCATGGCGGCTCGGCTGTATTCATCTTGAAGCTTGGAGAACGGGGGCTCCCCTTCTTCAAACTACTCAAACACCAAGAGAAGTTCGCGTGGACTCTAGAGGCAGAACAAGCCCTTGCCCTGCTCAAGGACTTCCTATCAAAGTCACCAGTCCTCACGGCTCCTCGCAAAGGCGAGTAGCTACTACTCTACCTCGCTGCGACTCCTCACGTGGTCAGTACTACCATCATCGTCGAGCGGCAGGAAGACGGCCACTCCTATCCAGTCCAGCGTCCAG
The DNA here is from genome assembly GCA_947561735.1 of Cenchrus americanus. Classification (NCBI taxonomy): domain Eukaryota; kingdom Viridiplantae; phylum Streptophyta; class Magnoliopsida; order Poales; family Poaceae; genus Cenchrus; species Cenchrus americanus. The sequence goes on from OX387241.1 coordinate 149,446,917, forward strand.
TCAACTTCGTCAGCGAGGTCCTGTCAGAACCTAAGGCACGCTACAAGCCAGTACAGAAGCTTCTGTACGCAATGCTCATCACCTCGCGGAAGCTACGACACTACTTCCAGGAGTACTCGATCTCCGTCGTCACCGACTACCCGCTCGGCGATATCCTGCGAAACCAAGATGCTACTGGAAGAATCTCCAAGTGGGCAGTCGAACTCAGCGCCCTCAACATCGACTTCAAGCCATGCACAGCCATCAAGTCGCTGGCACTAGTCAACTTCATGGCGAAGTGGCAGGAGAATCAACTACCTACTCCAACCGAGCGCCTAGAGCACTGGGTGATGTACTTCGACGGCTCGCTCAACCTCGAAGGCGCAGGTGCAGGGGTACTCTTGATCTCCCCAACGGGCAAACAACTCAAGTACGTCCTGCAGATCTTCGGGAAGGTCTCTAGCAACGAAGCCGAGTATGAAGCTCTGCTACACGGGCTACGCCTCGCGGCTTCACTGGGCATCAAGCGGCTACTAGTCTACGGCGACTCCGCAGTGGTCATCAACCAAGTCAACAAGTCCTGGGACCGCAACAAGGAGAACATGGACGCCTACTACCTAGAAGTCCGCAAGCTCGAGAACAAGTTCTACGGTCTCGAGTTCCACCACGTCGTCCGCGACAACAATGTTGTAGCGGACGTCCTGTCGAAGCTTGGTTCTACTCGCGCTCAAGTACCAGCGGGTGTCTTCGTCCACGAGCTTCACGCGCCATCCATCCCAGAGCCGGCGCCACCAACCACTGATCCAGCACATCCCCCGGCTGGCCAGGAGGTCATGATGATCGACGTGGACTGGAGGCAACCCTTCATCGACTACCTCAGCGAGAAGAAGGTTCCCTCGGACAAGAACTTGGCCGAGCAACTCGTCCGCCGTGCCAAGTCCTACGTCCTAGTCAGAGAAAAGCTCTACAGGCGGGGCACATCTTCTGGAGTACTCATGAAGTGCGTCCCACGAGAAGAAGGCAAGGGCATCTTGGAGGAGATCCACAAGGGCGTCTGCGGCAACCACGCGTCCTCTCACACGCTGGTCAGCAAGGCCTTCCGACGAGCTTTCTATTGGCCCACAGCTCTGGGCGACGCCGAAGAACTCGTTAAAAGGTGCCAAGGGTGCCAATACTTTGCCAAGCAAGAACACGTCCGGGCGTACAAGCTAGTCACCATACCGCCAACCTGGCCTTTCACCTGCTGGGGGCTCGACATGATTGGGCCACTCCCAACTGTGCCAGGTGGATTCAACAGAGTACTGGTGGCCATCGACAAGTTCACCAAGTGGATCGAGGTCAAGCCAGTCACATGCCCCAAGGCTGACAGAGTACTCGGCTTCCTGGATGAACTCGTACATCGCTACGAACTACCCCACCGTATCATCACAGACCTGGGCTCCAACTTCAACAATCACCAGTTCTGGGAATACTACAAGAACAGTGGGATCGACGTCCAATATGTTTTAGTTGCCCATCCTCGGGCCAACAGACAAGTCGAGCGCGCCAATGGGATGGTGCTCGATGCTCTCAAGAAGCGGCTAGACGATGCTGCCAACACCAAAGGAGGCAAGTGGATCAAGGAACTACCCAATGCGCTCTGGGGGCTATGTACTCAACCCTCCAAGCCGACGGAACAGTCGCCATACTTCCTGATCTACGGCTCCGAAGCAATCCTCCCTGATGATGTCATGTGGGACTCACCGGCAGTGGAGCAGTACGACGAAGGCGTATCTGAAGACAGCAGACGAGTTGACATCGATGGACTCAAAGAAGCTCGATGTGCTGCCCTCGTCCAATCAGCAAGGTACCTCAAGGGTATCCGACGCTACCACGATCGCAATGTCAAGGAACGCTCCTTCAACGTTGGCGATCTTGTCCTTCGCCGCATCCAGAACACGGAAGGACTACACAAGCTCAGTTCGCCCTAGGAAGGTCCCTTCATAGTTGCAAAGGTGACCGGACCTGGCTCCTATCGCCTCCAGACGCTCGAAGGTGAAGATGTCCACAACTCGTGGAATATCGACCAGCTCTATTGATTCTACACCTAGTCTACCGACTACCCTGGGGGCTCAAGTCTACACGACTACTCAAAGACCCCTTCGCCGTAAGCGGCCTCCGGGTCCAGGCACCAGTCCCCGGACTACTCTAATCCAAGATCCAGCCTACGCGGCTACTAACGGATCTTGGGCTGCTCCGAGCGACAAAGGACTCCAGCAGCGGTCTACTAAGAGACCATGTACCCCTAGATCCAGCTGACACGGCTACTAACAGGTCTACTGCTGTAAGCGGCTGTATTCCCTAGCACTACTTAGCCGTAGGCGGCCTCCGGGTCCTGGCGACTACTCTTGTAAAACGGCCCTGGCCATCCAGGTGTACTTCTCTCAGTAATAAAGTTTGATTATCTATCAAATGATTTACTGTCTCTTTTCCCTCAACGGGTCTACTGGCGAGTACGACTACTCGTGACAACTTCATGATGGGACTCCGCATACACACATCGCGACAATGAGTACTCATGTATGGAAGTTTTTCTCATTCATATTTAAACAAGTTCATTACAACTCTGTTTATCTACAACTACTGCTACGAGCTAACCCTACAGGACTACTGGAGGTTGAGCTTCTCGGCGACTTGTTCAGCAATCGGCGCCATCGCTCCCGGCGGTACCGCGTCTTCGCTCATCCGTGCAGTTGGCTGCTAGTCCGCCGGCGACCACGTCAACTGGAGCCTTCGGGAAGTACGACTTCATATACGCCAGGATCTGGTTGGGGATCGACTTCGCCAAGTGCTTGACGTACGTCGCCAGACGGCTGGGTGCTTCTCTCAGCCGGTCCACCAACAGAGCTATCTTCGGTCCGCTCGGGTGACGCACCAGTAACCTCGCGATGGGAAGTGCGGCCTCCTCGAGTTCCTTCATCTGGGCCCGCAGCTTCTCGCAGTCCTCGTTCAGCTTCTGCAAAGATTTGTAGCAGTTGACGAGGTCACGATCGGAGGCAATGCACAGCTCCATGTGCTTATCGCACTCATAAGCCAACTACTTGTAGTCATACTCAAGTACCTCACGGGCCTCCTTCTCCCGGTAGAAGAGGTTCTTCATGTCGACTTCTGACGCCCTCAGCTGCTCGACACGAGTCTCAAGCTCTGCGATCAACAAAGCAAGGCGGGTCAGACTACTACAAGCTACTTCCAATGGGTACATGACAAGACAACACGTACCCTTATTCTTGTTGCGGAGCGACTTGTTCTTCCGCACAAGCTCGTCGCTCTTCGCCTGCATGTCCTGGACTTCGTTGTGGTACTGGGCGAAGGCGCCGTCCAGCTTTGACTGAAGCATGGCGGAGTGCTTCCGGGCCTTCACGAGTCGTTCTTCTAAGGCTTCTACCCGGAGCACTGCGTCGCCGTACCCTTGGAGCATGCCAGACTTCTGGCAGGATCTCTCCGCGACATCCTGCAGCAGACAACAGATGTCAATTAGGTACTCAGCACTCTACGGCAGATCGACTACTTCAAAGTATCCACAACTCACCTTCATCCATTGCTCGGCTTGGCGCATCGCCTCCAAGTGGCGATCTACCACCGCTGGGTCGACAAGGTCATCTGCTACCAGCTCAATCCCACCACGACTACTCGTGGCGGCTCCAGACATTGGCGCCGAACGGATTGGTTCCGCATCTTGGATCTCTGGTGAACGGACGACTACTTCCAGAGTTGATTCTGGCAGTACATCGTCGCGTTCTCCTTCGGCCACCGCGGGGGCTTCTCCGCCAACTACTTCCATTGGCTCGGGGGCTCCTCCAGCAGCTCCTTGGGTCTCTGGTGCCAGGCTTTCATCGGGCACACTTCAGGAATAACGCCTCCCTCGGCTTCGGCACCTGTCAACAAGAAGACACGGGATTAGTCACCATCAGTGGCTACGACTACTCCTTGAGGTTACCTGCACTCGCGCAGTGTACTCACCCTCTACGATGCTGGCCTCTGGCAATGCAGCCTCCACGGCCGGCGCCTCGGATTCTGCCTGAGGGGCGGGAGCGGACTCCTCAGCGGCTGGCGCGGATTCCTCTTACGCCACCGCTGCGGTGGGTTCATCCCCATCCCAGGTCAAGTCCATTGATTTCCTGCAGAGTACACAACTGGTTGTCAACCTAGTACGACTACCAAACCAAATGTGCTACTCGGGAAAGATCTTCACTTACAAGCTCGACCGGACTACCGTCACGGTTGGGGCGCCGAGGATGCTGGCGATGTCGACCGGTCCAGCCTCAGCAGGCGTCTCCTCTTGCGCCTCAGTAGCCGCTCGCTCTTCAGCAGCAGGAGTGGTTGGTTCAGAGCTCCCCTCAACTACTGGGGGTTGGCGCGTCAGCTGCGCCACGAGCTCCTCCACGGTGGGGGCTGGGCTGTGGGTACCTCCAGCCGGCTCTCCCACCGTATCCCAGTCGCCTTTGTCCCCCTGCTCTACAGGGTCGGAAGGCGGAATCTCCTGCAAGCAATGAGGTTTCATCGTCAGTACACTACATCGAGACACAAGTACTCGACTACCCTACTCAAGGAAGCTTACCTCCTGAGATGTGGTCTCGGTGACCTTAAGCTTCTTGGCCACACGCTTGCGGGCCACGTTGCGCGGCCTCCTTGGCGGCGCAGGCAAACTAGCCTCCAGGCTAGTTGGCGGATCCTGAACGAGAGGGACATGCGGCAGTCCGGGGCGGCTGAATCTCGCCCGCAGCTGGAAGCGCTCGTGCAGCTTCTGCTCATCATCTTCCTCCAAAGTGTCTTCAACGACTACGGTGTCGTCCCCTTCACCGACTTCGCGGCGCTCCTTGGCCTTCCCCTTTCCCTCATCCGGGATCTCGACAAGTCGAGGAGGCGACACCGGCTCGGAGACGAACTTCACTACGTTGTCCTGCAAGAAGCACATTGGATGAGTACGACTACTACTACATAATCAGTACCCGACTTCAGTACGGCTACTGACCTCATTGGGTGGACGCGCGGCGGAGTACTCGGGCACGGGGCACGGCGTGTATGACGGCATGTCCTTGAAGATCCTGCCCAGTCTATCAATGACGTCGTCGTCGTCGACTTCACCCTCGGGCATTCGCGACGAGTCGCCGTCGCCGGTGTACTGGTAGCCCAAGGTGTCGCAGGCCATCAGCGGCTGCACCCTTCCCTTCATGAAGCTGAAGGCCGCATGTTCGGCCCTCAGCCCGGCTTCTCTCAAAGCCTTGATCTTCGCCAGCAGCTCGGGTAGCTGGATACCCTCCAGCATCGTTGGCTCAGAGTTCCACCAGGGCCGGTGCTTCGGCTGCTTCCTGCTCGGCTTCGGCAGCTCCAGGTGGTGATCGGTGATGTAGAACCACTTTGACTTCCAATCTTGATTGGAGTCGATCAGCTTGTACGTGAGGTATTGCTCCGCGGCATCCTCGCGCATCTGGATGCCAGCTCCCCCCACTACTCGGGGGTTGTTGGCGCTTGGCTGGGGCTTCACTCGGAAGAATTTCTAGAAAAGTACCCAGTGGGGCTTGATCCCCAAGAAGGCTTCGCAGAAGTGAACGGAGACAGAAGTGTGGAAGATACCGTTGGGGTTGAGGTTGAGGTACTCGATGTCGTAGTACTCTAGAAGCCCCTTGAAGAAATCGCTGGCCGGGAGAGACAACCCTCACTCCGCGAATCGCGTGAACATGGGGATCTCGTATGGGTTCTTCTCCATGGGATACGGATCTCCCGCAGCGGCACACCGCATATCGACTTCCTTCTCCCGCAAAATCCACTGTTGAGGAGCGCCAGCAGATCTTTAGTCTTCGCTTTGGACTTCTTCCACTCCTGGTTGGGATTTGGCCGTGGCGGAGACACCGGCGGCGATGTCCCCGCAGCGGATCCGGCAGCTTCCTCGCGGGACCTCTTCTTCCCACCGGTGATCTTCAAGCTCTTCGACGGCGTGGGCTTCATCCCCCAAGTGCACCGAGTCTTCACTCACATTCGCTTGGGGGCTACGGCGGTGGTTTCCGGCGGCAGCGCGCTTGGATCTACACTCCCCACTAAGGCGGCAGTGCGCACTGGCGGTGGTTTCTAGGCACGATCTGCTCGGAATGGCTGCAAGTGCGTGAGGTGAAAAACCCTAGGGGTTTCGGCTTCTATTTATAAGTCAACGGCGGCTCCTCCAACGGCCGGATGGATAAGTCTTCAGACGGCTGACTCAGCGGCGGCGCCTGACCCTTCAACTTCTACTAGTCGACACGCCTCATCTCGGGGGCTCGGCTACTTCTACTCAATTCCCTGGGTAGTGAAAGATTCAAGAGCAACTTAGGACACTTTCTACACACAAGATGACCCTTCAATTCGATAGGAAGTACTCGACTCAAGGCTCGGGGGCTCCGTGCCATGTGTCCTTCGGTTTTTTCTGCGGATTTTTCGGGATAATCTTGCCAGAACTTCAGATGGACCCTCAGCCAGAGTCTACAACTCAACCTAAGGCTCAGGGGCTACTCCATATGGAGTGCGATTTTGCAATTCCATATCAGCTTAAAGACAACACGGGTATTGTTGAAGACCTTCAAGAGCAGCACTCGAGGATGCTTGGGAGTACTCGAGAAGACTTCAAGATTACTCAAATATCAGCTGGAGTACATTCCAGCATCGGGATGCTTCAAATATTCTTGAGAACTTTTGGCTTGTAGTACTCGGGGACGCTTGAGGGCTACTCGTTAAGGCCGTCAAGACTACTCGAAGCTATCGTACTCGACTACAAAGTACTCGGGGTGTAACAACCCCGGATTTTCGGTGAGGAAAACCCGAGTCCCTGTACCTTTGCGATAGTCCCGGGATAAATGGCTATCACGTATAGATCTCATCACAGAAGGTAAATCACAACCGTACAACGCATCACACAAATATCGGTACATAATTTATTACATGTCCATAATGGAGCACAACATTACAAGCCTCAAGGCTGAATCAGAGTAAAATTCTACGCAGCGGTAGCTAGCATCCCAGAAGGGTCTCCATCTGTTGTTCTTCACGCCCACAGGCATCCTTGAGCGAAGCGACGCATCCCTTAGTCGTACCATCCGTCAGCGTTGCTGTCGAAGTCGGACTCGTACCCTGCACACCCAAAGTCTATCCCCAAGGAGTGGGATAGGTTCACGTCACCGACTGTATGCAGCTTTAAGTGGCCTATCTTCTAAAGGGTAAGAAAAGAGACAAGGTAGAAGCTCAGGTTTCCTATGCAGCAGCAAGCATAAACAGAAACCATCTCCATATAGGTCCCAAACCAATCTCTCAAACATAGCTTGGAACCACTTGGTACCCCAGGGCCCCGTCTCGACAACCTATATCCTTCTAGGGTTGATGCGAGAACTTCCTCTCCTCGCACCTCAATGATTGCAATCGGATCGACGAGGTATAGGGAGCCACTCTCCTCTAACCGACTGCAACCACGGCTCACCACACTCTCAACTACAGGGGGAGGTAGAAATCCCAAAACATGAGGAACGAACATGTCTTCAAAGTTTGTCCATGACCGAGGACGCGGCTATACGTATAGATCAAACAACTCTACAGAGCATGTACACCTGTACCCAACTCGGAATGGAACCCGGCCGGTGGCCGACCAACCGAGCCCATCCTACCGTGCGAACTCTCGGTAGTTACAATCCCATCCTGCATTCGGCCCTCAAAACGATCCCCCCCACCTCCGTAGTGGGGATTGCACCGAAACTGTGAAATGCCCCCGTGTGGCCACACGGGAGTCGCTCTGAGAGGGTGGTCTCACCTCCACCTCTCCCCCACTGATACCCCGCTATCCTCCTGGCAGGTATGGTCCTGCACTTGCCGAGCTCAACTCGCCCCTAACCCCATGCTCGGCGAGGTGGTGTGTACGAAAGTCCTATCGACAAGTTGATCCACTCGGTTTCAGACCGGGGCAAGCTCATGTCCTCCATCCGCAAGTAAAACCCCAACACCTAGCCTCCATAAATCGTCACAGTAGGGATACACTGAGGAGTGCACCCCTATCCCCGATCCCAGATCGGTTGTTTCGAGCTCACCCCCGCCAAAGTACCCAAAACGCCTTCTCCTGCCGGTTTTACCCCACTCACGCCAAGAACCACTATTCCCATCCCAAACACATGCATCGCGAAGCTCAGCGCATATTCACGCTTTTATAAACATATATAGTAGTAGGACAATCAAAGACAGGATAATTAAAGAAGGCAGTGCAAGGTTCATCATCATCATGCATTTGAGGTAAAGCGCTAGCATTCTACATAGCAATGCCTAATAGGTATTTCAGAATTAAAGGACCGATACGGCGAACTAGAGATGGGGGAGTGAATGGGAGTCGATAAAAAATCTTCTCGAAGGAGATGGAAACTCCAACAAGATGAACGCGGCTTCCAACACACTTCTCCAACTCACTACCCAAGTTGGTCAAGCCCACGTAGCCACTAGAGTGCCACTGGACCTAAGAACCAACACACAACCTTCCGACCCGAGAACGCAGCGGAACACCAAACCTCGAGTCTACATACCAACACCGGTCAGACCGGTGAGCACCACCGGTCAGACCGGCCCCTGCTGGTGAAACTAGGCAACTTTCACTAAGTGGCTCCACACTGGTCAGACCGGTGAGACGCACCGGTCAGACCGGTCACAGCTTGAAAGCCCCCAAAGCACCAAAAAGGCCAATCGACCTCCAACCTGACCCAAACTCGAAACAGCCCCAACACAGGACAACAGCAAACTCACCCAAAGGTTCACCCGAGCAAAAACCCACCAAGGGTTGCACCGGTCAGACCGGTCAAGAGCACCAGTCAGACCGTTGTAGCCTTGGCAGCTCGAGATGAACAGCACCCGCGGGTCAACTCCCCCAAATCCAAACCTCGATCCCCCGATTCGCTCCACGGACTTGAACAAGACTTTGGGGATAATAGGAACACCTCATGAGTAGTCCATATCCAAGTTTAATCCCACCAAAACTTTTCCAAAAAGGAGGAATCGAAGAAATCCCGCAAAGAACACCACAAACCCTAGAACTCGAAAAACACCAAAATCGAGCCCCTTTACTCACAGATTTCGGAGGGGAATCACAGCCCAAAGAACCACGAACGGTTCCCACAAATTTCCCCCATCAAATCCCCAAGAGCAAGGTCCCGAAAACAACCCAAAGAAATCACCAAGAGAGGGCTCCGAAAATCACCACCAAGAACAACCGGGAACAACACATCCAAACCTTGAGGAACCATGCCGAATCATCTATACATGCAACAAAGGTTCATACAAGGTCTAGCTTGCCGCCCAATCATCCAACCCTCTCACAAGATCTCACCATGAAGCTCTCAAGCTAGTCCTACAGAAATGCTAAGGAAAAAATAGGAAGGGAAAATAGGAAGGCAAATGAACTAGGGTTTCAAAGCTTGGCTGCCATCCTCTCACCTCTTGGGTTATATGGAGGCAACCGAAAGTCTAAAAGGCCCTTTCCTAATAACTAGGGATACAAGCCCCTCTAGGGCGGATTTGGAAGTCTTCATGTCTTCACCATCGGACGGATGCCCAGCGACCGCACCCTGCGTAGCCTCGACGCAAGCCATGCGATCCCGACGCGTGTCCTCCGCTTCGAAGTCTCCGGACTGCGTCGTCGCACACCGGTCAGACCGGTGCTCCCCACCAGTCAGACCGGTACCCACCGGTCAGACCGGTCTGGCGCTGCTGCAGCACCGTCTTCGGTTCTTCGGTCTTGGCTTTGTGGATCAACCAAGGAACCCAGTGGTTTTCTGGTGAACCACCGGAAACCCCGCGAACTCGATGTAGCCTACGCCAATCTCCACTCATGACTCGGCTCCCACATAGTCTCGGCTCGACCTTGGTTTTGAGGCTCAACCAAGAAACCGTCCACGACTTCATCATGCTGTTCATGCCACCATGCGGCCTGCACTTGACCCCGCTGGCCACCGGGTCCCTCGAACGAAGCCTACTTGTCTTCTCCACACCTGGAGGCCTCACCGGCGACGACCTTTCGCGCTTGTTCTTCACCCGCACCAACACCAGTCAAGCCGCAACCTGCACCTGCAATACTTAGCCAAGAATCAGTCCACACAACGTTGTCAATCACTCGTCACACAAGGAAGCGACCATCCACCGGTCCTCGAACCACACATGGTCCTCACTCTCCCCCTCGATAAGTGCATTAACAACACCCACACAAAAGTAACAAGAGAGAAAAGAAAAAGAAAAGAAACAAACAAAAAGAAACTTCAACAAGCGATCGAAAGCCGAACAAAGGCAAAGAGCAAGATCACTTGAAGAAGACAAGTCTCGGACCCCTTAGGCAAGGGCAACGGCTTGACACATCCGAGACAAAACAAAGCTCAAGCAAAGAGTGCAAACCACCAAAGCAAAGCTCAAAAAACCACAAAGAGCTCCCTTTGCAGACATGCAAGCTCCCCCTGAACCAATGCACCTCCCCCTGGACGAATGCATGCAAACCACTTGAAAACGGAGCAGCTGCAACACCTTCAGCTCGCACCGGTCAGACCGGTCATCACCACTGGTCAGACCGGTGTCCAACATGTGCACAGGACCAGCACACACACCGGTCACACCGGTGACCTCGACCGGTCAGACCGGTGACCAACAGAGCCCAGAAATGGCTCGAAACCACCTGAAAACCTTCTAAATGCATCCAACATGCCATTTCAAGCTCAAACTTCTCCCCCTTGTTGGCAATGCATGAATCAAGCCAAAAACGCAAAACTTTCAACCTAGAGCTTCTCAAATAGACAAAATTCAACATAGGATGCTACACATGTCCAAATAAGCAAGTTAGATACTCTATAGCTTCGTATCGACATCAACTACAAGATCACCAAGTTTCACAACCATTGGACGAAGCTAAGATGGATTTGGGCAATTTTGCGAAAAACTTGTCTCTCATGAGCAAAGTCCCAAACATGATCAAAGCATATCAAAATGGCAAAGCCACACAAACTTCATGCTAGGACAGCCATTCTAATCATATGACCATCACAAACACCCACAAGCACCTCATGTCATGTCAAAGCCACCGAGCCATGTGCCTACTTCTATGTATGAGACTTCTCATTGGTAGGCATCGTGCAACGGTTTAGCACCCAAAACAAATTAAATTCAGCACATATAACATGGAAGCATATTTTCCAAGCATTTTACATTTCATTTTCAGATTCATAATTGGTACATGAAATGTCTTTGCGACAAAAAGGAACTTATGCCCCTCCACAAGATAAAGCAAGAGGGCTATTTCATGATGGCAAATGAGCCTTTGGCCCCATATGATCAATAAACTAGCTATCCAACCACAAATTAAGCATAGCAAAGCCACTAAAACATGTCAAGATCATATAAAGGCATTTACACATGAGAGAGCATATATGTGACATTTTTCAAAAATATAGCCATCAACCATGGATTATTCATCACGATCATCAAGAGCTAAGCTAAACTAACCATATCATACCAAACAAGCTCACAAAGACATAAATAGCATTCCATGGTGAAAAATGTATATGAGAGAAGCTTTTCCTAACCAATGCATATGATACAAAATGCATGCAATCTAAGATACAAGGATGCCTATACATCATGTTACATATGCCATGCCAAATGCAAGAAATGCAAAAAGAAAAGCTATACATATGCTACAAAGGAGCTCCCACACACAAAGCTCACAAACCACCGGCTCCTCGAGGGGAGGCAAAAAGGGCTCGACACCACCGGCAAAAGAGCAAAGGAGCACAAAACTCACAAGCTCCCCCTAAACACATGCACTAGGGACAAAGAGCATACAAAGCTCACCCTACACACATGAGATAGAGAAGGAGCAAAACAAACCAAGTGGCTTGACCAAGGCCACACACTCGAAGGTCACAAATACACCTACCTTTATCATTTCTTCACAATTCACTCATCCTTGTCCACCATCCCCGAAAGTGATGCACCTACATGTCACCACCGCGATATGAAGACGAAGAACCACCCCCGATATCAACCAAATGTTCTCCGGGCCATCCACCTGCAACTCAAAACCAAGAGAGAGAGAGAGTAAACGACTCAAGACTAGGGTTAGTTCCAAATGTGTAAAACCAGTGCCTAGCCATTTGCTCGAAAGTGGGTTTAGCACAAACCAAACCATATTTCCTACCAAAGCTACCTCCACGAACACCACCACGGTAACCACCATGAGATAACCAAACCTCTCTACCTGGAGGAGAACCAAAGCCACGAAGGAAAACCCGTGGACTGTCCCTCCTCTCCTTCTCAAAACTACGGATCCTCCATCCCCGTATTGAGCACGAGGAGAATGCCTAGCAAACTGACCTCTTGCAAACTCTCCAGCCCAACCACCAGAACCACGAGCTCCAGAACCAAACCTCGCACCTGTACGAGCACGAAATCCAAACTGCTGCCTGTCCAGGCCTGCACCGGTCTAACCGGTGCCCCTCACCGGTCTGACCGGTGTAGCCTGGTCAGCAACACCTCCAACAGCCTTCGGCTCTCCCCAAGCCCGAACTGTTTGCACACTCGCCTTGGCCCTGGGCAACTGCACACGAGGCTCAAGTACACCATCGAAAGGGTGGTACTTGTCCTTGTTAGCCCACTCCTTTGCCATTCTCTCATCACGCTTCCTCTTGAAGCAAAATGCTCTCTTGTGACCATCCTTTCCACAAAACTCACAATGGAAACGGACTGATCTGGGGTTGGGCTTGGGATGAGGCTCTTCACAAATCTTCTCACTTGGTTTCTCAATAGGCTTTTCACTTGCCTTCTCACTCGGTTTTTCTCTTGGTTGGTTTGGCTTGGATGCAAACTTGTCTTTGTGTGTGGGTTGTGGTGGAACTAAAACATTCCCAAAACTCCCTTCTCTCTCACCACTGCCCTCACCAACCTTATCCAAACCCAAAGCCCAACCATCAAAGTGCTTACAGCTAGCAATCATCATACCAAGTTGAGGTTCTTGACTCGATAACCAACTCAGCGCTTCACGCAACTTATCATTCTCATCTTGCAAGCGACCAACACATTTTGCAAGATCCAAATTCTTCATAGCATGCAACTCACATGTAGAACAAGAAGTAGGAATAGGCACTTTCAAATTAGCCTCAATCGAAACAATGCGAGAACGAAGCTCAACAATTTTCTCATGCAAACCAGGGCAAGAAGTGCAAGCACCAAGCAAAGTGGGTCTAGATTGTAGCTTAGCCAACTCAACCCTAAGCACATCTAGTTCCTCACACTTGGAGGCATACTTCTCCCTAAGATCAGTCAAGTCAGCTAGGAAAGCAGAGCAATCAGCACAATCATTCTCATCAGAGACAACAGGGCTAACCTTAAGAGAATCAATTTCAAGCTTGCCATCAAGAATCTGTGTTTCGAGCTCAGCCACTCTAGTCCTAGCATCCTCGAGCAAAGATCTAAGCTCCTTCCTAAGATTCTTAGCCTCTCTAAGCATGTGATCGCGATTATCAAGCAAGTCAACCAACTCCTCATTCTCCTTGCGCAAAGAAGATAGCTCATCACATACCTCATCCTCGGAATCCAAGTCCGAGGCATCCTTCTGGTTTCTCTTGCTGCTCGAACTGCGAGCCATGCCACAGAAGTCGTCCTTGAGGCTTAGGCCCGTCACACAGAGGCTGTTGAGATACTTGCCGAGGTTCTTCTTCTTCTTCTTCTTCTTCTTCTTCTTCTTCTTCTTCTTCTTCTTCTTCTTCTTCTTCTTCTTCTTCTGCTTCTTCTTATCCTCCTCATCTTCATCACTCGAGCTTGAAGACGTGTCCTCGGAATAGGACTCAATATCGCTCGATCTCTTCATCTTCTCTCGAGACCGAGCCTACTTCCCATGTTCATGATCCTTCTTCTTGGACTTCTTCCTCTTGTCCATGAACTCGTGCTTGTCGTGGTTGTTCACCTTCGAACACTTGGCGCAATAGTGTCCAGTCTCGCCACACTTGAAGCATGTCCTCGTGTTCCTCCTCATGTTCACTCGGTTCTCGTGCAGTCTCTCGAACCGCCTCGTCAGGAGCGCCAGCTCGTCCTCTCCAAGCACGTCGAACTCCTCATCTGGCATAGACATCAAAGAGGACAAAGAGAACATCCTGGTGGATGGGTTAGTGTTAGCCTTTCCATTCAAACCACCAACAAAGGCAAGACTATGAGAGTCAGTCGGGCCCTCGAGCTTGGCTGCCATGCCCCTATCCACCTCAGCCGACTTGAGCTTCGAGAACAGCTCGTTCACCGTCAGAGTGTCATACTTCTCCGACTCGACAATGGCCTCGAACTTTCCGCCCCAAATTGTACGATCCAAAGAGTGTAAGAGCTTGACAGCTCTATCATGATCATCGTACGGGAGCACGTCCACATTGGCCCTCATGTTGTTCACAACCACCGTGAACCTCTGAAACAAGGCATCGATGGACTCACCGGGGAGATGAGTGAAGTTCTCGTACTCTCTCCGGTAGGTCGCATACATCCGTGCCTGAACCTGGGCATTCCCAACATGAGCCTCCTTCAGCACCGTCCAAATTCTACAAGCCAAGTGCTCGGTGTGCACCCGATCAAACTCAGGCTGACACAAAGCACGAACAAGTAGTCGACCGCCTTATTGTTGCCGTCGAATCTGTCCCTCGATCCTAGAGCGAGGAAGTCCATCGGCTGGACATAGCCTGTGTCCACCGTGACATCCCAAAGGATCTGACCCTTTCCGCGGAGAAACGCAGCCATCCGCTTGCTCCACATCTGGTAGATCTTGCCATCGAATTGTGGAGGACCCGAACCCCGTTCTCGGTACGCCATCCTTGGATCTTAGACTGGTTAGAGTCAATAAAGACTCGAATCGGCTCTGATACCACTTGAAGGACCGATACGGAGAACTAGAGAGGGGGAGTGAATGGGAGTCGATAAAAATTCTTCTCGAAGGAGATGGAAACTCCAACAAGATGAACGCGGCTTCCAACACACTTCTCCAACTCACTACCCAAGTTGGTCAAGCCCACATAGCTACCGGAGTGCCACTAGACCTAGGAACCAACACACAACCTTCCGACCCGAGAACGCAGCGGAACACCAAACCTCGAGTCTACAGACCAACACCGGTCAGACCGGTGAGCACCACCGGTCAGACCGGTCCCTGCTGGTGAAACTGAGCAACTTTCACTAAGTGGCTCCACACCGGTCAGACAGGTGAGACGCACCGGTCAGACCGGTCACAGCTTGAAAGCCCCCAAAGCACCAAACATGCCAACCGACCTCCAACCTGACCCAAACTCGAAACAGGACCAACACGGGACAACAACAAACTCGCCCAGACGTTCACCTGAGCAAAAACCCACCAAGGGTTGCACCGGTCAGACCGGTCAAGAGCACCGGTCAGACCGGTGCTCTGGCGACTCGGGATGAACAGAACCCGCGGGTCAACTCCCCCAAATCCAAACCTCGATCTCTCGAATCGCTCCACGAACTTGAACAAGACTTTGGGGATAATAGGAACACCTCATGAGGAGTCCATATCCAAGTTTAATCCCACCAAAACTTGTCCAAAAAGGAGGAATCAAAGAAATCCCGCCAAGAGCACCACAAACCCTAGAACTCGGAAAACCCCAAAATCAAGCCCCTTTACTCAAAGATTTGGGAGGGGGAATCACAGCCCAAAAAACCACGAAGGGTTCCCACAAATTTCCCCCATCAAATCCCCAAGAGCAAGGTCCTGAAAACATCCCAAAGAAATCACCAAGAGAGGGCTCCGAAAATCACCACCAAGAACAACCGGGAACAACACATCCAAACCTTGAGGAACCACGCCGAATCATCTATACATGCAACAAAGGTTCATACAAGGTCTAGCTTGCCGCCCAATCATCCAACCCTCTCACAAGATCTCACCATGAAGCTCTCAAGCTAGTCCTATGGAAAACCTAAGGAAAAAATAGGAAGGGAAAATAGGAAGGCAAATGAACTAGGGTTTCAAAGCTTGGCTGCCATCCTCTCACCTCTTGGGTTATATGGAGGCAACCGAAAGTCTAAAATGCCCTTTGCTAATAACTAGGGATACAAGCCCCTCAAGGGTGGATTTGGAAGTCTTCATGTCTTCACCATCGAACGGATGCCCGGCGACCGCACCCTGCGTAGCCTCGACGCAAGCCATGCGATCCCGACGCATGTCCTCCGCTTCGAAGTCTCCGGACTGCGTCGTCGCACACCGGTCAGACCGGTGCTCCCCACGGATCAGACCAGTACCCACTGGTCAGATCGGTCAAACCCACCGGTCAAACCGATCTGGCGCTGCTGCAGCACCGTCTTCGGTTCTTCGGTCTTGGCTTTGTGGATCCACTAAAGAACCTAGTGGTTTTCTGGTGAACCACCGAAAACCCCGCGAACTCGGTGTAGCCTCCGCCAATCTCCACTCATGACTCGGCTCCCACGTAGTCTTGTGTTGACGGTGAATTTCCGTCAACCTAGAGTACTTGTTATACATTGGTTTCAATTATGATTTGCAACTAACCGGCCACTAGGCATACTAATGATATAACAAGTTCACACTTGCATGTCGATTTTGGAGTTTGTTGTTTACGCAGGAAATCTACGCTAATGAGGAGACTTTCGGGATAAGTTCACCAAGCACTTTGGAAGAAGATCATGAAGCCCGACAAGAGTCAAGACACGCGATGAACATGACTCCAAATGACCCGAGGACCGAAGCGTCAACGTGCAAATCTTCGGGGGACTCAACCGGAAAACGGCGAAGCTTGCATAGCAAGGATTCAAGCCTTAACCGTGAAGGAAACGACGTCAAAGGCCCACATGCAAGTGCACACGAATAAGGGATCACGGGAGAAGCAACCGAGGAGGAAACCGGGGCCGAACCGGCCGTAGTGGGCTCGGGCCGGCCGGCTGGGCCGACCGGCCCAGCCCACTCCGGGGTCGGTTCGGTCCCCCCTTTGCCCTAGATGTTCATCTATTTATTCCCTCCGCCGCCGTCGACCGACACATCGAACAAATCATCCTACCGACGCCAATCACCAGAAAACCGTCGCCGCAAGATGAGGGAGAGAGTTAGATGAGCTCGTCGCAAGGATCAACGCCGGCGGAGAGAAGGAAGCAAGAGGAGGACTCCAAGCCGTTGGCCTAGGGGTGTTCCCAAGCTCCATCGCCGCCATCTTCATCGACGACGTTCTCCGGAGTCTCCATCACCCCTATGTGCTTCAATCTGTGTAAGATGATGGGGTAATGTCTCCGTTCATCCCTAGGATTAGATGGATACATGCTATGTGATCGCTACTTGATTCATGGTTTCAATCTATTGTTTTCATGTTGATGATGCTTTGATGATTAAGGTTAGCTACCGTGTTTTTCGGGCGTATGATATCAGCTACTCCTATAGATTCCATCAACATACCGTGTCCATCATAGGTCTAGTCACGAATACCTTCGCGTAGTGACAGTACGAGAGGAGGGAAAGGGCGAAACCGTGGTCACAACCCCCGGTAGATTGGTTTACCGCTTTCGTGTAGTAGATGCATGCCATGTTATCCTAGATCCTAGGGAGGGAACGCTTATCTTTCTTGCTCACTCTCTTGTGTTCACCCTTTACCATATAGTTTAACCCTAGATTTGTTTGATCGACTTAACTTAGATTAACTTAGGTAGATTGTCTTTACCTTTAGATTAATACTCTCTTTCAAAGGTTTTCCTTAGTCAACTAGATTAGTACTTGGTTAAGCGCTAGTAATCCCCTTGCTCCGCGGATTGACAAGAACCTTGGGAATCCCGTGGTGAAAAAGGTGTAGGTCCGTATGCTTGCGGATCGTAGAGGGATACGAGTTTTATCCGTCAACATCTTGGCTCGACCTTGGTTTTGAGGCTCAACCAAGAAACCGTCCACGACTTCATCTTGCTGTTCATGCCACCATGCGGCCCGCACTTGACCCCGCTGGCTACTGGGTCCCTCGAACGAAGCCTACTTGTCTTCTCCACACCTGGAGGCCTCACTGGCGATGACCTTTCGCGCTTGTTCTTCACCTACACCAACACCAGTCAAGCCGCAACCTGCACCTACAATACTTAGCCAAGAATCAGTCCACACAACGTTCTCAATCACTCATCACACACGGAAGCGACCATCCACCGGTCCTCGAACCACACATGGTCCTCAAGAATCAGTCGGGCGTGAACACCTGCGTGTGAGTAGTCGTCGGTGGCGTAGTCGTCGGTGTAGTCGTTCCCCGAGTTCAGCTCCCTGGCTCCAGCTGCTCCTATTAACGTGTAATCAAGATAAAGGAGGGTCCTATTGCAATTAACTCCAAATGAACAACAATTAAGAGCAAAATGAACAACAATTAACTCCAAATGAACAACAATTAACTCCAAAGGTGCCGATGGAAAGCTCCAAAGTAATGGCGGCCGGAAAGGGGCTCGTCGGTGGCGAGGTTGGTCGGTGACTCGACCTCACGCGACTTGACGCGGCTCTGGTACACCTAGGGATCCATCTAGTCAAAGAAAAGGGTCGCCTTGGTCGGAAACTCGGCACGACGGTGACAGAGAGCAGCTTGGCACACGGAGCAAAGTAGAAGGTTTCGACGACGAGGCTAGGGTGGTCGGCGTCGATGAGGTTGTATGCGCTCGCGTGCCTGAGAGCGAACGCGTACACGGGTTGGTCCGGCGCTCGCGCGCCTCAGCGGAAAGGATGCTCTTGACGACGGGGTTCCGGCCGTGACAGGCTGAGCGGCGGTCAGGTTCGGCTCACACGTGTGAACGTGTTCACCGAACTCGAGCATGGAGAGCAAAGGCGGCAGCTTGGTCGAGCGCATGCACGAGCGTGCGGCCGTGAGACGAAGCTCCCGGACGAGCACGGCGGCGCGATGGTAAACGTCTCGGTGTGGCTCAAGCTCCGCGGTGTCGCGACAGGGGTGTCGGCGGCGGGGTGGCAGCTCGCTTGCGAGGGCGTGCGTGCGCGTGACCATGCACATGCACCATTTGGACAGGGAGAGCAGGGCTCGACTCCCTCGAGTGCGAGTGTGCTTGAGTAGAAAGCCGACGGTGAAAGAGAGCGGCTCGGCGCGGCCAAGCAAAGCTGATGACTTCTGCGTCATGGCCTAGGGGTACTAGCACCGGTGCACTCGCCTGTGTGCGCGTGACAGAAGCGTGCACCCAGGCGGAAAGGTTGCGCACGGCGGCGAGAGCTGGAAGAACGGCGGCTCGGCGCGATGAAGGTCGACAGAGACGACGCACTACGCGGTGGGGATGCAGTCTATCGAACAGAAGATCAAGGCCGGAAATGAGCTTGCCCAGCGATGGTTTGGTCGCGTGCGCGTGTGCACGTCTGGCCGCGAAACAAGGTCTGGGCCAACACGGCGAAAAACAGGGAAAACGCAACAGCGCTGCGAAGGTGTCCCACGCCAACAGGGGCAAGGAGGGCGGTGAGGTTCAACAAGGGTGACGCGAACGCCATAGCACATGTCGGGCTGCGGTCGTCCTGTGCGCGCGTGAGCGCGCGGGCATACCGGTGGCTTGGCCACGGCGGCGAGCTCCACGGTGGCATGCCAGGGCGCACGCCTGATTGGGGCGGTCGGCCAGATATGCCTCGACACAGGCACGACCGAAAGTTCGGCCTTCGCCTTGGTTGCACGGCGTGCGCACGAGTGCAGGCTCTGCACGACGAGGAACCGTTCGGCGGCACCGTTATGCGCAGAGGCCGGTGTACGAAATCACGTGTGTGTGAGTGCACATGCACGGGCACGTGCGTGTGTGCAGGGCATGCGTGCGTCCACACGCTCGGCTAGAAAGAACAGGGCTTTGGCTCGACAAGTGCAAGGCCTTGACTTGTCCTCGACCAAAGCAAGGACGGCGGGTGACAGAAGGTGGTGCGCGGCGAGGTGGGCGACACGACAGCGAGTACTGGGGTGTCTACGCTAGTGTGCTCACTTTCTCGCGCGCATGCGTGTAGGCGTGTGCACTCATTCGGCCAAGAAGGCAGAGTCTCACCCTGGCGGGCGCGCGCACACGGGTTGTTCAGGGAGAGCAGAGGGGTTCGACCCCTCGGGGGTATGTGTTCGCATTTGTGCAGACGTCGGCGGCGTGGCCACGGCGGCGACACGAACCGACGGCGCGTGCACGGCGACGACACAGAATCGAGCGCAATGAGCGGATTTAGGCGAGGCGGTGTTCAGGGTCGAGGTGGCCAAAAAGGTTCGAACTTGGGGTCGATGGCTCGACAGACACACGTGCGCCGGTACGTTGGGGTTCGCGGCGATGGCGACAGACAGGTGAAGCAGGGGCCCGGCCCCTCGGTTGCCTGCGTTCGTGTGTGTGCCGAACACCGACGGCGCGACCATGGCGGCGACACAAAACTGATGGCGTGCACTAGGCAAGGGAAAAAAGAAAGGGGGATGGCGAGGAACGGACCGGCGGCGCTGGTTAGGCATAAATGCAGGCGAACGACCTCGCGGGCGCGTGAGTGCGTGTGCACAGGTTCGACCAGGAAGAACAGGGCCTCAGCCTGGTGGTGGTGTGTGCGGGCAAAATGTCGGCGGCACAGCCAAGGCGATGGCACAACGCCGATGACATGCGCACGGCAAGGGATAGAGACGGGTGTACGGTAAGCGGGGGAGTGTGCACGACGAGGGTTTGAGCTCACATGACTCCCGGCCAAAGAAAGGCAAGGCCTTGGCTCGACGGTGGTGTGCACAGCGTGTGGGTGCCGGCGGCAAACCGTAGCTCGGCGACGCATGTCGAACAAAGGAACGACTCAACCGCAAGGCAAAGGAGCGCGCGCGGCGATGACAGCAGCGGCACCTGCAAGCGACTGGCTCGGCTCGATGGCCCGCACTCAAGCAACGGCGGGTCTGCGCGGCGGCGCAGTGCGGGACAGCGGGCAACATACAAACAGCGAGCTCACATGGCTCGGTCCAGCCTCGGCTCGAAGGCCGGGTCCACAACAAGGTCGAGGGGGTTGAGGCTCACCTTGCGCTCCTGGACATGGCAGCGAAGAAGGTGCGGTGGAGCAGAGGAAGAAGACTGGGGGCTCGGCTTGATGCAGGGGAAGAAGAGCAGCACGACGCCGTCTCCAGCAGGTCCGGCTCCTATTCCGCGGTGGCGACTTGACCACGGACGGCTCCGGCTTGGGTGTCGGCGTCCCTGGCTCGGGCTGCTCTGGCTTTGCAGTGGCCACGCACGGCACCCCCCTTCCTCAAGCGGCCTCGCCTGCAGGCCGAACAGCGACCTGGTGGTCCAGCAGCGCGACGGCTTCGAGCTCCCCCAGTGCGGCTTCCGGTTCCCCTCTCTCCCTCTCCTCCACTCCTCCCCCTTCCCCTCCCCCTCTGGATTGTGACGCAGCAAGAAGGAAAACCCAAGGGGCTTCTAGACAGGGGCGGCGGCGGATTTTGGGGGAGAAATCCCCAAGGGTGGCGCGGTACAGGGAGAGGCCGGCACGACTCGCTTTATAGGGCGGTGCCCTAGGTTTCCGGGGGCAGAGGGATGGACTGTGGAGGGCGATTTCAAGCGGCGTGGCGCGCATCTACGATGCCCGCGAGGTAGGGCGGCGGCCATGGGGGGCGGCGCGGCTTGCGTCGCCTCCCTGCCCCACGGCACCGTCACGAGGTACGCTGGGAGGAAAAAAGGTGGGAGAAAGAAGGGGCTGGCCGGCGGGGCCCACATGGCGGTGAAACAAGGAGGGGGTTGGTGGTAGGCGGGCCGGCTGGCTGTGTTGGGCCGAAAGGCCAGGCGGCGTGGCTGTTCGTGCAAGGCTGGGGTGAAAGAAAGAGGGGGTTTGGCAGACCTCTACTGATGTGGTTAAGGCCCAAAGTGGCAGGGAAG
The DNA here is from genome assembly GCA_947561735.1 of Cenchrus americanus. Lineage (NCBI taxonomy): Eukaryota > Viridiplantae > Streptophyta > Magnoliopsida > Poales > Poaceae > Cenchrus > Cenchrus americanus. Next base: position 149,468,769 of record OX387241.1, read on the forward strand.
GTTTTCCTATTTTCTTATCTCCTTAGCTCCTATTTAAACTATGATTCGAATTTTAATTAGAATTCAAATTTGAATCCCACATAATTAAGATGCAAAATAAATCCCATAAAACTCCGTGGTTCTCACACTAGCAAATTATAATTCCTAAATTTATGTTTTTGCTCAAATTAAATCTAATATTTTCACGAGAGGATCATAGAAGACATCCTTATATTTTAATTATGCACTCAATTTCAAATCAAAATTTTGAAATCCACATTTTCGCATTGCTAACATTCCGGAGAAAATTCCAGAATGTTACAGAACTCCCCCCTCACAAGAATCTCGTCCTCAAGATTAAGAGCTGACTCCCGATTTCTGAAGAGATGAGAAAACCGAAGAAACGAGTTGCTCCAGCATCAAAAAGAGTTAGAGCCGATGCAACCCAACTTAAAACTCTCCGATCGTGGTGGCAGAAGCGTTGGTAGCTTTTCCTTCCTTCCGGTGGGTAAGCCTACCACGGCTCGCAGATTGCTGAGGAGTAGGCTGAGGACGTCCTCCTCCTGGGGTCGGTGCTTCTGCGGGCATAGCTGTGGTCTTCTTGTCGGGGGCACTGGAAGGACTTGTGCCCAAGCTTGTCACAAGCGAAGCAAGTTGGGGTGAACCCTCCAGCGCTGGGTCTTGGAGTGCTCGGTTGCGGAAGGTTGTATTCTCCATTATGTTGCTGGTAGTTGAAGCTCCCTCCTCCTGAGTAGTAGTTGTTGCCTCCTCCTCCGAAGTTGCTTCTTTGCTGGTTAATCCCTGAGCGGAAATTCCCTCTCATCATGTTGCTTGGACCATCCCTCGGCTTCTGGAACGATCGGTCGAAGTGTCCTCGATCTCCCATCCTCTTCCTGCCCTTTATGTGGTCTTCACGACCCCTTCTCTCGTCCTTGAGCGTGATGTCGCGGATCACGAGGTGGTGTAGGGACTTGTGCTCACTTGCCTTTAGTCCTTGGCGAAGGCCGTGGTGAAGGCCTCGCATGAACCAGAACTGCTTCTTCTGGTCGGTGTTGGTGTCCTCGGGAGCGTAGCGCACCATTTTCATGAAGTGGCGCTCGTACTCCTCCACTCTCATCGCACCCTGTGTCATGGTGCAGAACTCTTGAGTCTTTAGACCATCAGCTCGCTGGGCAGGTACTGCTTGTGGAACGCCTCACAGAACTCCAGACAATTGATGAGAGTTGGGTTCAGGTGGCTGGCGGCACAGTTGTCCCACCAAGACTTGGCAGAACCATCCAGCTGGTGCGCGGCGATGGCGACACACTCCTCGCCAGTGTAGACTGTGAGGTCGAGCTTGGTCTCGATTACCCTCAGCCAGTCGTCGGCATCGAGCGGCTTGTCCGAGTAGCCGATGGTGGGGGCCTTCAGGTAGATGAACCCCTCGATTTCTTCGTGAGGTCCTCCCCCGGCGGGGTATTGCGGTTCCCACCATAGCCCCGGTGCTCCATGGCTTCCGCCATCCTCTGCATCAGCTGAGTCTGCAGGGCCATCACGTCCACCAAGTTGGGTGGTGGTGGTGGCAGTTGCTCCGGCTCAGGCTGGTATTGCTCTGGTCCGGGCTCAGCTTCCTCCTCTTCGTCATCAGCTTCAAAGTCCTCGGGTGGCGGTGGCGGCGGCACGGCCACGACCCTGTGGAACTTCCTCTTCCTTGGCAGCTTCTTCAAAGCGTGCCAGCAGGCGACCCGACCTTCGGATCGATAACCTTTTGGAAAACATGACCAGGGAAGAAAAACTCTAGACAACGTCACTCACCAACCAATGAGCCAGACACAAGCATGAAAATATCACTAATTATATATCCTATCACTTAATGAGAAGATGCATTAAAACACAATTAACTCCATTAATAGCCAAACACTCAGCAAACATGATAGATACACATATAAGCTTCCTCGAGGGTGACTCAAGCCTCAGAGGTCGCGAGCACGTCAACGATCTAGTTTATCGTTAAAAGATCTCCGAGGGGGTGTGTCTAGTATGGTGTTTCAACACTGCTCCACTTCATCGTGTTCAGGACAAGTTCTCGACCAAAGGTCGTGTCCTCGTGAGAATAGTTGAAGCTCGTAGGTAAGGGGGAAAGCTTTTATAAAATAATTCAAGGAGTTTATATAAAGGAAGGAAACGTATAGAATCCTTATTTACTATCGGCCATTTCTAGGGATACGCGCTACGGTCAAGTACGGCTCTGATACCACCTGTAACAACCCCGGATTTTCGGTGAGGAAATCCGAGTCCCTGTACCTTTGCGATAGTCCCGGGATCAATGGCTATCACGTACAGATCTCATCACAGAAGGTGAATCACAACCGTACAACGCATCACACAAATATCGGTACATAATTTATTACATGTCCATAATGGAGCACAACATTACAAGCCTGAAGGCTGAATCAGAGTAAAATTCTACGCAGCGGTAGCTAGCATCCCAGAAGGGTCTCCATCTGTTGTTCTTCACGCCCACAGGCATCCTTGAGCGAACCGACGCATCCCTCAGTCGTACCATCCGTCAGCGTTGTTGTCGAAGTCGGACTCGTACCCTGCCCACCCAAAGTCTATCCCCAAGGAGTGGGATAGGTTCAAGTCACCGATTGTATGCAGCTTTAACTGGCCTCTCTTCTAAAGGGTAAGAAAAGAGACAAGGTAGAAGCTCAGGTTTCCTATGTAGCAGCAAGCATAAATAGAAACCATCTCCATATAGGTCCCAAACCAATCTCTCAAACATAGCTCGGAACCACCTGGTACCCCAGGGCCCCGTCTCGACAACCTATCTCCTTCTAGGGTCGATGTGAGAACTTCCTCTTCTCGCACCTCAATGATTGCAATCGGATCGACGAGGTAGAGGGAGCCACTCTCCTCTAATCGACTGCAACCACGACTCACCACACTCTCAACTACAGGGGGAGGTAGAAATCCCAAAACATGAGGAATGAACATGTCTTCAAGTTTTGTCTATGACCGAGGACGCGGCTATACGTATAGATCAAACAACTCTGCAGAGCGTGTACACCTGTACCCAACTCGGAATGGAACCCGGCCGGTGCCGACCGACCGAGCCCATCCTACCGTGCGAACTCTCGGTAGTTACGGTCCCATCCTGCATTCGGCCCTCAAAACGATCCCCCCGCAGTGGGGATTGCACCGAAACTGTGAAATGCCCCCGTGTGGCCACACGGGAGTCGCTCTGAGAGGGTGGTCTCACCTCCACCTCTCCCCCACTGATACCCCGCTATCCTCCTGGCAGGTATGGTTCCGCACTTGCCGAGCTCAACTCGGCCCTAACCCCACGCTCGGCGAGGTGGTGTGTACGAAAGTCCTATCGACAAGTTGATCCACTCGGTTCCAGACCGGGCAAGCTCATGTCCTCCATCCACAAGTACAACTCCAACACCTAGGCTCCAAAAATTGTCACAGTAGGGATACACTGAGGAGTGCACCCCTATCCCCGATCCCAGATCGGTTGTTTCGAGCTCACCCCTGCCAAAGTACCCAAAACGTCTTCTCCTCCCGGTTTTACCCCACTCACGCCAAGAACCACTATTCCCATCCCAAACACATGCATTGCGAAGCTCAGCGCATATTCACGCTTATATAAACATATATAGTAGTAGGACAATCAAGGACAAGATAATTAAAGAAGGCAGTGCAAGGTTCATCATCATCATGCATTTAAGGTAAAGCGCTAGCATTCTACATAGCGATGCCTAATAGGTATTTCAGAATCAGTCGGGCGTGAACACCTGCGTGCGAGTAGTCGTCGGTGGAGTAGTCGTCGGTGTAGTCGTTCCCCGAGCTCAGCTCCCTGGCTCCAGCTGCTCCTATTAATGCGTAATCAAAATAAAGGAGGGTCCTATTGCAATTAACTCCAAATGAACAAAAATTCAGAGCAAAAAGAGAGCGAACACCAGCCTAACACGGAGTTTATAATTTTAGAAGAGCCTTGGAAAAGGTTTTACAATTTTCGGAGTTGAAATGAGTTTTCTAGGATTTTCCAAAGGCAAAATACATTTTCTGAAAACTAAAATACGCATACACAATAATATTAACTATAAGCTAACTACAGGCTGGCTCTAAAGGGCTCTAAGCTATCTATAGGCTGGCTGCAAGCTAGCTCTTCGAGCTCACATGGCTGCCACATAGGTAGCTATAAGCTGACCCATGCACAAGTGGCTGCCCACATGGCTGACCGGGTGGCGGCCACAAATGATTCCGGCCGGATTTGAAGTGGTACAGCGAGGTGCCGGAAAACGCGTGGCTTGCGAGCGGTTGGACAACCACACAAGATCCAAAGGATCCGCCGCGACTCGATGAGGTGCGGGTAAAGGTGCGGGTAAAGGTGTGGCTTTGGTGTGGTTGGCTCGGTGTACGGGATCCAACGGGATCCGCTACGGGTGGGACGGTGTGTAAGCAGGCGCGTGGAGTTAGTCCTCACTGGTTTTGGGGCTGCGCCAAAGGTGCCGATGGAAAGCTCCAAAGGAACGGCGGCCGGAAAGGGGCTCGTGGGCGGCGAGGTTGGTCGGTGACTCGACCTCACGCGACTCGACGCGGCTCTGGTACACCTAGGGATCCATCTAGGCAAAGAAAAGGGTCGCCTTGGTCAGAAACTCGGCACGACGGTGACGGAGAGCAGCTTGGCACACAGAGCAAAGTAGAAGGTTTCGATGACGAGGCTAGGGTGTTCAGCGTCGATGAGGTTGTATGCGCTCGCGTGCCTGAGAGCGAACGCGTACACGGGTTGGTCCGGCGCTCCCGCGCCTCGGCGGAAAGGATGCTCTTGACGACGGGGTTCCGGCCGCGACAGGCTGAGCAGCGATCAGGTTCGGCTCACGCGCGCGAACGTGTTCACAGGACTCGAGCAAAGAGAGCAAAGGCGACAGCTTGGTCGAGCACATGCACGAGCGTGCGGCCGTGAGATGAAGCTCCCGGACGAGCACGACGGCGCGATGGTAAACAGCTCGGTGCGGCTTGAGCTCCACGGCGTCGCGACTGGGGTGTCCGCGGCGGGGTGGCAGCTTGCTTGCGAGGGCGTGCGTGCGTGTGAACATGCGCATGCACCATTTAGACAGGGGGAGCAGGGCTCGACTCCCTCGGGTGCGAGTGTGCGTGAGCAGAACGCCGGCGGCGAAAGAGAGCGGCTCGGCGCGGACAAGCAAAGCCGATGACTTCTGTGTCATGGCGTAGGGGTACTAGCGCCGGTGCGCTCACCTGTGTGCGCGTAACAGAGGCGTGCACCAGCTTGGCATGGTGCTCGTGAACCCAGGCGGAAAGGTTGCGCACAACGGCGAGAGTTGGAAGAATGGCGGCTCGGCGCGGCGAAGGTCAACAGAGACGATGCACTACGCGGTGGGGATGCAGTCTTGCGAACAGAAGATCAAGGTCGGAAATGAGCTTTCCCAGCGATGGTTTGGTCGCGTGCGCGTGTGCACGTCTGGCCACGAAACAAGGTCCGGGCCAACACGGCGAAAAACAGGGAAAACGCAACAGCGCTGCGAAGGTGTCCCACGCCAACGGTGGCAAGGAGGGCGGTGAGGTTCAAAAAGGGTGACGCGAACGCCACGGCACATGTCGGGTCGCGGCCGTCCTGTGCGCGCGCGAGCGCGCGGGCATATTGGTGGCTTGGCCACGACGGCGAGCTCCACGGTGGCATGCCGGGGCGCACGCCCGATTGGGGCTGTCGGCAAGATATGCCTCGACACAGGCACGATCGAAAGTTCGGCCTTCGCCTTGGTTGCACGGCGTGCGCACGAGTGCAGGGCTCTACACGACGAGGAACCGGTCGGCGGCATAGTTATGTGCAAACACTGGTGTACGAAATCACGTGCGTGTGAGTGCGCGTGCACGGGTACGTCCATGTGTGCAGGGCATGCGTGCGTCCACACGCTCGGCCAGAAAGAATAGGGCTTTGGCTCGACAAGTGCAAGGCCTCTACTTGTCCTCGACCAAAGCAAGGACGGCGGGTGACAGAAGGTGGTGCGCGGCGAGGTGGGCGACACGACGGCGAGTACTAGAGTGTCTACGCTGGTGTGCTCGCTTTCTCGCGCGCATGCGTGGGGGCTTGTGCACTCGTTCGGCCAAGAAGGCAGAGTCTCACCCTGGCGGGCGCGTGCACACGGTTTGTTCAGGGAGAGCAGAGGGGTTCGACCCCTCGGGTGTATGCGTTCGCATTTGTGCAGACGTCGGCGGTGTGGCCACGGCGGCGACACGAACCGACGGCGCATGCACGGTGACGACACAGAGACGAGCGCAACGAGCAGATTTAGGCGAGGCGGTGTTCAGGGTCGAGGTGGCCAAAAAGGTTCGAACTTGGGGTCGATGGCTCGACGAACACACGTGCGCCGGTGCGTTGGGGTTCGTGGCGACGGCACGGCGGAATGTCGAGCACGGTCACAGACAGGTGAAGCAGGGGCCCGGCCCCTCGGTTGCGTGCGTTCGTGTGTGTGCCGAACACCGACGGCGCGGCCATGGCGGCGACACGAAACTGATGGCATGCACTAGGCAAGGGAAAAAAGAAAGGGGGGTGGCGAGGAACGGACCGGCGGTGCTGGTTAGGCATAAATGCCGGTGAACGACCTCACGGGCGCGTGAGTGCGCGTGCACAGGTTCAACCAGGAAGAACAGGGCCTCGGCCCGGTGGTGGTGTGTGTGGGCAAAACGTCGGCAGCACAGCCGTGGTGATGGCACAATGCCGACGACATGCGCACGGCAAGGGACAGAGACGGGTGGACGGTAAGCAGGGGAGTGTGCATGACGAGGGTTTGAGCTCACACGACTCCCGGCCAAAGAAAGGCAAGGCCTTGGCTCGACGGTGGCGTGCACAGCGTGTGCGTGCTGGCGGAAAACCGTAGCTCGGTGACGCACGTCGAACAAAGGAACGACTCAACCGCAAGGCAAAGGAGCGCTCGCGGCGATGACGGCAGTGGCACCTGCAAGCGACCGGCTCGGCTCGATGGCCGGCTCTCTAGCGACGGTGGGTCTGCGTGGCGGCGTGGTGCGGGGCAGCGGGCAACATACAAACAGCGAGCTCACATGGCTCGGTCCAGCCTCGGCTCGAAGGTCGGGTCCACAACAAGGTCGAGGGGGTTGAGGCTCACCTTGCGCTCCTGGACACGGCAGCGAAGAAGGTGCGGTGGAGAAGATGAAGAAGACTGGGGGCTCAGCTTGATGCAGGGGAAGCAGAGCAGCACGACGCCGTCTCCAGGAGGTCCGGCTCCTATTCCGCGGTGGCGACTTGACCACGGACGGCTCCGGCTTGGGCGTCGGCGTCCCTGGCTCGAGCTGTTCCAGCTTCGCAGCGGCCACGCACGGCACCCCCTTCCTCAGGCGGCCTCGCCTGCAGGCCGGACGGCGACCTGGTGGTCCAGCGGCGCGACAGCTTCGAGCTCCCCCAGCGCGGCTTCCGGTTCTCCTCTCTCCCTCTCATCCATTCCTTCCCCCTTCCCCTCCCGCTCTGGATTGCGGCGCAGCAAGAAGGAAAACCCCAAGGGGCTTCTAGATAGGGGGTGGCGGCGGATTTTGGGGGAGAAATCCCCAAGGGTGGCGCGGTACATGGAGAGGCCGGCGCGGCGCGCTTTATAGGGCGGCGCCCTAGGGTTCCGGGGGCAGAGGGATGGACGGTGGAGGGCGATATCAAGCGGTGTGGCGCGCATCTGCGATGCCCGCGAGGTAGTGCGGCGGCCATGGGGGTCGGCGTGGCTTGCGTCGCCTCCCTGCCCCACGGCGCCGTCACAAGGTACGCTGGGAGGAAAAAAGGTGGGAGAAAGAAGGGGCTGACCGGCCGGGCCCACATGGCAGTGAAACAAGGAGGGGGTTGGTGGTAGGCGGGCCGGCTGGCTGTGTTGGGCCGAAAGGCCAGGCGGCCTGGCTGTTCGTGCAGGGCTGGGGTGAAAGGAGGGGGTTTGGCAGACCTCTACTGGTGTGGTTAAGGCCCAAAGTGGCAGGGAAGGTTTTTCTATTTTGTTATCACCTTAGCTCCTATTTAAACTATGATTCGAATTTGAATTAGAATTCAAATTTGAATCCCACACAATTAAGATGGAAAATAAATCCCATAAAACTCCTAGGTTCTCACACTAGCAAATTATAATTCCTAAATTTATGTTTTTGGTCAAATTAAATCTAAGATTTTCAGGGAAGGATCATAGAAGACATCCTTATATTTTAATTATGCACTCAATTTCAAATCGAAATTTTGAAATCCACATTTTCGCATTGCTAACATTCCGGAGAAAATTCCAGAATGTTACACGGGGGCTTGTCGTATGGACCTCCCCAGGCCCACTACCTCGGTGGGTACCAGAACCGACTACTCGATGGGCCCCTGGGACTACCCGACTTGTTCCGCACGGTACCTGTTGCCGTGAGGCGCAAGGACTACGGTGGAGAAGTACTCGGATATGAAGCTACGCATGCCATGTACTGTGTAGAGGACTCCTAGACGTATACGACTAGTACTCTCTCCCTAAACTGACTTGTAACCCTGCCTCCCGGACTATATAAGGCGAGGCAGGGACCCTCTTCTCTCATACGCATCAGATTACGCCATCTTGTAATCACACCCAATCAATCCAGAGCTACGCAGCAACGGGACGTAGGGTATTACGCACCTCGCAGCCCGAACCTGTCTAAATTGTGTGCCACGTGTCTCTTCGTTCGAGTTACCGATCTCGGCGAGGCCACATTCATCTACTTCGGGTACCCCCTTAGTAGGTTGCCGATCTAAAACACTGACAACCGCCAAGGTCCGCGCCCCTGCTAGATCCTCTCGCGCCTTGTGCAGCGCCTCGTCCCAATCCACAAGCGTCGTTTTCACTCTCTCGACTGTAGAGACTTTCTCCGCAGCCTGGGCGTCCAGCTCTAGGAGCTGGTCCCACAGGGCTTCCGCCCGGTACACCAGCCACTCGTTAGGGGTCCTAAGGGCCTCGACAACAGCGTCGAGGACGTTGTACTGCTCCCGGTACCAGCTGAGCTCGGTGTCCAACCGATCGAGAGCGCCGTACCTCTCCTGGGCCCGACCCTCCGACTCGTGCCATCGGCGGACAAAGCAAGAGAAGACAGGCCAGGGGAAGAGCAAACGCGGAAGAAACGAGAGCGGAGAGACCGCAAGGCCCGGCGAAAAGTCACGCACCTGAAAGATGCACCATGCGGGACCTCCGTGGAACCGTACCACCTCATTCAGCACCTGGCTGAGCAAGGCGCCGTGGTCGCGGAATTCCTGCCATAGCGCCTGCTCGGCCTAGGCTTCGCTGAAGTTGGTCAGTGGCGCGTCGACGCGCTCCCGCTCCTGCTCCGGACGCGTCGCGGTGTCGTCTGAAGCAGGAAGGGCGGCGCTTGACGACGAGGCCTCGGCGCCGTGCGTCGGGCGCCCCGACATCATGCAGCTGTCCTCCCTCATCACAAGCACCCCACCGGGGGCTCGGGGGCTGGTGTGGACAGGCTCTCCCACTGGCCCCATCCAGGCGGAGGGACGTCGTCGTCCGGGACATCTACCACCTCCACTTGATTGTCGTCGGCAAGGGCAGGCGCCAGCAAAGCTGACGGCGCGGTGGCCCCCACGGTCGTGACCGCCGTTGTGGCCGTCGCCGCGTGTTGCGACTCCGTAGTTGCGGCCACGCTGCGCGGGGGCTCGCCCATTGCCACCGCCGTGCTCCCTGTCACCCTCGGCACCCTCGATGAACGCCGCCTTGTGGGGAAGGACGCATCTGACCTAAGCGCCTTGGCGGGCGCAAGGGGGGACGGTCGGTGCCACCCAGCGAACGCAAAAACAAAAAGATTAAACTCCTGCCTCCCGAAACCGGGGCGTCTCGAGGAGTAATTGCCTACCTCAAGGTGGAGAAGCCCCGCTTCCTCTTCCTCGAGGGCTCGACGGGCGTTTTTGTGGCGGTCGCCGCCGCCCCCTGCAGCCCACCGGACACCTCCGCGGCGCGCGCCGGCGCTTTCGTGGCGCGTCTTTGCCCCTTCCGTAGACCGCCTAGTGGCGGGCGCTTCGCCTTTGTCACACCTTGAAATTTCCCAATTTCAAGATGCGAATAGAAAGAATAATTAAACAAGAGTTTTCTCATAATCTTAAAAATTTTCACAACATTTATTTTGTTTATAGGAAATCTAGTATAGGAAAAAAATCATTGTTGGATTTTCAGAATTAAATAAATTGGTTCGATGTGAGTGTTGCATTCATGGTGGTGCATCTTGGTATTTGTTGCATGCAAAAGGCTTTTAAAATACGTTTAGGTGCTGATCAAATCCACCTGAGAATTTTCCAGCTTTTTTGGAATTTATTCTCATTTTTCTCGAGCTATTTCTACTTATTGGCATGATTTAAAATCTTTTTCTCGAGCTCCAAATATTTTATTTGGATTCCTCATGTTCCAAATCATCTCTAGTAATTTTCCCAAATTTTTCTGAGCTTTTGGAGTATTTTTCGTGGTTTAATTATGATTTCGGGATTTCCTGAAATTATTTTTAATCCGAAATTAATTTCCGAAATTAGAAAAAAAGGGAAAATAAAATCGGACTCAATCTCGGCCAATAAATAGTTGTCGGCGATCTCCGTGGCGTCCTCTTTCCAACGCCGCCAACCTCGTTTCGTTTCGATAACCCTAGCTCCCACAAACCCTCGCCGAACTTTTGCATCAACTAAATTTCGGCGAACATCCGGCGACCTTTGCCGGCGAAAATGTGCAGTTTCGATGCAAACGGACACCACCTTGGAGTTCCCCTCGTTGAGCTCTACACCGTGATGGGGTCAGTCACGCGAATCCGACGTCGACTCCGTCGTCTTCCCCAACTCCGGCGAGTTTTTCCCAAACGCCAGCGACTCCTCTCCAACTCCGGCGAGGTCTTCCGTCGCCATCGTTCATCCTTGGCCGAAGGTGAGCACACCATCGCGTTCGTCTCGTCGTTTCCTTTCCGTTTTGCCATTCCCATGTACGTTTGGATGTCATCCCCATAGAATCCCCATCTCTGTTGCCCTCCGTCTTTCGCAGTCACCATGACCGGCGTCTCCTTTACCACCAACGAGACTCCGGCCGCTTCCTTCGTTTCCTCCACCGGTGAGCCACCCTACCCGATCCCTTCTACCTCGTCTCTCAGTTTCTTGCCCAGCCGAGCCCCTCAATGCGTCAATCGCCGGTAAGGCCAACACCTAGGAGCCCCCTGTCCGTGCGTTCGTGGGAAGAAGGTAAGATGGCAGTTTTACGCTTAGACCCTGGAGGATCTTGTAATCTTTAGATCCAATCTTGTGGCTTAGTAAATCTACAGAAAACCCCCTACAGAAATCCCACCTTTCACACATAAACCCCACCTGAGTCTTTTTCAGATCTAACCCTAGTTTTAGATGTATTCGCGAGCACTATTTGATGTGTCTCGAGAATCTTTTCTGCTAGACCTCCAAATCTATAGTTAATCACGGACAGGTCCTTACCATCTTGTTTTCTCCATAGATTCTTTGTTTTAGCTCCGTTTTTATCCATTCAAGTTGCGTTAGATTCATAATTATGTAAAACACACGTTACTGGTGAGTTTTCATTATGTTTGTTTCCTGAAAAAATTATTTAATATTAATTTTGATTAATGCTTAGTTAAAAATGTCTTTTCTAAATAAAAGAAATACAGTGGTATACACTGTTTTTCATATTAAGGTTAATTTGATTAATATTCACTTCACATGCTTTTTATTAATAAAAGATTATTAGTGTGCCACATCTCGGTTTTTTCATAAACCAAATGTTAATCTGCTTAATATTAATTATCTTTTCAAATTAAAAGTTTAATAGGATTTACACCCGCTTTTATAAAGGAATGTTAACTTGATTAATATCAACGCAAATGTGTTTCTAATTACAACTTGCTTAGTTCTATACAAATCATAAAGTTCTACGCTTAGACTTTCACCTAGTTGCTTGTTTATCTAAATTAATATTTAATTGGCGTAATTTACATATAATCATTTATAAATAGAACTTGACTAGGTTATATACCCGATCTTTGCAAATAAAATTTAATTTGCATTAACTTCAACTCAGGATATTTCTGTAATATCCTTTGCATTTGTTTTGTTAATTAAAATGAATCTAGCTCATAATCTTGTTCTCTCATAAATGCAAATCAGTCGTTAGACGTTATCAGCTATATCTCAGTTATCTTTGTTTCCTAGTTAGTAATCCTTTTCCTAGTTCTCCTTGGTGAATCAGTTATGTCCTTGTCTCTAGTCTTTCACAACTATCTTCCTTTAGAGTCAATCTTATTATCTTTTCTCTATCAACATCAGTTCAGCTTACATTTGTCTAGTGTTGTTCCTTCAGTCTAGTTCTCTTCGCAGACTAATTCTCCTAAGCCTACCTGAAGGTTTCTTGTGCGCTTGAAAGTTCGTTTGTGCCGTTGTATAGTTCGTTTCACCTTAACCTTGTGCGTTAGCATGTGCATCACCAGTTACTTGTTTTAATACTAAAATTGCATGTTAATCTTGACAAATTCTTATTACATTGCTTTCCCAAATAAAAGTGATTAGGTTCTATTTCGGTTTTCTTTAATTATAATATAATTGGTTAATTCTTAATTGTAACCCGCTTTGATAAATAAAACATGCTTAGTGTTATACAACGGGTTTTATAATAAAGTTAATTTGCTTAATGATAATATAAATGCCTTTTCAAATGTTAATATGTTTAGTTGAACACGCAATAAAAAGTTATTTGATTAGATTCTTGCACACGCTTAGTCTTTCTAAAATAATTGTTAATTTGGCATAACTTATACTTAAATATCTGCTAATAAAATATGGTTAAGTTTACCGTGTTTTCTTAATTAAACATAACATGCTTTGAAATATTCTTGCCACATGATTTTGTAACTAAAACATATGAAGCACGTAGGCTCTTATTGTTTGATAATAATCTTTCGATAGCATCGACCTTAGTTCGTTTCAGCGTTCCTTGCGTTTGCGTAAACATAGAATCGAGCCTATCCTTTAGTGCGCTCTTTTAAAGTTGTTCTATGTTTGGTGCATTGTTCTTAGTTATACTTGTTTCTTTGTATGTTGTGCCCGATGTTTGCTTCGAGTAGAAGAAGGATCGTGGTTCGTTGCTTTGAAGATGAAGAGTTCCAAGGAAGCAAAAGATGAAGAGAGAGCAGTAAGAGTAGCTTTTCGTTGGAGAAAGGCAAGTGTCCCTAACCACCTTCTACCTATGCTTATTTACAAGAATACTTTAGCATTAATCGGAACATGGAGCGACCACCCAGGAGAACCGTACTACCACAAGACATATGGCTCTATCTTGGCCAATTAATTAGAAACTTTAGTATTGTGGTATGCTTTACCTGAAATGGGTTGGGGGCTGACGGGAGATGGTGTATAGACCTGCTCTAGCGGGGAGTTGGGCTTTGCTAAGACACGATACCCGCTAGGGAGCTTTATGCGCTGCACTGATCGTGTAACCTAGCGAGCAGCCCGTGCTAGGGAATCTTTGTAAAGGCCTCGTAGCATCCCTATGCAATCACACCTCGGTAGTGTGGTATGGTGCCTACCTAGCACCGCATGGTTGGGTCTAAAGTTCTTCGGGACTTTTACGCGACTCGTGGGTAAAGATGTACAAACTCTGCAGAGTGTAAAACTAATCGATTAGCCGTGCTCACGGTCAAGAGCGGCCTGGACCCTCACATGATTAATAAACTTAAAGACGGACTTTAAATCGCTTTCTAGTTATTTCTTGTGGCCTTGCTGAGTACCAACCATAAGTGTACCTGCTGCTCAGTAGCAAGGTGTGAAGCTGTTGAAGATGATGATGCTTGGCGTATGCAGCCCCCAGTCGATTGCTTGTGGAGTTGGCGCCTCCGTTTCCAGGATTGAGCTGTATAACTCTGATAGATTCATAAGTTTGTTTATGTTCTTTATGTGATACTGTTACTGTTATTCACTTTTGTCTACTATATGCATGAAACTTGATCCTAGCATGCATATAGGTACGCACTTGCTCCTCTGCCACCTCCGCGGCTCTTGGTGAAGGGAGCGCAGGCTCAGACCTCTTAGAGGGAGCCTGCCCCCCGTCGCTTTCTTCCTCTTCTCCCTCTCCCGACGACGAGTACTCGGAGGTCGCCGGAGGAGAGAGTCCCTGCTGGTCGCGCAGCCGGTATTCCTCGTCCCTTTGTTCCCGGCGCTCCCGCCACCGGATCCTTCATTCCTTCGTGCGCACCACTCGCTCCTGCTCCCGCCGTTGTGCCGCGCGCGCGCAATCGGGCTCGGGGCGTGGGCGGGTCGGATCGCACGGCGCTCACGGCCACCCTCTGCTGGGAAGAGTGAAATGTCAGAGTCGCGGCGGTGCGTCGCGGAGGGATAAAGGAAAACGGGGGAGCCTACTCACCGGCGGGGCATCGGGAAGCATAACGAATGACTAGAGGTCGTCATTGCTATGCCTGACGGCCTTGAGGCTGATGGCGCGCCTTGCCCTCGTGGCCGCATACTCCTAGGGGAAGCGGTCGTGTACCAACCGCGAGCGCGCTAGCGACACGGGGTTGGCCGTCTCGCTCATCTCGTAGATGCGGAGCTCCCCCTCCATGAGGGGAACGATCCACCTGTGGTGGAGGTTCGTGAGGACCGAAGCTGCGCCCAGCCCAGCGTCTGCCAGGCCCTTTAACACGAGCAGGGATGACTCCAGTATATCCTGGCGCGAAGAGGGGGACTGGTCGTGCCACCAAGAGTCAGCCTTCTCCTTCAGCACCTTGCCGGTGTAGGGGAGGCCGGGCTCGTCGTTGCGGAGATAGAACCGCCCCCGCTCCCACTCTGCGTTGTTTGAGGTCATCGTGCAAGGAATGTAGAACTCCCTGCGCGAGTCCCGCAGCGAAATCGACATGCCGCCGGCACGCACCGCGCGGCGCACTCGCGGCTCAGGCGTGGTGAGCGTGTGCAGCTCCGTGCGGAAGTGGTGGACCCAGAGATCCCAGTTCACTAGGACCCCAGGAACCCTCGCAGATGCCAACGAATGTAGCCGCCCGCGAGATCGCGTTCGGGGCGAACTTGTGCAACTCCATCCCGTAGTGGTGACACAGCTTGCGCATGAAGCGGCTCGCTGGCGCGGTGAAGCCGCGTTCATGGTGTCGGACGAAGCTGACCACGTAGCCGAACGGCGGGTTGGCCTCCCGATCCGCCGCCGGCGGAACGATCCACGCCGAAGGTTGCTCATCCACATTCGGCGTCAGCTGGCCGCCGTTCACAAGCTCATTCAACGCGAACTCCGTCACCGTCGAGCGGTGCCACGGGCGTTGTGGTGGCGGCGGCCACCGCCGCCGCAGCCCCCACCCGACACCTCCGCGCGCGCGCCGGCGCTTTCGTGGCGCGTGCTGCCCCTTCCGTAGACCGCCTAGTGGCGGGCGCTTCCGCGCTGTCACACCTTGAAATTTCCCAATTTCAAGATGCGAATAGAAAGAATAATTAAACAAGAGTTTTCTCATAATCTTAAAAATTTTCACAACATTTATTTTGTTTATAGGAAATCTAGTATAGGAAAAAAATCATTGTTGGATTTTCAGAATTAAATAAATTGGTTCGATGTGAGTGTTGCATTCATGGTGGTGCATCTTGGTGTTTGTTGCATGCAAAAGGCTTTTAAAATACGTTTAGGTTCTGATCAAATCCACCTGAGAATTTTCCAGCTTTTTTGGAATTTATTCTCATTTTTCTCGAGCTATTTCTACTTATTGGCATGCTTTAAAATCTTTTTCTCGAGCTCCAAATATTTTATTTGGATTCCTCATGTTCCAAATCATCTCTAGTAATTTTCCCAAATTTTTCTGAGCTTTTGGAGTATTTTTCGTGGTTTAATTATGATTTCGGGATTTCCTGAAATTATTTTTAATCCGAAATTAATTTCCGAAATTAGAAAAAAAGGGAAAATAAAATCCGACTCAATCTCGGCCAATAAATAGTTGTCGGCGATCTCCGTGGCGTCCTCTTTCCAACGCCGCCAACCTCGTTCCGTTTCGATAACCCTAGCTCCCACAAACCCTCGCCGAACTTTTTCATCAACTAAATTCCGGCGAACATCCGGCGAGCTTTTCCGGCGAAACTGTGCAGTTCCGATGCAAACGGACACCACCTTGGAGTTCCCCTCGTCGAGCTCTACACCGTGATGGGGTCAGTCACGCGAATCCGACGTCGACTCCGTCGTCTTCCCCAACTCCGGCGAGTTTTTCCCAAACGCTAGCGACTCCTCTCCAACTCCGGCGAGCTCTTCCGTCGCCATCGTTCATCCTTGGCCGAAGGTGAGCACACCATCGCGTTCGTCTCGTCGTTTCCTTTCCGTTTTGCCATTCCCGTGTACGTTTGGATGTCATCCCCATAGAATCCCCATCTCTGTTTCCCTCCCTCTTTCGTAGTCACCATGACCGGCGTCTCATTTACCACCGACGAGACTCCGGCCGCTTCCTTCGTTTCCTCCACCGGTGAGCCACCCTACCCGATCCCTTCTACCTCGTCTCTCAGTTTCGGGCCCAACCGAGCCCCTCAATGCGTCAATCGCCGTTAAGGCCAACACCTAGGAGCCCCCTGTCCGTGCGTTCGTGGGAAGAAGATAAGATGGCAGTTTTACGCTTAGACCCCTGGAGGATCATGTAATCTTTAGATCCAATCTTGTGGCTTAGTAAATCTACAGAAAACCCCCTACAGAAATCCCACCTTTCACACATAAACCCCACCTGAGCCTTTTTCAGATCTAACCCTAGTTTTAGATGTATTCGCGAGCACTATTTGATGTGTCTCGAGAATCTTTTCTGCTAGACCTCCAAATCTATAGTTAATCACGAACAGGTCCTTACCATCTTGTTTTCTCCATAGATTCTTTGTTTTAGCTCCGTTTTTATCCATTCAAGTTGCGTTAGATTCATAATTATGTAAAACACACGTTACTGGTGAGTTTTCATTATGTTTGTTTCCTGAAAAAATTATTTAATATTAATTTTGATTAATGCTTAGTTAAACATGTCTTTTCTAAATAAAAGAAATACAGTGGTATACACTGTTGTTCATATTAAGGTTAATTTGATTAATATTCACTTCACATGCTTTTTATTAATAAAAGATTATTAGTGTGCCACATCTCGGTTTTTTCATAAACCAAATGTTAATCTGCTTAATATTAATTATCTTTTCTAATTAAAAGTTTAATAGGATTTACACCCGCTTGTATAAAGGAATGTAAACTTGATTAATATCAACACAAATGTGTTTCTAATTACAACTTGCTTAGTTCTATACAAATCATAAAGTTCTACGCTTAGACTTTCACCTAGTTGCTTGTTTATCTAAATTAATATTTAATTGGCGTAATTTACATATAATCATTTATAAATAGAACTTGACTAGGTTATATACCCGATCTTTGCAAATAAAATTTAATTTGCATTAACTTCAACTCAGGATATTTCTGTAATATCCTTTGCATTTGTTTTGTTAATTAAAATGAATCTACCTCATAATCTTGTTCTCTCATAAATGCAAATCAGTCGTTAGACGTTATCAGCTATATCTCAGTTATCTTTGTTTCCTAGTTAGTAATCCTTTTCCTAGTTCTCCTTGGTGAATCAGTTATGTCCTTGTCTCTAGTCTTTCACAACTATCTTCCTTTAGAGTCAATCTTGTTATCTTTTCTCTATCAACATCAGTTCAGCTTACCTTTGTCTAGTGTTGTTCCTTCAGTCTAGTTCTCTTCGCAGACTAATTCTCCTAAGCCTACCTTAAGGTTTCTTGTGCGCTTGATAGTTCGTTTGTGCCGTTGTATAGTTCGTTTCACCTTAACCTTGTGCGTTAGCATGTGCATCACCAGTTACTTGTTTTAATACTAAAATTGCATGTTAATCTTGACAAATTCTTATTACATTGCTTTCCCAAATAAAAGTGATTAGGTTCTATTTCGGTTTTCTTTAATTATAATATAATTGGTTAATTCTTATATGTAACCCGCTTTGATAAATAAAACATGCTTAGTGTTATACAGCGGGTTTTATAATAAAGTTAATTTGCTTAATGATAATATAAATGCCTTTTCAAATGTTAATATGTTTAGTTGAACACGTAATAAAAAGTTATTCGATTAGATTCTTGCACATGCTTAGTCTTTCTAAAATAATTGTTAATTTGGCATAACTTATACTTAAATATCTGCTAATAAAATATGGTTAAGTTTACCGTGTTTTCTTAATTAAACATAACATGCTTTGAAATATTCTTGCCACATGATTTTGTAACTAAAACATATGAAGCACGTAGGCTCTTATTGTTTGATAATAATCTTTCGATAGCATCGACCTTAGTTCGTTTCAGCGTTCCTTGCGTTTGCGTAAACATAGAATCGAGCCTATCATTTAGTGCGCTCTTTTAAAGTTGTTCTATGTTTGGTGCATTGTTCTTAGTTATACTTGTTTCTTTGTATGTTGTGCCCGATGTTTGCTTCGAGTAGAAGAAGGATCGTGGTTCGTTGCTTTGAAGATGAAGAGTTCCAAGGAAGCAAAAGATGAAGAGAGAGCAGTAAGAGTAGCTTTTCGTTGGAGAAAGGCAAGTGTCCCTAACCACCTTCTACCTATGCTTATTTACAAGAATACTTTAGCATTAACCGGAACATGGAGCGACCACCCAGGAGAACCGTACTACCACAAGACATATGGCTCTATCTTGGCCAATTAATTAGAAACTTTAGTATTGTGGTATGCTTTACCTTAAATGGGTTGGGGGCTGACGGGAGATGGTGTATAGACCTGCTCTAGCGGGGAGTTGGGCTTTGCTAAGACACGATACCCGCTAGGGAGCTTTATGCGCTGCACTGATCATGTAACCTAGCGAGCAGCCCGTGCTAGGGAATCTTTGTAAAGGCCTCGTAGCGTCCCTATGCAATCACACCTCGGTAGTGTGGTATGGTGCCTACCTAGCACCGCATGGTTGGGTCTAAAGTTCTTCGGGACTTTTACGCGACTCGTTGGTAAAGATGTACAAACTCTGCAGAGTGTAAAACTAATCGATTAGCCGTGCTCACGGTCAAGAGCGGCCTGGACCCTCACATGATTAATAAACATAAAGACGGACTTTAAATCGCTTTCTAGTTATTTCTTGTGGCCTTGCTGAGTACCAACCATAAGTGTACCTGCTGCTCAGTAGCAAGGTGTGAAGCTGTTGAAGATGATGATGCTTGGCGTACGCAGCCCCCAGTCGATTGCTTGTGGAGTTGGCGCCTCTGTTTCCAGGATTGAGCTGTATAACTCTGATAGATTCATAAGTTTGTTTATGTTCTTTATGTGGTACTGTTACTGTTATTCACTTTTGTCTACTATATGCATGAAACTTGATCCTTGCATGCATATAGGTACGCACTTGCTCCTCTGCCACCTCCGCTGCTCTTGGTGAAGGGAGCGCAAGCTCAGACCTCTTAGAGGGAGCCTGCCCCCCGTCGCTTTCTTCCTCTTCTCCCTCTCCCGACGACGAGTACTCCGAGGTCGCCGGAGGAGAGAGTCCCTACTGCTCGCGCAGCCGGTATTCCTCGTCCCTTTGTTCCCGGCGCTCCCGCCACCGGATCCTTCACTCCTTCGTGCGCACCACTCGCTCCTGCTCCCGCCACTGTGCCGCGCGCGCAATCGGGCTCGGGGCGTGGGCGGGTCGGATCGCACGGCGTTCACGGCCACCCTCTGCTGGGAAGAGTGAAATGTCAGAGTCGCGGCGGTGCGTCGCGGAGGGATAAAGGAAAACGGGGGAGCCTACTCACCGGCGAGGCATCGGGAAGCATAACGAATGACTAGAGGTCGTCGTTGCTATGCCTGACGGCCTTGAGGCTGATGGCGCGCCTTGCCCTCGTGGCCGCATACTCCTGGGGGAAGCGGTCGTGTACCAACCGCGAGCGTGCTAGCGACACGGGGTTGGCCGTCTCGCTCATCTCGTAGATGCGGAGCTCCCTCTCCATGAGGGGAACGATCCACCTGTGGTGGAGGTTCGTGAGGACCGAAGCTGCGCCCAGCCCAGCGTCCGCCAGGCCCTTTAACACGAGCAGGGATGACTCCAGTATATCCTGGCGCGAAGAGGGGGACAGGTCGTTCCACCAAGAGTCAGCCTTCTCCTTCAGCACCTTGCCGGTGTAGGTGGAGGCCGGGCTCGTCGTTGCGGAGATAGAACCGCCCCCGCTCCCACTTTGTGTTGTTCGAGGTCATCGTGCAGGGAATGTAGAACTCCCTGCGCGAGTCTCGCAGCGAAATCGACATGTCGCCGGCACGCACCGCGCGGCGCACTCGCGGCTCAGGCGTGGTGAGCGTGTGCAGCTCCGTGCGGAAGTGGTGGACCCAGAGATCCCAGTTCACTGGGACCCCAGGAACCCTCGTAGACGCTAACGAATGTAGCCGCCTGCGAGATCGCGTTCGGGGCGAACTTGTGCAACTCCACCCCGTAGTGGTGACACAGCTTGCGCATGAAGCGGCTCGCCGGCGCGGTGAATCCGCGTTCATGGTGTCGGACAAAGCTGACCACGTAGCCGAACGGCGGGTTGGCCTCCCGATCCACCGCCGGCGGAACGATCCACGCCGAAGGTTGCTCGTCCACATTCGGCGCCAGCTGGCCGCCGTTCACAAGCTCATTCAGCGCGAACTCCGTCACCGTCGAACGGTGCCACGGCAGCGGGTCTAGCACCTGTATTGGCTGGGTGGGTGCCATTGCAGTTGGCGGTGGCGAGTGAAGGCGAGGCGGGCGGCGAACGGAAACGAAGGGACGCGCGGAGCTCTGGAGCAGAAACAAAGAGCAAGGGGCGACGGGTGCTAAGTTTTGAGGTAAGGGGCTCACCCTTCCTTCCCCTTGAATTTATAGATCTAAGGGAGCCATGCTCCCCGAACTGCGCGCGCTGCGCGCATTAACTGCACGCGACGGCGCCCGTCACTAACGAGCGGGCCCCACCAGGACCGAGACGGCCAGGCGCACGCACGCGCGCGATCATTACGGCGCGGCAACCGAAGAGCCGCGGCGGGCCATCACGTCCGCCTGCCCACATTGCCCACTACGTGTGTGGCTGCGTCGCCTGAAAAGGCGCGCCCGCAGCGCACGACCACGGCCACGACTGTGGGCATTAAAACGGCTTGGCTCCTTACCGTGTATGCGAAGCTCTCGAATGGCCCGAGCACAGTGCTTGTGAAATCCGACCCTCAAAGGGTACGGTTACTGACCGGTGGTCTCGAGACCCGCTCGATGAGAGAGGGCGCCACAGGTGCCCTCGAGTTTAGAGGATTTCTGATCAGCAGCTTGAGGGTCGACCTAACCGCGGGCCCATGAGTCTTCCATATGTAAAAATGATAGGGGCAACTAGCTGCCGCCCCGCGATGGCCCAACTGATCAGGGGTTCGAAGCCTGACCCTCGAAGGGTTCGAACAGGTGCCCCAAATCGACAGAGTCAGGGACGATGAAGGCGCGCGCGCATTCAAGCCTATCCTCGAGCTCACCAGCTCGAGCGCGCCCCACAGGTCGTATTCAAGAGCCGACGAGGGCACCTAGTCGAGGGATCCCATCGAGGGAGAGCTTCCGCGCCCTCAGTCCCCAGCGAACGGGACCGAGCCCTACCTTGCAAACCCACGTAAGTGCTTTCATGGACGAATCTCCGGACCACGAGCCTACCCTTATCAAATGGGTCATGGGCGCCCACTTGAATCACCCGATAACAGCTCAACGATGAATCCGTATTTCGCAACCCGCTCGTTGGGGGTTGCGGAAACCTCACCCTCCGTCCCGCGGAGGGACGGTGAGGGAACGTACAAACTAGTCGGAGAGCATGCCCCGATCGCCTCGAACAGGCCCAGGCTCGGGGGCTCGACGCACGGCTACACCTCATGGGGTGCACCGAACGCAGACAATGACAAATACGTGGGCGCGGCACCGCCGAAGCCGGCTTGAATATCACCGATGCCGGCTGAAATCAACACCCCGCACACCGGCGGAACCTGCGAAAAAACCTTGCAGGAGCACCCACGCTCCAGAAAGGCTTCGGGGGCTAGACCCGCAGGTCCGCTTGCGTGGCCCCACGGAATAACACCAACAACCACGGGGGAAGAAAGTCCCATCAACAAGCGTCAGCATCTGTGGGATCCTAACGGATACACCCACAGATGCTCGGGGGCTATTGTTGGGGACAGCCATAAGGGTCCCCTAAACAACCAGGGAAAACCCGCTTACCTTCATAAAAAACAAACGCAAACGAACCTAACAACACGCGCAAGATAAACCCATGGGCCCACGACCCACCAAACAGTCGGACCAGCCACCCTGGCGGAACTCCGCTTCGCTCAAGGGGCGTGGTGCCGCACTGGTAAAACTCTGCCTCGCTCGAGAGCCGGTTGCCCCCTCGAGTGAGGTTCTACCTCGCTCGGGGGCTGGGCACCCCCTCGAGCGGGACTCCGCCTCGCTCGGGGGTTGAACGCCCCCTCGAGCGAGGTCCCATCTCGATCGAGAGCTTAACGCCCCCTCGAGAGAGTTTCCGTCTCGCTCGAGGATATCACGGGCCCGCCGCCTCCCTACCTGCTCCCCCGACAGGGGCATTTAATGCACTGACATTCGCAGGCTCGCAGGTCAAAGATGAATCCATGCCACGACACGCCTGGGAATCACGCCCCGACACCGTTCCGCCAATTCCCCCGGTGAGGTCATCCAAGCCACTGTGCGATGCTGTGCAGCATGGCCAGCAACAACCCCGTGGCACTGTGCCACCCACTCCCGTATGGCTGACGCGCCGCACCCTCGAAAAAGGACGGCGGAGCTCTCGAAGGGAAGACGGACGACTACGGCACGCCCGCACAAGGACAACGCCATGACATCGGGCTGGCGGGACCTGTCACCTCCGTCGCCATCGGTCCTGTGTGACCATCCCCGCCATCCCCAACACCATCCCGAGCACTGCATCACCATCCCCAACACTGTGAGGGGACGAGGAGACAAGACGCCGCCACGATGGCTGCTGTGAGCCCCGTGGCCTCCCATCAGCCGCACCCTCGAGCCTATGTACGGACGACGACCAAACGGGCGACCCCTACACCGCCACCCCTCGAAGCCGCTCCTGGTCGGATACAGCGCACGCCATGACGCCCCGCCAGATACAAGATTTTCCAGATGGCTGTCTACTCCGCAACGCTGTGCACCATGCCTCTACACGTAGACAAACAGTGCGGCACGCTTGTAAATTGTCGCCTCTTTAGCCTATAAAAGGAGGGGCAGTCCCCCAGCCGCAGGGGACGACGGACAGCGCTCACTCGCACACTTCCTGCCTTCATCACGATATTGGCACTTGCCTCAATCAGTGCCTCTGGGACCTGGAGGCCCGGCCTTCTCTCTCGCTTCGCTTGTAGCCCCCCTCTGCAAGCGCCACGGTGCAACACAATATAGTGCCTCGAGCACATCCCTGCTGGACGTACGGCCCCGGCCGGAACCAGGATAAAATCTAGTGTCACTAGTTGCTTAGCACCGGCCATTCAGAGATAGATCTCAGTGCTTCTTACTAGTTAGTGTCGGGACTACTTTCCGCACCGACACCGGTCAGACCAGTTTTAGCCTAACAGCCATGCCCGGTCTTCGGCCTCGGCTTTGTGGCTCAGCCGAGTAACCCGGTGATTTTCTGGTGAACCACCACAAACCCCGCGAACTTGATGTAGCCTCCGCCAATCACCACTCATGACTTGGATCCCACGAAGTCCCGGCTCGACCTTGGTTTTGTGGCTCAACCAAGAAACTGTCCACCAACTTCTTCTTGCTGTTCTTGCCACCATGCGGCCCACACTTGATCCTGCTGGCCACCGGGTCCCTCGAACCAAGCCTACTTGTCTTCTCCACACCTGGAGGCCTCACCAGCAACGACCTTTCGCTCTTGTTCTTTCTCCTGCACCAACACGAGTCAAGCCGCAACCTGCACCTGCAATACTTAGCCAAGAATCAGTCCACACAAAGTTGTCAATCACTCATCACACTAGGAAGCGACCATCCACCGGTCCACGAACCACACATGGTCCTCAATCTCCCCCTTGATGAGTGCATTGACAACACACACATTTGGTAATCAGAGAAAAGGAAAAAAATAAAAGAAACAAACAAAAAGAATATCCAACAAGCGATCGAAAGCCGAGAAAAGGCAAAGAGCAAGATCACTTCAAGAAGACAAGTCTCGGACCCCTTAGGCAAGGGCAACGACTCGACACATCCGAGACAAAACCATGCTCAAGCAAATAGCACAAACCACCAAAGCATGCAAGAGCTCCCCCTGCACATATGCAAACTCCTCCTGAACAAGTGCAAACTCTGGGAACAAACAGGTCAGGCCAGTTCCCAAAACCGGTCAGACCAGTTCCACCAAAACCAGTCAGACTGGTTCCCAAAACCGGTCAGGCCGATTTCGTACAGCAGACCACACCCCCCAAAAGCCAAAAATGCAAAATAAATGAACAAGCTCCCCCTTGACTCTTGGGATAGGTTCCAAGGATGCAATGCAACTTTTCTCCACCTTTCTTTCTCCCCCTTGTTGCCAATCCATGAATCAAGGCTCAAGTTTGAAAACATGTAACCTAGAGCTTCTCAAGTATACAAAATTCATTACAAGATGCTACACATGTCCAAATTAGCAAGTTAGATACTCTACAGCTTCGTAATGACATCAACTTCATGATTACCAAGTTTCACAACCATTGGACGAAGCTAAGATAGAATTGAGCAATTTTGCAAAAAGTTACCCTCTCATGAGCAAAGTCCTAAACATGAGCAAAACATGTCAAAATGGCAAAGCCACACAAACTTCATGCTAGGACAACCATTCTAATCATAAGACCATCACAAACTTCTATGTATGAGGCTTCTCATTGGTAGGCATCATGCAACGGTTTAGCACCCAAAGTAAATTAAATTTAGCACATATGACATTGGAGCACATTTTCCAAGCATTTTACATTTTATTTTCAAATTCATATTTGGTGCATGAATTGTCTTTGCGAAAAAAGGAACTTATGCCCCTCCACAAGATAAAGCAAGAGGGCTAAACATTCATGATGGCAAATGAGCCTTTGGTCCCATATGATCAATAAACTAGCTATCCAACCACAAATTAAGCATAACCAAGCCACTAAAACATGTCAAAATCATATAAAGGCATTTACACATGAGAGAGCATATATGTGACATTTTCAAAAACATAGCCATCAACCATGGATATAAATCAAGATCATCAAGAGCTAAGCCAAACTAACCATAGCATACCAAACTAGCTCACAAGATCATATATAGCACATCATGGTGAACAATGTATATGAGAGAAGCTTTTCCTACAAAATGCATATGATACAAAATGCATGCAATCTAAGATACAAGGATGCCTATACATCATGTTACATATGCCATGCCAAATGCAAGAAATGCACAAAGGAAAGCTATACATATGCTACAAAGGAGCTCCCACACACAAAGCTCACAAACGACCAGCTCCTCGAGGGGAGGAAAAAAGGGCTCGACACCACCGGCAAAAGAGCAAAGGAGCACAAAACTCACATGCTCCCCCTAAACTCATGCATTAAGGCCAAAGAGCATACAAAGCTCACCTTGCACACATGAGATAGGGCAAAGAGCAAAGGAGCACAATAAACCAAGTGGCTTGACCAAGGCCACACACTTGAAGGTCACAAATTCACTTACCTTTATCATTTCTTCAGAAGTCAGTTATCCTTGTCCACCATCCCCGAATGTGATGTACCTCCATGTCACCACCACGGTATGAGGCCGGAGAACCACCCCCGATATCCACCAAATTTTCTCCGGGCCTTCCCACCTACAACTCAAAACTAAGAGTGAGAACGAGCAAATGACTCAACATTGGGCTTAGTCCCAAAGGTGTGAAACCAGTGTTAGGCCATTTCCTCAAAATTAGGGTTAGCAACATCCATCCTACTGCGCCTGTCAAAATAGCGATCCATCCTGTCAAACCTATCAAACCTGGAACCACCATGGGAAAACCACTCCCATATCACTGGAGGAGTACGACTACCACGATTGGGAAAGCATGGTCCATAGCCCCTTTGAGACTCGAAGCTGCGACCTCTCTGAAACTCGTATTGATCACGAGGTGGAGAACGTCCAGCAAACTCACCACCTGCAAACTCTACAGACCAACCACCAGAACCACGACCACCTGAGACAAACCGAGACTCCTCACGAGCACGAAAACCAAACTTGCCCCCCTGCAGACTCCAAACCGGTCTGACCGGTTTCAAAACCGGTCCGACTGGTTTCACTTCTCCAGCAACACCTCCTGCAGCCTTTCGCTCTCCCCAAGCCGGAACTGTTCTCACACTTGCCTTGGTCCTGGGCATCTGCACACGAGGCTCAAGTACACCACTAGAGGGGTGGTACTTGTCCTTGTTTGCCCACTCCTTAGCCATTCTCTCCTCTCTCCTTCTCTTATAGCAAAACTCTCTCTTGTGATCATCCTTTCCACAAAACTCACAATGGAAACGGATTTGTCTGGGCTTAGGCTTGGGGTGAGGCTCTTCACACGGTTTCTCACTAGGCTTCCCACTTGGTTTCTCACTAAGCTTAAGCAACTGGTTTGGCTTGGATGCAAATTTGTCTTTGGGTGTGGGTGGTGGTGGAACTAGAACATTCCAAAATTTCCCTTCTCTCTCACCACTGCTCTCACCAACCTTATCAAATCCCAAAGCCCAACCATCAAAGCGCTTACAACTAGTAATAATCATACCAAGTTGAGGTTCCTGACTAGACAGCGAACTCAGCACTTCACGCAACTTATCATTCTCACCTTGCAAGCGACCAACACATTTTGCAAGATCCAAATTCTTTACAGCATGTAACTCATAGGTAGAACAGGAAGTAGGAATAGGCACTTACAAATCAGCTTCAAGCGAAACAATGCAAGATTGAAGCTCAACGATTATTTCATGCAAGCCAGGGCAAGAAGTGGAAGCACCAAGCAAAGTGGGTCTAGATGGCAGCTCAGCCAACTCAACCCTAAGCACATCTAGTTCCTCACACTTGGAGGCATGCTTTTCCCTAAGAGCAGTCAAATCAGCTAGGAAAACAGAGCAATCAACACAATCAACTTCATCAGAAACCACAGGGCTTGCCTTAAGAGAATCAATTTCAAGCTTGCCATCAAGAACCTGTGTTTCTAGCTCAGCCACTCTAGTCCTAGGATCTTCAAGCAAGGCTCTAAGCTCCTTCCTAAGCTTCTTAGCCTCTCTAAGCATGTGATCGTGATTATCAACCAAGTCAACCAACTCCTCATTCTCCTTGCGCAAAGAAGAGAGCTCATCACATACCTCATCCTCAGAATCTAAGTCCAAGGCGTCCTTCTGGCTTCTCTTGCTGCTGCAGTTACGAGCCATGCCACAGAAGTCGTCCTTGAGACTTAGGCCCGTCACACAAAGGCCGTTGAGATACTTGCCTTGTCATCCTCTTCGTCTTCATCACTCGACCTTGAACATTTGTCCTTGGAGTCGGACTCGATGCCGCTCGATCTCTTCATCTTCTCTCGAGACCGCATCTTCTTCCCATGTCCATGATCCTTCTTCTTGGACTTCCTCCCCTTGTCCTTGGACTTGTGCATGTCGTTGTTGTTCAACCTCGGACACTCGGCGAAAAAGTGTCCGGTCTTGCCGCACTTGAAGCACGTCCTCGTGTTCCTCCTCATGTTCACCCGGTTCTCGTGCAGCCTCTCGAATCTCCTCGTCAGCAACGCCAGCTCATCCTCTCCAAGCACGCCGAACTCCTCATCTGCCGTAGACATCAAAGAGGACAAAGAGAACATCCTGGTAGATGGGTTAGAGTTATACTTTCCTTTCGAGCCACCGATGAGGGGCGAGACTATGAGAATCAGTCGGGCCCTCGATCTTGGCTGTCATGCCCCTATCCACCTCAGTCGACTTGAGCTTTGAGAACAGCTCGTTCACGGTCAAAGTGTCATACTTCTCCGACTCCACAATGGACTCGAACTTTCCACCCCAAACCGTACGATCCAAAGAGTGTAAGAGCTTGACAGCTCTATCATGATCATCGTACGGGAGCACGTCCACATTGGCCCTCATGTTGTTCACCTCAACCGTGAACCTCTGAAACAAGGCATCGATGGACTCACCAGGGAGATGAGTGAACTTCTTGTACTCTTTCCGGTAGGTCGCATACATCCGAGCCTGAACCTGGGCATTCCCAACATGAGCTTCTCTTAACGCCGACTAGATTCTACAAGCCAAGCTCTCCGTGTGCACCCGATCGAATTTAGGCCGACACAGAGCACGAAACAAGTAGTCGACCGCCTTGTTGTTGGCGTCGAACATGTCTCTCAATCCTAGAGCGAGGAAGTTCATCGGCTGGACATAGCCATCGTCCACCGTGACATCCCAAAGGATCTGACCCTTTCCACTGAGGAACGCTGCCATCCGTTTACTCCACATCTGGTAGTTCTTTCCATCGAAGTGTGGAGGACCCGAACCCCGTTCCTGGTACGC
Source organism: Cenchrus americanus (assembly GCA_947561735.1). Classification (NCBI taxonomy): domain Eukaryota; kingdom Viridiplantae; phylum Streptophyta; class Magnoliopsida; order Poales; family Poaceae; genus Cenchrus; species Cenchrus americanus. Next base: position 149,497,275 of record OX387241.1, read on the forward strand.
CATCCTTGGATCTTAGACTGGCTAGAGCCAATAAAGACCCGAACCAGCTCTGATACCACTTGAAGGACCGAAATGGTGAACAAGAGAGGGGGCGAGTGAATGGGAGCCGATAAAAATTCTATTAAGAATTCGACCTATGAACCCGATTTCACTTGTTCACCTTCGCAAACTTCTCTTGCTAAGTCCACGCAGCTACTGAAGTGCTACGGACCTAGGAGCAAGACCCAACCAACAGCCACAGCACACACGCAGTGGAAACACACACGACACGGCTGCTGGCTGCCCAAACCGGTCAGGTCGGTTTCTGAAACCGGTCAGACCGGTTTAGCAAACCGGTCAAGCCAGTTCTGTCCAGAAACTCCCCAAAAACCCTTCTGAGAAAAAACCTGCCTCAAGAACCTTTCCTCCCTTGAACAAGAATAGCCATAACACAACAAAGACTTCCTTGCTCAAAAACTCTTCGCGACAGCCCACAGGGCTAAACCAGTCAGACCGGTTTTGGCCTGGACAGTCGGGAAGAAGTCAACCTGCGGGAAAAACTCAAACCTTCAACCAATCGATCTCCCGATTCGTTTCACGGATCAAAGTGAGACTTTGGGGATAGTTGGGGTACCTCGTAGGCTACCATTGGCTAGAAGCTCGGTCCCCAAAACCCACTCAATCAAGAGGAATTGAAAGTCAACCCTCAAGAACACCTCTAACCCTAGAACTCCGAAAACTCCAGAATCGAGCCCCTTAACTCATGGATTTGGGAGGGGAATCAAAGGCGAAAGAAACCACAAAGGGTTCACACGAATTCCCCCATCAAATCACAAAGAGCAAGGTCCCGAAAACACACCGAGAAAACAACCAAGAGAGGGCTTCGAAAATCACCACCAAGAACGACCGTGAACAACACAACAAAGCCTTGAGGAACCACGCCGAATCATCTATACATACCAAGGAGGTTCATACAAGGTCTAGCTTGCCGCCCGATCATCCAACCCTCTCAAAAGATCTCACCATGAAGCTCTCAAGCTAGTCCTAGAAATCCTAAGGAAAATAGGAAGGGAAAATAAGAAAACAAATGAGCTAGGGTTCCAAGAGTTGGCTGCCATCCTCTCACCTCTTGGGTTATATGGAGGTAAGCCTAAAGTCTAAAATGCCCCTAAGGCCTAAACTAAGATACACGCCCACCAAGGGCACTCTGGGAATTTGTCTTCGTAACACCATCGGACAGATGCCCGACAACCGCATTTCGAGTAGCCTCGACGCAAGCCTTGCGATCCCGACGCGTGTCCTCCGCCTCGAAGCTTCCGGTGCCCTGCGACCCCAAACCGGTCAGACCGGTTCTCCAACGGTCAGACCGGTTTTGGCCTGACAGCCACGCCCGGTCTTCGGCCTCGGCTTTGTGGCTCAGCCGAGCAGCCCGGTGATTTTCTGGTGAACCACCGCAAATCCCGCGAACTTGATGTAGCCTCCGCCAATCACCACTCAAGACTTGGCTCCCACGAAGTCCCGGCTCGACCTTGGTTTTGTGGCTCAACCAAGAAACCGTCCACCAACTTCATCTTGTTGTTCTTGCCACCATGCGGCCCACACTTGACCCCGCTGGCCACCGGGTCCCACGAAGCAAGCCTACTTGTCTTCTCCACACCTGGAGGCCTCACCGGCAACGACCTTTCGCGCTTGTTCTTCACATGCGCCAACACGAGTCAAACTGCAACCTGCACCTATAATACTTAGCCAAGAATCAGTCCACACAACGTTGTCAATCACTCATCACACTAGGAAGCGACCATCCACCGGTCCTTGAACCACACATGGTCCTCATAAACCCGGTAGCAATGCTAGCAAATGCCAACAAGCATTTCTGGCGCCGTCACCGTGAGTGCAAACCTAGTGGTGAGGCTAAGGAGCGTCAACAAGCATTTCTAGCGTTGTTTCCAGGGAGGCAATAGGCAAAAGATATCGTTTAAACTTAGTGGCAGAGTTATCCAGGCTCAGTGAACCGCTATTTATGTAGGCTTACCCATGCTCTACTCTTTTGTACGCAGAGTAGTGCATGACCGGTTTCGACCTACCGTCCAACTTTCACAACAATCCAGAGTCACTTGTGAGGAGAGTGCGACCTTGTGTCCTCATTCTTAGAAGTTTCTCTATAGTCAAGAGACGAACACCGTCGATCCCGTAGATTGCACCTCGTCAACACTAATGGTCGAGAGGATGATCCGCGAGTTTTCTGGTCCCTCCAGCACCAATGTCCCTATCAGGCCAAACGTGATGGTGGGAGATGGAAACTTTGAACGCAAGACGGCGTTGATCAACATGGTGCAAGCAAGTCCGTCCTGTGGCAAGCCTAATGAAGATGCCAATGCACATCTCCAGCATTTCCTGGAGGTGTGTAGGACTTTCACTATCTGCGGAGTGATAGACAACACAATTTGTCTTCACCTATTCCAGTTCTCATTGCTTGGGAAGGCGAGCAATGGTTTTATGTGGAGCGAGATGCCATCAACACATGGGATAAGTGCTCCAAGGCATTTCGTGCAAAGTTCTTCCCGGTGGGAAAAACCAATGCCCTCCGTGCTAGAATTTCGGGCTTCCAGCAGCAGAATGATGAGAGTATCCCGAAAGCATGGGAACATCTCCAGGAGTACATCACCGCGTGCCTGCACCATGGCACGTAGGGGTGGTTCTCAATTCAAACCTTCTATGACGAGCTTAAGCATACTGCCCATGAGCACCTAGATGCAGCTGCTGGAGGAGCCTTCTTCTCGCTACAAGTACCCGCTGGCAAGGAAGTGATCGAGAAGATGATGGCAAATCAAGGTTGGGATGGAGATCGTCTCCAACTTCGTAACCGTGGTGTACACCAAGTCGATGGAATCGACATGCTCACCGCCAAGATGGACCTCCTAATGAAGAAATTGGAGGCACCAAGCACTATGGAGACCGCCAAGATTATGGACGCTCACATGACCTGCGAGGTCCGCAGTAATGTGGGTCATTCGTGAAATGTTTGTCCCGAGACAAGGGAAGAAGCTAGCTTCATCAACAATGGCAAAAACAATGGGTTCCGCAACAACAACTACAATAATCAAGGGTGGAACTCAAGGCCCAACTTCCCGTTAAACAATCAAAATGGAGGTAATTATTCTAATAATTTCAATAATCAGCCCTCCACTAGAGATATTGTCTTTGGCCAAGCTAGAATTAATGAAAACTTAAACAAGAAGCTAGCCGCCAATGATAAAGTTCTCGAAAATTTAAATTCCACTATAGAGTCCTTCACTCCTGCTATGAAGAATCAGCTAAGCTTTAATAAAATGATAGAAACTCAACTTGCTCAGCTTGCTGCTTCTTTACCTTCTTCCGAGTCGGGTGGAATCCCGGGGCAACCTGAGCCAACCTGAGAGAATTTAAAATTGGTGACCACGAGATGTGGTAAGGCCACTCGGGATCCACCATATCCTAACCCTGTAGAGAAGAAAGCGAACGAAGTGATCACTGAGTCACAGGAGGAAGAGGACACCGAGAAGGCAGCTCCATTGAAGAAAAGTTAAGGAAGACGACACCCCATGATTTCTTTGATACCACGCTACTTCCATTTCCCCAAAGAATCAAGAAGCCTACCGTGGATGAGCAATTCGGAAAGTTCATTGAGGTAATCAAGAAACTCAATGTCAACATACCATTTCTTAAGGCTATGCAGGTACCGACCTACGCCAAGTAGCTCAAGGACATCCTCAAGAATAAAAGACCTTTACCTACCATGGATATGGTTAAGCTTACGGAGGAATGCAGTGCGGCCATTCTAAAGAAGAAAGACCCCGAGTGTCCTAGAATCAGCTGATCTATCGGGTCCCAATACTTTGAGAATGCATTATGCAACCTTGGAGCCAGCGTTAGCGTCATGCCTAAGGTAGTCTTCGACAAACTAAACTATACTTCCTTGTCGCCTGCAACCATGTGCTTGCAGCTAGCAGATCAATTGGTCCGCTACCCAATGGGGATAGCGGAGACATTCCGGTGAGAGTTTGGGATTTTTTCGTACCCGTGGATTTCATCGTCCTCGACATGGATGTCGATACAAGGATTCCTCTGATCCTTGGGAGACCTTTCTTGAGTACCGCTAATGCTAATATCGATGTAGGAGCCAGAGAAATCCGCCTTAACATCAACGGCGAGGAAGAACGATTCACCTTTAGACCAAAGGTGGAGCAATGCTCATAGGTACGAATACTCGATTGCAAAATTTCAAACTGTGTGCAGGAAGAGAAGGTGGCCCCAACCAAACCCAAGGCGGAGTCTCATTGCCACGATAAGGAAGCATTGGGAGCAAGACAAAGCATCAAAAGGGCACCACCATACAAGGAAGCCGAAGGCAATCAACAAGGCTAAGGGGGAAAAGAAGACGGAAACAAAAAACACCCCTGCTAAAGCCTCACCAACTTCAGCGCCACCAAAGAAAACAAAGAGGGTGTGCGTGTGACGGGAGCATCATCCAAGTCTTCCACTCCGGGACCGAACGAATCCAAGATCAATTGAGCAAACGGAGGAGTCCCGCTCACGGACTCTAAACTACGAGCCCTCACTGTGAGTAAACCTGTATTTATCTCATATTTTGCTTCCAACATTTTATTTCGTGCAACAAGCATATTTAAATTTCAAATTTGATTTCACCATTGCATTAATAAGTAAACAAGACAGAAAAACAGTTTTGGAGATTTTGGTTATACGGTAGTACCCCCCCCTCGACAAAATTTTTGTGTAGGATGTTTAAGGAGGGGACACGAGTGCTTGGAGCAAATGGAGTAGGGCCGACCGAACCTAGTGGTACGGTAGTAATATGATATTCCATGAATCCATCAAGCCAATCACTACAAGCCTCCAAGTGCTCAACTCATCACCAAAATGAAGACACGCCAACCAGGTAGCCAAAAATTAGCTTGGGGGAGACCCCATTTCAATCAAGGAAGGTATGTCCATCCAAACCAATTTTCAACATCATGTTTATCACATTTGAATAAAAGAAAACAACGAAAATATTTGCTTCAACCATGTGCTTGCAATCTTGTCTGTATCCTCACTTTGGAAATGATGAATAGTTGTTATGTTAAAACTTTGCAAGAACCTAGTGTACAACTTTGTGCTCTATGATCATTTGAATTTGTTGGTATATTTTAAGTCAAGAGCCTGAAATAAAACTTTGTGGGAAGCAAATGCTTAGGACCAAACCTGGGGTGTTGACTAGTATGATATGGTGAGACAATGTTGATCTTGCTCTATCTCATAGTATGGTGAAAATCTCAAATGATTTCTTTTGAGAAAATAAAACAAGACAAGTTCCTCAATGGTCACATCACCCAACAAAGCCATAGAGTTTTGTTAAATTGTTGTGACCCTTGGTAGAATCATTTCATGCTCCCATGATCGAGATCACGTACACCCACATATACAAGCTAACTACCACACTAGGAGTTGAGCAAAACATGCTATCCACCCACCAAAAATAAATGCTCCAAAGTTCCTAAGAGATTTCTCTTCTTGTATTCTTGCAAAAGGACAGAGGGGTCATTGAAAAAAAAATTATATATGTGCTCCAATCAAAGAGCATAGGAAAAAAAGTGAAGCATGACCCCCTCCAAAATAAAAGCAAGAGGAGAATATCAAACCAAGGAGTACATAGAAAAACAAACAAAAATATTCCACATACTTGCACATCTCGATCAAGTTGCATGACTAGTTTCTTCTTGGATCAGGTCCTTGGCTCAACAACATCATGTCGCACAAGTATGTCTCATGCTTATCCTACTCAAAGCTCCACATACAAGCCATAGAGTAGGAAGTTGAGGCTCGCTCAAAAGCCTTTGGTGAGGTAACAAATACCACTTGAGCGATCGAGGAAACCAGCCGAGGAATCTTGTCTTTCTTTGCAAAAATTTCAAAACTCCGAGATAGGATCCCGAAAAGAAAAGAGCGAGTGATGCAAAGTCAAAACCATTCTACCTTTCAACCTCCGGAGGCAAGGTGGAAAGTTACAAGCCCCACAGGTAAGATAAGGCTAAGTTTCTCTTGTGCCAATCTTTTTAAATAGCAAGTAGAGCATGGATTTGTGCATAGGTACTTGCTGAGTGGTAACATCATGTGACTCCTGATCCATCGAGGCCAAGTCTAGGCATTGCTCGAGGACGAGCAAACATTTAGCTTGGGGGAGTTTGTTGACGGTCCTTACAACAAAACTTTGACCGTCAAATCATCGGGTTTGAGAGGAGTATGTGACAAGTTTCATGCACATTTTTAGTACTAATAAAGTTCCATGAGTTGTGTTATGATTTTCATAGGCAAGTAAACATTTTGGGAGAATTTGGGACCAACACACCACATGTGCTACGCACAGCCGAACCACCTGGTCCGACCGAACCTGCAGATGCGGCCGACCGTACTCCGTGGCACGACTCTGGTCCAAAGCACCCCCACTCCCTCGAGCACAACTTGGACGAGCATGATTCACTGAAGAAATGTCAGTTTGATCAAATGGTGGAGGCTAGAATCACTTGGATCAATGGGTCCACTTTTCCAATCGCTCAACTACCACAACCGTCATCTAGAGGCGATCCTAGGCGTCCCCAAACACAGTCGTTGCATCACACGACACTAGGTAGGGTCGGCGGCAACTATCAACTAGCGTGCCGGGCAAAACCGACCTAAGGAGATGACCTACAACCGCCTCATGAGTAGTGATCAAGAGCATCCAAGGCAAGAGGAGGCAAATCCCAGGGTCGGGCGTGCCTAGAGGTGCGGCCGCACTAGAAGTTTTGCCCCCCTGCCCCCTGCTCTCTACCGAGCTCCCTTGCCTATAAAAGGCACTGCACAGATGTTGGAATGGACACACCGCACAAGAGCATCTCCATTTCTCTCTTTCGTTCACTTAGAGTAGGATTAGTGTAGCTTGGGAGTTAGAGTCGAGTCGAGCTAGTCTCAGGGTTCCGGAGGAGTCTTCTTCAGGGGTCCGGTACTACTCTTTTATCCTTTCTTTGTTTAGACTCAAGTACAATTCAAGTTATCTTTCTATCTTACCTTTCGAGTCAATTACATTCAGCTTTTACTTTGCTCTAGAAGCTTTATTATTGGTTTAGACTAAAGTTAGTTTAATCTAGATTAGCATAGCTCTCTTGAACCCTATAGTGTTTTGGTTGTTCTTGGCTTGATCTTCTACTGAGTACATTTGTGATTAGTAGTAGAGAGAGACCTTCCTTCATGATATCCGGGGAAATGTTCTTTGGTTAATTGTGAGTGCGGTGCTCAGAGCTTACCTTAGTCTTAGATTATGTCCGTTCAACGGAATAATTGTGGTACCCTAGGGAGGTGACAGCTCCGGACGGGCTTTGTAGTCCACCATGTTAGTTCAGGCTGGTAGGATTCAGCGTGTCGTCGTTCTCCCTTCTCATCCAAGTCCGAGAGAGCGGCTTTGCATGCCCCTGCAGCAATAGAAGAGCTTGTCGAGTTTAGCTCACCTTGGTTATCCTTTGCCTTAGTTCTTACCTAGAGTCGATAAGATAGATAGATTGTGTTTGGATCCTTTCTCGTCTTGTTGTCCACCCAGCTCACTAGATCCTCTCTAACCTTTTATCAAGATCTCCTTGCGTGTGTCTAGTTATCCCCCGAATATCTTTATTCGTTACCCCCGCTATAGCTTTTTACCGAGTCTTTTTTCTTTCTACCGTTTATCCTATCATCTTTGTCGTAGTGCCTCCCTTGGAAAAATATAAATATGGTAACACGAATACCACTGGGTGAAGTGCTACAATAGTAATCTGTGTGCTTGCGGACCTTTCTGTCAAGTGTGTGTTACAAGACGTTCCGTAGCCCCATTACTAGGGGTATAAACCCGGTAGCGACGCTAGCGAGTGCCAAAAGGCATTTCTGGTGCCGTCACCGTGAGTGCAAACCTAGTGGTGAGGCTAAGGAGCGTCAACACCTATCGATCCATCGAACGATGAAAATTGGAAACTAACTGAATCTAACTCTTGTGAATTGTGCAAACGCTAAAAATCGTGGCAGAATCCAAATGTCCCTTCAACGGTCTGCAGCTCCGAAATAGTATCTTCAATCTACCAATTCATAAAACGATGGACCTATCAATCCTATCCATTGTGCACCTCGACAAAAATTCATAAAACGAGTGGCTGTAAGCACATCTCGAAGCTACTAAAATACAAAACCTACTTTAAGACGATGCAAATTGAAAGCTAATTGAATCTAATATGAATTTTCTATAGCCTATCAACTTCTAACACCTATTGAAGTGCAAATCTAAAGGTACGATAATGAAATATAAATCTACCAAATATTCTCATCGATCCTCCAAATCCCCAAATCTAGATATCCCCAACCCTATTAAGATAGGGGAAAATATAGCGGCTCAAACCAGAGAACCAACCTCGTCCTGTTGTCTCATCCTCTTGTTGTTGGAATGTGGCGACGCAACCTTCTTCCCCTCACTGCTAGGATCCACCATTCCTACCACGAACTATTGCAGATCTGCGTAGCGGAAGTCAAAAGTCTTTGCGAAGTTTGAGTGAAGTGTCCGACAACCATTCGATACGTCGTTATAGACTCAACTAAAACTTACATGAGGGACCTGGTCACAGTAAAGAATTCGCATGAACTATTAGTAGAGTTTCCCATTGTCGTATGGACATCCCTGGGCCCACTACTCAGGTGGGTACCAGGACTGACTACTCGGTGGGCCCCTGGGACTACTCAACTTGGGTTGCACGGCACCTGCTGGTGTTGAGCGCAAGGACTACAAAGGATTAGTACTCGGTTAGGAAGCTAGACATGTCCGAATCCATGTAGAGTACTCCTAGCCGTACCCGACTAGTACTCCTTTGGCAAACCGACTTGTAAACCTGCCTCCCAGAGTATATAAGGTGAGGCAGGGACCCCTCTCTCATCATCCGCATCATCTTGTAAACTCACTCAATTAATCCAAATCTACACAGCATATAGGACATAGGGTATTATGCACCTCACGGCCCAAACCTGTCTAAATTGTGTGCCACGTGTCTCTCCTTCGAGTTACCGATCTCGGCGTCGCCACATTCATCTACCTCGGGTACTCCCCTTGGTAGGTTGCCGGTCTAAAACACCGATAGCTGGCGCGCCAGGTAGGGGATCTCGCCGAAGATCTCATGGTGAACTCGACGGCTTCCAACATCATCAAACCAACCGCCGCTCTCAATCGTGGCGACACCTTCGTCTTCGGTTCCTGGGTTTGCGTCGCTGACGGCACTGGGTCCTTCCAACGCCACCTCACCATGACCCCAAACCCGAAGACTGGGCTCGTGACACTCCCTGAAATCATCACGGGCACGCTCACTGAAAAATTCGGCTAAATTTTGCTCTACAACCAAGTCGCCGACTTCGAGTCTGGATCCGCCTCCAACTCGAACTCGACGTCCCCCTGGATCATCGCATGTGAGTCGCCCCCTGAGCCATCGTGTGACATGACCCCACTACATGAGCACTTCCCATACGGTCTCTGCAATTCCAGCAGGGCCCACGCGGAAGCTCTCGCAGCATGCTGGGCTGGCAAAGAGATCGCATCCGAGTACTACTCGGACTCCAACCCCACATCATGATACTCCTCAAACTCTTCATATGATTTCAACTTTGGGTCGGACCTAATCGAGTCCGAGTCCAAGATCAACATGACTGTGGAGCCGCTGTCAGGACCCACTACCAGCTTGGTCATTACATCTACCCCTGCTGGAAGATTCGTCTACTGGCCCAATTGCAAGCCTGCTAACCTGACGGACGACAACTCATGTTGCGTCGCTAACTCGACACACTTCCCTTACAGGAGGGGTCCCCGTTGGCTCCAAACGAGGAGCACACTCCCACCGAGGTGGCGATTACTGACTCCAGTCTCTGCACTTTGTAGCGAACATAGCCTCATATGCCATTAGTTCGAGTATGATTTTGGTGATTCATGACAACATGATCAATGGGACTAACCATATTGTTTAGCATGTCCTTGTAGACATTTCTAGGTCGCAAGGATGCAAAAATAACACATGCCAAATTGAAAACGAAGGAAACTGACACCGTCAGATGAACCGATGGTACCATCAGTGCATAGCGTTGGTGTAGTTGGTACACTGCGCAGGAGGCAAAATGAAGTTGGCACCGTTGGATGAACCGACGATCCATTTTGTAGATGCGCCGAATGAATTGCAAAGGAAGAGTAGCGAAGACAGTAGCGCCGGGTGATCCGACGGTCTGAGTGAGGACACCATCGGTCTATCCGACGCTCAGTTTGAATCAAGAAGGAAGTCTTCAGCACCAGATGAACCGATGCCTTTGTCAAGGGGAACCGTTGGTCTATCCGACGGTCACGTCGAAGCTACCAAAGACGTTTTGGCCGCGGGGTCTTCAGCACTGGATGAACCGACGCACTGTCGATGTAATGCGTCGGAGCAGTTGTGTCAGTGGATCTTCAACGGCTACTTGACGTGGAGGGCACCGGATGAAACGACGCCTAGAAAAAGCATAGCATTGGTTCATCCGATGCTACCTTTTTCAGTGGTCGTTAGCCAACAACTCTTTCGATGCCTTGGGCTATTTATACCCCCTCCACTCACCCATTTGAGGTTGTTGGATTGTGTGGAAGTGCACAGGAGTTCAAAACACCTAGAAGATCATATCCAATCCATCCAAGTGCATAATTGCTCATCCTTAGACTTGCATATGCTTTGTGTATGTGCTTAGTGCTAGGCTTAGCTTAGAGCTGAGTGAGTGCAAGGTTGTGCCAACCTTGTGAGGAGATTCTTGAGTGTATCAAGTTGTACAAGGTTCGCCGAAAGTTTTGGGGCCTAAGTGGCTCACAGGCAATCGTCATCGACCCTCCGGCTTGGTGTGGAGTGCCGAGGACACTTTGTGCGGGGGACGTGGAGACCCCCTTCCTTGGTGGAGAAGCTCCTTAGTGGAGGCGACATCAAGGTGACCAAGGGAGCTTGGCAAGTGCCTAAGTGGCTAGCCTTTGTGGCGAGTCAAGTGGTGCTATTGGGAGAGACTTGGTGACCAGGAATCAATACTCTTGCTTGAGTGCTTCAACAACATGGACTAGCAGTGATTTAGTGCCTACCGATACCACGGGATAAATCGCGTGTCAAGAGTTTGCTTCCTCTCATCCCCTTTACATTTCCGCATTTACTCTATTGCAATCTTTGCTTGCCTTTACTTTGCTAGAGTATTATCATGCTAGGATTGGATATAGGTTGCAACCTTGTTTTGGGATGGGAGTTTCACACTAGAACAACCCTAGTTGGACATCTAGATAGTATGTTCTAGTTTATCTTTGTGTAAAAATAGTGAAGCCATATGTTAATATTTTTAGTTGCCTAATTCACCCCTCCCCCTCTTAGGCTAACGAGCATTCGATTCCTTACACACTCAGGACCGACAAGTCTTCATGGCGGCCGGCAATGTCGGGACATCAGAGAGTCGACCCGACCGGTACCTTGATGACATCTTAGAAGATGAGGTGTCCACCAACACACCTCCGGACGAGACCACTGCCAACAATAACGCTCGACATGACCACAACAAAAAGCGGAACAAGTGGCACAGACGTCTCCGGGAGGCTCTCCCTATCCGGAATCTCAATGAGGCTCTGGATCAAGTCGCCAGCCGGGTACACACTACTCCTGAGCAGTGCCTCATATCTATCACCACGATAGCATGGCAAGCCCAGGGGATTCACGCGGGCGAAGTCATGCCAAGCTCGCTGAAGACACCTACTTAATGCGGGTGGATAACAGTGTCTCCCAAATACCCCCCATCAGAACTCACAAAGCCAGGAACCACGAAGCCACTAGTCGCAGCCCGGCAGACGGCGAAGGCAACCGTGTCCGCGGGGAACATCAGCCAAAACCCAACCACTCTAGGGCATCATCTAGAGGACCATCGCAGGGTGGCAACAGCCACGGCGGCACCGGCGGCAGTCGTGGTGGCGTTGGAGGTAGTCGCGGCAGCAGTGGTGGCGGTGGCAGCTGCGGCGGAAGTTCATCTCGCGGCACCGGCAGAAGAGCTGGTGACGGCGGCAACCGCGGAGGCCGAGGCCACATGAATAGCCACGTCACAGCGCACGTAGAGGTTACGGCGCTCACCATCAGATCGACGAGATCCATTGCAAAAATGCTACCGAAGTAAGCGACAGCAACGACTTCCCCACCTATTCCTCATGACTTTGCGACCTGCTCCTTCCTAAGAAGTTCAAACCTCTTGGGATCACCAAGTACGACATGAAGCAAGACCCAGTTCAGTGGCTCAGGTGCTATGCCCTATCCATTGAAAACCCTGGTGGTAATAATGACACGAAGTGCCTCTACTTCCCCTTCTGCCTAGATCAAGAAGGCTCGATCGACGAGTGGGACCAACTGAAGGCTCAGTTCACCAGCAACTTCATGGGCGCAATGGGGCGCTCGGGTACCCGCATGGACCTGGCAATGGTCAAACAAAAACAAGGCGAGACGCTATGCCAGCACATGCAGTGCTTTTTCTACAAGCGCACGACCGTAGTCGATGTCACCGACGAGGAGGTCATCGACCTCTCCCAAGACGGACTCTATCACCGTCGCACCTTCGAAGACTTCAGTCGCCGCTGCTCGAGTTCCATCACCAAGCTCAAAGACATGATCACATCATGGGCCGACGAAGAGGACAAGGCAAATGCTAAGTACGACTCCATTTGCGGCAAGAGCAAGAACAACACGGGCAGCAACAACAACAACAACGAAAAGGACCAGGGGGTCGCAACAATAACAACTACTCGGGTCCTAACCGCAAGCGTAAGCCAGACAACACAGTCACGACTGCACAACACCCTACGAAGGACAACTCGAAAAAGACCTCTGGTGGCTTTAAAGACTTGCTCAAAGAGAAGAGCATGTGGCATCTAGATGGCAACCACACCACCGAGTAGTGCTACCAACTCCGGTGAGAACTTAAAGATATTCTAGACCCACGACCTCCTCACGACAAGAAGGGCAAGAAGAAAGTTGATGAAGGCAACGACGACTTCCAAGAACACGACAAGATGGTGAATGTCCTCTTCGGCGAACAACCCACCAGACGATCTCAGAAGGGCACCCGATGGGAAGTCCTGAATATTGAACCAGCGGTGCCGACACCTCTAATGTGGTCGGAGGTACCCATCACCTTCTCTCGTGAGGATCAATGGAAAGCTTCTCGAAGCCAGGACGTTTTCCACTAGTCCTAAAACCAATAGTCGCGGGCTCCAGACTCAACAAAGTACTCATCGACGGCGGAAGCGGACTGAAAGTCCTTTTCACCAAGACCTTGAAGAAGATGAAGCTCGACATCACCGACATGCTCACCAAGAGTGCATCAGCATTCTACGGCATCGTCCCCGGTAACGCGGCTATTCCACTAGGCTCGGTAGTCCTGCCAGTTACCTTTGGGGAGACAAGGGAGAACTACCGCACCGAGTACATCAAGTTCGAGGTCGCGGACTTCGAAACCTCCTACCATGCCATCCTCAGTAAACCAGCTCTTGCCAAGTTCGTGGTGGTACCCCACTACACCAACTTGGTACTCAAGATGCCAAGTCCTGCCGGAGTACTCACGCAACAAGGGGACTTGAAGATATCTTTCGACTGCGACACCGAAGTCATGGAGCTCGCAGCGACCAACCAAGTACCGAACACGATGATGGAAATCTTCGCTACATCCAAGAGGCTCGCTCCAACCGAACTCGAGATCCTAGAGAAGACTGACACAGCCAACAAGCCTCAACCATCAAGGGAAGTACAAGTGAAGGCCATTGATCTCGGGACGGGTGACAGCAGCAAGACTATCATGATACGGGTGGGTCTCGATCCGAAATAGGAAGACACCCTCGTCAACTTTCTCTGGGCTAACCGAGACATCTTCACGTGGAAACCAGCGGACATGTCAGAGGTTCCCAGGAGGGTGATCAAGCGCTCACTCAACGTCGACCCTAAAGCTACTCCCAAGCGACCACACCTTCGCTTCTTCGCCGACGACCGACGGGACGCCATCAAGGAAGAACTTGCCAAACTACTCACGGCCGGCTTAATCCGGGAAGTCTTCCATCCTGAGTGGCTCGCCAACCCCGTCCTCTACCGCAAGAAAAACACGAATGAGTGGAGGATGTGTGTCAACTAGACCGACCTCAACAAGCACTACCCCAAGGACCCCTTCTAGTTGCCGCGGATTGATCAAGTCATCGACTCCACGGCGGGCTGCGACCTACTCTGCTTCCTCGACTGCTATTCCGGGTACCACCAGATCGCTATCAAGGAAGAAGACCAGGAGAAGACCGCATTCATCACCTCGTTCGGTGCCTACTGCTACACAACGATGTCGTTCGGGTTGAAGAACGCCGGCGCTACCTAACAGCGAGCTATCCAGGTCAGCTTCAAGAAGCAGCTCAACAAGAACGTTGAAGCCTATGTGGACGACGTGTTCGTCAAAACCCGAAACTCCGACACGCTCATCGCCGATCTTGAAGAGAATTTCGCAAGTGGAAAGTACTCGGCTTCATCATCAGCCATCGCGGCATCGAAACCAACCTCGAGAAGATCTCCGCCATCACGAACATGAAAACTCCCACTTGCATCAAGGATGTACAGAAGCTGACCGAGTGCATGGCAGCCCTGAACAGACTCATCTCGAAGCTTTGAGAACAAGGACTACCCTTCTTCAAACTACTCAAGAACCAAGAGAAGTCTGTGTGCACCGCAGAAGCTGACCAAGCCCTAGCGCAGCTCAAAGACTTCCTGTCAAAGCCACCGGTCCTCACAGCCCCTCGCAAAATGGAGCAGCTACTGCTCTACCTCACTGCGACTAGTCATGTGGTCAGTACCGCCATCGTTGTCAAGCGGCAGGAAGACGACCATGCCTACCCAGTCCAGTGACCAGTCTACTTCGTCAGTGAGGTCCTATCAGAGTCCAAGGCTTGCTGCCAGCTGGTGCAGAAGCGACTCTACATAGTACTCATTACCTCGCGGAAGCTACGACAATACTTCTAGGAGTACTCGATCGCCGTCATCACATACTACCCTCTCGGTGACATTCTGTGCAATCAAAATGCTACTGGAAGAATCTCCAAATGGGCAGTCGAACTCGGCACCCTCAACATCGACTTCAAGCCACACACCGCCATCAAGTCCCAAGCACTAGTCGAATTCATGGCACTGTGGCGGGAGAATCAGCTACCAACTCCAACCGAGCGGCCAAAACATTGGGTGTACTTTGACGGTTCACTCAAGCTCGAGGGTGCAGGTGCATGGGTACTCTTGATCTCTCCAAAGGGCGAACAACTCAAGTACGTCCTGTAGATCTTTTGGAAGGTCTCAAACAACGAAGCTGAATACGGAGCCCTACAACATGGGCTCCGCCTTGCAATTTCATTGGGCATCAAGCGGCTACTGGTCTACAGCGACTCCGTAGTGGTCATCAATCAGGTCAACAAGTCTTGGGACCGCAACAAGGAGAACATGGACGCCTACTGTCTGGAAATCCGCAAACTCGAGAACAAGTTCTACAGTCTAGTTCCACCACATCATCCACGACAACAATGTTGCAGCGGACGTCCTGCCGAAGCTTGCTTCTACTCGCGCACAAGTACACATCGGAGTTTTTGTCCACGAGCTTCATGCGCCATCCATCCCGGATCCGGCGCCCACGACCACTGACTCAGCGCCACCATAGCCTGGTCAGGAGGTCATGATGATCGACGTCGATTGGCGACAACCCTTCATCGACTACATCTGCGAGCAGAAGGTTCACTCTTACAAGAATGTGGCCGAACAACTCGTCCGCCGAGCCAAGACCTACGTGCTTGTCGGAGATAAGCTCTACAGGCGGGGTGCTACTTCTGGAGTACTCATGAAGTGCATACCCAGAGTTGAAAGCAAGGAAATCTTGGAGGAGATCCACAAAGGCATCTGCGGCAATCACGCGTCTTCTCGCACGCTGGTGAGCAAAGCCTTCTGACGAGCCTTCTACTGGCCCACAGCTTTGGCTGACACTGAAGAACTCGACAGAAAATTCCAAGGGTGCCAATACTTCGCCAAGCAACAACATGTCCCCGCCTACAACCTAGTCACCATACCACCAACCATGCCTTTTGCCTGCTGGGGGCTCGACATGATTGGGCCTCTACCAACTGCACCAAGAGGATTCAATAGAGCCTTGGTGGCCATCGACAAGTCACCAAGTGGATCGAAGTCAAGCCAGTCACCTGCCCAAAGGCCGACAGAGTACTCGACTTCTTGGATGAGCTCGTGCACCACTACGAACTGCCCATCGTATCATCACAGACTTGGGTTCCAACTTCAACAACCACCAATTCTGGGAGTACTATGAGAATAGTGGGATCGACGTCCAGTATGTCCCAGTCGCCCACCCCCACGCCAACGGACAAGTCGAGCGCGCCACTGGGATGGTACTCGATGCCCTCAAGAAGCGGTTGCACGACGCAGCTAACACCAAAGGAGGCAAGTGGATCAAGGAACTACCCAATGCACCTTGAGGGTTTCGTACTCAACCTACCAAGCTAACAGGGCAGTGGCCCTACTTCCTGGTTTACAACTCCAAAGCTATTCTACCTGCCGACGTGATGTGGGAATCCCCGGCAATAGAGCAGTACGATGAGGGCATCTCAGAATACAGCAGACGAGTTGACATCGATGGTCTCAAAGAAGCCCGTTGCACTGCCCTCGACCAATCAGCAAGGTACCTTGAGGGTATTCGACGCTATCATGATCGCAACGTCAAGGAACACTCCTTCAACGTCGGCGACCTAGTCCTCCGTCGCATCCAAAACACGAAAGGACTACACAAGCTGAACTCGCCATGGGAAGGTCCTTTCTCAGTCTCCAAAGTGACCGGACCTGGCTCCTACCGCCTCTAGACACTTGAAGGTGACGACATCAACAACTTGTGGAACATCGACCAGCTGTGTTGTTTCTATGCGTAGTCGCTCGAATACTCTACGGGTCTAAGTCTACACGACTACTCATGGATCCCTCGCTGTAAGCGGCCTTTCGGTCCTGGCACTAGTCTCTGGACTACTCTTCTCCAAGATACAGTGTCAACGGCTACTAACAGATCTTGGGTTGCTTCGAGCATCGAGAACTCTAGCGGCGGTCTACAAGACCATGTACTCTAGATCCAGCCTATACGGCTACTAACGGATCTCTAGTTGTAAGCGGCCTCAAGCCCTAGCACCACTTAGCCGTAGGCGGCCTACAAGTCTTGGAGACTACACTTGTAAATGGCCCTGGCCATCCAGGTGTACTTATTCTTCAGTAATAAAGTTCGATTCCCATTCAACTTATTTATTGTGCCTTCCGGTCAGGCATCTCCTACCGAGTACTACTACTCGTGAGTTCCCCATGGTTTGGTACTCCACACACTTCGCAGCAAGTGGCGGCTACGAGTACACATTTCACAGACATATCGTGGATAACTTTCATTCATAATTCAAACAAGTTACTAACAACTTTGTTTGTCTTACATCAAATACTCGAAGCTATTCCTACAGGTACTCCTACAGAAGGTTGAGCTTCTTCGTCGCTTGCTTAGCAATGGGCGCCATCTCCTCCAGGAGGGTCTTGTACTGATCATTAGTACAGTTACCTACCAGTCCACCGACGGCTACGTCCACTGGAGCCTTGGGGAAATACGACTTCATGTACGCTAGGACTTGGTTCGGAATAGAACTCGCGAAGTGCTTGACATACGTCGCCAGACGCCCGGGGGCTTCTGATAGAGGCGGAGTGCCCGATCTTTCGGTGAGTGGAGATAGCTTCGATCTGGTAGGAGACGACCCTCACGATCCGACTACGACGAGCGAGACTCGAAGCGCTAATGCAATCGCTGAACCAACTCCCGATGGTTACCGACCTTGCCGGCGCAAGATCAGCCTGATCACGAAGATCAATTCCTGTGCGCAATCGAAGAATGAACAAGAATCCGAGGCGAGCAATCTTAATATCACTCGAAAGTGGAGTTCTGAATCACAGAGGACAGCACGTATTTGTGCGTGTTCTGGTGTAGCTAAAACTAGATGTAAAACAAAACTCAAACCCTAATGTGGCGGCGGCTACTGAATATATGAGCTAGGAGGACGTCCTCCTAGGGTTGTGGGCGACCAGGGGTCGGCCACAACATGGGCTTAAGGCCCGACACGATACACGGCCCGTTGGGCCAAAATAAGGTGACGCAGCACCTTAGACAGAAAAACAGTCCGACTCAAAACGACGATTGCGGCCGCCTCGCTGAAGATATAACAGTGATTCCGGACCCATCTGAAAGTAGACTTGATAAGCTTTCCATCAAGTACTTGATCACCCAAAACGGAGTCCGTATGAAGTCGTGGTGACCTTCACAAGTTAACGTTCGTGCGCAGTCCGAATCCAGCCACATATCCTTCATTCTTTAGCACCATGACGTAGTTCAACTCTCTTGCACGAGCCCTAGTGATTGGCCCTGAAGGTGGTGCCTGGAGTGAAGGTGCTGCTGGTGTAGATGTACTGGTGATGTCCTCAACAGTGTCCTCATCAGCTTCCTTCAAGCTATCCATCAGTGGAACAATCTTCGGCCCGCCCAAGTGTGGCACCAGTAGCCTTGCAATGGGCAGTGCGGCTTCCTCAAGCTCCTTCAGTTGACCTTGCAGCTTCTCGCAATCTTCATTAAGCTTCTGCAGAGATTTATAACAATTTACAAGGTCACGGTCTGAGGCTTCATGAAGCTCCATGTGATAGATGCACTCATGACTCAGCTTTTTGTACTAGTACTCAAGTACCTCTCTGGCATCGGTCTCTCGGTACACGATGTTCTTCAAGTCTGTCTCCGACGCCTTCAGCTGGTCGACCCTTGCCTCAAGCTCTGAAGACAACTCACCACAGTGTCAGATTACAGTAAGGTACCACAATAATACTCATGGCTTTGGTGGACAACGTACCTTTATTCCTCTAGCGCAGCGATTTGTTCTTCCGAATCAAGTCGTCTCTCTTCACTTGCATCTCTTCCACTTCATTATGGTATTGGGCGAAGGCGCTGTCGAGCTTGGATTAGAGTAGAGTGGAATGCTTCTTCGACTTGTCCAGCTCCTTCTACAACATCAGGCTATTGGGCAAAGGCACGGAGTACTGTGTCGCCATACCCTTGCAGAAGATCGGACTTCTGGCGGGATCTCTCAACGACATCATGCACAGGGCAACATAGTCAAAGAGCACTCACTACTCTACAACATAAGGCTACTCGGGGTACTCGCAACATACCTTGATCCACTGCTCTGTCTGGCGCCAAGACTCCATGCTCTGAGCGACAACAGCCGGTTCGATGAGGTTGTCGTCCAGTAGCTCTAGACCCACACGGCTTGTTGAAGTCGTCGGTGACATGGGCACCGAACGGATCAGTGCGGCGTCTTCTATAATGGGCTCGCGGACGACTACGTCCATGCTTGCCCCGGGGAGCGGATCGACCCGCTTCTCCACCCTCACCTCGGGGGCTGCTGTAGTCCCCAGCTCTGGGGCTGCTCCTCCTATCGCCCCGGCAACCGGTGCTGTGGGCTCGGATTCCACAGTGGCCGTCTCCATGGCCACGGCTTCAGGGATCACGACTCCCTCAGCTTGTGCTCCTGTCATAACAAGTACAGGAGGTCAATTTCAACAACTAATACTACTACGCACGATGACTACCAGTTGTGAAGAGCACATACCTTCGACCAAGGTGGCTTCCTCCAACGTCGACTCCACCGCTATTACAGTTTGTGGCGGCGGTGTGGGTTCACGCTCCTCCGCCGAGCGATCCTCTCCACTGGCCGGAGCGCTGATCTCCTCGTCGTCCCACGACAAGTCCGTAGATTTTCTGCATTACAAAACAGCTCAGACAGCAACACAAGGATGGTCTTCTCCATGACTACTTGAGAGTTCAGAACGGACTTACAAGGAAGACCGAACAACAGTCACAGTCAGGGCACCCAGAATGCTGGCGATATCAACTATGCCAGCCACGCAGGCCGCTTCGACTTCCTCTTGGGCCTCATCCGACTGCTCCATCACTGTAGCTGGGGATGGGCCTTGCCTTCCTTCTTCAGCCGATGCCTGCGAGTGCACGACGCTAACCGCTTGGTGTGCCGCTCCTGGCACGGTTTCTCCAGTGGTTGGAGGCGGGTTGACACTCCTTTCAACTGTCGCCCCCACCGTGCCCCAGGTATCCTCTTCATCCTGGTCTACAGGGTCAGAGGGAGGAGGGTCCTACGACAACACCAGTTCAACTGTTAGTACA
The DNA here is from genome assembly GCA_947561735.1 of Cenchrus americanus. Classification (NCBI taxonomy): domain Eukaryota; kingdom Viridiplantae; phylum Streptophyta; class Magnoliopsida; order Poales; family Poaceae; genus Cenchrus; species Cenchrus americanus. Next base: position 149,517,609 of record OX387241.1, read on the forward strand.
TAGTACTCATTGGAAGTACTCGACTACACTACTCATGGTACTCACCTCTTGGCTGGTTGTTTCGATTATCTTCAACTTCTTTGCGGTGTGTTTCTGCGTCGCATTGTGTGGCCTCCTCGACAGCACTAGAAGGCTAGCCTCAAGGCTAGCTGGCTTCTCGACGATGACTGGAATATTAGGCATTCCAGTCCGGCTGAATATCGACCGAAGCTGGAACTGCTCCTGGAGCGTCTCCTCGTCTTCATCGTCAGAGGTGTCTTCAATGGTGACGGTGTCGTCACCTTCACTGACTTCGCGATGTTCTTTCTTCTTGACCTCTTCCTTCCCTTGTGCATCTTCCGCAAGTTGTGGCGGGGAGGGTGGGTCGGAGACATACTTCGCAATGTCATCCTACAATATACAACAAATGTGAGTACGACTACACCAGGCAAATCAGTACTCGGGGGCTTCTGCCACGACTACTGACCTTGTTTGGCGGTCGAGCCGCGAGTACTCGGGGACTGGGCAAGGCATATACTGTGGCATGTCCTTGAAGATCTAGCCTAGCCTCTCAATGATATCATCATCATCGACTTCAAAACCGGACATCCGCAACGTATCTTCATTGCCCGTGTACTGGTACCTGAGGGTATCACGAGCCATCAACGGCTGCACCCTCCTCTTCATGAAGCTGAAGGCCACGTGTTCGTCCCTCAGTCCGGCCTCTCGCAGGGCCTTGATCTTCTTCAGCAATTCGGGTAGTTGAATACCCTCTTGCATGGTGGGCTTTGTGTTCCACCACGGCTTGTGCTTCAGTTGGTACCCGCTCGGCTTCGGCAGCTCAGGATGGTGGTTGCAGATGTAGAGCCACTTGGCCTTCTAGTCCTGGTTCGATTCTATCAACTTGTAGAACATGTACTGGTCAGCGACGTCTTTACACATCTAGATGTCGGCACCTCCGACTACTCGCGGGTCATTCGTGCTGGATTGCGGCTTCAACCGAAAGAACTTGCGGAACAGAATCCAGTGGGGCTTGATACCGTTCGCAGAAGTGGACAAAAATGGAGACGTGGGAGATACCGTTCGGATTGAGATTCAGGTACTCAATGCCATAGTAACTGAGCATTCCCTTGAAGAAATCGCTGGCGGGGAGTGCCAGTCCATGCTCCACGAACCGGGCGAATATCGGGATTTCGTCCGGATTCTTCTCCATTGGGTATGGATCACTGGTGGTGGTGCGCCATAGATCCATTTACTTCTCACGAAGAAATCCGCTGTTGACCAGGGCGAGTAGATCTTCGGTCTTCAATTTTGCTTTCTTCCATTCCTTGGTCGGATTGGGGCGAGTGGAAGGCGGCGATGACATCTGGCCGGCATCTTCGGCTTCACTGCGGCTCCTCTTCGTCGATGCGCCGGTCTTTGCGCTCTTCTCTAGGGATGTCTTCATCCTCCAAGTGACGGGTGTCTTCACTTGCATTCGCCGGGGGGCTACAGCTGTGGCCGACTGCGGTGGCACGCGCGTATAGATCTACTCTATTTCGCAACTGTGGCGGTGGTGGCAGCGGCAGAGGAGCAGAGGAGCACGGGCGCAGATGTGTTTGGTGATTGCAACTGCTGGGTGTGGAAAACCCTAAGGGGCTCAGCGCTTATTTATAAGCTATCGGACGGCGATCCACTGACCGAACGGATAAGCGCCAGGCGGGTGACTCAGCGGCGACAGCACTAACTCTTCAACTTCAAGTACTCGATGCTCTCCATCTCAGGGGCTCGACTACGTCAAATGGACTCAGCGGGCTACTACAAGCTTCAACCCACTCAGGACACATTCTACAGTCAAGATGACCCTTCAATTCGAGAGGAAGTACTCGACTCAAGGCTCGGGGGCTCTGTGCCACGTGTCCTTCGGTTTTTTCTCCGGATTTTTTGTGATAAGATTGGCAGAACTTCATATTGACCTCAGCTTGAATCTATGATTCGACCTAAGGCTCAGGGGCTACATTCCATATGGATTCTCCATATGGTTTCTTCATCAAGATAACGTGAGTACTATTGAAGACCTTCGAGAGAAGCACACGAGGACGCTTAGGGACTACCCGAGAAGACTTCAAGACTACTCAAAGATCAGCTGGAGTACCTTCCAGCCTCTGGATGATTCAAGCATTCTTGAGGACTTTCGGCTTGTGGAACTCGGGGACACCAAGGCCATCAAGACTACTCAAAGACATCCTGCTTGACTACAAAGTACTCAGGAGCTTGTCATATGGACATCTCTAGGCCCACTACTCAGGTTGGTACCAGGACCGACTACTCGGTGGGCCCCTAGGACAACTCAACTTGGCATGGCACTTGCTCGCGTGGAGCACAAGGAGTACCGAGGATTAGTACTCGGTTAGGAAGCTAGACATGTCTGGATCCATGTAGAGTACTCCTAGTCGTACCCGACTAGTACTCCTCTGGCAAACCGACTTGTAACCCTGCCTCCCAGAGTATATAAGGCAAGGTAGGGACCCCTCTCTCATCATCCACATCATCTTGTAAACACACGCAATCAATCCAGAGCTATGCAGCATACAGGACGTAGGGTATTACGCACCTCGTGGCCCGAACCTATCTAAATTGTGTGTACGTGTCTCTCCTTTGAGTTACCGATCTCGGTGAGGCCACATTCATCTACCTCGGGTACTCCCCTTGGTAGGTTGCCAGTCTAAAACACTGACACCCATGTACTTATCACAACCAACAGCTGGTGCAGTGGTAAATAGCACAACCTTATTCCTTCAAGTCCCTAGTTCAAACCCATGCCATGGCAAATTCCTTTTGTAAAATTTCGTGACCTATGCTTACATGTGGGACCCTGAAACTATTTATGACAACTTGGAACACTCTATTTTTGAAAAAATGCTTACATGAGGGCCCCAACTGAATTTTATAACGACTTGGAACACTATTTTAAAATAATGCTTACATGTGAGACCAAAGTTGGTTTATGACGCCGCTGACATGGTGAAAATGCTTACATGTGGGACCTTGGAAAATATTATTACGACTTGGAACACTCTATTTTCGAAAACAATGTTTGCATGTGGGACCCTACTGAATTTTATGATGACTTGGAACACTTTGTTTTTAAAATAATGCTTACATGTGGAACCAATGTTGGTTTATGACATTTTTTCCAGAGCTTATGGCGTCACAAAACAGCATAGAACACGGGTGTTTAAAACAGCATAGAATAGGGAACGCCCGGCTACAATATCAACCATAATGACGAAAAAAAATTTCACTAAATTTGCTCGGAGTGAGATATTATGACGAGATCAGCCAGGAACATCATAAATCAGTGACGCTAAAATGTGGTTGCGTCACTAGTCAATGATTTTCTTGTAGTGATTCTAATTGTCCAGGAGAGGTGGATTGTGTACCATCCAAGTTAACGAGATGAGAGATCTTATTTTTTCTATTCCTTTTGATGATAGCTAAGTGAAACAAATCAGTGTTCCAGTCACCTTTTACAGCCCATCTCTTCTTAAAATGTTGAAGGTGAAAGGTTTCTTCTTTGGCCATGAGGTTATGATGCTAGTCGTGGAGTTGTTGCTGCAAAGTGTGGTTTTGGATGGAAGGGTGTAAGGTCTATTGGTCTAGTAATTGAGTTTCAATGTGGGCTAGAAGCTCATTATTTTGGTTGTTTCCTTCTCCATTTCCTGAGATCAGCAACAAGAAACTTAGTTTTAAGTGAGAAATCATGAGCAGAGGAGCGTTCCAAACTTTGTTGGGCAATATCCTGAAAATCATGTTCCATTAGCCACCAATTTTCAAAGTGAAAAGGTTTATGAATGCGAGGACGAGATAAATTCAGCACCGCCAAGATGGAAAATGGTTGTTGTAGATCATAGGGAGGTGATAGATAGCGGTAGAGGAAAACGCCCGACACCATTCTGCATTGCCTAAATAACGATAAAGTCTTTCACACGTGGGAACAGAAGAAAATCTCTTATTAGTCCATGTGTATGCTGGGCCATTGTATCCAAGATCAATAAATCCACAGTGCTTACCATACGTATAGAAAGCATTGATACGATTAACATGAACACGACTAGGCCCTAGCTTTTCATGGTTGTGCATAATTTCATTCATGTCACCCATACAGAACATAGGCATACTAGCATTAAGAGTAACAAAGTTCAACACTTGATCCCATATTACATTCATGGAACGATGATGGGGATCACCATAGATACAAACTAAACCATATTGTTGGTTATCGGTTTTATTTTTACACAAAGCAAGGATGTAGTGGTGATTATGGTCATATATAGAGACTTCAACCTCGTTAGTAGACATAATCTAGAGGCCACCAGATTGGCCTTGGGAGGGGACAACAAAAGCATCAACATTGAAATGGTTCACTAAAGAGGTTAGGGAAATAGACGCATTTTTGGTTTCAGATAGGAAGCATAGCTGGGCCTTGGTGGATGTAAGCAGGCGACAAAGGTGTGTCATCGTGGTAGAGCATAGGGATCCGCCCGATCCCCAACAGTACCATGCCAGAAATATTATGGGGTCGGTGGCGTCGTTACCTACAGCTCCTAATTGTGCAGAAGCAACAAGACCATATTGATGGTGTTGAGAAGTCGCATAAGTTGCAGCATGTTGCACTGCAACATTGAGCAATGCACTGGTCAAGGTGACCTACGAGGAAGATCATGAGGTGTAGGAGCCATGGGCAGAGGAGAATTGTTTGGTGGTTCAGGGTCGGTGGCTGTCGGAACAAGCATATTCTCGAACATAGGCAGAGAGTGAGATGGATCGGAAGACAGAGAGGATTACGTTGTGGATTAGAAGAAATGGGTGGAGAAGAACAAACTGGGAAATGGGTGGTGTGAGGATCTCGTCGATCCATAGATTGGGAGGAAGCGGGGAAAGAAACATGAGGAGACGGCGGTCTCCACCTATGGCGCCAAGAAGACTGAGCCCTCGAGCTTCTCATCAGGCAGTGACACGGATCCTTGAACTAGGACCAAGGTCACCTTAAAAGCATATCTCACAGGCGAGGACCCCGGTGGGGAGAGAGAATCAATTGCCACGCAGATGACAGACAGGAGCATAGCACCCTCCAGCCCAAACGCCACGGATTGGGAAGGAGAGATGGGATCAATGAATCTGTAGGGGAAGGAACGAACGATTGGAGATTGATTTGGGAGGATTAGAGGCAGATTGGGACAGATTGGGAAAGGATTGCAGTTGGGGAAGGAACTGCAAGAGGGGAAGAGTACGGCAATACGCCCAATAGAAATCTTCCAAAATCAGCATGAGGGAAGATAAATGTTAAGAGGAATAAATCTAGCGTTCAGGCAGGATTTCTCCACCAGATCTAGGGATTGGAGAGAAGGGGAGGGAAGAGGAAGGTGGGTTACGGCATGTTGCCCAATACTACTCAGAGCTCTCACTGTCGCTAGCTACTTCAGTGTGTACATCATCGGTAGACAATGCAAGCAACTTCCTTTGGCTGTATGCGCGGGTTGATGACCAAGGCAATACGTACAACAACAGCTTAGAGGTTTGATGGTGATCTTGGGGAGCAGGGCAACGTCGCAAGACATGGAGTACTATGGTGGATGTGGTGAGCCCCTTGCGTTTAGTGCCCCTCAGAGGTAGCGTGAGCAAGGTAGAGACCAACAACGGATGTGACAAGGCCCTCGTGCATTGTGTTTTTGTGGTGCGAGAGGTTTGAATACGGTGGTATCACCATGGGGGTGGGATGTCCAAGGATCACACATGATGCTGTACTTCTCGGGGAGGTGCACTCTATTTCATAAAAAACTCAAGCCAATCGGGGTAAGATCACCCCCACGGTTCTCATTAAGAGAAGAAAGCCAACTCCCGACTTAAAAAACTCCCAAACCCCGGTTTCACCGGCGAGGGGTTTGTTTTTCGGGCAATAAATCCCCAGAGAGGAAACCAGCGCTCGGTGAGATTCAAACGCAGGCCAACTGTGACGCTCACCTGCGTCCGCAACCACCCGAGCTAGGCTCAGTCTATAAAAAGTTAAAATGGCTTGTCTCTATTTTATTGATGCATAACAAAATGAATGTATATAGAAAAGTTAAAATGGCTAGTAATCTGTGAATCAAGGAGTAGCTAACAACTATCCTGCTACCTATTTCCACCGATTTGGTTCCTTGTCACTGCCGTTGCCCTAGACGGTGGTGCTGCCCTCTCAGGTCAGAGACTGGCAGATCAGACCACTGATCTCATGCCCCCAGATACTTCTGAACATTGAATCTCTAGAAAAACCATCAGCAGTCTGTCACTCTGTCCTCAGCATTGCCAATTGGTATCAAATTAACATAGAACACACACTGAACTCAATCCGTCACATGCTTAAAAGCTAGCTTTATGATTATGTTGACACGGGTCAAGAAAAGAAAAAAAAGAGACCAGCACACACACAAATAGAACAAAACAACTAACAACGCGAATTCAATCTAAGCATCTCCATTTTTGCCTCATTTCAAGTATTAGAAGCAATCAACATGGAGATCATATATGATCATAACAGGACGCACAAGACAACAGTTAGCCTAAAACTTAGGTCTATAAACCCCCTCAAAAAAAAGAAGTGATTAATACTGTCGCAGTGAGCAAAACACAAGATCACAGTTGGAAGGATAAAGATGCGCCAGAGACCTACAATTCTTACTTGTTGGTTTGCTGTATTGACAAGTCACTCAAGCCTGACACCAGCTCATCGATGTTAGCCTGATCTAAGGACTTTGTTGTGTCATCATGACGTGATGTTGGATATACAGCCTCTGTAGGGCAGCCATTCTCCTTGAGGAGCTTCTTCAGATCCTTGATGAGTTCAAGCTCTCCATCATCATCATCGGGAAAAGACAGCTCCAGATCCCAAACCTTGAAGATAGAATCTGTCGACTCTGCCTCCTCAAGAACTTCAGGACAAGCCAGCTCATCACCATCCTCGGGTTTGACTGCATAACTGTCCATTTGCTTTCCATGATTTGCACCTCTGATTACATCAGCAACTTCACAATCTTGACTATCCTTGTCATCATCGCTATTGTCCATCTGCTCCATGTGCACATGATCATGCTGAGATTTTGCCTCTGAGATGGAATGGACGCCTTGGTCATGCACAGCTTCAGAAGTATCAAAGTGACTTTCTGTTGGCTTCTCAATGGCATCAAGCAAGGCATTCCTCATTGCTCCCCAGTCATCATCTGACAGTTCAGAAGTCTGAACGAAACATGAATCAGCCCAGGCAGCCTCTTCGGGTGAAGGTTCAATTGCCTTCGCATTTGATTTAATGGCTTCTAGAATAGCAGGCAATATATCACCAGATTCACAAGCCTCAAGTTGCTCTTTAGTTAGACTTGGTTCTGACAGGAGAGCCAAGATGTCTCCATCTTCAGAAGTCATGGCCATGCACGGAACTTAGTAGCTCCTTATGTGGAAATGCCCTAGAGTTCCTGCAAATATGATAAAAAGGAAGGGGGAACTGAACTGTAAGGATAGAGAAGAAGATATCACTTTTTAAGATATAGTCAAGGGAAGATCTGTATTCTGGTAACAAAAATAATTAAATAACAGTAAAATTACAAAGAACCATGACCTATGTTTCTTCTTTTTCTCAAATACGCAGCAGAACTGTGTATCATTGTATTAATAGAAGAAAGTTGGAGTCATGCAGAAAGACCCCCACACACACCGACACACACCCAAACTCAGGGAGATTAAATCGCCTGTTACATATAGGAACGACCCCAGACCAGGGACAAATACCCTAACCAACATCCCTACCAGAGAGAGGCATGACCTTTGCCACCTGCCAGGGTCCACAGCTGAGCCTCATCTCTAGCCATGCTTAGAATGCTGACAACTCTTGGGGAAGCCCCATCAAAAAGACAGTTATTCCTATGCTTCCAGATATACCAAGCACCAAGAATGATAAGTGAGTTTAGCCCTTTTTGAACATCTCCAAAAAGTGCTGCTGCTACCCTTTCCCACCATGCGGCGAAAGGAGAGTCATTGGCCGTCGGAACCAGTTGAGAGAGGCCAAAGCTATGGAGGGTGTACCAGAATTGCCTTGCAACTACACAGCCAATGAGTAAATGTTCTATGTTCTCGTCCTGCAGATCACAGAAACGACATTTGTCTGGATGTTGAAGGCCACAATGAGCCAAATGATCGGCAGTCCAACACCGATTATGAGCAACTAACCACATGAAGAAGTGGCATTTGGGTGGAGCCCAAGACTTCCAAATCCTCTCATATGATCTGAAAAAAATAGCCCCCTGAAATAGAACATCATAAGCCAACTGTGATGTATATTGTCCTGAAGAAGTCTCCAAATGTGTTTGTCCTGAACCCCCACTTGTAAGTTTACCTCAGAGATCACATCCCATAAAATTAGATACTCCATCAGAGCTTCTGGAGAAATTGTTCCTTGAATGTCTTCAATCCATTTTTCATTGATTAGGGCCTCCAGAACTGAACGTCTTGCTGTTCTTTTAGATACGAAGGCATAGACATGAGGCTCAATATCTTGGATATTTTTTCTTGCAAACCATTTATCCTTCCAGAAAAGAGTATTGGCGTCATCCGCCACCTCAGTGATCACAGCCATAGAGAGAAAACATGACATTTCCTTGCTGATTTGAAGAGGTAGACTGACCCATGGTTTGTTTGGTTCAGACTTCTTGAGCCATGGCCATCTAACTTGTAATGCAAAACTGAGAGATTTCAGATCAGATATTCCTAGCCCTCCGAGTTCCCGTGACTGACATACCTTGGGCCAGGCAAGGAGGCAATGTCTGCCATTCACATCCTTCCGCCCTCACCAAAGAAAACCTCTTCTAATCTTGTTGATAGCCTTGATTGCCCAGGGTGGTAACTCTGTCGCCATGGATAATAAACCAACATTGAAATTAAAACATGCTGAACCTGTACCACTCTTCCTGCACACATATTGAGTCCGCTTTCCAACCTGGAAGCTGATCGGCTATCCTGTCAATAACAGGTTGGAGCTGCTCCTTGGTTACGGGGTGTTTGGCAGCACTCCGGAGCAGTTAAAACAACTCCAATCCACCAACTCCAAAAAGTTTTCTGCCAAACACGTTGAGCTCCAGCAGCTCCAGCTCCAAAAAAAATGTGGAGCATAGGGACAGATCCACCTTTTTTGTGGAGCACTTCAAGAGGTGCTCCAAAAACTCATGTTTCAAACTTCCCCGTGGAACTGGTGGACAATTACCCACCAATGCCACTGATTACACAGTCTAGGGTACCGGTTCTCAGAAAGAAAAAAAAGAAACCCATCGCTTTCCTCCCGTCCCCGCCCGCCCCCAATCTGGCCGCCCCTTCATCCGAACCCCAAGCACCGCCGCTGTCCCGACCGGCCACCGCCGTCCAAATCTCCGGCGAGAATGGATGCGGACGGCGCACCTCTTCGCTATCCCTCATTTTCTTCCTCAGCTCCTCCTTCCGGTTCGATTTGAAGTCCGCGGCGGCACCCCAACTGCAGCGGCGTCTCCCTGCCCTTATCGCAGCAGAGTCCCCTGATCTCGACGGTGCGGAAGTAGGAGCACATGGCGAAAGTGCCATTGTCCTCAGGACGGAGCGCCATGGTCGTGGCTAGGGAGGACAGACCACCACGCAACCTGACCGATGTGGAGATGCAGGAGGTTAGGCGTTGCGAACTGTAGGCCAGGCCAGGCCACGCCGCCGGCCACGGGGGTGTCGCGCCATGGACCACAGGGGTGCTGCGCCGGTGGCTGCGGGGGCGCCACACCGCTGTTGTAGGGCAGGTCGCACCACTGCCGCAGTGCTGTTGTAGTCTCCGGGCCACATCTGCCCTCTGCACTGCCAGTCCTAGAGCGTTGTCGTGGAACGTTCAAAGTTGCACATATCGTTGGGGCAGTGGCACATCGAGCTACAGGGGACGTGCCGCACCGTGGTGCCCAAGAGGGTGGTGCCGGAGCAGAGGAAGAGAGGGGCAAGAGAAGAGGAGGGAGGAATACGATGAGAGGATGACATGTGGACCCATTTACAATGGGTAAAATAGACTTTGCACAATCAAATTTGTCATTCTGGAGCTGGAGCCCTACAGTCCACCAAACACTTACACAAGCTCCATGTTTTTTTAGAGTTGGTGGAGTGGAGCTGTTTTGTTGGTGGTGGAGTGCTGCGAAACACCCCCTTAGTTGCCAGGCAGAGAGTGGCAGCCTAAGAGCATGGAAACCCAAGGATTTCACAAGGTAACATGCTCTAGATGAGGAACATGTCCTCGGAGGAGCAATGGATTGGCAGCACATTGCTCTTTTGGACATTTGACTTGCCCCGAAGCATCTCCAAAGAGCTCAAGAAATCGAAGGGTCAAGGAAATGTCTGCTGCAGTAGGCTGAATAAAAAGGGCAACATCGTCGGCATATAATGAAATTCTATGCTGAATCAGCCTTCTGAACAGTGGCATTAGGAGCTCAGCCTCAGCAGCCCTGGTGACCAACTAATTCAGAACATCCATGACTAAGATAAAGAGCATTGGTGAGAGCGGATGATATGGACTAACTGAGGATAAGCCCGAAGAACCTATTCGTCACCCTCCCTAGAAGGTTCTGACTACTTTTAGGGTTCTTCGCTTGCCTGTCACACCTGATATGCGGAGAGAACCAAATGCATCTCATATGTGCGCCAGGATCAAGTTACGCACATATGATAGACAAAACGAGTGTAATATCATAAACAGTATTCAAAACGTAATATGGGGTTTAACATCTTATTACACTCATACGGGAGACACGAAGGTCTTTAACATCGGAAAACGATAACTACACGAAGAGTCTTCGTCTTCCGCTTCCACAGACACTTGACTGGGGAAACGCATGCCTCAAAACTCCTCAAAGTCGTTGTAGAACTTCTCATCATTGTTCTCTTCTAAACAGCGCCAGATTGAGTTTGCTCCGGGCCGGTGGGTATGGTTGCGGCTGTTGCACAAACCCGTGGCGTCGTTGAAGGTTCAAGGCAGGGGCAAGCTAGGACTGAAATTGTTTGGTCCGTTCCAGGTGTTGCAGCACATAGGGGATGTGCCTACAAGCTGGCGCTACCGGAGGGGGCACGGATTCATGACGTCTTTCATGTGGGGTTGGTAAAGCCATTCTCTGGTGATCCCCAAGTACAGACGCCGCCATTACCCTTGATTGAGCATGGTTGAGTGGTGGTAGAGCTAGAGAGGGTGCTTCAAGGCTATCTTGCTCGAGGGTGGCGTGAGCTTCTGGTCCGATGGAAGGGGGCTCCAGCGACTGAGACTTGTTGGGTGAAGTTGGAGGCGTTCCGTGAGCAGTTTCCTTAGTTCCAGCTTGCGGACGAGCTGCTTGTCCAGGGAGGAAGAGATGTGATGTGTGGTTTGAAGTTCGGTCGGTGCAAGAAGGGAGGCGTCAAGTATCAGGATTAGTTAGAGATAGAGATAGAGATAGAGTTGGAAATTAGTTTTTTAGCTGGTGACTTAAGTTATTGGTTAGCCACCGGCGTAATATAAGCTGGCGGCTGCAGGGGTTTGAGGTTGGCGCCTGCAGGGGTTTGAAGTAGGCTTAGATCTGCCTCCCTGGTGCGTCGTCAAGTTTCACCATAGCTCCGCCGCGCCGGCAAGGTCCAAGGCCGAGACCGGCCACTTGTTTTCCGTACAATCTACGCCACATTCCTTCCTCTAATTCTCAACTCCCCTTCGCACATAACATGTTGCAGCAAGCTCCTTTCTTTATTTTCAACAAATAAAAGAAATTACATGGATGAGCATAGTTAATAGAAACAGATAGCATGCCATTTTTTTAACAAGTGTTGATTGTAGACAAATCCAGAACCTAGAAAAAATGACAAATTGCAAAGAACAAATACTACAGGTTCCCATGAGCACCCGCATGCCATATACGTGCTAAGTAATGCAAAAAGTTCACTACAATCAGTGGAGTGTTTTATCAGTACCAGGATCATGAGCTATTCTAATGAAACTCACTTGGATTCCAAAAGCTGGAGAACATATTTAAGAATTGATGGAGCAGGATTTCTCTTAGTGTTGGTACTAGCAAAACTCAATTAACCTAAATCAGAAATCATCAAAAAGCAACTGCGCTTGTTTAACTCGAAACTTTGCTGATCATGGGGTTGGGATACTACAATTCATAACAGCCTTAACATATGTTCACTTGTCTACAAATAAGCCATTACTATTTTAAAATCTTTATTTGAGAAACTTTTTTTATAACTAATTCTTTGAGAAACTTGAGAACATCATGTGGATGGGTAGAAGATCTAAATCACATCATCTGAAGAAGTAGACTATGCTAAATTCCCTCTAAAGAACAAAAATAACTGCCACAAGTTGCACCGGTTTTGCACTAAAAGTATTGGCAAAAATAGCACAAATAGAAGTGGTCTTCGCCATTGGAACAAAATGAACAGAATTAGGAGAAAATTGGGCATATAGCTCATAAAAAGATTGTATTCATGTATTGCTCCAAAGAACCTTCGCTGACATCAACAGTACTACGAGTCAGATCCGATTACAACTACCGTACGTTAGGGCTTTGGGTATTTGATTTCGCGTAGCAGGATGGGAAGGGAGAGGAATAGGCAGGCATACCCTGTCAGATGTTCGCCGCCGGTGAAGCGCCCGTTGCTCGTCGAACAACGGGCACGCAACTCGCCCTGCCGTCGCCCAAAGAAAGACCGGGCCGAGAGAGAGAACCGAGAAGGCGTTGGAGGGTGCTGCCGCACCAGCCGGACTCGAGCTGCAGGTGGGACAGGGGAGCGAAGGGAGGACCGGAGGAGGGATAAATCCGCAGGCGCTGTCGCACGCGAACCGTTCGACAGATTTTCGCTGTAGAGAGGTTGAAAGGCAGAGGCTCGAGTAGTTTTGGATGGTTAGACAACCTCCAAATGGAGGCCTTCAAAATTCATTTGCAAGATTAATTATAAAAATAGAGGTTCAAAATTAACTTTCAACTCCAATAGTAAATGCATCCAGACCTCTATTTCTTTGCCGACCCCATCTATCATCCTTGTCACCCCCATCTCTCTACTCTCTCGGCTCCTCCGAGCCCAGATCCCCATGCCACTGACCCCGACGAGGAGCTCGCTTCCCATGCGTGGTGAGCTGCGTAGCCCAGGAAGGTCGTTACCCAGTGGTGGTGACCGTAGTGGTCGCGTCCACCTCCGCCGCGGCGTCGGCGACCCAGCACAAGCACCAGCGATCGGAGCAGTACCCGATGCCCCTGTCGGCACTCTACATGTGCCAGTTCGAGCTCGCAATGGTCGCACGGCGCCGCCGTCCCTTGGAGGAGGAGGAGGTCGTCCACCACGTTACTATCTGCCTCGGCTCCCGGAGCGGTGCACGAGCTTGTTGAACCCAAACCGTTTGTGCTGACGTCGGTGCCGGTGTTGAGCCTTAGCTTCAAGGTCCAGCACCAGATAGCCGCCAAAGTACTGCAAGTGGCGGCAGTGGTTTCGAGTAAATACCAGCCCAAATAGAAGTGCGGAAGAAGAAGAACTACAGGAAGAGAAGGCGTTGTCAATTCATTTGGAATCAGCAGGCAAGCACGGACATGAAGACGAAGCAGAGGAAACAGAGCTCCTATTGGAATAACATGTGGAAGAGCGGAGGACAGAGGTTGTGGAGAACGCCGTGCCATCAAAGGTCGTCTCGAACACACACAACTACCAATTCTTGATGGAGCATCGCTTTCGGGGGTTCGTCAGGGAGCCGGAGACCACGACGGTAAGCGTCAAGGAGGCTTTCATGCCGTCGTCGCCGACAACATCGTCGCTGCTGCCACAATAGCACGAGGAGCGACGGGTGGCCAACGTCGTTCCCCCAACTGGCGGCTTCCTCACGGAGAGGGTCTTCCATTCCGCAGACAAGCCTGACACGCACGAGAGCGTGGCGAAGTCCGGGCCAGCCGCGGAAGGCACAGGCGAAGTCGATCCCCGGAATGGGCTCCGCACGGCCGGGTGGGTGAGGATGAGGTGGAGTGCGGCGAGGTGGGGCACGTTGGAAGAGAGTGGCGCCGCAGGGTTCGGGCGGGCAGAGGTGAGGAACCCCCGAGAATGATGAGCGCCGCGGACGCCCGCGCGCCGCGATCGTGGGTGCCATTCTAGCCGAGCATGTCCCCGAGCCGCTCCACGATGGCGCGCAGGAGAAAAGCAGATTTTCATTAACTGCGGGCACCGCCGACGCCAAGGCTAGGGTCACCGTAATGGCCACGGGAGCACGCCGTGAGCATCGTCCACTCGCATTGTATGTCTACATCCGACCATTGCGAGGGTTTTGAAGCCCCGCCGGAACTCCGTCTCGGCTGCTGCCACTGTGTAGGAGGAGCCACGGATGCAGTCAGAATGGATTAGGTGGCCGCGACGTCTGGGTACCTATTGCTACGCTGCCCGTCGTTGTCGTAATGGCCATGTGCGCGATGGCGATCTCGCTGTCGGTGGAGTGGCGGCGGTCGATAGGGCCGAGCAGCTCAGAGCCTCCTCCTCCTCATCCACGTCCAGCGGTGTCAACGGCTCCGGCACCGGCAAGTGCGCGGTGATAGGGGACGAGAGGAAAAGGAGAAAGAAAAGTAAAGAAAAAATAAAAAGTGTGGGACCCACACATTGGAGGGGGAGTAAAGGCCCTCAAGAAATGGAGGTTTGGAGGGGAAATTTGGAGGGGCATGCAAAGTAGAGACCCATTTAGAGGTCCTACTGGAGTTGAGTTTTTCAACCAAACCTCCAAATTTTGGAGTAGAGGCCCATATGGTGGCCCTTGCTGGAGTTGCTCTTTGGGCAAACCCCAACCCAACTCTCAAACATGAGATCTATACGAACATCTCTCATCTAGATTTGAGGGTCTTATTTATCTTTCAACTCCATCTAAACTCTCATATACCTCTCTACTTCTAAACAACAACTTTTCCCTTTCTTATACGTGGGGCCCACCTATCCGTGACTAAATTTCTTTTAACCCTCCCTCCCCTGATCCCCACTCCACTCCACTCCTCTCCTCTCCTTCCTCTGCTCCCCTCTTTTCTCTTCCAACAATGCAGGGGCTGGGAGACCGCTGACGACCCCCATGGGCGCAGTCATGGGGAGGGGCGCCCTTGGCCACCACAAGCATGACTTCTGGGACGAACCGAGAGGAGGGCCGCCACCGGAACCCACGAGCCCCTATCAGGCAAGGGCTAGGAGGTCGTCGCTGGTCTCCAATCACTCAAGGGTGGGGAGGCTGTTGTCAGATCCCATGGGTGCAGCCGTGGGGTGGGCACCGCCAGTCCGACATTGCGAGTCTCGTGCTAGCCAAGGCACGGTTATCGTACAAACATCCATGTGCCCACCATTGAGGTGGACCATGCCCATATATGGGACTGACTATCGGGTCTATTCTAGCTTGTGGGCCACATTGCAAGACGGTGTGGACTACAAGGCAACTCGGGACTATAGATTAGGAAAGCTTATCATGTACATGCCATAGGATTCTCCTAATCGTACTCGACTAGTAGCTCCCTAAACTGACTTGTAACCCTGCTTCCCATGATATATAAGGCGAGGCAGGGACCCCCTGTTGGGGATTCATGGAGGGGTCCCCTCCCGTGGGCCAGTGGTCCCCCTCGAATAAGGGCCAAGGGACCACGGACCGAGCATGGCAGTGAGCCACCCTCGGGAGAGAAGCAGCCCCCCTAGAGGGAGAACACATGACGGCTGTGCTGGCTAGAAGGGGCCCCAAAGGGAGAAGCCCCAGGAGACTACCCCGGGACCGAGGGGCTCCGGAAGGGGCGCAATAGGAGGTTCCCGGTGATCAAGGGCCCCACGAGAACTACTTATGACACATGCACTAGGGGGCCCAAAGCATTGTAGACGCGCAAGACAAGGTGTTTCATAGTAGGAGGAAAAGACTAGAATAACCTTAGGGGAGTTAGGGAAGAATCCTAAAGAGGGGATAAACCAAAGGTAATCAACTTAGCGCCTAATCCCCCAATCTACAAGACTCCTACAACCCGCGATGACGATGGCCCAACATCAACGCCAAGGATACAAACCGATCATCTCCAACAAGCACCGGGCTCCAACACTCAAAGGCCCGGCTCTGGCCTAAGTGTCTCCCTGTCAGGGGGTGAGACCTGGATAGATCCGCAAGGGGGCTACCCAAGAGGTTGTAGGTTGACTAATGGGGGATCGGGACTTAAGAGCGTAAGCGGTAGTTCTTGGGTGAACTCGAAACTCGGCGAGTATGGCAAGGACATAGGGTATTTTTAGACTGGTTCAGGCCTCCGGAGAGTAAAACCCTACGTCCAGTGTGGTGGAATTATGCGTGGAAGAGATCTCCCCACGAATGGAGCTCTAGCGCGCCTTATATGGCCGGCAGGCTAGGGTTTTCATTCGAGGTCGGTGGACCCTCATCGGGGTCGGTTACAGATTTTAGGAAGGTCGCCTTCCACAATTACAAAGAGGATCCCGCGATCCTTTGGTCTACTGGTGGCACCGCCGCCATGATCTAAGGAGAGGCTTTCCCCGCAAGCCTGGCAGGTCGTCTGCGATCTGTATAATGTCGTCTGAGGTCTTCCAAGGTCGCCGAGATCATGGATAAGGTCTCCGGGTCCACTTGCAGGTCGGTTAGGCTTCTAGCAGGTCGGATCCACTTGATAGGGACCTCTGGGACCCTGGTCGATGGGGACCCATGGGTACCCATGTCTCACAAGCCCCCGATCGACGTGTAGGCGAAACAGCTGAGACTAAGTCACGTCGAAGCGGAGCGAAGTCGTGGCAGTGATGAAGCCACATAGGGTGCATGGGGATCCAAAAAGAAAAATCCTCCTAGGCACATACGAAGACGAGTACCAAGTCGTTAGGAAGTAGGTCCAGAGGCATGAAGTGAAGACAAGGCGCCATGACCGCCAGAAAACCCCCCGACCTGAACAGAATCAGGCGAAGCCAAAACACCTTCAAGGAAGGTCGAAATGCTGACCAACGGGAGGTCGAGCGGAGACGTATCAGAACCGTGCTTCCAGTAGGTCGAGGCGACATGAAGAAAAGAGGGCGTCACACAGACGCACTCTTAGAGTAGCCCCCAAGCAGTAAGGCGACCTAGAAGGTCGGGTTGATGCTCGAAGAAATAATCCGCGACCTACGACCTTCTGTTGTAGAAATAGATGCTCTTCCCTTGAGAAACAAACGAAACAACGGGGATCTCCACGCAAGGACACTGGGTAACCAGGGTTGTTGTCGCCTAGCGACCCACGAGCGCACTGTATCGGCGCAGAGCCTATCCCCTGCATGAAGATGCCGCTACCGCCACTAACAGACAAGGTCTGAAAAGGTGTCATCAATCCTATGGTAGACATG
Organism: Cenchrus americanus; assembly: GCA_947561735.1. Taxonomy (NCBI): domain Eukaryota; kingdom Viridiplantae; phylum Streptophyta; class Magnoliopsida; order Poales; family Poaceae; genus Cenchrus; species Cenchrus americanus. Next base: position 149,534,970 of record OX387241.1, read on the forward strand.
CCAGAGCTTCCGGTAGCGGACAAAGACCTCATGATCCACGTGCCAACAGTGTCCTGATAAGGCCGCCACGCCATTAGTGAGGTGGATGGCCACCGATGCTGAGCTCCTTTTCTATAAATAGGCGCCCAGGATCCTACGGCTAGCCAAATCCAAAGAGAACACCATGGCAACTCCCGTTGATAATATAGCATGCCCTGACTTTGTGTGCGTCCGCCCGAGTATAGAGCTGAGGTATCATCCCTTGAAGCTAGAAGAATGCTTGCGAAGTTAGAAAAACTCCACCAACCTGTGCTCCCGTGCCCAGCGAAGAATCCAGGTGCAGCATGGGGCAGTACATGCCTTGATAGGCCTTGCGAGGAGAGGCCTAATATGGTGTTGGAGGTCGCTGTGCTGCCCCAGGAGAGGTCGGAGGCAGAGCTGGCTCCATTTGGGATCTTGTGAGAGCACCCTAGAAAAAGATGGGACTCCACAGGAAACCTTCTGGAGCTAGGATAGAGGAGTCTGTTTGGTAGCCTCGATTCCATCGGTGGTGGAGGTCTCCAAGTACGTCTTGAAGTTAGAAGAAAGCTTGCGACGCGCTTCATCAGTGTAGGTTGCGCCGCTTGCACCATGTAAGGTAGACTAGGATCTTTAACATATTTGTATCTTGTAACTTGGCCCTGGGCCAAGGTCTTTTGTGCCCGTGACAACCTGGATCGTCACGGCCGCTTGCGCAGTGGCGCAACGCAGGGGTGTCAACCCTAGGGTGTGGAGGTCGAGATCGACCTGACTGGCGTCAAGGCCGCAGTGGAGCACTGTAAATAGGACCACGGAGGTCGTCAACAGGCAGTAGAGCCATTAAGCACGGAGCCGTTTATATAGGGGTCGTTGTAGGTCGTGGAGACCTAGAAGGCGCGTAGGCGATCGGGCCTAAGGGATGTGAAGTAAAACCCTTTTGTATAGAGGTCGAGATGACCTTGGGACTACTGAAGTCTGAGCGACCTGGAGCAGGTCGCCCGTAGGTCGCTGGTGACCATGAATGCATAGTTGGACTTCTGATGTTGGGGGGCTTAAAATAGGGCATAACGAGTCCACATCGGCCGAAACATCACGTGGAAGCCGGCGGATGCAGATTCCCGTACAGAACTAGTCGTTACTGCCAAGTAGCCGTTAGGCCGAAGAGAGCCATTGGCGATAAATCCGTTGAGGGCGCCGGACCGTTGGGTCGCCGAAAACTAGGCCGGATAGACCTCGAGGCCCGTCCACCCGTTGCAGCGTTGAGTCCCAATTATATAAGGCTGTACAGCGGCCCAGGGGCCTCCACTTGCTTCCATTTCCACTCAGGGCTTGGGTTGCCGCCACCACGCTGCGCACAGAAAAGCGAGAGCGCAGCCGAGCTTAGGTTCGCCGCCGCCGCGCCCGTGCATGCGAACTAAGTCACTGGTGACCGTTAGATCCAAGTGCACCAGGTTCGAGGAGGGCAAGATGGAGAAGCCGGTGATCCCGGATCCAAGCACCGTCTGGGAGACGTCCATAGTGACTGAAGAGCAGATTCAGTCACTGGTGGACCGCGGGCTGCTGCGGCCCAAGGCGCAGGTCGGGTGGAGGTCGACGGTGGGAGAGGCTTCCCCGACAGAGGGGATCGGCGAGACCGTCGTCTTCCTCGCACATCGAGCACTGATTCGACGTCCCTGCAGGTGACTTCCTGTGCGGGCTGCTGCACTTCTACCACATCAAGTTGGTGCACCTGGCACCCAACTCGATCACGATCATCGCCACCTTCATCCACCTCTGTGAGGCCTACGTCGGCCTCGCACCTCACTTCCACCTCTGGTGCCAAATCTTTGAGCTGAAGAAGATGGGCAAGGGTGTGGTCGTCGGCAGCGTCAGCTTCATGTTACGTCGGAACATGAAGTCGGAGTACATTGACCTGACGCTCCCTGAAAACACCACCGGCTGGAAGCAGGGGTGGTTCTACCTCGACAACCCCGCGCCGGCGCTGAGGGAGAGGACGGGGCGGATTCCCGTCGTAGGCCCGGAATGGACCAACCAACTGGCGACGCTGGACACCCATGAGCTCAGGCCCTTGACGTCTTGTAGTAGCTCAAGGCGGAGGGGCTGACTGGCGCTTCGGTGGCCATTAGCTTTTGCCGCTGCCTCATCCAACTGCTCCCAGACCGGGCCCATCCAGCCTTCCAATACTGGGGCCAATCCGACCCAGCTCGGCTCGTGCAACGCATGGTCTCCAAGGCGGAGATGATAGCTCGCGCGAAGAACATCTTCGGCGGGCGGATCCGCAACACGGAGTGCCCCAAGGCACTGGGGGTGTACAGCCCTTCCGACCCGGTGAGTTTTCAACCTTGGCGTATCTCCAATTTGAGTTTCCGTGAATGCACATCTTGGTTCTGATCAAATGTGTACGTCTTATTTTGCAGCACTGTGAAGGCATCTACTAGTGCCCAGCACCGCTGCGCGACGAGGACCAGTGCAGCTAGAAGGTCCGCGATGTGGCGGACGTGCAGGCGGCGCCACCTCCTCCTGTCGACGAGTACATCTCCGACTCGATAGTGGGGAGTGACAGCGAGGCCCCCGCCACGTCGCGTAGAGCACCGTCCAAGGTCGCTGCACCGCGGCGAACGCGGCAGACGGTAGGCAAGATCCCCACCTCCCAGGCCGCGACCCAGATCACAGAAGAGAAGAAGAGGAGGGGGAAGTGGACCAGGTTCGCGGTGTCTACGGACACCACCACTGCTAGTTCCGACGTCGAGACCATCGACGTTGAGGATGACGAGGGCGATGTGCAATCACCAAAGGCTACAACAGCTCCATCTCCAAGAGGGCAGGCAGCGGAGATGGCCCACCTTCAAGGAAGGTCGAAATGCACCTCCCACTACCGGAGGTGATGGCGGCGACCGCGGCACCTCCACCCTGCGGCCGGTGCCAGGCCCACAAGGGATCAGCGACGAGGGCATGGAGTCGGTGAATGACGAATACCGGTGCCTTTACGCCGGCACCCCTAGGAGGCGGAGGTCGTTACCGATCGCTGCGATCTGGAGACGTTCAAGGAGGCGGTGCGCACGATCAGGATCGTGCTCCTGGTGAGGACCCCTGCTGACTTCCTTAGGTTCTTGCGTCGGGTATTTGAATGCCATGAGGTTTGATGTTCTGTTTTGTTTGTTGTGTAGTCCCTTGCTGAGCGGGCGCAACCTTGGACAGGTCTGCTACGATAGGCGGCAAACGCGCACGCAGAGGCCGCCGCGGCTCATGAGGCGAAGCTGCAGGCTGAGGTCGCGGTGGCGCAAGAGATCCAACGCGTCAAGGAGGTCATGGCGCACCAGGCGCAGAAGGAGGCGGCCGACCTGAAGAAGAAGCTGGAGGACGCTGAGCAGAAGGCCAAGGACGCAGCTTCCGACCTCCAGACCATGGTAGAGGGTAAGTCTTCATCGTTGCCCTAGTCTGACTCCGTGTGCTTTTGTATGGTATTGGTCCTGATTCTTCGAGCCTGAATCGTTGCAGGCGCTCGAGAGATCGAGGAGGCCCTCAAGAAGGAGCTGGCCGCGATCAAGAGCCAGCTGCGGCCATCAAGAAGTCCATGGAGACCCGACGAGGTTAGCGTCGTGCTCGTTGTTTAAAAGTCGGTAGACATGTCGCAGTTGGACATGCTGTTGATTCTACTTGCTTGTGATGCATGTCTTGAGAAAGAGCTAGGCGAGCTCAAAGACGCCGCCCAGTACGTCATAGATCTCTACATCCCGCAGGAGGAAGGGGCTGAATCCAAGCCACTGATCGACCAGCTTGACGAGGCTGAAGGTCGCATCAAGGGCCTACTCCTGGACACCGCCAATCTTGCGGCGGCCGTGGCGTTGTCAACCGTCAGTTACCAAGACCCGTCGTTCGACCTGCAGAAGGTCTCGGAAGACGTGGAACTGTCGGGCCTCATCAGGCATGAAGACGTCGTGGCAGCCGCGGAGGAGGTCATCAAGAAGTTTGACTTTGGCACTGACTGAGGTGGTGCTGAAAGGAGCTTTTAGACGTGGGTTAGTTCGATGGACTTGTAAATAAACTTGCAATGTTAAAAAGCTTTTGTGTATGAAAAGATGTATGCATGTTTTAGTAAGGCGCTCTCATTATACACATCGAAAGTAACTAGGTCGCAAGAGAAACCCTCCGCTAACCTAACTCAGTGGAGGAACGACTTACCGACCGTGTGGCCAAGCGTGGGGACTTAGGCACGACCGGCGCGCGGAGGGGGGTTGTGGACCCTAGGTCTTTTGAACAGAGACTTAGGAATGTTTACAACTGAAGCGAAAGCTAACTATGACTTGAAAGTGTAAAACATAAAGAGAATCCCTTCAGGTCGCGAGACCCTTAGGTTGGCAAAGCCAAGCCCCCGAGCGTTTTGAGATCTGACCTAAACCAAGACCCCGAGCGCTTCGAGGGGGAAGGGAAAAGGACGTAAAGTAAAAAAAGGGAGACCAAAATATAGGTCGACAGAGGGGTTGCCGAACAGGGGATCTCTTTCTTTATTATACAGACATTACAAGGGGGGAGTACATAGCTTTATTTTGATACAGATCTTCTAAGGATAGAAGCGACATAAATGCTCGATGTTCCAGACGTTAGGAACGCCTTGGCCGTCGACCCACTGGAGGCGGTAGGTCGATGGGCTGACGACTTCCATCACGATAAAGGGGCCTTCCCAAGGAGCAGAGAGCTTGTGCATTCCCTTGGTGCTTTGGATATGACGTAGGACCAGGTCTCCCATGTTGAAGGACCGCCTCCCGCATGTTGCGGTCATGATAACGGTGCAACTGCTGCTCATATCGCGTATGCCGCATTAGTGCGGCTACGCGGTGTTCCTCGATGCTGTCAAGGTCGACCTTGCACGTCTCTTCTGCTGTCCCTTCTTCGTAGTGTTGGATGCGCGGGGCACCGAAAGCTACGTCGGTTGGGAGAACCGCCTCTGACCCATACACCACGAAGAAGGGCAAGTATCACGTGACTGAGCTGACCTGGGTTCAGAGACCCCAGAGGACGTGAGGTAGCTCTGCGTGCCATCTGGTCGCGTATTGCTGAGCATCGTCGAAGATGCGATCTTTGACGGCTTGAAGCACCATGCCTTTTGCTCGCTCGACGTGGCCGTTGCACCGTGGGTGGGCCACCGAAGAGTAGTAGACGTCGATGTGGCTGTCGTGGCAGAAATTCCAGAAGTCCGATCCTGTAAAAGCCTTTCTTAGGTTGGTGACAATCCTGTTGGGTACCCCAAACTGATGGGTGATGTCCTCAATGAACTTCGTGGCCTCTTTCGATGTGACTGTGGTGACATTGCGGACCTCGATCCACTTGGTGAACTTGTCCACCGCCACCAGGATGTGCTTGTAGCCGCCAGGGGCCATCTTGAATGGTCCCACCGAATAAGGCCCCATATGACAAAGGGCTAGGACGGTGGAATTGTCCTTAGAACTTAAGCCGAGACGTGTTGTTGCTTGGCGAAGAACTGGCAACCCTTGCACCACCGAACCAGGTCTTGAGCATCAACCAAAGTGGTGGGCCAGTAGAAGCCCGACCTGTAGGCTTTTCCCACTAGGTTCGCGGAGGCTGCATGGTTGCCGCACTCCCCGCCATGGATCTCCTGTAGGAGCTCAAGACCTTCAGACCGGAGGATGCACTTCATTAGCACACAGTTGGTGGACCTCCGATACAGCTCGGTGCCGATGATGATGTAATTGGCAGCGCGGTTGACGATCTTCTCACGCTCGACCTTGTCTTCTGGGATGCGCTTCTCCAAGATGTAGGCGATGAAGTCGGTGCGCTAGTCATCTTCGGCCTCTGCCATGAGAAAACGCGGCTACCCGGTATGTCGTTGGGCGACGTCTCTGGGTCGCTGAGGAGTCTGATCGACGGCTTGTGTAGGTCTTGGACGAATACGCTGGTCGGGGCCAGCGCGCGCTTGGACCCCAGTTTGGAGCGGACGTCGGCCGCCATGTTATTGTCGCGGGAGACGTGGTGGAACTCTAGAGCTTCGAAGTGGTCCTTCAGCTTGCGCACCTCAGCGCAGTAGGCGTTCATCGTCTCCTTCTTGATGTCGCATGCCTTGTTGACTTGGTCGATGACGACCTTGGAGTCACCGTAAGCGATGAGTCGCTTGATTCCGAGGGAAACATCGATGCGCAGCCCATGGATCAGAGCCTCGTACGCAGCGCCGTTGTTGGATGCCTTGTAGTGGATCTGTAAGACGTACTTCAGGTGATCACCTGGGGAGAGATGAATAGGATGCCTGAGCCTACGCCTTCGAGGTTAAGGGAACCGTCAAAGTACATCTTCCAGTGCTTCGGCTTCTCCACCGGCGGAGGCTGCTGGGTCTCCATCCACTCAGATACAAAATCGGCGAGGATCTGGGACTTGATGGCCTACCGTGGGCAGAACTCCAGGTCAAATTCGCCCAACTCAACCGACCACTTGACGATGCACCCCACGGTGTCGCGGTCGCGTAAGATTTCTCCGAGGGGGAAACTGGAAACGACCTTGATCTTGTGCGACTGGAGGTAATGGCGCAGCTTGCGCGACGTGACTAGGATAGCATATAGCAGTTTCTGGGGTTGCGAGTACCTGACCTTGCTGTCAGACAAGATCTCGCTGACGTAGTACATAGGTCACTGAACGGGGTACTGGTGGCCCTCTGCAGGTCGCTCGGCCACCAACACCGCGCTGACCACCTGGGTGGACGTGGAGATGTAGAGTAGCAAGGTCTCCTTAGGTGCCAGGGGCACCATGACTGGGGGCGTCGTGAGGAAGGTCTTTAGCTCCTCGAGCACCTGGTCCGCCTCATCTACCCACTTGAATTTGTCAGACCTTTTTAGGAGCTTGACGAAGGGTAGGGCTTTCTCTCCAAGCTTACTGATAAAGCGACCTAGTGCCACCATCATGCCGTTGAGCTTCATGACGTCTTTCTTCCCAGTAGGTCGATTCATCCTGCGGATGGCGTCAACCTTGGTGGGGTTCGCCTCGATGACGCGGTGGCTCACCATGAAGCCTAGAAGCTTGCCAGATGGAACACCGAAGACACACTTCTCCGGGTTGAGCTTCCAGTTGTAGACCCGGAGATTGGCGAAGGTCTGGGCGAGGTCGACGATGAGGTCATCTTCGTTGGTGGTCTTGACAATCACGTCGTCGACGTAGGCCTCGACGTTCTTGCCGATCTGAGACTCTAAGCACTTCCGGATGGCCTTTAGTAGGTCGCCCTAGATGTCTTGCGGCGTTATGAATGTAGTAGTAGATGTCTTGCGGCGTTATGAATGTCGTCTTGTCCTGGTCAGAGAGCCTCAAGGCTATCTAGTGATAGCTTGAGTAGAAGTCGAGGAAGCACAACAGGGCGCTCCCAGCGGTGGAGTCAACGACCTGGTCGATGCACGAAAGAGGGAAGGGGTCTTTAGGGTAGTGACGGTTGAGATCGGTGTAGTCAATACACATTCTCCATCAGCCGGTTTTCTTCGGTACAAGCACCAGGTTGGCGAGCCAAATCGGGTTTTTACATTCGCGGATGAATTCGGCAGCTAAGAGCTTTAGAACCTCTACCCTAATGACCTCCTTGCGATCCTTCGCAAAGCGACACAACTTCTGCTTGACAGGATTGGCCGTCTTACTTACATCCAAGGAGTGCTCAGCCAGCTCCCTAGGAACACTTGGCATATCCGATGGAGTCCATGCGAATATGTCAGCATTGTCCCGGAAGAAACTGGTGAGCGCGAGTTCCTATTTCTCCCCGAGGTCGTCGCCGATGACCACCGTCTTGGCTGGATCGGCAAGGCCGAGGCATGCCTTCTTCATCGATGGCATGGCGTCCAGGATGTTCTCGGTGCACTTCTGCTCCGGGATGGTCAGGTCGGACGGATCGACCTTCTTGGCTTCAACCACTATAACGGCCGAGGCGCCGAAGCAAGCGTTCGTCGTGGCGATCTCTAGGGCCTTGTTGTCACACTTGAATGAGATGAGCAGGTCGCCGTAAACTATGATGACTTCCTTGGGAGCCGGCATCTTCATCACTATGTAGGTGTAGTGCGGGACAGCCATGAACCTGGCCAGCATGGGGCGACCAAGGATGGCGTGGTAGGACGACTTGAAGTCAGCAACCTCAAAACTGAGGTATTTCGTGCGGAAGTTTTCCTCTGTGCCAAACGTGACCGAAAGGGAGACCCGACCCATGGGGTAGGCGGCCTTGTTGGGCACGATGCCGAAGAAAGGCTCGTCGCAGTCCGTAAGCCTCTTGAAGTTGAAGTCCATTTTCTTTAGGGTGTCGACGAAGATGATGTTGAGCCCACTCCCACCGTCGATGAGGGTTTGAGCGAGCAGGGCGCCCTCGATGATGGGCTCAACGACCAACGTGTATGAACTAGTATCTGGGATGTGAACCCAGTGATCGGCTCTGGAGAAGGTAATGGGCTGCTCACAGTTGTCCTTGCGGTACCTCCTCATGCTCGTGCTGCTCTTCAAGCTGCCAACAATTATATTGATCGACCTCTTAGCATGCTGGAATGGGCCATTGGGGTTGCCTATCTCTGGCGGGGGAGGCAGGTCGCGCTCCTCGCGGCGATCCTCCGGTGGGTGGTTGTCACGTCGCCAGTCGTCGTGGCGGTTGTTGTTGTAGCGACGTGAAGATGACCTATCTCCGTAGCTTCTAGGTCGCTTGGGGTCCTCGGGCGCGCGGAACACCCTCCTGAACTGCTGGCGCTCACGGACAATGTGAGTACCCCCTTCGTGGAACGTGCAGGGGCTGTCCAGCACCACGTTGAACTCCTCGACGTTGAACGTCGAAGGTCGGCGCCCGTCCGCCACGAAGACCTCTGAAGGTCACTTACAGAACTTCAAGCTGGAATCACCGGCAGCGCCAGAGGTGCCGGCGTCTTGCTTGCCGTCGTGGTCAGACTGGTTGACCAAGGCTTCCTTTGTGTCGATCAGCTTGTTGATGACCTCCATGAGCGGCGCGACCTTTGTGGCGCCGGACTCGTGAATCTTCTCAAAGACCTTGCGGTACATGAGAGCTATCTTGTAGCTGTCGACGACCTGATCGTCCCGAACGCCGATGCAGGTGTTGCAGTTCTCGAAGAACCAGTTGGTGTAGTCCCGTATCCGCTCGCCGGGCTTCATGGTCACCCTCCCGAGGTTGAAGGCGTTGCCGGGGAGATTTTACATCGCCTGTAAGTTTGACATGAAGGCCCGAGACAGGTTGGCCCACAACGCAATGCTGCCTGCCGAGAGGTTGTTGAGCCAGAGCGACGGTGCGTCGCCCATCACTAGCGGGAAGTAGGCCGCCATGTGGTCGAAGCTGCCGCCAGCCGCCTTGATGGTGACGTAGTAGGTCGACAACCAAATGTTGGGGTCGGAGCGGTCGTCGTACTTCTGGATGTTGGGCTTAAAGTTGTCGGGGTAGGAGACCGACCGGAGACTTGGCGCCAACGCGTGGAAGGAGGTGATCGCCATGTCGTCGCTGCTGTCACGGACCGGAGCCGCATTGTCGTCCCGCGCCGTAGCCACGACCTGGGATCTAAGCTGTCGGTCTGGGTTACGGACCGGACCTCGAGGTGGCCGTGTTCGGCATCGTACTGGGCACGCCACTGATTCTCGATGTCGTGGCGTTCGCGCTCCTCGCACTCCATGATCCGGTGGACGGCGCCTGGAGGGCCGTACTCGCGGTCGTAGTCGAGGCGAAGTCTGAGCTCCTGCTTCTCGCGTTCGTGGTGACATTGGTCGATGTAGCCGCGGGCATCGCGACCACGCCGGTTCTTGTCGAGGTTGGCGCGTAGTTGGCGGCTGGCGCGGCTTTCGCTCCGGGCTGGTTGACCTCCTCTTGGATCATGGGGAGCCTGCTATGCGCAGGCAGATTAGATCGGCTGTGTGAGTGCCGACTTGACGTAGATGCAGCCGACTTGGACGCCACGCTCTTCTCGTCCACTAGAGCTGTGGTGATACGGACGTGGGCCATGGCTGCTTCGACCTCGGGCGAAGGATTAGCCTGCTGGAGACGTGCCAACGCCACACCCAGGTTGGCCTGGGAGTTGTTGAACGTCGGTAGTCCCGCCTCTTTGAACTCGAGATGTAGGTCGCGGGCACACGGGGGTGCCGCCTGGCGCTGCTCCTCCGCCTGCCTCTGGGCGCGGTTTGCGTTGTCTTGGATCCAATGTGCCTCCTCGGAATCCGTCGCGCCGACCCGCGGTGGGTCGTTCACTGAGACCACCAAGACGCGTCGCCGGGTGGATCTCTGGTTGTTGGGAGACATGTGGATCTGGGCCTTCTGAAACTCGCCGCCATCCGGAGACGTGGGAGCCTGCGTGACGCGAGTGACATCACGCTCCTGATCGATCTTCTTCCGTAGCCGACAGCCATGGAGTGTGTGCCGTGCACCGTTGTGGTAGATGCATGGTACGTCGAGAGGGTCGCGGCGGGCGCGAGATTCGACCTTGAGGTTGCTAGATGGTTGCTGTCGCCCAGATTGGATCTGGATCGACTTTGCCGCCTGTTGTTTGTACACGTCGTTGGGAGGCCGCAGACCGAACGGGAAGGTCTTGCGGTGCGACGCGTCGTGCATTGAGCGCTGAGCTCGTTGGCAGATCTGGAGGGTTTCCTCCATCATGTCAATGACGCGCTCCATCCCCTGGACGATATCATTGGGTTTGGGCGGGTGGGTCTTCGACTTTGTTGGAGCTGGGGGGATGTCGGATGTCGCCGGGACCTTCACAGAGGCCGTTGGTGAGGTCGCCACCACCAGCGCGGTCGAGGTCGCCTTGAAGGAACCGAAGCAAATCTCCACAGGTTGGCGAGGATGTCCACCGTGCTCGCCGGGAAAACGACGCCAGATCGGGTCGCCATGCTGCACAACGAGTTCCTGATCTCCCCTACCTGTCGCGCCAACTATCAGGGGGTGAGTGTTAGTTTTTAAACCTGTTGACCTCCATAGGAGGTACCTGCAGCAAGGTAGAAGGTGGGGATCGCCATGATCTGGAACCCGAAGGTACGCGCGAGGACACAAGACACAAGATTTATACAGGTTCGGGTAGCCAAAGTAGCTACCCTACGTCCTGCTTGGAGTAGTATATCGCACCCTGCGCTTGGTGTTGTCCCCGGAGGGATTGAGGATGTTCGGCTAGGTACCCGACCCTCCTTTATATAGTCCAGGAGGCAGGTTCCTAGTCGGTTACAAGGCAGGAGTCCTAGTAGGATTACACGGAACGAGTCCTAGTAGGATTACAGGGGATTCTACTAGAAATCTGTCTTCTTCCTTCCTTGCATGAGTACCCGGGGTGTATGCTTGACAAGCCCCCGAGCACGTTGGAGTCGAGAGTAGTAGTTCGAGTAGTCTTGAAGCCTCTTCAAGTAGTTCTTGAGCATCCTCGAGTACTGCTTGGAGAAGTCTTTAATAGTACTTGAACTGTCGCGAGGCTGGAAGGTGGTCCAGCTCATCAGTCTTGAAGCTGAGATTATATGGAAGTGCGATTGCAAAATCACACTCCATATGGAGTAGCCCCCGAGCCTTAGGTTGAGTCAAAGAATCAGGCTGAGGGTCAATCTTGAATCTGAATCTCCCGTCTTGAAAAAATCGACTGATGGGTGTAGCCTAGTAGCCCCTGAGCCTTGGAACGATTGAAGAATCAATCCAAGGGTCTTCAGTGTTTGCGGAAGTCATCATCTGACTACTCTTGTAGCGTTCAGCCCCCGAGCTCATCGCCAGGAGAGCCGTAGGAGCCATGTCGAGTAGTTGTTGGTGCTGAGCCCCGAGCTAGAGAGCTAGCGGAGACTGCTCGAGTTGTCGTCGAGTAGTAATTTGGTTCGTAGCCCCCGAGTTTGGGAACTAGCCGCGCCGATGGAGGTACATGGAGCGTACTTGAAAGTCGTCGCCGGAGCTTGACCAGAAAGTAAAGATGCATAAATTATGTAGCATTTTTGTAGAAATTGAATCTACTAATGACAAATACAAATATGAATATAGATTGTCATGTGTCATGCTCTTGTTGTGGTCGTTAGGCATCGAGTAGTTAGCCTGATGTGGTTTAGCACTCAGTCTCTTTGGTCGCTGTTTAGCCATAGCCGCTGGGGGCGTGGAGGCATGACAGGAGAGCTAGTTTAAGCGCCCGATCTCTGAGGAGTCTGTTTAGCCATAGCTGCTGGGGCGTGGTGACATGACAGGAGAGCCGAGGCTTTGCGCGGATTAAGGCGTGTGCTACTGGAGCGAGACCATTAAGAGGTAGATGAAAGGTAGTCAGCATGGCGACAAGAGAGAGCGCGATTGCTCATTGTTCCGCATTGCGGAGAGCAAGATTGCGTAGTGCCTCCTTAGGGTGTAGCATTGTGCGCCTCCAGCACTCAGTACACGAAACGTCGTGGCAAGAGCCTCCTAATTTGGTGCACCAAGCCTGTGGCAGTCGGTCAACATCCCCAAAGTAATTGGCACGATGTAGCTCTGCTGGCAAGTAGCCGTTGAGAGGCGTACACTAAGTAGTCTTCAGCGTTGATTCCTGTTTGCGGAAAACAAGCCAAAGAAAAAATAATTATTGAAATAAGTGACTTAGCTTGATTTGAGGATGAGTGTCGACGAAGCCGTGGCGGTTGGTGATGGAGCCGCGACGGTTACTGGTGAAGTCATCTAGTCGGAGGTGGATCCGACTAGTTGTTGATGACGTAGTAGCCACTCTCGACAAGTTTACTAGTCGAGATGAGTAGTCGAAGTAGTCGGATGCCCAGAAGACGACGTTGCGGTGGCGTATGGTGTAGTCGATGTAGAGCCGCTGCAGTTGGGAAACGAGTACTCTCGACACATGGAGAGGTTGACGTAGAGCCCGTGCGGCCGGGTGACGAGTAGTCGCGGTGCACAAAGTGACCGAAGTAGAGCTGATGTTGCTGTGAAACGAGTAGTCGTGGCGCTTGTACGTCTTCCGTGTGCATCAAGCAATGATCTTGCAGCTTGCTGATGCATCTTGTGTGTGTGTAGCAAAGCTCGATGAGATTAAATTTTGTACGCACAAGGAATCAGAGAGCAGAGCTCGTCCTTGATCCTTGTGCTGCTTCTCATCTCCATATACGGTGATTTGAAGTTGGACCAATGGCTGTTGAGCAGAGCCGGCCAATCGTCTTCACGTCACTTCGAGTTCGAAACGGAAACGATTCTGTTCCATACTCGAGTACGAGTACTTGTGTGAGCGAGCAGCGCATGGAGTTTTTTTTACAGCCCGCATGGAGTTGAATCCGTCTTGGACATGAATAGGGACACAGACGAGTCCTAGTTTCAACTTGATGTGTCGCGTGAAGAAATTTTGCTGAGTAGGCGCTTGCAATTTGATGATGACCTGATGGCTGTGTGTAGATCAATTTCGTTGGTGAAGGTCCTTCGAATTCGCCCGATGATCATGATGATGGCCCCACGGTGGGCGCCAGCTGTCCGTGTTTAAACCTGTTGACCTCCATAGGAGGTACCCGCAACAAGGTAGAAGGTGGGGATCACCATGATCTGGAACCCAAAGGTACGCGCGAGGACACAAGACACAAGATTTATATAGGTTCAGGTAGCCAGAGTAGCTACCCTACGTCCTGTTTGGAGTAGTATATCGCGCCCTGCGCTTGGTGTTGTCCCCGGAGGGATTGAGGATGTTCAGCTAGGTACCCGGCCCTCCTTTATATAGTCCAGGGGGCAGGTTCCTAGTCGGTTACAAGGCAGGAGTCCTAGTAGGATTACACGGAACGAGTCCTAGTAGGATTACAGGGGAATTCTACTAGAAGTCCGTCTTCTTCCTTCCTTGCATGAGTACCTGGGGTGTATGTCCGACAGTGAGACCTGGACAGATCCACAAGGGGGCTACCCAAGCAGTTGTAGGTTGACTAATGGGGGGATCAGAACCTAAGAGCGTAAGCGGTAATTCTTGGGTTAATACAGAACTCGGCGAGTATGGCAAGGACACAGGGGATTTTTAGACTAGTTCAGGCCTCCGGAGAGTAAAACCCTACGTCTAGTGTGGTGGAATTATGCGTGGAAGAGATCTCCCCTCGAATGGAGCTCTAGCCCACCTTATATGGTAGGTGGGATAGGGTTTTCATTCGAGGTCGGTGGACCCTCATCGGGGTCGGTTACAGATTTTAGGAAGGTCACCTTCCGCAATTATAGAGAGGATCCCGCGATCCTTTGGTCTACTAGTGTCGTATGGACCTCCCTGGGCCCACTACCTCGGTGGGTACCAGGACCGACTACTCGGTGGGCCCTTGGGACTACCCGGCTTGCGCTACACGGCACCTGAAGGCGTGGAGCACAAGGACTGCAGAGGAGAAGTACTCGGTTAGGAAGCTGTACATGTCCCGCTCCGTATGGAAGACTCCCTAGACGTACTCGACTAGTACTCTCTCCCCTACTCCGACTTGTAACCCCGCCTCCCGACTATATAAGGCGAGGCAGGGACCGTTCTCTACGAACACAACACATCTCATACAACTCACGACGCTCTATTGCACCATCTTGTAATCGAGCCCAATCAATCCAGAGCTACGCAGCATACAGGACGTAGGGTATTACGCACCACGCGGCCCGAACCTGTCTAAGTTGTGTGCCACGTGTCTCTTCCTTCGAGTTACCGATCTCGGCGTGGCCACATTCATCTACTTCGGGTACTCCCCTTAGTAGGTTGCCGGTCTAAAACACCGACAGCGGCGCGCCGGTAGGGGCTCTCGCCCGAGATCACATGGCGAACTCGACGCGCTCCCGTCTACTTCAAGCCAACCGTCGCCTTCAACCGCGGCGACACCTTCGTGTTCGGCGCCTGGGTCCGCACCGCCGACGGCGTGAGCTCCTTCCAGCGCCGCCCTAACCATGCGGCCCAACCCGAAGACCGGCTTCGTGACGCTTCCTGAAGTTGTCACAGGCGAACTCGCCGGCAAGTTCGGCGAAATTTCGCTCTTCAACCACCACGCTGACTTCGAGCTCGAGTCCGCTTCCAACTCGAACTCGACGTCTCCATGGGCCATCGCATGCGAGCCGGCTGCTCAGCCATCGCAGGCGGTCCCCTCACCTCGCGAGCGCTCCGCGCGCGGCCCCCGCACCCTCGGGCCGGCCCGCACGGGGGCTCCCACTTCGCGTCGGGCCGGCAAGGAGCCCGTACCCGAGTACAACTCGGACTCCGACACCGCCCCCGGCCGCGCTTTGGACTCCAGCCCTCTCTCCGAGTTCTACTCGAACCCGGATTACGAGTTCGACTTCGGGTCGGACCCTGAGGAGCCCGAGTCCGAGGACAACTCCACCGAGTTTCCCTTGTCAGGGCCGGCCTCCGGGCTGGTTATAACATCCACACCGGCCGGGAGATTCGTCTACTGGACAGACCGCAAGCCTGCTGACCTGATAAGCGGAGACTCACGCTACGTCGCCTACATCGACTCGCTACCGTTCCAAGAGGGAACACCACTTGCCAGAGCTGACTCAAACAACCCAACTGAGGTGGCGGTTTCAGAGTCCAGCCTTGGCACCCCTGATTGCCAAGTCTTCATGGCTGCCGGCGACACCCCAGGACCTTCAGGTACGGCTCAAGACAAGTACCTTGAAGACATCTCCTCCGACGAGCTCTCTGCTAATGCCCCATCAGACGAGACCGCCGCCAACAGAGACGCTCGACGTGAGCGCAACCGGAGGCGCAGCGAACGTCGCCGACGCCTCTGCGACAACTTCCCCGTCCGCAACCTCGCGGAGGCTCTCGAGGCGGTCGAGAGCAGAGTACACACTACTCCTGAGCAATGCCTCATGTCGATCACAGTGATCACACGCCAGGCTCAGGGCATACGCGCTGGAGAGGTCATCGCCAAGCTCGCTGAAGACGCCTACTTCATGCGGGTCGACAACAGAGTCAACCCGGCCTCCTCCGGCCCGGACCCCGCGACAACGAAGCCACAAGTCGCGGCGCCAACAACGGTCCTAACGATGCCGGAGCCGACCTCCCGGCCCGAGCCAAACCGCCGTCGCTCCAACGCCGGCGGACCCTCACGGCGCGACAAAAGCAACCGCGACATCGTCCCCCACCGTGCTCCGGCCGGCGGCGGCGGCAACGACCCCGACGGCGGCGGCGGCGACGGGGAAGCTCCAACCATGGAGCCAACAGGCGGGCCGGCGGCGGCGGCGCGTCGCGGCGGCGGAGGCCACGCGAACAGCCACGCCTCCGGCGCCTCACAGGGCGGCTACGACGCTCGCCAGAAGATTGAGGAGCTGCTGCGGAAGAAGTCGACCACCGCAGCTGAGGGCGACGGCTTCCCCGCCTTCTCACCTCCACTTCGCAACTTGCTCCTCCTCGACAAGTTCAAACCCTTGGGGATTACCAAGTACGATGCGAAGCAGGATCCCATCCAGTGGCTCAGGTGCTACGCCCTCTCCATCGAGAACGATGGCGAAAACAGCGACACCAAGTGCCTCTACTTCCCCTTCTGCCTGGACCAAGCTCCACTCACATGGCTCGAGTCGCTGGACAAGCACTCGATCGACAAGTGGGACCAGCTGAAGGAGCAGTTCACCAGCAACTTCGCGGGCGCCATGGGCCGATCGGGTACTCGCATGGACCTGGCCATGATCAAGCAGGAACAAGGCGAGACCCTCCGCAAGTACATGCGCCGCTTCTTCGACAAGCGCGCCACCGTCGTCGACGTCACCGACAAGGAGGTCATCGACCTTTTCCAAGACGGTCTCTACCACTGCCGCACCTTCGAAGACTTCGGTCGCCGCCGCCCAAGGTCCATCCCCCACCTCAAGGACATGATCACGTCCTGGGCGGATGAAGAAGACAAGGCCAACACCAAGTATGACGGCATCCGTGGCAAGAGCAAGCAGAACCAGGGCGGTGGCAGCGGCAGCAACGCGAACCAAGGCGGTCGCAACAACAACAACTACTACTACTACTCGGGTCCCAACCGCAAGCGCAAGCCAGACAACACTATCGCGGCTATCCAGCGCCCTGCGAAGGAGAACTCGAAGAAGAACTCCGGTGGCTTCAAGGAGCAGTTGAAGGAGAGGTGCCCGTGGCATCCAAACGGCAACCACACCACCGAGCAGTGCTACCAACTCAGGCACGCACTCAAGGATACGCCAGAGCCACCGCACCCTCATGACCAGAAGGGTAAGAAGAAGGACGGCGACAACAACGACTTCCAGGAGCCTGACAAAACCGTCAACGTCCTCTTCGGCGGACGGCCCAGCAGGCGGGAGCAGAAGGCTACCCGCCGTGAAGTCATGTCCATTGAGCCAGCGGTCCCGACCCCTCTCAGGTGGTCGGAGGTACCCATCACCTTCTCCCGCGCGGATCAATGGACTAGCTTCTCCGAACCAGGATGGTCCCCCCTCGTTCTGAAGCCAGTGGTCGCGGGCTCCAAACTCAACAAGGTGCTTATCGACAGTGGAAGCGGGCTCAACGTCCTTTTCACCAAGACCTTGAGGAAAATGAAGCTCGACATCACCCACATGCTCACCAAGAGCAACACGCCCTTCTAAGGCATCGTCCCCGGCAACACGGCTATTCCACTGGGCTCAGTGGTCCTGCCAGTTACCTTCGGGGCATCTCGGGACAACTACCGTACCGAGTACATCAAGTTCGAGGTCGCGGACTTCGAGACTTCCTACCACGCCATCCTCGTGTGACAACCCGCCCAGGAAAATTCCGTACTATCGCCTAAGACCGATCCACTTTGGCCATTAAGCAATAGTAAAGTATCATCCTGTCGTTAGTTGCCAGGTTAACGCCCGGTAAATCACTTGGACATCGAAAAGAGGATCGACACATGCATTAAAACTCACGCGAAGGCGAGTCCAGAGTACAACATGAGTTAACACAATTTATTACAAACCATTTTTCATGACATGGAGTAAAGGTTCAGAGTTCAAAAATACAGCGGAAATGAAATAAACTAGCGCAATGGTAGACATCACAGGAGGCCATCCGTGATGTCATCACTTGTCGTCACCCATCCGGTCAATCACACCTGCAACAACAATTTTAAAGCAAGGCTGAGTATACTAATACTTAGCAAGACTTAACCCTCGAGTGATAACTACATCACCAAACTCTAGACATGAAAGGCTTTTGGCCGGTGGAGTTTCTTTTGCTCAACAGCTGCTAAGAGTAGATCCTTACTTTCAATCTTTTAGCACAAGTTCTAGTTGATTACCATTTCTAAGTGTGCCAACTAATTCAATCAAGAATTGGGCAAGCAATTAATTCATCCAACCATATTCCTCGAGTTCCATCATTATGGGATATCATGGCCGATTGATTAAGCGATCTCGGATAACGGTGAGAGGCCGACAATCGATTGATTTAAACCTTGCAAGGTAGACCCAAACACACGGTAGGCTGCCCCCGCAAGGACAACTTTCCCAGGCCGTTCCCGTCGATCTTCGGCTCGGGAGCGGAACCTACATTCCTTGGTACAAGGTTTTACTGGATCGCTCCCACACGAACGTCGAGACTCACGCAGGTACCACACTGTTGCAAGCAGGGGGACACAAGTGCCCTAGGTGTAGTAGGGAAAGGTTCCCTTACCGCGTCAATCGGGTACTAGGCTTACCGGTCCCATACCCGGCATATGTTTAGTACGTTCAAAAGCTTAGCCCACGAAAGCCACTGGACCGGAGCCCGAATCCCATGCTCTTACCACATGAGCAATCCATTTAAGGATATCTTATGATTCCTATCTAGGAACCTAATCTCGCGAGTGACGAACATCACTCGACTTCTATCGGTCCTATAGCATAGCAGCTATCGACCTAGCATACTAGTGATAGAGCATAGGTACCTAGGGATCATGCATCTAAGGTTTCAAATCAACTCCTGAAACGTAAATGCACAATCGTAGCAACATAATTGCATAAATTTCAAAACAGGGTTAATGATCCGGGGCTTGCCTTCGATGGCAAGGTGGGCCTTGGGCCCTTCTGGTCTTGGTCCAGGTCTTGCTCTACAACGACGTGGTGCACGTCTCCGTCAGCTCCTCCGTCTCCTCCGTCCGCACACGCGTACGGCCTACCGGTTCGGGAGATCTACACGAGGATGCAAATGCAAGATTTAATTGACGATTTTAATTTAATTAATCACAAACAGTAAATGACAACCATAGGGTGCATTAGTTGGACACATTCACCTAGATAAGAATACATTTAGCATACTCTTCCAAAAAGGAACAATATGCAATTCTTTATTAAACATTTGAATAAAGGTTCTTATTATACTTATCTTTTCATGTGAAAGCTTCAACTCCTTTTCCTTCTCCAATAAAGGTGTAATTAATATTTTTATTTAAGAATTAATTTCTTATTAGTGATGATAATTAATTATCTTTTAATGGTATTAAATAATACTTTTTCAAAAAGGGAAAAGAATTAACTAAGGGTTTTTCTTTATTTAATTTCCCTTTAATATTAAAAAGGGCTTTTTAAGCTTTTTATTAAGCAATAAATTTACCAAAAATTAAAGAAGTGTTCCTTAAGCCTACTAGCATCTATCCTTGTCCATTGGACCCACATGCAAGTGTTGGAGGCTAGGAAATTAAATATTATTGAAAATAACAAAGACTAGCTAGTGATTCAATTTAAATGCATATAAACATAAATAAGCATCAAAATGATCCAAACTTTCTTGTGCATTCTCTATGGTCCTAAACAAGCCTAAAGAACCAGCATGTTCACATGGAATCTCTACTGAACTTGGTTTATTAATTTACAAAGGAAAACATGCATAATTCAAGAATAATTATTTATGTTAATCCAAAAATCATGATTAATTCACAAGATGTGTATTTTGGTATTATAAGACAGTGTGCACAAGTTGGGGTCAAAAACATAAACATATTTAACAAGAAAAATTACTTATGAAGATCTGCCTGAAATAGAAAAACATTTTTATAGAAAGATTTACATTATAACTTTGTGCAATTTTTGGCATAGGAGCTAGTCATGAACTAACACACAACATATCCAACAATTAGCTACAGAGGATTTATAGTTTTTGAGATATTGCAGATCTAGTGTTTTCACATTTGTATTTTTCTTGCAAAAACTAATAGGAGTTAGATCAGGCCAGAATAACAAAAGATGTAGTATAATTCACAACGGATCCAAGAAAATTGGTTTCACATTTTTCTGAATTTTCTGTAATTTTCTACGCAATTTACAAGAATCAGGAAAACTGCAACACTATTTGAGATATACATTTGCAGGGAGGCCCTCGGAAAGATCTTCTCTTTTGCAATGTGGCCCCTGGGCGGACCGGCCGGCGCGGCTCGCCGGAATTGAGACACTTCGGTGAGGGATTCGGCCGGGGGATGGGTGGGGAAGGTTGAGGGGCTCACCAATAGCCGGTTTGTGGCCGTAGATGGATGGGGAAGCACTGGTGGGTGGCCATCCACCGGCGGCCAGGGAGCACCGCCGCGGAACGCCTTGGTACGGCTGTGGTCCGGCCCGGGAGGCGGCGCGGTTGGTCCTGGGTGGTTGGGGAGGCCTTGCGGCACAGCTTTGGTGCACTGGACGCGGCCAATTGAGCTAGAGGAGGGGTGCTCGGGAGTGGCACACGGCAGGACACGACGTGCAGCGGCGTGCACGAGCCGGCCGTCCTGCGGCCTTTAAAGGCGGGCGCGGGGCGGCGCCGCGGTGTGGGGGGCGATTTCCTCGGAGTGCGCACGCGGCCTTGGCGCGCGCGCGCGGCGCAGAGGAGCGGACGGCGGACCGCGGGGTCGAGCACGACGTGGTACGGCGCGGTACGACGCAAGAAAGACGGCTCGCGTTCCAAGGACGGCGGACGCGAAGGGGACCACGGCCCCGACCTCGAGGCGGTGGGGAACGAGCCGCACGCATGCCGAGGCGGGCGCGACCGCCGGAGCACGCGCGTGCGGCGCGGACCTCGCCGGCGGGGGGTGCCGGCGCGCCGGCGGCGCTCCGGAGCGCGCCGCGCCGGTTTTCACCGGTCAACGCTACTTTGACTGCGTTTTTCTCCAAAAAGTTGAATAGAAGTGCACAAGGTGATGAATAGGAAAGTTGTAGATCTAACTACCCTCTACAACTTTTGTAAAGGCCGTCTAGTGTTTTTCTCAACGGATTTGGCAGGAACGTCGTGCCAACTTTGAATGCCGACCTGTTCTAAAAACAGGAGGTACTGTCAGTCGATCAAGTTTTTCACCAATTTCCACTCAAAATTTGAAATGCCAATCTACATGAAAGTTGTGTCCCTCAACAAGATGGACAACTTTCATAAAGGTAGATTTTGAAGTGTTTAGGTGAATTTTGGAGAACGCGGCAAACGTTCCGGACGACATTCGCTGACGTCAACGGTTAAGTGGGGTTTGACCGTGTCTTTGACCACGGGTCGACTACAGGTGTGTGTAGGCTTGGTCAAGGGGTTCAATAGGGTTCAATGGCGAGGTTTTCGGGTGACGGCCCAGGTTGACCTAGGTTTGACCGGTGTTTGACCGGGGTTTGACCGGTTGACCTGGTCATTAGCGTTAATGACGTTAATTAGAAAACTGGGGCGTCACAGCCTACCCCCTTAAAAGGAATCTCGACCCGAGATTCGGAAATTAAAGACAAAGGTAGGGTTAAGGTTCTTACCGTTCCGTGATTGAAGAAAACCCAGATACTTGGTGTTGAGGAAGTGCTCGGTCTCCCACGTAGCTTCTTCTTCAGTATGGTGACTCCACTGTATCTTGTACATCTTCACGGTATGTCTCCTAGTTTGCCTTTCTCTTTGATCTAGCACTCTCAGCGGATGCTCTACCACTGAAAGATCTGGCTCGATCCAAGCGTTCGCTTCCGTGATCGCCCGTCTCGGTACTTTCACACCTTTCTTCAATTGTGTCACATGAAACACATTGTGCACCGCCGATAATCGATCCGGAAGTCGGATACGATAAGCGACTGGTCCACATATCTCAATGATCTCGTATGGGCCGATATAGCGTGGGGCTAACTTCCCTTTGACGCCAAATCTCTGTACACCTTTGGTCGGAGAAACCTTGAGGTATAAGTAATCACCCACTGCATAGTGTCGGGGTGCTGTCCCTTTGTCATGGTAACTCTTTTGTCTCATTTGAGCTAACTTCAAGTTTTCCCTGATCACTTCCACCTTCTCTTCTGCGTCTTTAACTAAATCTGGACCAAAGAGCGTTCGCTCTCCGGCTTCTGACCAATTCAACGGAGTTTGACATCTTCGTCCATAAAGAGCTTCAAATGGTGCCATCTTCAAGCTAGCTTGATAACTATTGTTATAAGAGAATTCTGCCAAAGATAGACACTTGTCCCAACTCTTATCAAAATGCATGATGCTCGCTCTCAGCATGTCTTCCACAATTTGATTGACTCGCTCGGTCTGACCATCGGTCTGAGGATGATAACTTGAACTACGAATCAATTTGGTTCCCAAAGATTCATGCAACTGTTCTAAAAAACGAGCCACAAATTGAGTACCTCGATCAGAAACAATGGTCTTGGGAATCCCGTGCAGACGCACAATATGATCGATATAGAGTTCTGCATAATCTTGGACAGAGTAAGTGGTGTGCACTGCGATGAAATGAGCAGTCTTGGTCAATCGGTCCACTATAACCCAGATGGAATCCTTCTTTCTGGCAGTCAGAGGTAAACCCACAATGAAATCCATACTGATGTCATCCCACTTCCACAAAGGTATGGTCAACGGTTGAAGTACACTGGCTGACTTCAAATGGTTGGCTTTGACTCGATGACAAGTATCACACTCTGTCACATATTTGGCTATGTCTACCTTCATGTTTGACCACCAAAAGTTTTTCTTCAAATCCTGATACATTTTGGTGCTTCCGGGATGAATAGAAAATTTGGAAAGATGAGCTTCGTCGAAAATTTCCTTTCGGAGTTCGGGATCAACAGGAACTACGAGACGTTGCTCAAACCACACCACATCTTTTGCGTCCTTATGGAAACAACTATATTTGGGGTCTCCTTCTGCTAATTTCTGTTTTATTAATTGGACACCTCCATCATTGAGTTGAGCCAAAACGATTCTGTCATACAGATTGGACTCAGCTGAGATAGCATTCAAGCTTCCTTGCTCCACAATTTCCAATCGGAGCTTCCGCAAGTCTTCACACAAAGTCTCACTATATGACTCCACGGTTAAGCAGTTGCAGTGAACCTTTCGGCTAAGTGCATCTGCAACAACATTGGCTTTTCCGGGATGATAGTGTACTTCTAGATCATAGTCTTTTATCAATTCCAACCATCTTCTCTGCCTCATATTCAATTTCGATTGGGTGAAAATATACTTGAGACTCTTGTGATCGGTGAAGATATTACAACAGTTTCCCATAAGATAATGCCTCCAAATCTTGAGAGCATGAACAACTGCTACTAACTCAAGATCATGGGTCGGGTAATTCACTTCATGAGGTCGAAGCGATCATGAGGCATAAGCAATGACTCGATTTTCTTGCATAAGAACACAACTGAGACCATTGCCCGAAGCATCACAAAAGACTTCAAACGGTTTAGAATTGTCCGGCTGCACTAGCACTGGGGCTGTAGTCAGATGTTGCCTCAATGTGTGGAAAGCCTTTTCACAATATTTGCCCCACACAAACTTAACTCCCTTCTTTAATAGCTCAGTCATAGGTTTAGCGATCCTGGAGAAATCCGGAATGAAACGACGATAATAGCCTGCTAAACCCAGAAAACTATGGATTTGATGTACGTTCTTGGGTGGTTTCCAATCCATAACCTCTTGTACTTTGCTAGGATCCACAGATATGCCTTCCTTGGAAATAGTGTGCCCTAAAAATTTCACACTATCCAACCAAAATTCACTTTAGGAGAACTTGGCATAAAGCTTGTGATCTCGCAAACGTTGCAATACAACTCGGAGATGTTCTGCATGCTCTTCTTCATTCTTGGAATATATTAAGATGCCATCAATGAATACCACTACAAACTTGTCCAGCTCCGTCATGAATACAGAATTCATGAGATACATGAAATAAGCAGGTGCATTGGTAAGACCAAAGGACATTACCAAATACTCATAAAGACCATATCGGGTGGAGAAAGCTGTCTTGGGAATATCACATGGCCTAATCTTTATTTGATGATACCCTGACCG
Organism: Cenchrus americanus; assembly: GCA_947561735.1. Taxonomy (NCBI): domain Eukaryota; kingdom Viridiplantae; phylum Streptophyta; class Magnoliopsida; order Poales; family Poaceae; genus Cenchrus; species Cenchrus americanus. The sequence goes on from OX387241.1 coordinate 149,559,068, forward strand.
AAGATCAATCTTGGAGAAAACTTTGGCTCCAGCCAACTGATCGAACAGAACGTCAATGCGGGGTAAAGGATACTTATTCTTGATTGTTACCGCATTGAGAGGTCGGTAATCCACACACAACCTCAAACTACCATCTTTCTTCTTCACAAATAAAGCTGGGCAACCCCAAGGTGAAGAACTTGGGCGAATATAACCCTTATCTAGCAACTCTTGAAGTTGGGTCTTCAATTCTGCTAATTCCTTGGGTGGCATGCGGTAAGGTCTCTTGAAGATCGGGGCTGTCCCCGGTTGAAGTTCGATGACAAACTCAACCTCTCGGTCGGGTGGCATACCCGGCAACTCATCGGGAAAAACATCTGCAAACTCTCGAACCACTGGAATTCCTTCCAGCTGAGAAGTGATTGCCACATAAGAACAAGGATTCACACCATCCTTGAAGGGTAGATATAGAGTCGTGGCTCCAACAATTGGTGAGTTGATCTCTACCACTCTCTCTGAAATATCCAATACTACCTTATGACGGTTCATCCAGTCCATTCCTAGAATGACATCAATACCTTCTAATCCCAAAATGTTAAGGTCTGTGTCAATTGTTTTGCTTCCTAATTCCAAGAGCACTCCCCTGGTCACCAACTCGGAAGAGATGTTCCCTCCTGCTGTTTTGATTGTAAAAGAGTCTTTGGTCTTGCAGAGTTCGGTCCTACTTTGCTCGCCGTCTTTGCATTCATGAAACTATGGGTAGCGCCGTAATCAAACAACACACGGATGGGTTTGCCTCGAATAGAGAATGTGCCCATCATTACCGGTGCTCCTTCGGAATATCACCCACGAAGTGAAGCCGAGTCTCGCCCTCCCCGACTTGAGCAATCTTCTTCTTGCCCTTCTTGATGGGTTTGGAAACTTGTCTCTCGATTAGGCCGAGTTAGCCGGTGCCGCCCGCCGGTCCGGCACGGTAGTGGCATGTCCTAGCGAAGTGTCCCGGTTCACCACACTTGAAACAACAACACTCATTGTTGCCATTAGGACTAGGTACAATAGGCTTGGGAGTCTTCCACGTTGAGTGTTGGGAAGGTGAAGATTTTCTTGAGTCCGATCCTGGGACAACTTAGCCACTAACTTTTCCGACTGTGCAGCCTGCTGGAAGTCTGGGAAAGTCTTCCGCATAATACGTATCTTGCAATCTTGTGCATTATTGGGCATGGAGTCAGCCCTTCTTTTCTTCTCGGCTTGGGCTCTCTTCATGGCATCTTCTTGGGAGATAGCCTTATTCACTAGCATGGGGTAGCTGTCAAACTTTACCAGGTTCATCCATTCAGCCAATTTACTATTCAGACCTTCACGAAAAAGCTCCATCTTCTTCGTGTCGGTATCCACATGATATTCTCCATACTGGCAGAGGTTATTAAACTTCTGCGCGTACTGGTACACTGTGTCGGACCCTTGCTTGAGAGCCAATAACTCTCTCATTTTCCTATCAGTAAGTGCTTTAGGAAGGTGATGATCTCTGAAAGCCTTTTTGAGTTCTTCCCAAGAGATTTCATACTCAGGCTGTTGCATGGATTTGTAGTGTTCCCACCATATTAAAGCTGAACCACGAAGCTGCAATGCTGCGAATTTAGCCTTGCGTCCTTCTGAACATGGCAAGGTAAACACCGCAAACATAGCTTCAATGGCCCAAATCCAGGCATCAGCATCCAAGGGTTCTTCTGTCCCATTGAACTGCGGAGGATTCATATCCAAAAAGTGCTTGTACTCGGTTACTTGACCTTGGGCATTAATCTGATTCCCGTGGGGCTGCTGCGCCGGGATTCTTTGTTGCGCTTATAGAAGAATTTGGCGCATCATCTCGGTTTGAGTAGCCACTATTGTCGGGTCTGGCGATGGTGGCGGCTGGTTGCGACCACTGGGATCACCGGAACCATTCGGAGTGCTGCGTGTCGAGCCCACCATCTGAAAAATTCGAGTTTTCATAAGTTACACATTCATAAGCTTGTTCAACAAGTAGAACATGTACGACGAAAACTCAAATTGACCAAATAGCAAGACTCGAGACAGTTGCACTGCATCGAATTGACAATTTCCAACATTCCGAAACGAAAGTTACCGAAATGTTCAAAATTTTTCCGGCAACTCGGTAGGTTCATGAGACCAAACTTGATAGTCAAGGGTTAAGCTAGATGTGTCAGGAACAAAGTGCAAAGGTGCAAGATTCGGAATGACGTGTTCTGGAAGGACGGCAAGATCTAGGTTTACTATTCGAGCAAAGCTTGAGATTTGAAAACCTATGATCGTGCAAATACTTCTCGACAAAGATTTGGATAGATTGGGGGCACTTGGGTGTAGATCACTATTACGGAAACTCTGCAGGAAGGTCTAAGAAAAGGTCACGACAACAGGGTCGACTAGACGGTTCAACAACACTTTTAATTCGGTTTAAAGGTTGTTTTTGTTGTTATTAGAATATTACTTAAGGAAAACAACACTTGTGAACCATTTACTATTCCACAGGTTTTTATCATGATGCAAGAACGACCTATTCGTCCTCACCAAGCAATTAAACCCAAAATAAATCGGAGTTAGTGCCGGTGGCAAGGCAACAATTACGTCTCTCCCTATAATAACTAGTCGAGACTATCGGTACTCGCTTAGCGACTTACGAACGTGGTTAGTGTACCTGCAGAAGATCACAGAACACAACGAACCTTTCATGTCAGCACTCATGAAAGCGTCCACATACATTACCGTTCACTATAGAAACGGCACCCATGCGTTAAGCCGCTGCATGGACAGCGTCCAACCTCGGACATACTCCGTTTGAATGGAGTATATCCTTGCCTCGCATGAGCGACATGCGGAATGCTCACGTATGAAACACGTGGCAAGACACAACTCATAAACTGACGTGAAGATGGGATCTGTGGAAGGGATCACTCCATCAACCCTCGCAATTCCCGTGATGCGGAACGGCACACGTATAAAACACGTGGTTCATCTAGTTTGGTTGTGCAGGAAAGTAAGTCTGACGTAAAGTAATGTGCTGCAAGTTAGCAAAAATAAACCATAGATTAATAAGCCACCTGAAAGAACCCAAAAATTCCCTCTAGGGCCTCTCGGTCTAGTTTATCCTTAACGGAACAACGCATTTTGTAAACACAACCAATATTGGCAAGTTTTATTCAAAAATCATGTGATTAGAGTTGTTAATTAAACTCTGGTGCATGCAGTCGCTCTGATACCAGCTGTGGCAACCCGCCCAGGAAAATACTGTACTATCGCCTTAGACCGATCCACTTTGGCCATTAAGCAATAGTAAAGTATCATCCTGTCGTTAGTTGCCGGGTTAACGCCCGGTAAATCACTTGGACATCGAACAGAGGATCGACACATGCATTAAAACTCACGCGAAGGCGAGTCCAGAGTACAACATGAGTTAACACAATTTATTACAAACCATTGTTCATGACATGGAGTAAAGGTTCAGAGTTCAAAAATACAGCGGAAATGAAATAAACTAGCGCAACGGTAGACATCATAGGAGGCCATCCGTGATGTCATCACTTGTCGTCACCCATCCGGTCAATCACACCTGCAACAACAATTTTAAAGCAAGGCTGAGTATACTAATACTCAGCAAGACTTAACCCTCGGGTGATAACTACATCACCAAACTCTAGACATGAAAGGCTTTTGGCCGGTGGAGTTTCTTTTGCTCAACAGCTGCTAAGAGTAGATCCTTACTTTCAATCTTTTAGCACAAGTTCTAGTTGATTACCATTTCTAAGTGTGCCAACTAATTCAATCAAGAATTGGGCAAGCAATTAATTCATCCAACCATATTCCTCGAGTTCCATCATTATGGGATATCATGGCCGCTTGATTAAGCGAGTCTCGGATAACGGTGAGAGGCCGACAATCGATTGATTTAAACCTTGCAAGGTAGACCCAAACACACGGTAGGCTGCCCCCCGCATGGACAACTTTCCCGTGCCGTTCCCGTCGATCTTCGGCTCGGGAGCGGAACCTACATTCCTTGGTACAAGGTTTCTACCGGATCGCTCCCACACGAACGTCCGGACTCACGCAGTACCACACTCGTGTTGCAAGCGGGGGGACACAAGTGCCCCCGGAGTGTAGTAGGGAAAGGTTCCCTTACCACGTCAATCGGGTACTAGGCTTACCGGTCCCATACCCGCATATGTTTAGTACGTTCAAAAGCTTAGCCCACGAAAGCCACCGGACCGGAGCCCGAATCCCATGCTCTTACCACATGAGCAATCCATTTAAGGATATCTTATGATTCCTATCTAGGAACCTAATCTCGCGAGTGACGAACATCACTCGACTTCTATCGGTCCTATAGCATAGCGGCTATCGACCTAGCATACTAGTGATAGAGCATAGGTACCTAGGGATCATGCATCTAGGGTTTCAAATCAACTCCCGAAACGTAAATGCACAATCGTAGCAACATAATTGCATAAATTTCAAAACGGGGTTAATGATCCGGGCTTGCCTTCGATGGCAAGGTGGGCCTTGGGCCCTTCGGGTCTTGGTCCGTGTCTTGCTCTACAACGACGTGGTGCACGTCTCCGTCGGCTCCTCCGTCTCCTCCGTCCGCACACGCGTACGGCTACCGTTCGGGAGATCTACACGAGGATGCAAATGCAAGATTTAATTGACGATTTTAATTTAATTAATCACAAACGAGAAATGACAACCATAGGGTGCATTAGTTGGACACATTCACCTAGATAAGAATACATTTAGCATACTCTTCCAAAAAGGAACAATATGCAATTCTTTATTAAACATTTGAATAAAGGTTCTTATTATACTTATCTTTTCATGTGAAAGCTTCAACTCCTTTTCCTTCTCCAATAAAGGTGTAATTAATATTTTTATTTAAGAATTAATTTCTTATTAGTGATGATAATTAATTATCTTTTAATGGTATTAAATAATACTTTTTCAAAAAGGGAAAAGAATTAACTAAGGGTTTTTCTTTATTTAATTTCCCTTTAATATTAAAAAGGGCTTTTAAGCTTTTTATTAAGCAATAAATTTACCAAAAATTAAAGAAGTGTTCCTTAAGCCTACTAGCATCTATCCTTGTCCATTGGACCCACATGCAAGTGTTGGAGGCTAGGAAATTAAATATTATTGAAAATAACAAAGACTAGCTAGTGATTCAATTTAAATGCATATAAAAATAAATAAGCATCAAAATGATCCAAACTTTCTTGTGCATGCTCTATGGTCCTAAACAAGCATAAAGAACCAGCATGTTCACATGGAATCTCTACTGAACTTGGTTTATTAATTTACAAAGGAAAACATGCATAATTCAAGAATAATTATTTATGTTAATCCAAAAATCATGATTAATTCAAAAGATGTGTATTTTGGTATTATAAGACAGTGTGCACAAGTTGGGGTCAAAAACGTAAACATATTTAACAAGAAAAATTACTTATGAAGATCTGCCTGAAATAGAAAAACATTTTTATAGAAAGATTTACATTATAAATTTGTGCAATTTTTGGCATAGGAGCTAGTCATGAACTAACACACAACATATCCAAAAATTAGCTACAGAGGATTTATAGTTTTTGAGATATTGCAGATCTAGTGTTTTCACATTTGTATTTTTCTTGCAAAAACGAAAAGGAGTTAGATCAGGCCAGAATAACAAAAGTTGTAGTATAATTCACAACGGATCCAAGAAAATTAGTTTCACATTTTTCTGAATTTTTTGTAATGTTCTACGCAATTTACAAGAATCAGGAAAACTGCAACACTATTTGAGATATACATTTGCAGGGAGGCCCTCGGAAAGATCTTCTCTTTTGCAATGTGGCCCCTGGGCGGACCGGCCGGCGCGGCTCGCCGGAATTGAGACACTCCGGTGAGGGATTCGGCCGGGGGATGGGTGGGGAAGGTTGAGGGGCTCACCAATAGCCGGTTTGTGGCCGTAGATGGATGGGGAAGCACTGGTGGGTGGCCATCCACCGGCGGCCAGGGAGCACCGCCACGGAACGCCTTGGTACGGCTGTGGTCCGGCCTGGGAGGCGGCGCGGTTGGTGCTGGGCGGTTGGGGAGGCCTTGCGGCACAGCTTTGGTGCACTGGACGCGGCCAATTGCGCTAGAGGAGGGGTGCTCGGGAGTGGCGCACGGCGGACACGACGTGCGGCGGCGTGCACGAGCCGGCCGTCCCGCGGCCTTTAAAGGCGAGCGCGGGCGGCGCCGCGGTGTGGGGGCCGATTTCCTCGGAGTGCGCACGCGGCCCTGCGCGCGCGCGCGCGGGGAGGAGCGGACGGCGGACCGCGGGGTCGAGCACGACGTGGTACGGCGCGGTACGACGCAAGAAAGACGGCTCGCGTTCCAAGGACAAGCGACGACGCGAAGGGGACCACGGCCCCGACCTCGAGGCGGTGGGGAACGAGCCGCACGCATGCCGAGGCGGGCGCGACCGCCGGAGCACGCGCGTGCGGCGCAGACCTCGCCGGCAGGGTGCCCGGCGCGCTGGCGGCGCTCTGGAGCGCGGCCGCGCTGGTTTTCAGCCGGTCAACGCTACTTTGACTGCGTTTTTCTCCAAAAAGTTGAATAGAAGTGCACAAGGTGATGAATAGGAAAGTTGTAGATCTAACTACCCTCTACAACTTTTGTAAAGGCCGTCTAGTGTTTTTCTCAACGGATTTGGCAGGAACGTCGTGCCAACTTTGAATGCCGACCTATTCTAAAAACAGGAGGTACTGTCAGTCGATCAAGTTTTTCACCAATTTCCACTCCAAATTTGAAATGCCAATCTACATGAAAGTTGTGTCCCTCAACAAGATGGACAACTTTCATAAAGGTAGATTTTGAAGTGTTTAGGTGAATTTTGGAGAACGCGGCAAAAGTTCCGGACGACATTCGCTGACGTCAACGGTTAAGCGGGGTTTGACCGTGTCTTTGACCACGGGTCGACTACGGGTGTGTGTAGGCTTGGTCAAGGGGTTCAATAGGGTTCAATGGCGAGGTTTTCGGGTGACGGCCCAGGTTGACCTAGGTTTGACCGGGGTTTGACCGGTTGACCTGGTCATTAGCGTTAATGACGTTAATTAGAAAATTGGGGCGTCACACCTGGGCAGACCGGCCATCGCCAAGTTCATGGTGGTGCCCCACTACACCTACTTGGTACTCAAAATGCCAAGCCCAGCTGGTGTACTCTCCCTTCAAGGGGACTTGAAGATCTCTCACGACTGCGACACAGAAGCCGTGGAGATCGCCTCTACGAACCAAGTACCCAACGCGATGATGGAGGTCTACGCCGCGTCGAAGAAGCTTGCTACAAGTGAACTCGACATCCCGCAGAAGTCCGACGGCGCCAACAAGCCTCGCCCACCCGAGGAGGTACTCGTCAAGACGATCGACCTCGGAACGGGCGACCTCGGCAAGACCACGCACCATCGGGGCCGGCCTCGACCCCAAATAGGAAGACGCGCTCATCGGCTTCCTTCGGGCTAACCGCGACATCTTCGCGTGGAAGCCGCCGGACACGCCGGAGTGCCCAGGGAGTTGATTGAGCACTGCCTCAACGTCGATCCTAAGGCCACCCCTAAGCGACAACACCTCCGACGCTTTGCCGACGACAGACAGGACGCCATCAAGAAGGAACTCTCCAAACTACTCGCGGCTGGCTTCATCAGAGAAGTCTTCCATCCTGAGTGGCTCGCCAACCCCGTCCTCGTCTGCAAGAAGAACTCGAACGAGTGGAGGATGTGCGTCGACTACACTGACCTCAACAAGCACTGCCCCAAGGACCCCCTTCGGGTTACCGCGGATCGATCAAGTCATCCACTCCACGGCGGCCTGGGACCTGCTCTACTTCCTAGACTGCTACTCCGGGTACCACCAGATCGCAATCAAGGAAGAAAACCAGGAGAAGACCGCGTACATCACCCCGTTTGGCGCATACTGCTACACGACCATGTCCTTCGGGATGAAGAACGCTGGCGCCACCTACCAACGAGCTATCCAGGCCGCTTCAAAAGGCAGCTCAACAAGAACGTCGAAGCCTACGTGGATGACGTGGTCGTCAAGACCAGAAACTCCAGTACCCTCATCGACGACCTTGATGACACTTTCGCATCACTGCGCGAGTACCGCTGGAAGCTTAACCCAAACAAGTGCGTCTTCGACATACCTTTGGGAAAACTACTCGGCTTCATCATCAGCCAGCGCGGCATCGAAGACAACCCCGAGAAGATCTCCGCCATCACCAGCATGAAAGCTCCCACGAGCATCAAAGATGTCCAGAAGCTGACTGGGTGCATGGCGGCACTGAACAGATTTATCTCGAGGCTAGGAGAACGGGGGCTCCCCTTCTTCAAACTACTCAAGCATCAAGAGAAGTTCGTGTGGACTCCAGAGGCGGATCAAGCCCTTGCCCAGCTCAAGGACTTCCTATCGAAGCCACCGATCCTCACGGCTCCTCACAAGGGCGAGCAGCTACTGCTCTACCTCGCTGCGACTACCCACGTGGTCAGTACCGCCATCGTCGCCGATCGGCAGGAAGACGGTCATGCCTACCCAGTCCAGCGCCCAGTCAACTTCGTCAGCGAGGTTCTATCAGAGTCCAAGGCCCGCTATCAGCCTGTGCAAAAGCTCATGTACGCAGTACTCATCACCTCGCGGAAGCTACGACACTACTTCCAGGAGTACTCGATCTCCGTCGTCACCGACTACCCGCTCGGCGACATCCTGTGGAACCAAGATGCTACTGGAAGAATCTCCAAGTGGGCGGTCGAGCTCGGTGCCCTCACTATCGACTTCAAGCCACGCACAGCCATCAAGTCGCAGGCACTAGTCGACTTCATGGCAGAGTGGCGGGAGAACCAGCTGCCTATTCCCACGGTGCGACCAGAGCATTGGGTGATGTACTTCGATGGCTCACTCAACCTCGAGGGCGCAGGTGCAGGGGTACTCCTGATCTCTCCAACGGGCGAACAACTCAAGTACGTCCTGCAGATCTTCTGGAAGGTCTCAAACAACGAAGCCGAGTACGAAGCCCTTCTACACGGGCTCCGCTTCGCGGCTTCACTTGGCATCAAGCGGCTACTAGTCTACGACGACTCCGTAGTGGTCATTAACCAAGTCAATAAGTCTTGGGACCGCAACAAGGAGAACATGGATGCCTACTGCCTGGAAGTCCGCAAGCTCGAGAACAAGTTCTACGGTCTCGAGTTCCACCACATCGTCCGCGACAACAACGTTGCAGCGGACGTCCTCTCGAAGCTTGGATCCACCCGCGCTCAAGTACCAGCGGGTGTCTTCGTTCACGAGCTTCACGCGCCATCCATCCTAGAGACAGCGCCACCGACCACTGTCCCAGCTCACCCACCAGCTGGGCAGGAGGTCATGATGATCGACGTGGACTGGAGGCAACCCTTCATCGACTACCTCAGCGAGCAAAAGGTTCCCTCAGACAAGAACTTGGCTGAGCAGCTCGTCCGCCGTGCCAAGTCCTACGTCCTCATCGGAGACAAGCTTTACAAGCTGGGCGCATCTTCCGGAGTACTCATGAAGTGCGTCCCTCGTGAAGAAGGCAAGGACATCTTGGAGGAGATCCACAAGGGCGTCTGTGGTAACCACGTGTCCTCATGCATGCTGGTCAGCAAAGCCTTCCGGCGAGCTTTCTACTGGCCCAAAGCTCTGGGCGATGCCGAAGAACTCGTCAGAAGGTGCCAAGGATGCCAGTACTTCGCCAAGCAGCAACACGTCCCAGCCTACAAGCTAGTCACCATACCGCCAACCTGGCCCTTTGCCTGCTGGGGGCTCGACATGATTGGGCCACTGCCAACGGCGCCAGGCGGTTTCAACAGGGTATTGGTGGCCATCGACAAGTTCACCAAGTGGATCGAGGTCAAGCCGGTCACATGCCCCAAGGCTGACAGAGTACTCGACTTCCTGAATGAACTCGTACATCGCTACGGACTACCCCACCGCATCATCACAGATCTGGGCTCCAACTTCAACAATCACCAGTTCTGGGAGTACTGCAAAAACAGTGGGATCGACGTACGATACGTCTCAGTTGCCCATCCTCGGGCCAACGGACAAGTCGAGCGCGCCAACGGGATGGTGCTCGACGCTCTCAAAAAGCGGCTACACGACGCTGCTAACTCCAAAGGGGGCAAGTGGATCAAGGAACTACCCAACGCACTCTGGGGGCTACGGACTCAGCCATCCAAGCCAACGGGGCAATTCCCTTACTTCCTAGTCTACGGCTCCGAAGCAATCCTCCCTGCCGACGTCATATGGAACTTCCCAGCAGTGGAGCACTACGACGAAGGCGTCTCAGAAGACAGCAGACGAGTTGACATCGATAGCCTCGAAGAAGCTCGCTGCGCTGCCCTCGTCCAATCAGCAAGATACCTAGAGGGTATCCGACGCTACCATGATCGCAACATCAAGGAACGCTCCTTCAACGTTGGAGATCTTGTCCTCCGCCGTATCCAGAACACAGAAGGACTACACAAGCTCAGCTCCCCCTGGGAAGGTCCCTTCTCCGTTGCAAAGGTGACCGGGTCGGGCTCCTACCGCCTCCAGACACTTGAAGGCGAAGACATCAACAACTCGTGGAACGTCGACCAGCTCTGTCGATTCTATGCCTAGTCTACACGACTACTCCGGGGTTCAAGTCTACACGACTACATCAACACCCCCCCCCCCCCGTAAGCGGCCTCCGGTCCTCGGCTCCGGTCTCGGACTTCTCCTCTCCAGGATCCAGCCCGTGCGGCTACCTACGGATTCTGGGCTGCTACGAGCGTCAAGGACTCTAGCAGCGGTCTACTAAGAGACCATGTACTCCAAGATCCAGCCTACACGGCTACTTACGGATCTACTGCTGTAAGCGGCTACCCTCTCTAGCACTACTCAGCTGTAAGTGGCCTCCGGGTCCAAACGGCTTCTCTGTAACTACGACCCTGGCCATCCAGGTGTACTTCTTCAGTAATAAAGTTTGATCGTTCAATCAACTTCTTTACTGCCTACTCCCTTCAATGGTACCACTACCACCGAGTGCGACTACTCGCATTCACTCCACGATGGGGGCTCCGCACTCTGAGATCGCGACTACGAGTACTCATTGCTGGAAATTCTCTTTCATTAAATACTTAAGCAATTCATTACAATTGTTTTTGTACAACTTTGGCTACTAGCTATCTATTACAGGGCCACTGGAGATTAAGCTTATCAGCTACTTGCTCCTCGATGGGAGCCATCTGCTCCAGCAGCTCCGAGTACTGCTCATCGGTGCAGTTGGCGGCTACCCCGCCAGCGACTACTTCCACTGGGGCCTTCGGGAAGTAGGACTTCATGAAGGCCAAGAGCTACTTCGGGATCGACCTTGCCATATGCTTCACATAAGCTGCCAGCCGGCTTGGGGCTTCCTTGAGGCGATCCACCAGTGGAGCAATCTTGGGGCCACCCGGGTGCGGCACCAAGAGCCTTGCGATCGGCAGCCCGGCGTCCTCAAGCTCCTTCAGTTGGGCCCGCAGCGCCTCGCAGTCTTCATTCAACTTCTGCAATGATTTGTAGCAGTTGATGAGATCGCGGTCAGATGCAATCCAGAGCTCCATGTGCTTCTCGCACTCGAAGGCAAGTTCTTTGTAGTCGAGCTCGAGTACCTGGCGGGCCTCTTGCTCCCGGTAGAAGAGATTCTTCATGCTCGTCTCCGGGGACTTCAGTTGCTCCACCTGGCCCACAGGCTCTACAACACAGCAACAGTACAGCGGGTCAGACTACCTCTCGACCTCCAACAACTACCCGACAAGTCCAGCGGCGTACCTTTGTTCTTGTTGCGGAGGCTCTTATTCTTCCACACCAAGTCGTCGCCCTTCGCCTGCAACTCTTGGACATCATTGTGATATTTGGCGAAGGCGGCGTCGATCTTAGACTGCATGGCAGCCGCGTGCTTCCGCGACTTCAAAAGTTGCTCTTCCAGAGCCTCAGCCCAGAGCACGGCGTCACCAAAACCCTGCAGCATGTTGGACTTCTCGCGGGACCTCTCCGCGACATCCTGCACAGACAACACATGTCAACAAGTACTCAACAACAGAGGATTGACTACTCAGAAGCTACGGCTACTTACCTTCATCCACTGCTCGGCCTGGCAGACTGCCTCCAGGTGCTTAGCCACCGTCCGGGTCGACAAGATCGTCCGCGAGCAGTTCTATCCCGCCACGATTACTCACGGCGGCCTCCGTCATTGGCGCAGAGTAGATGGGCTCTGCGTCCTAGATCTCCGGGGAGCGGATAGCCACCTCCAGAGCGACCTCTAGCGACGTGATGACTCCCTCTCCTCCGGCCGCCACGGCGACTTCCTCGATGATTTCCTCCATGGGCTCGGGGGCTCCTCCGGCACCCTCCAGCACGCCTGGTGTCGACTTCTGCATTGGCACCCCCGCAGGGATGTCACTCCTTTCGGCCTCGGCACCTGTCAAAGAGAAGACAAGTGTATTAGCGACTACGACTACTCCTCGAGGAGCTCTACAGCTTCAGAAGAGTACTCACCTTCGACCACGCTGGCCTCCGGCAACGACGCTTCGGTAGCCGGCGGCTCGGGCACCGCCTGGGAAGCAGGAGCGGACTCCTCGGCGGGCGGCGCGACTTCTTCCGCCACCGTCGTAGAGGGTTCATCCCCCTCCCAGGACAGATCTGTCGATTTCCTGCAGAAGCATACACAAATGGTCGTCAGTCAACCTCGACTACTACAACAAGTACTACTCGGAAAGATGCAGTACTTACAAGCTTGACCGGACTATTGTCACGGCCGGGGCACCGAGGATGCTGGCAATGTCTACCAGTCCACCCTCGGCGGGTGCCTCCTCCTGCGCCCCTGCAGTTGTCGCCTCTTCTGCAGCAACGGCGGCCGGCGCAGTGCCCTCCTGCGCTCCTGTAGCCACCACCTCTTCAACGGCGGCGGCTACGGGCTCCGTGCTCCCTTGTGGAGCAGGGGGCTGGCGCTCCAACTGCGCCAAGAGCTCCTCGACAGTGGGGGCTGGACTACAACTTCCGGCCGGCTCTCCCACTGTGTCCCATCCGCCTTCGTCGCCCTCCTCGACTGGCTCCGCTGGCGGCACCTCCTGCATACAAGGAAGACTACTCATCAACAAGCGTACTCGTACGATGGGTACTCGACTATTCTAGTCAAGACATCTTACCTCCTGAGGCGTGGTCTCTGAGACCTTCAGCTTCTTTGTCACCCGCTGGCGGGCGGGGTTGCGCGGCTTCCGCGGCGGCGCAGCCAGGCTAGCCTCCAGGCTAGTCGGCGGGTCTTGCACAAGAGGCACATGAGGTAAGCCTAGACGGCTAAACCTTGACCGCAGCTGAAAGCGGTCTTGCAACGTCTCGTCGTCGTCGTCATCGTCGTCATCGGTGGTGTCCTCCACGATGACGGTATCATCGTCTTCGCCAACCTCTCGCCGCTCCTTGGCCTTGGCCTTCCCTTCCTTCGGGATCTCGATCCCGTGAGGGGGCGGCTGCGGCTCGGAGACGAACTTTTTCAAGTCATCCTGCAAAGGCACAAGACATCAGCACGTCTACTCCAAGCAAGGACTACTCGATTAGGGGAGCACGACTACTCACCTCCTGCGACGGGCGCACAGCGGAGTAGTCCTGGACAGGGCACGCTGTGTACGGTGGCATATCCTTGAAGATCCACGTCAGCCTCTCGATGATGTCGTTGTCGTCCATCTCGCCTCCGGGCATCCGCGACGTGTCGTCGTCGCCGGTGAACTCGAAGCCCAAGGTGTCACGGGCCATCAGTGGCTGCACCCTCCGCTTCATGAAACTGAAGGCCACGTGCTCGGCCCTCAGTCCAGCTTCCCTGAGCACCTTGATGCGTGCTAGCAGCTCGGGGAGCTGGATCCCTTCCTGCATGGTGGGCTCCGTGTTCCACCACTCGCGGTGCCTGGGCTGCCTTCCGCTCGGCTTCGGCAGGCCGGGGTGGTGGTTTGTGATGTAGAACCACCTCGTCTACCAATCGGTGTTGGAGTCAACGAGCTTGTACACCAGGTACTGCTCCGCGGCGTCTTTTCTGAACTGGATACCGGCTCCTCCGATTACTCTTGGATTGGTGGCGCTCGGCTGCGGCTTCACCCGGAAAAACTTCCGGAAGAGGATCCAGTGCGGATTGATCTCAAGGAAAGCCTCACAAAAATGCACGAAGACCGCGGTATGGAAAATACCGTTAGGGTTCAGATTCAGGTACTCAACTCCATAGTACCCGAGGAGTCCCTTGAAGAAATCACTAGCCGGGAGCGCGAGTCCGCGCTCCACGAACCGCGCAAACATTGGAATCTCGTCTGCGGCTTTCTCCATCGGATATGGATCTCCGGCGGCGGCCCTCCACATATCAACTTCTTTTTCCCGGATGAATCCGCTGTTCAGGAGGGCCAACAGATCTTCGGTCTTCACTTTTGATTTCTTCCACTTGCGGCTTGGATCGGCCCGCGGTGGAGATATTGGCGGTGCTGCTTCAGTGGCAGCCGCGGCGGCCTCTTCGCGGCCCCTCTTCTTCCCGGCGGCCTTCGCAGACTTGGACGGTGAAGGCTTCATTCTCCAAGTGCAGGGCGTCTTCACGCGCATCCGCTCGGGGGCTACCCTAAAAGCTCTGGGTGGTGGCGCACTTGGATCCACTAAGGCGGCAGCGTGCGCTGGAAGTAGATCTACCTCAGATGGAATCGAAATGACTGCAGCACAGATGGGTGGAAAACCCTAAGGGTTTTGTTTTCTATTTATAAGTCAAACCGGTCCTCCAACGGCCAGAATGATAAGTCCGCTCGCGGCTGACTCTGCGGCTGTGCGTGACCCTTCGTATTCTACTAGTCGACGCGCCTCACCTCCGGGGCTCGGCTACTTCTACTCGACTACCTGGGAAACGGCAAGGCTCAGGAGCGTCTCAGGACACATTCTTCAAGATGACCCTTCAATTCGAGAGGAAGTAATCGACTCAAGGCTCGGGGGCTCCGTGCCACGTGTCCTTCGGTTTTTTCTCTCCGGATTTTTCGGGATTTTCTTGCCAAGACTTATGGACCCTCAGCCAGAGCCTGCAGGTCAACCTAAGGCTCGGGGGCTCCTCCATATGGAGTGCGATTTTGCAATCGCACCTCCATATCAGCTCCGGCTTCAAGACAATACGAGCATTTCTTGAAGACTTTCGAAGGCAGCACTCGAGGACGCTTGGGACTACTCGAGAAGACTTCAAGATTGCTCAAACATCAGCTGGAGTACATTCCAGCCTCGGGATGCTTCGACTACTCTTGAGGACTTTTGACTTGTAGTAATCAGGGACGCTTGAGGACTACTCGTTAAGGCCATCAAGACTACTTGAAGCTATCCTTCTCAACTACAAAGTACTCGGGGGCTTGTCGTATGGACCTCTCTGGGCCCACTACCTCGGTGGGTACCAGGACCGACTACTCGGTGGGCCCTTGGGACTACCCGGCTTGCGCTACACGGCACCTGAAGGCGTGGAGCACAAGGACTGCAAAGAAGAAGTACTCGGTTAGGAAGCTGTACATGTCCTGCACTGTATGGAAGACTCCTAGACGTACTCGAATAGTACTCTCTCCCTACTTCGACTTGTAACCCTGCCTCCCAGACTATATAAGGCGAGGCAGGGACCGTTCTCTAGGAACACAACACATCTCATACAACTCACGACGCTCTATTGCACCATCTTGTAATCGAGCCCAATCAATCCAGAGCTACGCAACATATAGGACGTAGGGTATTACGCACCACGCGGCTCGAACCTGTCTAAATTGTGTGCCACGTGTCTCTTCCTTCGAGTTACCAATCTCGGCGAGGCCACATTCATCTACTTCGGGTACTCCCCTTAGTAGGTTGCCGGTCTAAAACACCGACAACTAGTGCCACCGCCAACATGATCTAAGGAGAGGCTTGCCCCGCAAGCCTGGCAAGTCGTCTGCGATCTGGATAATGTCGTCCGAGGTCTTCCAAGGTCACCGGGATCATGGATAAGGTCTCTGGGTCCACTTGCAAGTCGGTTAGGCTTCTGGCAGGTTGGGTCCACTTGATAGGGACCTCTGGGACCTTGGTCGGTGGGGATTGTTGACAGTGTATTTTGGTACACCAAACATGTTCATTACACTTTGGTTTCGATTTCTTTATGGAACTAACCAGCCACTAGGCACACTAATCATATAACAAGTTCATCTTTGTGCATGCATTAAGTGTTGTGTTTATGTAGGAAAACATGGACATAAAGGACGGAATCACAACAAGTTCAAAGGAGCAATTAAGGAGTCTTGTTCGTGTACATGAGCTTGAAGAAATCACTTCCAATGGTGGCAAGGACCGAAGTGCTACGAAGAAACATCCCCAAGGATTGAAACGTAAAGGACCAGAATTCATGCACGGAGAACCTCCATCTTGGACGTGAGGATGACATCGTCAAAATGGTGCAAGTGGAGGGGGCAAAGTGCATAAATGCATGAGGACCCACGGGAGCGAAGGGGCGACCGAACCAGGCCGGGATGGGCCTGGGCCAGCCGGCCCAAGCCGGCCAGCCTGGCCCAGTTGAGGACCATGTGTGGTTCGAGGACCGGTTGATGGTCTCTTCCTGGTGTGATGAGTGATTGACAACATTGCGGCTTGACTGGTGTTGGTGCTGGTGAAGAACAAGCGAGAAAGGTCGTCGCCGGTGAGGCCTCCAGGTGTGGAGAAGACAAGTAGGCTTCGTTCGAGGGACCCGATGGCCGGCGGAGTCAAGTGCGGGCCGCATGGTGGCATGAACACCAAGATGAAGTCATGGACGGTTTCTTGGTTGAGTCTCAAAACCAAGGTCGAGCCGAAACTATGTGGGAGCCGAGTCATGAGTGGAGATTGGCGGAGGCTACACCGAGTTCGCGGGGTTTCCGGTGGTTCACCAGAAAACCACTAGGTTCCTTGGTTGATGAACAAAGCCAAGACCGAAGAACCGAAGACGGAGGTGCAGCAGCATCGGACCGGTCTGACCGGTGGGTCTGACCGGTCTGCTTGGTGAGGAGCACCGGTCTGATCGGTGTGCGATGACGCAGTCCGGAATCTTCGAAGCGGAGGACACACGTCGGGATCGCGAGGCTTGCATCAAGGCTAAGCAGGTTGCGGTCGCTGGGCATCTGTCCGATGGAGCGATGACAATAATTTCCGAATTCGCCCTCGAGGGAGATGTATCCCTAATTAGCTAGTAAGGGTATTTTAGACTTTCGGTTGCCTCCTATATAACCCAAGAGGTGAGAGGATGGCAACCATCTCTTGGAACCCTAGTTAAGCTAAGCAGGTTGCGGTCACCAGGCATCCGTCCGATGGAGCAATGACAAAGATTTCCAAATTCGCCCTCGAGGGGCACGTACCCCTAATTAGCTAGTAAGGGTATTTTAGACTTTCGGTTGCCTCCTATATAACCCAAGAGGTGAGAGGATGCATCCATCTCTTGGAACTGTAGTTCATTTGCTTTCCTATTTCCCTTCCTATTTTCTTAGGATTTCCACAGGACTAGCTTGAGAGCTTCAAGGTGAGAGGGATGGATGATCGGGCGGCAAGCTAGACCTTGTATGAACCTCTTTGTGATGTATAGACGATTTGGCGTGGTTCCTCAAGGTTTGGATGTGGTGTTCCCGTTCGTTCTTTGTGGTGATTTTCGGATCCCTCTCTTGGTGGATTTCTTGGAGTGTTTTCGGGACCTTTCTCTTGGGGATTTGGTGGGGGATGTATTTGTGAACCCTTCGTGGATTTTTTCCCTTTGATTCTCCTCCCAAATCCGTGAGAAAAGGGGCTCGATTTTGGCGTTTCCGTTGTCCTAGGGTTTGGTGTGTTCGTGGCGGAATTCCTTCGATTCCTCTTGATTCAACGAGTTTTGGTGGACCATAACTTGGCTATGGAGTGCCCATTAGGTGTTCTTACTATCCCCAAAGTCTTGTTTGAAACCGGGGAGCGAATTGGGAGATCGAGAGTTGGTTTTGGGGGAGTTGACCCGCGGGTGCTGTTCATCCCGAGCAGCCCAGGCGTGACCGGTATGACCGGTGCTAGTGACCTGTCTGACCGGTGTGTGCCTTGTGTGGGATTTGCCTCGAGTGAATTGCTTGACTCGTGTGTCTTTGGGTCGTGTTGTTGCTGGTCAGTTCTTGGTTGTTTTCGAGGTGTTTTGCTTGCATTTGTGAAGGGTTCTTCTTCCTTGCAGGTTGTGTTTTTGAGGTGTTTTGGTTCCAGGGCCTAGAGAAGTCACTGAGGGTCTCTGGAACATTTGTTGTGCGGCTGCTGCAGCTACCGGCCTGACCAGCTCTGTCCACCGGTCTGACCGGCGCAGGCCATCGGTCCGACCGGTGTAGCACAGGTAGCAAGCCGTGCAAGTTTCCGTTGTGCGTGGTTGTGTGTTTTGGCTCGGAAGGTTGTTTGTTGGTTCCTAGGATCAGTAGCACTCCAGTGGCTATGTGGTCTTGACCAACTTGGGTAGTTGAGTCGGAGACGTGTGTTGGAAGTCGTGTTCATCTTGTTGGAGCTTCTATCTCCTTCGAGAAGAATTTTGATCAACTCCCATTCATTCCCCCTCTCTGGTTCACCGTATCGGTCGTTCAATTGGTATCAGAGCCGGTTACGGTTCTTGATTGACTCTAACCAGTCTAAGATCCAAGGATGGCGTACCAGGAACAAGTTCGGGTCCTCCACACTTCAATGGCAAAAACTAACAGATGTGGAGTAAGCGGATGGCGGCATTCCTCCGTGGAAAGGGTCAGATCCTTTGGGATGTCACGATGGACACAGGCTATGTCAGCCGATGAACTTCCTTGCTCCAGGATCAAGGGACATGTTCGACGCCAACAAGGCGGTCGACTACTTGTTTCGTTCTCTGTGTAAGCCTGAATTCGATCGGGTGCACACAGAGACCTTGGCTTGTAGAATCTGGTTGGTGT
Source organism: Cenchrus americanus (assembly GCA_947561735.1). Lineage (NCBI taxonomy): Eukaryota > Viridiplantae > Streptophyta > Magnoliopsida > Poales > Poaceae > Cenchrus > Cenchrus americanus. The sequence continues at coordinate 149,578,027 of OX387241.1, forward strand.
TGAGAGAAGCTCATGTTGGGAATGCCAAGGTTCAGGCTCGGATGTATGCGACCTACCGGAGAGAGTACGAGAACTTCACTCATCTCCCCGGTGAGTCCATCGATGCCTGGTTTCAGAGGTTCACAGTTGTGGTGAACAACATGAGGGCCAATGTGGACGGGCTCCCATACGATGATCATGATAGAGCTGTCAAGCTCTTACACTCTTTGGATCGTACGGTTTGGGGCGGAAAGTTCGAGGCCATTGTGGAGTCAGAGAAGTATGACACTCTAACCGTGAACGAGCTGTTCTCGAAGCTCAAGTCGGCTGAGGTGGATAGGGGCATGACAGCCAAGATCGAGGGCCTGACTAACTCTCATAGTCCCCCCCTCATCGGTGGTTCGAAAGGAAAGACTAACGCTAATCCATCCACCAGGATGTTCTCTTTGTCCTCTTTGATGTCAATGCCAGATGAGGAGTTCGACGTGCTTGGAGAGGACGAGCTGGTGTTGCTGACGAGGAGGTTCGAGAGGCTGCACGAGAACCGGGTGAACATGAGGAGGAACACGAGGACATGCTTCTAGTGCGGCGAGCCGGGATACTTCGTCGCCGACTACCGGGAGAAGGTCGAGAACAAGGACAACTACAAGCGCAAGTCAAGGATGGATGGCAAGTACCGGTCGAGGCATGACCACAAGAGCAAGCACAAGAACAAGCACAAGGACGAGCGACGATCGAGGAAGAAGGAGAGCCGAGGCAGGGCCCGAGCGATGGTTGGAGCGAGCGACATTGACTCCAGTTCTGCGTACTCCACCTCAAGCTCAAGCAGTAGTGAAGATGAAGGTGATCGTCGCAAGGGCAGGAAGTCGTCTAAGAACCTGAGCGGGCTGAGCTGCTTCGCTAGAGACGGCTTCTGCAACATGGCGCTGAGCTCCGGCAGCAAGAAGAGCACACAGAGCGACTCGGACTCCGACTCCGACGACGAGGTGCGTAATGAACTTCCCTTCTTGCGTCAGGAGAATGAGCGGCTTGGCTTGTTGCTTGATGATCGTGATGATATGCTTAGAGAGGCTAAGAAAATGAGGAAAGAGCTTAGGGCTTCACTTGAGGATGCTAGGACTAGAGTGGCTAAGTTGGAAACACAAAATTTGGATGCTAAGCTTGAAATTGACTCTCTGAAAGCTTCACCTGTTGTTTCTGATGAAGTTGAATGCGCTGATTGTCCTATCTTTCTAGCTGATCTTGCCTTGTTTAAGGAAAAGCATGCCTCCAAGTGTGAGGAACTAGAAATGCTTAGGGCTGAAGTGGCTGAGCTTAAGTCTAGACTTGCTTTGCCAGGTGCTTACACTTCTTGCCCTGTTTTGCATAGAAAAATTGATGAGATGCATTCTTAAATTGTTTCTCTTGAGGCTAAGCTGAAAGAACCAATCCCTACATCTTGCTCGACCTGTGAATTGCATGCTTTGAAGAATCTGGAACTTGCACATTATGTTGATCGTTTGCAGGATGAGAATGATGAGTTGAGAAAGTTGATGGGTTGGTTGTCTAGTCATGAGCTTGAGACGAGGATAATGATCGAGACATACAAGAGGCAAGATGGTGAGGGACTGGTGCACACAAGGTTGGTGAGGGAAGTAGAGAGAATATCTCAGAGCCACCAAAGACCCACCACAAAAATGATTTCCCTCCTAAACCTAACCATCTCAGGAACCGACTAGACACAACCCCAGCCCCACCCGTGTTTCCTCCACAAACAAATGATTTCCAAAAGCCTATCAAGTTTGTGAGCACTTCGGGGAAAGTGTTCTTTGGGAAAGAAAGTGAGAAGGCAAGTGAGGAGAAGTCGGGTGAGAAGTCTAGTGAGGAGAAACCGGTTGGGAAGCCGAGTGGAGAGAAACCAAGTGAGCAGTCCCAACCCAAGCCTAAACCTAAGCTTGTGAGGTTTCATTGTGTCTAATGTGGGAGAGATGACCATAAGGATGAGTTTTTCTTCAAGAAGAAGCGAGAGGAGAGAATGGAGATGGAGTGGGCTAACATGGACAAGTACCACCCTTCCAATGGTGTACTTGAGCCTCGTGTGCAGATGCCCAGGGCCAAGGCGAGTGTGAGGACAGTTCTGGCTTGGGGAGAGCGAAAGGCTATTGGAGGTGCTGCTGGCTGGGCTACACCGGTCACACCGGTGAGAGGCACCGGTCAGACCGGTGCAGGCCTGGACAAGCAGCAATTTGGGTTTCATGCTCGTACAGGTGCTAAATTTGGTTCTGGAGGTCGTGGTTCTAGTGTTTGGGCTGGAGAGTTTGCAGGAGGTCAGTTTGCTAGGCGTTCTCCCCCTTGTGCTCAATATGAGAATGGGAGGACCCGTAGCTTTGAGTTGGAGAGGAGGGACAGTCCACGGTTTCCTTTCGTGGTTTTGGTCCTCCTCCAGGTAGAGAGGGCTGGTTCCCTCGTGGTGGTGTTCGTGGATGTAGCTTTGGTAGGAAAAATGTTTTGGATTGTGCTAACCCCACTTTTGAGCAAATGGCTCGGCACTGGTTTTACTCTTTTGGTACTAACCCCAGTGTTGAGTCGTTTGTTCGCTCACGTGCTTGTTTTTGAATTTCAGGTGGGAGACTTGAAGATCATTTGGTTGATTGACTCTGGTTGCTCGAGGCATATGACCGGAGACAAGGGGTGGTTCTCAAGTCTCGTCCCGGTGGTCACAAGGAGGTACATCACTTTTAGGGACAATGGGCGTGGGCGTGTGCTTTCAGAAGGTGATATTAAGGCGAGTGACAAGATCACTCTCAGGCGTGTTGCTCTTGTTCAATCGCTTGGGTACAATTTGCTTTCCGTGTCCCAGCTGTTGGATGAGGGCTTTGAGGTGTTGTTTCGGCCTGGTGGTTCTCAGATTTTGGACTCTCGAGGGGACCTTGTTTGTATGGTCGTTCCCGAGGGTCAGGTGTTTTGAGCTGATTTTTCTTAGTCTTCTGGTGTTGAGCATTGTTTCTTGGCTGGTTCTTCGAGTGAGTTGTGGAAGTGGCATAAGAAGTTGGGTCACTTGAGCTTTGATCTTTTGTCTCGCTTGAGTAAACTCAATTTGGTTTGAGGATTGCCACCGTTTAGGCTTGAGAAAGAGTTGGTTTGTGCGCCTTGTAGGCATGCCAAGATGGTAGCCTCTTCTCACCCGCCTCTCACCGATGTGATGACTGAGCGTCCATGCGAGCTGCTCCATATGGACCTTGTTGGCCCAGCTCGTGTGCGATCTGCGGGTGGGAAGTGGTATGTCCTTGTTGTGGTGGACGACTACTCTCGGTATGCATGGGTGTTCTTTATTGAGGAGAAAGGGGAGACGTTTGGTTTTGTTCGAGATCTTGTCTTGAGGTTGAGGAATGAGAGGCACGGAGATGCCATACGAGCAATCCGCAGTGACAATGGCTCAGAATTCAGAAACTCTCATTTTAAAACCTTTTGCCATGACTTGGGTCTTGAACACCAGTTTTCGAGTCTGTATACGCCTCCTCAGAATGGTGTTGTGGAAAGGAAAAACAGAACCTTGTGTGAGAAGGCTCGGACGATGCTTGATGAGCATAGGACTCCGAGAAGGTTCTGGGCTGAGGCGGTGAATACCACGTGCTATGTGTCGAACAGGATCTACCTCAGAGTGCATAAGAAGAAAACTTGATGTGAGTTGATGCACGGTCGAACACCCAAGTTGAGTCACTTCCATGTCTTTGGTTGCAAGTGTTTCATTCTAAAGAAAGGGAAGAAGTTGGATAAGTTTGAGGATGGGTCGGTCGATGCATTTTCTTTGGTTATGCACCTCTAGAGCATATAGTGTGCTCAATCTTGGAACTAACCAAATCATAGACTTGCGAGGTAACCTTCGACGAGACACAACCACGTAGTCAGCTTGTCTTTGAGTGTGCAGGTGATGATGAACTTGGCGAGGAGATCTTTCAGGAGGAGGAGCATGAACATGGAGATGATGAAGATGGCGGTGTGGTGCCCGCGGCAGAACAAGTAAACACTACTTCGACTACAGTGATGGACGGCCCCTCTCCCACAGTACGACGAAAAACCAAGATCAAGGAGAAGCTGTTGTTGAGGGGGAGGTAGCATCAAGGCGAGAACCTCCCCAGCGAGTACAAGTGGATCACCCAGCTTCGTCATCGGCGACATGAATGAACGTACTACACGGTTGAGGGTTCGGAACAATTCTCATTTCGCTCATGCTGCATTTGTTGCCACTTTTGAGCCCAAAGACATTGGACATGCACTATCTGATCATAATTGGGTTAATTCGATGCATGTGGAGTTGGAGAACTTTGAGAGGAATTACGTTTGGGAATTGGTTGACCCTCCCCCAGGGTGTAAGCCGATTGGGACAAAATGGATGTGGAAGAACAAAGAGGGAGAGAAAGGTGAAGTGGTGAGAAACAAGTCAAGACTTGTTGCTCAGGGGTTCAGTCAGAAGGAGTGGATCGACTATGAGGAGACCTTTGCTCCTGTAGCCCGTTTGGAGGCGATTAGGATTCTTCTAGCCTTTTCCGTGGCTAAAGGGTTCAAGTTGCACCAAATGGATGTGAATCGTGCCTTCTTGAATGGTGTGTTGGAGGAAGAAGTGTATGTGAGGCAACCACCAGGGTTTGAGAGTGAGATGTACCCCCACTGGGTGTACAAGTTGAGGAGGGCGTTGTATGGGTTGAAGCAGGCGCCTAGAGCTTGGTATGGTAGGTTGAAGGGGTTCCTGTTTGAGCGAGGGTTTGAGATGGGAAAGGTCGATCAGACTTTGTTTTTACTCAGGCAGGGCAGAGATATCCTGATTGTGCAGGTGTACGTGGATGATATTGTCTTTGGTGGCTCGTCTAACTCTCTTGTTGCAAGGTTTGCAGAGGATATGAGCAGGGAATTTGAGATGAGCATGATGGGTGAGTTGCAGTTCTTCCTCGGGCTACAAATCAAGCAATCAAAGGAAGGAACATTTGTGCACCAAGCCAAGTACACCATGGACATTGTGCGGAAATTCAAGGTGGAGGATTCCAAGGCCATGGCGACGCCTATGAGTACGACTACAGCTCTTTATGCGGATGAGGAAGGTGAACACGTGGACCAGAAGGAGTAACGAAGCATGATCAGGTCACTCCTCTACTTGACGGCGACGAGGCCGGACATCCAGTTCTCGGTATGTCTGTGCGCTCGTTTTCAAGCGTCTCCGAGGACTTCGGCAAGCGGTGAAGCGAATTTTCAGGTACTTGCGTCAAACTCCCGACTTCGGCCTTTGGTACTACGTGTCTTCTTCTTTGGCGCTTCATGGTTTCTTAGATGCGGATTTTGCCGTGTGTCGGTTGGACAGGAAGTCCACTTCTAAAACTTGCCAGTTTTTGGGTTCTTCCTTGGTGTCTTGATCTTCCCGCAAATAGTCGAGTGTTGCTCAATCCACTACCAAGGCAGAGTACGTTGCCGCTGTTGGTTGGTGCTCTCAACTCCTTTGGATCACATATACCATGAGTGACTTTGGTGAGGAGTATACTCATATCCCACTTCAATGTGATAGCACCAGTTCCATAAGTGTTGCAAAGAACCCAGTGCTCCATTCCAAAACCAAGCACATAATCTGAGAGACAATGTAGAGAAAGGGAAGAGAGCCTTGATCCATGTACCCAGACATGACCAACTAGCCGATAGTTTCACCAAACCCCTAGATCAAGCAACTATCACTCGTTTGCGGGGGGGGGGGGGAGCTTGGTGTTTGTTTGATTTCTTGAGTTGGTGTGTGGGAGCCCCTTTGTAGCATATGTATAGCTTTTCTTTGTGCATTTCTTGCATTTGGCATGGCATATGTAACATGATGTATAAGCATCCTTGTATCTTAGATTGCATGCATTTTGTATCATATGCATTGGTTAGGAAAAGCTTCTCCTATATACACTGCTCACCATGGAATGCTATTTATGTCTTTGTGAGCTTGTTTGATATGATGGTTAGTTTGGCTTAGCTCGTGAAAATCATGATTTATATCCATGGTTGATGGCTATGTTTTTGAAAAATGTCACATGTATGCTCTCTTGTGAGTAAATGCCTTTATATGATCTTAACATGTTTTAGTGGCTTGGCTATGCTTAATTTGTGGTTGGATAGCTTATTTTGATCATATGGGGCCAAAGGCTCATTTGCCATCATGAATGTTTAGCCCTCTCTTTATCTTGTGGGGGGGCATAAGTTCCTTTTTGTCGTAAAGACATTTCATGTACCAATTATGAATCTGAAAATAAAATGTAAAATGCTTGAAAATGTGCTCCCATGTCATATATGCAAAATTTAATTTTCTTTGTGTGCTAAATCGTTGCATGATGTCTACCAATGAGAAGTCTCATATATAGAAGTAGACACATGGCTCGGTAGCTTTGACATGACATGAGGTGCTTGTGGGTGTTTGTGATGGTCATATGATTAGAATGGTTGTCCTAGAATGAAGTTTGTGTGGCTTTGCTATTTTGACATGTTTTGCTCATGTTTAGGACTTCGCTCATGAGAGGGTAAATTTTCGCAAAATTGCTCAATTTCATCTTAGCTTCGTCCAATGGTTGTGAAACTTGGTAATCATGTAGTTGATGCCAATACGAAGCTATAGAGTATCTAACTTGCTTATTTGGACATGTGTAGCATCCTATGTTGAATTTTGTCTATTTGAGAAGCTCTAGGTTGAATTTTTGGCATTTTTGGTTTGATTCATGCATTGTCAACAAGGGGGAGAAGTTTGAGCTTGTTTTGGGCTACTGGATGCAGTTAGAAGGTTTTCAGGTGGTTTCAAGCCATTTCTGGGCTCTGTTGCACAACGATCTGACCGGTGGTGGTGACCGGTCGGCCGTCGAGCTTAGCTGATACAACTGCTCTGTTTTCTTCAAGTGGTTTGAATGCATTCGTCCAGGGGGAGTTGCATTGGTTCAGGGGGAGCTCTTTGTGGTTTTCGAGTTTTGGTTTGGTGGTTTGCGCTCTTTGCTTGAGCATAGTTTTGCCTCGGATGTGTCAAGCCGTTGCCCTTGCCTAAGGGTCCGAGACTTGTCTTCTTCAGGTGATCTTTCTCGTTGCCTTTCTTTGGCTTTCCTTTGTGGGAGCCCCTTTGTAGCATATGTATAGCTTTCCTTTGTGCATTTTTTTGCATTTGGCATGGCATATGTAACATGATGTATAGGCATCCTTGTATCTTAGATTGCATGCATTTTGTATCATATGCATTGGTTAGGAAAAGCTTCTCCTATATACATTGCTCACCATGGAATGCTATTTATGTCTTTGTGAGCTTGTTTGATATGATGGTTAGTTTGGCTTAGCTCGTGGAAATCATGATTTATATCCATGGTTGATGGCTATGTTTTTGAAAAATATCACATGTATGCTCTCTTGTGAGTAAATGCCTTTATATGATCTTAACATGTTTTAGTGGCTTGGCTATGCTTAATTTGTGGTTGGATATCTTATTTTGATCATATGGGGCCAAAGGCTCATTTACCATCATGAATGTTTAGCCCTCTCTTTATCTTGTGGGGGGCATAAGTTCCTTTTTGTCATAAAGACATTTCATGTACCAATTATGAATCTGAAAATAAAATGTAAAATGCTTGAAAATGTGCTCCCATGTCATATGTGCTAAATTTAATTTGCTTTGTGTGCTAAATCGTTGCATAATGTCTACCAATGAGAAGTCTCATATATAGAAGTAGACACATGGCTCGGTAGCTTTGACATGACATGAGGTGCTTGTGGGTGTCTGTGATGGTCATATGATTAGAATGGTTGTCCTAGCATGAAGTTTGTGTGGCTTTGCCTTTTTGACATGTTTTGCTCATGTTTTGGACTTTGCTCATGAGAGGGTAAATTTTCACAAAATTGCTCAATTTCATCTTAGTTTCGTCCAATGGTTGTGAAACTTGGTAATCATGTAGTTGATGCCAATACGAAGCTATAGAGTATCTAACTTGCTTATTTGGACATGTGTAGCATCCTATGTTGAATTTTGTCTATTTGAGAAGCTCTAGGTTGAATTTTTGGCATTTTTGGTTTGATTCATGCATTGTCAACAAGGGGAGATGTTTGAGCTTGTTTTGGGCTACTGAATGCAGTTAGAAGGTTTTCAGGTGGTTTCAAGCCATTTCTGGGCTCTGTTGCACAACGATCTGACCGGTGGTGGTGACCGGTCTGACCGGTCAGAGCTTAGCTGATACAACTGCTCTGTTTTCTTCAAGTGGTTTGAATGCATTCGTCCAGGGGGAGTTGCATTGGTTCAGGGGGAGCTTGCATGTGTGCAGGGGGAGCTCTTTGTGGTTTTCGAGTTTTGGTTTGGTGGTTTGCGCTCTTTGCTTGAGCATAGTTTTGCCTCGGATGTGTCAAGCCGTTGCCCTTGCCTAAGGGTCCGAGACTTGTCTTCTTCAGGTGATCTTTCTCGTTGCCTTTCTTTGGCTTTCCTTTGTGGGAGCCCCTTTGTAGCATATGTATAGCTTTCCTTTGTGCATTTTTTTGCATTTGGCATGGCATATGTAACATGATGTATAGGCATCCTTGTATCTTAGATTGCATGCATTTTGTATCATATGCATTGGTTAGGAAAAGCTTCTCCTATATACATTGCTCACCATGGAATGCTATTTATGTCTTTGTGAGCTTGTTTGATATCATGGTTAGTTTGGCTTAGCTCGTGAAAATCATGATTATATCCATGGTTGATGGCTATGTTTTTGAAAAATGTCACATGTATGCTCTCTTGTGAGTAAATGCCTTTATATGATCTTAACATGTTTTAGTGGCTTGGCTATGCTTAATTTGTGGTTGGATATCTTATTTTGATCATATGGGGCCAAAGGCTCATTTACCATCATGAATGTTTAGCCCTCTCTTTATCTTGTGGGGGGCATAAGTTCCTTTTTGTCGTAAAGACATTTCATGTACCAATTATGAATCTGAAAATAAAATGTAAAATGCTTGAAAATGTGCTCCCATGTCATATGTGCTAAATTTAATTTGCTTTGTGTGCTAAATCGTTGCATAATGTCTACCAATGAGAAGTCTCATATATAGAAGTAGACACATGGCTCGGTAGCTTTGACATGACATGAGGTGCTTGTGGGTGTCTGTGATGGTCATATGATTAGAATGGTTGTCCTAGCATGAAGTTTGTGTGGCTTTGCCTTTTTGACATGTTTTGCTCATGTTTTGGACTTTGCTCATGAGAGGGTAAATTTTCACAAAATTGCTCAATTTCATCTTAGTTTCGTCCAATGGTTGTGAAACTTGGTAATCATGTAGTTGATGCCAATACGAAGCTATAGAGTATCTAACTTGCTTATTTGGACATGTGTAGCATCCTATGTTGAATTTTGTCTATTTGAGAAGCTCTAGGTTGAATTTTTGGCATTTTTGGTTTGATTCATGCATTGTCAACAAGGGGAGATGTTTGAGCTTGTTTTGGGCTACTGAATGCAGTTAGAAGGTTTTCAGGTGGTTTCAAGCCATTTCTGGGCTCTGTTGCACACCGATCTGACCGGTGGTGGTGACCGGTCTGACCGGTCCGAGCTTAGCTGATACAACTGCTCTGTTTTCTTCAAGTGGTTTGAATGCATTCGTCCAGGGGGAGTTGCATTGGTTCAGGGGGAGCTTGCATGTGTGCAGGGGGAGCACTTTGTGGTTTTCGAGTTTTGGTTTGGTGGTTTGTGCTCTTTGCTTGAGCATAGTTTTGCCTCGGATGTGTCAAGCCGTTGCCCTTGCCTAAGGGTCCGAGACTTGTCTTCTTCAGGTGATCTTTCTCGTTGCCTTTCTTTGGCTTTCGATCGCTTGTTGGAGTTTCTTTTTATTCTTTTCTTTTCTTTTTCTTTTGTCTCGTGTTACTATTTGTGGGTGTTGTCAATGCACTCATCAAGGGGGAGATTGAGGACCATGTGTGGTTCGAGGACCGGTGGATGGTCGCTTCCTGGTGTGATGAGTGATTGACAACGTTGTGTGGACTAATTCTTGGCTAAGTATTGCAGGTGCAGGTTGCGGCTTGACTGGTGTTGGTGCAGGTGAAGAACAAGCGCGAAAGGTCGTCACCGGTGAGGCCTCTAGGTGTGGAGAAGACAAGTAGGCTTCGTTCCAGGGACCTGGTGGCCGGCGGAGTCAAGTGCGGGCTGCATGGTGGCATGAACAACAAGATGAAGTCATGGACGGTTTCTTGGTTGAGCCTCAAAAGCAAGGTCGAGCCGGGACTAAGTGGGAGCCGAGTCATGAGTGGAGATTGGCGGAGGCTACACCGAGTTCGCGGGGTTGCCAGTGGTTCACCAAAAAACCACTGGGTTCCTTGGTTGATCCGCAAAGCCAAGACCGAAGAACCGAAGACGGAGGTGCAGCAACATCGGACCAGTCTCACTAGTGGGTACCGATCTGACCGGTGAGGAGCACCGGTCTGACCGGTGTGCGACGACGCAGTCCGGAATCTTCAAAGCGGAGGACACGCGTCGGGATCGTGAGGCTTGCATCAAGGCTAAGCAGGTTGCGGTCGCTGGGCATCTGTCCGATGGAGCGATGACAATAATTTCCGAATTCGCCCTCGAGGGAGATGTATCCCTAATTAGCTAGTAAGGGTATTTTAGACTTTCGGTTGCCTCCTATATAACCCAAGAGGTGAGAGGATGGCAACCATCTCTTGGAACCCTAGTTCATTTGCTTTCCTATTTTCCCTTCCTATTTTCGTAGGATTTCCATAGGACTAGCTTGAGAGCTTCATAATGAGATCTTGTGAGAGGGTTGGATGATCGGGCGGCAAGCTATACCTTGTATGAATCTCTTTGTGATGTATAGATGATTCGGCGTGGTTCCTCAAGGTTTGGATGTGGTGTTCCCGTTCGTTCTTTGTGGTGATTTTCGGAGCCCTCTCTTGGTGGATTTCTTGGAGTGTTTCGGGACCTTTCTCTTGGGGATTTGGTGGGGGATGTATCTGTGAACCCCTCGTGGTTCTTTTCCCTTTGATTCTCCTCCCAAATCCGTGAGAAAAGGGGATCGATTTTGGGGTTTTCATTGTCCTATGGTTTGGTGTGTTCTTGGCGGAATTCCTTCAATTCCTCTTGATTCAACAAGTTTTGGTGGGCCATAACTTGGCTATGGAGTGCCCATGAGGTGTTCCTACTATCCCCAAAGTCTTGTTTGAAACCGTGGAGTGAATCAGGAGATCGGGAGTTGGTTTTGGGGGAGTTGACCCGCGGGTGCTGTTCATCCCGAGCTACCCGGGCGTGACCGGTCTGACCGGTGCTAGTGACCGGTCTGACCGGTGTGTGCCTTGTGTGGGATTTGCCTCAGGTGAATTGCTTGACTCGTGTGTCTTTGGGTAGTGTTGTTGCTGGTCAGTTCTTGGCTGTTTTGGAGGTGTTTTGCTTGGATTTGTGAAGGGTTCTTCTTCTTTGCAGGTTGTGTTTTGGAGGTGTTTTGGTTCCAGGGCCTAGAGAAGTCACTGAGGCTCTCTGGAACATTTGTTGTGCGGCTGCTGCAGCCACCGGCCTGACCGGTTCTGTCCACCGGTCTGACCGGTGTCAACGGTCTGACCGACGCAGGCCATCGGTCTAACCGGTGTGGCACAGGCAGCAAGCCGTGCAAGTTTCCGCTGTGCGTGGTTGTGTGTTTTGGCTCGGAAGGTTGTTTGTTGGTTCCTAGGATTAGTAGCACTCCAGTGGCTACGTGGTCTTGACCAACTTGGGTAGTTTAGTCGGAGACATGTGTTGGAAGTCGTGTTCATCTTGTTGGAGCCTCTATCTCCTTCGAGAAGAATTTTTATTAGCTCCCATTCACTCCCCCTCTCTGGTTCGCCATATCGGTCCTTCACCACTCCAGGGGTCGGTTCGGCCCCCCCTTTCCTTGCACCCGAAATATCTTCAACCCTAAGTCCTTGGAGGCGTCGCCATTCGGGAAAGAGAGAGCCATTCTCATCGAGAGGCCATCCGCAAGCTAGAGAGAGAGGAGGGAGATCTCCGGAGGACGATCGACAAACTCGAAGGAAGCACCCACAAGTGTAGAAGAAGGAAGACACCGTCGGGAGCGTGACCATGATCAACGTTGCCATGTCTAGCACCTTGATGGGGTAATCTTCTTATTCATCCATGGGTTGTAATCGGTCTTGAGATGTAATCGTTACTTTGTTGGAACATCTATCTATCATCTTGTGTTGAATGTGCTTAGATGTTTAAGGTTAGCTACCATGCCGTAAAGGAAGTATGGATCTCAATGCTCCCTTGGATCAATTCTATACACCGTGTCCATCATAGGTCTAGTCATGAATACCTCCGCGTAGTGACAGTATGGGGGGAGGGAAAGGGCGAAACCGTGGTCACAACCCCTGATAGATTAGTTTGGTTTGCTTGTCTTTAAGCGGTTGCATGTTCGAGTATCATAGACCCATGGGCGAGTGTCTCCTATCTTGATAGCTTAATCGTTCTCTCTAGTCTAGTGTATTCGTTTTCTTGTTTAACCATAGATAGGGTTTGGGTAAGTTAGTGAGTAGAGGTAGATCAAACGCTTGTAATCCCCTTGCTCCGCGGATTGACAAGAACCTAGGGAATCCCGAGGTGAAAAAGGTGTAGGTTCGTACGCTTGCGAAACGTAGGTGGATACATCTTTTATCCGTCATCAGGGACCCATGAGTACCCTTGTCTCACACTCCCCGTGCGACCTAAGGAGGCGTTCGGCCTGATGGCTACCTCGAGGGGAGACTCCACCTCACACAACCTACGGCTCTACCTCCTGAAACCGAGCACAAGGGCCCTCTGACAGGAACCGCAACGTGGCGGGAGCGGCTCCGCGCCACCCGGGAGCATGCTGTGGCACAGAGCGGGAGGATCCATGTTGTCAAGCCATGATGAGATTTTCCCCGGCGTGGGAAGATCTCTGCGAGGATGTCCCATCACCTAAATGTAGCATATATAGTGGTGGAGGACGGGGCGAATCCTTCGCGTATAAGTCATCATACGGTGTGTTCCAGCCGAGTGACCGCCAGGGTCAAGGTCGAGGCTTGCACCGGAAGCCTTCGACCTACCGACCATGCGAGACAGTAAGTAGAGGAGCCACTTCCTTGGGGCAGGGACTGCCACCCTACGGGGACTACCGCTTCTAGCCAGGTGTACGACACCAATGGAAGACCAAGACCTGCATCGTGGCACCACCCCGACGACTGTTTCGACACTGTTACAACACTATAGCAGAACACAATTTTACTAACTTACCCCTTGTACACCGGCTCCCCTTGAACTATAAAAGGGGAAGCAGGTATCGGAGATCAGACATAGGATCAAACGACATCTGAGCACAACACAACAAGATCAATAGAAACACACACTCACTCAAGAATTATGAGCTCTTCACCATATCAGAGACCTGGGACCTACTCCCTCTCGCGACCTAAACTTGTACCCCCTACTACAAGCCCCCGTGGGCATATACAACACTTCCTGAAACTGGACGTAGGACCCTCAGTGGTGCCTGAACTAGTATAAACCTTGTGTCTCTAAGCCCAACCATCCGGATTAGATGCAAGAACATACCACAAATTACTTGTTGGTGTTATCAACCCCCGACAGTTGGCACACTAGGTAGGGGCACTTCGTGTGTCATGAAGCCATCAAGGGTCCGGATGGCCCATTCCGACGAGCAATCGATGCACGACACCATGTTGTGCTTTGGCTCGCTAGACTTCGTCTTCGACGGACCAGTGGAGTGAGAGCTTGTGTGGTTCGAGGACCAGTGGGTGGTCGCTTCCTGGTGTGATGAGTGATTGACAACGTGGTGTGGAGTGACTCTTGGCTAAGTACTGTTGGTGCAGGTTTTGGCTTGATTTGTGTTAGTGCAGGTGAAGAACAAGCGTGAAACATCCATGTCTGTGGGCCTCCAGGTGTGGAGCAGACAAGTAGGCTTGGTTCGAGGGACCCGGTGGCCGACGGGGTCAAGAGCGGATCGCACGGTGGCAAGAACAACAAGACGAAGTCGTCGACAGTTTCTTGGTTGAGCCTCAAAACCAAGGTCGAGCCGGAACGACGTGGGAGCAGAGTCATGAATGGTGATTGGCGGAGGCTACACCGAGTTTGTGGGGTTTGCAGTGGTTCACTAGAAAACCATTAGGTTACACGGTTGAGCCACGAAACTGAGGCCGAAGACTCAACGAGGAGGTACGGCCACCCAGGCCGGTTCAACTGCTCAGGAGGGGCGGTTAGACTAGCTGGACCGGTCTAACCTCCTAGGGGGCGGTCTGACCGCCCAAGTCGCTGCCGTCGAGAAGCTTCGAAGAGGAGGACACACGACATGATCGCAAGAGTTGCGTTGGAGCTACGCAGGCTTGCAGTTGATGTGCATCCGTCCGATGGTGCTAATCTGAAGACTTCCAAAATTGCCCTTGAGGGGCATGTATCCCTAGTTATCTAGTAAGGGTAGTTTAGTATTTTGGTTGCCCCCATATAAACACTTGGTGGGATGGTTGGCAGCCAACTCTTGGAACCTTAGCTCATTTCCCTTTGTTATTTTCATTTTGTTATTTTCTTTAGGTTTTCTAGGACTAGCTTGAGAGCTTCATGTGAGATCTTGAGAGAGGGATGGATGACCCGGTGGCAAGCTAGACCTTGTATGAACTGTAATGGTACGTATAGATGATTCGGCGTGGTTCCTCAAGGCCATGTGTTGTCTCTCTCATTTTCTTTTTTGGTGATTTTCGGAGCTCTTTCTTGTGATTTTTGTGGCGGAGTTTTCTTGGTGACTTTGCCCCAAGAACTCCCTTTAATCGTCCTCTATTTGGTGGTTTTACGAGTAGCTTGAGTTCATGACCTAGAGGACTTATCCGCGATTCTCTTTGATTGAGAGCGTTTCGGTGTAATTCCTTTGGTGGATAGATTGCCCAGGAGATAACCTAGGTATCCCTAAAGTCACCGCAATCCGTGTGGTGAATTGGGAGATCGGGCGATGGGAAGTTGAGGGTTGACCCATGACCAATTTTTCTGGAAGGGGAGGTCTAACTGCCATAGGGGGCGGTCTAACCACCCTGGGTCTCCTAGGTGGAAATTTTGGTTTTGTCGGATTTTCCTCTATGGGTTTGTTCGCCTTGATCAGAGGAGCGTTCTGGTGAAATTTTGGCTCGTTTTGGTGTTGTTTGCTAAGAGTTTTTGGCTTGTGTTTCTTGCTGGGTACAGGAGATTAAATCGCCCCCGTGAGCCAGTTAAACCGTCCCTAGGCCCTTGGGTGAAGTTCCTGTTTTCATAGAGATTTTCTGGTAGCTAGCTTGGCCTTTACCAGAGAATCCCGTGGCTGAAACTGTGAAGAGTTTTGGAGCTCGAAAGAGGTGTTTCGGAGGATCTCTCAGTTACTAGGTGGGGGCAGTCTAACCGCCCCTCATACCCGATCTAACCGCCCCCTCTAGTCAGACAGCTTCCGAGTTGGTTCCGTTGGCGTGTGTGTGTAGAAGCTATGCCTACAGGTAGTGTTTGTTCCTAGGACCAGTAGCACTCCAGTGGCTACATTTTTTTGACAAATGGAAGGTTGTGTGTAGAGCGTGTGATTTTGGGTACCCGACCGAGTTCATCTTGTTGAAGAAGTCATCTCCCTCGGGAAGAATTTTTATCGGCTCCCATCACTCACCCCCTCTTTGGTCGCCAGTTCGGTCCTTCATGGAGTCCCCAACTGGAGCCGTCTTCACAAACTCCCAGCCTGGCGCCTGCGTGTCTCCTCAGGTCGAGCAGCCCGGGGAGCTGCGGTCTGCAAAGTCTGCCGCCAATCGGGTCTGGGAATTGATCGGCCTCGACATGGCGGTCGGCCTAGTGCCGAATCCGTCCCATGAGCTTTTCCGAATCGCGGCATATGCCACCTCCATCCTTGTCTTCGGTGTGCAGGGGGAGGAGATGCTAGGACGAGTTCCAGCTCTGTTATGACTCCTTGTACCCCGACGGCCAAATGTGGCTGCCCTGTAGTGGGACGGGTGCCCTCGCCGCAGCGGCAGACCACCGCCCTGTCCCTTTCGGAAGCATCCTAGGCAAGCTACGAAGAGGTCAAAAGTGGGGTGCCCCTCTGACAGGTGGTGTCGACGCCCCAAGTCCCAACATGTGAGTAGTAGCATGTTAACGCATGACACTCCAACCACACTTGCGAGAGATCCACGGGAGGTGAGACTACTTCGCCTGATGTTTCTGCTAGAGAATGGCTCCCGCAAGGCGGGGAGGATCATAAGCAGCAGTGCGCCCGTCTCACCAAGCTTGGCGTGACCCAGAGGGTGCTTGTGGAAGAGCGAGCGAGGCTCAACCACAACTTCGACATGGAGGTCGCGCCCACTCCTGCACGCGACGCGTGTAGGAAGTACGCCGCTACATCAACAATGATATTCACGGGACCCCTTTGCCAAACGAGCTTCCCAGAACCTCACCGCGGCAGCTATACTCCTCAGACCTGGCCCTGAGCCAGTAACACCAGAAGAGAAGAAGCTCCGTCAACACCTTTGGACAAGACCACGCCTGTTGACAGTGTAAAATCGTATTAAACTTCAAGTAGACTTGCAAGCGGACAAGTCTCCCGTCGTAGTCAAGGGACCCTTCTTCCCTCGAGTGGTGAACCCAAGGTATCGAATCTGTGGAACAATGTGTGATGCAAGAGTTGATCTAGTAAAGCCGAAAACTTAGATCTTCAAGAGGTGAAAACTATGCAACTAATCCCAAATAACATCTCGAAAACCAATCTAATACATGAAAGCCGGAGGTAGCAAGAGATAGAAGGGGATAGAAAAACGAATCTAGAGAGATTGGATCAAGCCTTTGTTGAAGTTCCGAGCAAAGAAGAAGTAACAAGTTCAATCTCATAAAAAGCTTCTTTAAACCATGGTTTCCCGTCCGACTCCGAAAATGCCCGCTTTTTGGAGCCACCGTTCTGTCACAACGCACACCTATTCGTGCGGGTTAGTCTAGGGCGAGTCCAAGGACAAGTTGAAATCTTTCGGAAGGTCTGGCATGCACCTCTAGCCACCACGGCTACAAGAACATCCTCGATGATCTATCTCGAGAATAGATCTTAAGATACGAAAAGCCGATCGAAATCAAAGACGTAGGAGAAACACTTGATCGCTAGAAATCGGATTGCAACTTGATAATTCAACATTACATGATACATGAATCAAGATCACCACCGGGATCCTACCTCGATCTTGCTTCTAGCTCCGGGAACTCCGACGTGGTCTTTCTTGCAAGGTTCCCACGTCGGCTAGGGAGACCCTAGTCAACTAGCTCGACCCTCTCCTCTCCGAGATGGTGTCCCTCTCTTCTCTGCTCCTCGGCGGCTGATGACGAATGAATTGATGCGTGGCTCCTAGCCTCGGGGCTATGAATAGCCCAAATGGCGGCTAGGTCAAGGGGGGGTCGACTGGGCCCAAAAATGGGTTGGGTCGGCCGGCCTAGGCCCATTTCAGCCCAGCCGACAGCCTGCTTTGCCTGGTGTCAGTTCCCGAGTCTTCTAGATCCTTCCCCCTTCTGCATGTGGGCCCTTGTCGTCAGTTTGTCTCCGAATTGGATGAAGCTCTTTGTCCCGCAAGATTCGACACTTTTCTGACTAGGTCCTCGGAGTTTTTTATCTTCTCGGGTTTGGTCCCTAAGCTTCTTGGAGTTATGTTCACTTCAGTGCTTGACTTGTACCGGGCTTTAAGGTCTTGTCACAAGGTCCTTGATGAACTTATCCCGAAAGTCTTGCTTTCAACACTAAAACCCTGCATAAACACTAAACTTCAAAACTGACATGCATGAATGAACTTGTTATAACAAGGGGGTTAGTACCAATGGATAAGATATAAAAGTCATGCGAAAACCGAAGGTAAACTCATGGCTAGGTTAATGGAATTTCACTGTCAACATCTCCCCCATGCTTAAACCTTGCTCGTCCTCGAGTAAGCCTTCGATGGATATCATCGTTGCACTTCATTTTTTAAACCTTGTACTTGATTATACACAAGAAAACATAATGCTCTCAAAAAATTAATTCGTCAAAGTTTCATAATGTACTAGCCTTCATCCCTACGGAGGGTAGATTATCAATTAATCTTATCCCACAAGTATTAACATGCTCCCAAAATTTAAATAGATCTCAAAAATTTTGAAATAAAGATCGAGATGAAAAAGAGCTAAACCAAGTTCACAAATTTAAATCATCTTGCATCTTGCTCATGAACTCTCATCTCATATTGTCTCTCAAGCCTATTTATTCTACTCCTTTCCCTCTCATAACATATATATGTGGTAGGATTTATATGGAGCTTTTCGGGAAAGTTTAGTCCTACCAAGATATTATAAATGCGATGTTGTCAAAACAAGACAAGCTTCTTGTGGTCTTACCGATACTTGTCAAAAGGTCATTGGAAAATAATGTTAAATCAAGGACGGGAAGAGAAAAATAGAGACACTTGAGATAGGTGGACATGTGCAAATGGCAAAGAGTGATCCCGAGGAACAAAGGAAGTCCTCGTTATCGGATTGCGCATGGTTCGAAAACGAGTTTGAATCTTTTAGTCTTAAAACCTTGAAATTCCTAATGCACTTTGGAGAACCAGGGAGCTTACATTATTTTATTTTTACACATACTCATATTTTTTCTTTTTTTCTTTTTCTCATGCATAAATATCTTCTTCTTTATTTGTTTTTCTTTCTTTCTCATTTTTTTCTTTTTCTTTCTCATCAAAATCTATATTTGCTCTCCTTTGAACTCTAAAATTGCATTGTACCTACCTCCTCTCCCATTCTTAGACATTTGCTCGTCCTCGGGCAAAGAGGTGATAGATATAAGGTAGATACCGGGAATACTTTTCCTTTGGAGAGATACTTGAAATCTTCAATCTTGGCACCATTTTGCAATCTTCCTTGAATTGACGATCCATTCTCAACGATAGGTTGTGGTCAAGGAGGTAATCACAAAAGATGATGTTTGGTTTTAAGGGTGGATTTCCGGCGAGGTTTGTGAGATCTCCGATGTGGGGATACACAATGCACGGATAAAAGGCTAGCAATAAGATAGATACGCAAAAACGGAATGACCAACTTCTTAGTCTCGGGCCAGAGAAATCATGGCCTGCAATAACTCACCCAAAAATAAATCTTGTACACTAATGTTTATGCACTCAAGTATTTATAAGGCTCTGGACAGGTACAGCAACACGCAAGTGATATTCATGACAAGGTTAGCATTACTTTTAGGAATAAAAATCATCTTTAATCCATCTAAAACTTTAGAGCACATAAAACACTATGGGTCTTTACTTTAATCATAACCTCCACTAAAGATTAAGCTAGCATTTAGATAATTTCAGATTTGTATTTTAAGAGAGCAATAGCTTAATCATGCATAAAACAAATACAAAGATAAAAAAGCGGCAATTATAATCATATATCATCATGACATAAATTTTGTAACTTTACCAAAGGTAAAAACAAGGTAGTGAATTTATTCATGATGAAAACAAACTAACACGCATGCTGGAATTTAAATAAAAACTAAAAACACTATGCATACAAAAGCAAACACAAGCTGAAAATTAAAAAAAAGGGAAAAGAAAAGAAAACTAAAGCTCCTCCTTCTAATCTTCCGCCGGTGGTTGGTATAGATAATCTTGGTAGTTGTACCCTTCTCATAATAGGTTTGGACATCCCCTCCAACGAATTGATCCGGCGGTACTAGGTGAAGGCGCCCAAGCTCAAAGGCAATATTTGCATTGCCCTCACCTAATCGAGCCACGTTGGATTGGATGGCTGCAACTTTTTGCATGTTTCTTGCAGCATGTCCTCCAATTATGGCCACACTTCGTTGTGGTTGGGGAAATTGTGCATAGGGCTCCACAAAGGTCACATTGGGCACCACATAACTTTTTCGGGGCATGGCTACACCACTCCCCCATGCTTGCATTGGTGGCCCTCCGTAATAACTTGGCGGTGTAGGAATTCCTCCATACGGTGGCACATAGTTTTGTTGTGCACCTTCCTCTTGTGCCGAGGAGGATCCTCTTCTACAATTCTTCCTCTTTTATTCTTCCTTGCCGGCACAAGAATTCCTTCCTCCAACCAATCTTCCTTCCCTTGAATAAAGAGTCTTAGTCTTGGATCCGGAAGGGGTAAATTCACTTTGGCCACTTTAAAGCCTCCTATCTCATCTCCACTTATATATTTTCCTTGATTCATGTACTCAAATCCGAGAGAGGTCCCGGGTAAAAGATGCTCGGGGTTTCTTGGAATACCTGGTCTTAAGGAGATGGCCAACATGGAGAGGTAACACCCCGAACAAATATCTCCCGATCCCGACGTTGCTTCAAAACACCATCCATTGATCATGAGGTAGGAGGGGTCTATTGGCTTCCTGGCAATTAAAGCCGAGTAAAGTCAATTTAACTCTGTGTCGGTCACCTTCGTCTCCCTCATCCTCCCCAAAATCCTTTTACTCATCCATGCTCGAAATACTTGGATGATGGGGATCCAGATGGAATTCCGTTGTTGGTGGGCCTCCCCAGAGATTAAATTCCAAAATACATCCAACATGCCTTCTGACATGTCTACCTTCTCCGGAGTGCCCTTTTGGAAACCAAGTAGCTCCCTAATATGTTCAAAGGGAACCACTTGCTGAATTCCCTCCAACCAGAATGATAAACTTGGCGCCATGGTCATTAGAATTTCCAAGGCAAATTCCTTGTGGGTATTTGCCGACACCCCGTTGGAGAATTGCACCCATCCTAGGTGCCCCAACATATAATAAATGTCTGTGCCAAAACCCATTGAGTTGAGAGCTTGATAGTCGAAATTGACGTTTGCCACAAGCCTCTTCCGAAGACGAGAGATTTTTTCTCCTCCTCCTCCGACAAGATGATGAAGCCATATGCAGAGTAACGCGAGTGTATGGAGGTGGAGCGGATGAACAGGTCAATCGATGAGGTGGGACAGACGACTCCTCCGTATGCCCTTGAGGTTCGGTAAACCTCATGGACGAGCTTCTTGTTGCCCTCATGCCACCAAGGAGAAGAGTGTCATTCCTCCTTGGCGGTGCCGTGTCCGCCTCCATGCTCCGAGGAGACTCGGAAACCAAGTGCCTCTTGAGGACCATGTGTGGTTCGAGGACCGGTGGATGGTCGCTTCCTTGTGTGATGAGTGATTGACAACCTTGTGTGGACTGATTCTTGGCTAAGTATTGCAGGTGCATGTTGTGACTTGACTAGTGTTGGTGCAGGTGAACGACAAGCGTGAAAGGTCGTCGCCGGTGAGGCCTCCAGGTGTGGAGAAGATATGTAGGCTTCATTCGAGGGACCCGGTGGCCAGCGGGGTCAAGTGCGGGCCGCATGTTGGCATGAACAACAAGATGAAGTCGTGGACGGTTTCTTGGTTGAGCCTCAAAACCAAGGTCGAGCCGGGACTACGTGGGAGCCAAGTCATGGGTGGAGATTGGCGGAGGCTACACCGAGTTCGCGGGGTTTCTGGTGGTTCACCAGAAAACCACTGGGTTCCTTGGTTGATCCACAAAGCCAAGACCGGAGAACCGAAGACGGAGCTGCAGCAGCGCAAGACCGGTCTGACCGGTGGAAACCGGTCTGACCGGTGAGGAGCACCGGTCTGACCGGTGTGCGACGACGCAGTCCGGAATCTTCGAAGCGAAGGAGACGCGTCGGGATCGCATGCCTTGCGTTGAGGCTACGCATGGTGCGGTCGCCGGGCATCCGTCCGATGGTGAAGACATCAAGAATTCCAAATCCGCCCTTGAGGGGCTTGTATCCCTAGTTAGTAGAGAAGGGCATTTTAGATATTCGGTTGCCTCCATATAACCCAATAGGTGAGAGGATGGCAGCCAACTCTTGGAACCCTAGCTCATTAGTTTTCCTATTTTCCACCTATTTTCCTTAGGTTTTCTTTAGGACTAGCAAGAGAGCTTCACGGAGAGATCTTGTTGAGAGCGATGGATGATCGGGCGGCTTGCTAGACCTTGTACGAACCTTTGTTTCATGTATAGATGATTCGGTGTGGTTCCTCAAGGTTTGGATGTGCTTTCCCCGGTTATTCTTGGTGGTGATTTTCGGAGCCCTCTCTCGGTGATTTCTTTGGGTTGTTTTCGGGACCTTTCTCTTGGGGATTTGATGGGGGAAATTTGTGGGAACCCTTCGTCGTTCTTTAGGCTGTGATTCCCCTCCCAAATCCGTGAGTAAAGGTGCTCGATTTTGGGGTTTCTTGAGTTCTTGGGTTGGAAGTGCTCTCGTCGGGATTTCTTCGATTCCTCCTTTTTGGATGAGTTTTGGTATGATTAAACTTGGCTATGGACTCCTCATGAGGTGTTCATAATATCCCCAAAGTCTTGTTCAAGTCCGTGGAGCGATTCAGGAGATCGAGATTTGGATTTGGGGGAGTTAACCCGAGGGTGCTGTTCATCCCGAGCTGCCCAGGCTACACCGGTCTGACCGGTGCTCTTGACCGGTCTGACCGGTGCGATCCCTGGTGGGTTTTTGCTCGGGTGAACGTCTTGGTGTGTTTGTTGTTGTCCCGTGTTGCTGCTGTTTCGAGTTTGGGTCCGTTTGGTGGTCGGTTGGCTTTGTTTGGTGCTTTGGGGGCTTTCGGTGCGATCGGTCTGACCGGTGTGTCTCACCGGTCTGACCGGTGTAGAGCCACTTAGTGAAAGTTGCTCAGTTTCACCGGCAGGGACCGGTCTGACCGGTGGTGCTCACTGGTCTGACCGGTGTGGGTCTGTAGACTCGAAGTTTGTTGTTTCGCTGCGTTCTCTGGTCGGAAGGGTGTGTGTGTTGGTTCCTAGGTCCAGTGGCACTCCAGTGGCTACGTGGGCTTGGCCAACTTGGGTAGTGAGTTGGAGACGTGTGTTGGAAGCCGTGTTCATCTTGTAGGAGTTTCCATCTCCTTCGAGAAGAATTTTTATCGGCTCCCATTCACTCCCCCCTCTCTGGTTCGCCGTATCGGTCTTTCAAGTGGTATCAGAGCCGGTTCGGGTCTTTATTGACTCTAACCAGTCTAAGCTCCAAGGATGGCGTACCAGGAATGGCGTTCGGGTCCCCACACTACGATGGCAAGAACTACCAGATGTGGAGCAAGCGGATGGGTGCGTTTCTCCGCGGAAAGGGTCAGACTCTTTGGGATGTCACAGTGGACACAGGCTATGTCCAACCGATGGACTTCCTCGCTCCATGGTCGAGGGACAGATTCAACGCCAACAATAAGGTGGTCGACTACTTGTTTCGTGCTTTGTGTCAGCCTGAGTTCGATCCGGTGCACACCGAGCACTTGGCTTGTAGGATTTGGGCGGTGTTGAAGGAGGCTCATGTTGGGAACGCCTAGGTTCAGGCACGGATGTATGCGACCTACCGGAGAGAGTACGGGAACTTCACTCATCTCCCCGGTGAGTCCATCGATGCCCTGTTTCAGAGGTTCACGGTGGTTGTGAACAACAGGTGGGCCAATGTGGACGTGCTCCCGTACGATGATCATGATAGAGTGGTCAAGCTCTTACACTCTTTGGATCGTACGATTTGGGGTGGAAAGTTCGAGGCCATTGTGGAGTCAGAGAAGTATGACACTCTGATGGTGAACGAGCTGTTCTCGAAGCTCAAGTCGGCTGAGGTGGATCGGGGCATGACTGCCAAGCTCGAGGGACCGACTGATTCCCATAGTCTTGCCCTCGTTGGTGGTTCCAAAGGAAAGGCTAACTCTAACCCATCCACCAGGATGTTCTCTTTCTCTTCCTTGATGTCTATGGCAGATGAAGAGTTCGACGAGCTTGGAGAGGACGAGCTGGCGCTCCTGACGAGGCGGTTCGAGAGGCTGCACGAGAACCGCGTGAACATGAGGAGGAACACGAGGACTTGCTTCTAGTGCGGCAAGCCGGGACACTTCGTCGCCGACTGCCCGGAGAAGGCCGAGAACAAGGACAGCTACAAGAACAAGTCAAGGACAGATGGCAAGTACCGGTCGAGGCGCGACCACAAGAGCAAGCACAAGAACAAGTACAAGGACGAGCGACAATCGAGGAAGAAGGAGAGCCGAGGCAAGGCTCGAGCGATGGTTGGAGCGAGCGACGTCGACTCCAGTTCCGCGTACTCCACCTCGAGATCGAGCAGCAGTCAGGATGAAGGTGATCGTCGCAAGAACAAGAAGTCGTCCAAGAACACCGAGCGGGGCCGAGCCGCTCGCGAGAGATGGCTTCTGCACCATGGCACTGAGCTCTAGCAGCAAGAAGAGCACACAGAGCGACTCGGACTCTGAGTCCGACGACGAGGTGCGTGATTAACTTCCCTTCTTGCGCCAGGAGAATGAGAGGCTTGGCTCTTTGCTTGATAACCGTGATGACATGCTTAGAGAGGCCAAGAAAATGAGAAAAGAGCTTAGGGTTTCACTCGAGGATGCTAGGACTAGAGTGGCTGCGCTAGAGACACAGGTGCTTGATAGCAAGCTTGAGATTGATTCCCTTAAGGCTAGCCCTGTTGTTTCAGATGAGAATGATTGTGCTGATTGCTCCATATTTCTTGTTGATCTTGCTTTGTTTAAGGAGAAGCATGCCTCCAAGTGTGAGGAACTAGATGTGCTTAGGGTTGAAGTGGCTGAGCTTAAGTCTAGACCTGCTTTGCTAGGTGCTTGCACTTGTTGCCCTGTTTTGCATGCTAAGATTGATGAGATGCATGCTTACACTAGTTCGCTCAAGGCTAAATTGAAGGAACCCATGCCTACATCTTGCTCTACCTGTGAAATGCATGCATTGAAAAATTTGGAACTTGCACATTATGTTGATCGTTTGCAGGATGAGAATGATGACTTGAGGAAGTTGATGGGTTGGTTGTCCGGTCATGAGCCTCAGTTGAGGATGATGATCGAGGCCTTTAAGAGGCAAGATGGTGAGGGACTTGGGGCAAACAAGGTTGGTGAGGGAAGTGAAGAGAATATCCGGAGCCACCAAAAACCCACCACAAGAATGATTTCCCTCCAAAACCCAACCATCTTAGGAACCGTCTAGACACAACCCCAGCTCCACCCGTGTTTCCTAAACCCACAAATGATCTCCGAAAGCCTATCAAGTTTGTGAGCACTTCGGGGAAAGTGTTCTTTGGGGAGGAGAGTGAGAAGGCTAGCGGTGAGAAACCGGTGGAGGAGTTGAGTGGAGAGAACCCAAGTGAGCAGCCACATCCCAAGCCAAATCCTAAGCTTGTGAGGTTCCATTGTGGTTATTGTGGGAGAGATGGCCATAAGGAGGAGTTTTGCTTCAAGAGGAAGCGAGAGGATAGAATGGCTAAGGAGTGGGCTAACAAGGACAAGTACCACCCCTCCGATGGTGTACTTGAGCCTCGTATGCAGATGCCCAGGGGCAAGGCGAGTGTGAGGACAGTCCGGGCTTGGGGAGAGCGGAAGGCTGCTGGTGGTGCTGCTGCCCAGGTCACACCGGTCAGACCGGTGTGGAGCACCAGTCAGACCGGTGCAGGCCTAGACAGACAGCTGTTTGGGTTTCGAGCTCGTACAGGTGCGAGGGTTGTTTCAGGTGGTCGTGGTTCTGGTGGCTGGGCTGGAAAGAGGGCAGGTGGTCAGTTTGCTAGGCGTTCTCCTCCTCGTGCTCAATACAGGGATGGGAGGATCCGTAGTTTTGAGAAGGAGAGGAGGGACAGTCCACGGGTTTTCTTTCGTGGTTTTGGTCCTCCAGGTAGAGAGGTTTGGTTACCTCATGGTTGTTACCATGGTGGTGTTCGTGGAGGTAGCTTTGGTAGGAAAGATGGTTTAGTTTGTGCTAACCCCACTTTCGAGCAAATGGCTAGGCACTGGTTTTACACATTTGGAACTAACCCCAGTGTTGAGTCGTTTGCTCGCTCTCGCTCTTGGTTTTGAGTTGCAGGTGGATGGCCCGGAGAACATTTGGTTGATATCAGGGGGTGGTTCTCTGGCCTCATACCCCAGTGGTGACATGTAGGTGCATCACTTTCGGGGATGGTGGACAAAGATGAGTGAATTGTGAAGAAATGATAAAGGTAAGTGTATTTGTGACCTTCGAGTGTGTGGCCTTGGTCAAGCCACTTGGTTTGTTTTGCTCCTTCTCTATCTCATTTGTGTAGGGTGAGCTTTGTATGCTCTTTGGCCCTAGTGCATGTGTTTAGGGGGAGCTTGTGAGTTTTGTGCTCCTTTGCTCTTTTGCCGGTGGTGTCGAGCCCTTTTTGCCTCCCCTCGAGGAGCCGGTGGTTTGTGAGCTTTGTGTGTGGGAGCTCCTTTGTAGCATATATATAGCTTTTCTTTGTGCATTTCTTGCATTTGGCATGGCATATGTAACATGATGTATAGGCATCCTTGTATCTTAGATTGCATGCATTTTGTATCATATGCATCGGTTAGGAAAAGCTTCTCTCATATACATTGTTCACCATGGAATGAAATATATGTCTTTGTGAGCTTGTTGGGTATGCTATGGTTAGTTTGGCTTAGCTCTTGATGATCTTGATGAATAATCCATGGTTGATGGCTATGTTTTTGAAAAATTGTCACATATATGCTCTCTCATGTGTAAATGCCTTTATATGATCTTGACATGTTTTAGTGGCTTGGCTATGCTTAATTTGTGATTGGATAGCTAGTTTATTGATCATATGGGGCCAAAGGCTCATTTGCCATCATGAATGTTTAGCCCTCTTGTTTTATCTTGTGGAGGGGCATAAGTTCCTTTTTGTCGCAAAGACATTTCATGTACCATTTACAAATCTGAAAATGAAATGAAAAATGCTTGGAAAATGTGCTCCCATGTCATATGTGCTGAAATTAATTTGCTTTGGGTGCTAAACCGTTGCATGATGCCTACCAATGAGAAGTCTCATACATAGAAGTAGGCACATGGCTCGGTGGCTTTGACATGACATGAGGTGCTTGTGGGTGTTTGTGATGGTCTTATAATTAAAATGGCTGTCCTAGCATGAAGTTTGTGTGGCTTTGCCATTTTGATATGCTTTGATCATGTTTAGGACTTTGCTCATGAGAGGCAAGTTTTTCGCAAAATTGTCAAAATCCATCTTAGCATCGTCCAATGGTTGTGAAACTTGGTGATCATGTAGTTGAGATCGATACGAAGCCGTAGAGTATCTAACTTGCTCATTTGGACATGTGTAGCATTGTTTGTTGAATTTTGTCTATTTGAGAAGCTCTAGGTTGAAAGTTTTGCATTTTTGGCTTGATTCATGCATTGTCAACAAGGGGGAGAAGTTTGAGCTTGAAATGGCTTGCTAGACGCATTTAGAAGGTTTTCAGGTGGTTTCGAGCCATTTCTGGGCTCTGTTGTGCACCGGTCTGACCGGTCAAGGTCACCGATCTGACCGGTGTGAGTGCTGGTTCTGTTCACATGTTGCACACCGGTCTGACCGGTGGTGTTGACCGGTCTGACCGGTTAGGGCTGAGTTGTTGCAGCTGCCTTGTTTCAAGTGGTGTTTTGCATGCATTCGTCCAGGGGGAGGTGCATTGGTTCAGGAGGAGCTTGCATGTGTGCAGGGGGAGCTCTTTGTGGTTGTTCGAGCTTTGATTCGGTGGTTTGCGCTCTTTGCTTGAGCTTTGCTTTGTCTCGGATGTGTCGAGCCGTTGCCCTTGCCTAAGGGGTCCGAGACTTGTCTTCTTCAAGTGATCTTGCTCTTTGCCTTTATTTGGCTTTCGATCGCTTGTTGGAGTTTCTTTTTCTTCGTTTCTTTTTTTTCTTTTCTCTCTTGTTATTTTCGTGTGGGTGTTGTCAATGCACTCATCAAGGGGGAGATTGAGGACCATGTGTGGTTCGAGGACCGGTGGATGGTCGCTTCCTTGTGTGATGAGTGATTGACAACGTTGTGTAGACTGATTCTTGGCTAAGTATTGCAGGTGCAGGTTGCGACTTGACTAGTGTGGTGCAGGTGAAGGACAAGCGTGAAAGGTCGTCGCCGGTGAGACCTCCAGGTGTGGAGAAGACAAGTAGGCTTCGTTCGAGGGACCCGGTGGCCAGCGGGGTCAAGTGCGGGCCGCATGTTGGCATGAACAGCAAGATGAAGTTGTGGACGGTTTCTTGGTTGAGCCTCAAAACCAAGGTCGAGCCGGGACTACGTGGGAGCCAAGTCATGAGTGGAGATTGGCGGAGGCTACACCGAGTTCGCGGGGTTTCCGGTGGTTCACCAGAAAACCACTGGGTTCCTTGGTTGACCCACAAAGCCAAAACCGGAGAACCGAAGACAGAGCTGCAGCAGCGCCAGACCGGTCTGACCGGTGGGTCTGACCGGTCTGACCGGTGTGCGACGACGCAGTCCGGAATCTTCGAAGCGGAGGACACGCGTCGGGATCGCATGGCTTGCGTCGAGGCTACGCAAGGTGCGGTCGTCGGGCATCCTTCCGATGGTGAAGACATCAAGAATTCCAAATCCGCCCTTGAGGGGCTTGTATCCCTAGTTAGTAGAGAAGGGCATTTTAGACATTCGGTTGCCTCCATATAACCCAAAAGGTGAGAGGATGGCAGCCAACTCTTGGAACCCTAGCTCATTAGTTTTCCTATTTTCCACCTATTTTCCTTAGGTTTTCTTTACGACTAGCAAGAGAGCATCACGGAGAGATCTTGTTGAGAGGGATGGATGATCGGCCGGCTTGCTAGACCTTGTACGAACCTTTGTTTCATGTATAGATGATTTGGCGTGGTTCCTCAAGGTTTGGATGTGTTTTCCCCGGTTATTCTTGGTGGTGATTTTCGGAGCCCTCTCTCGGTGATTTCTTTGGGTTGTTTTCGGGACCTTTCTCTTGGGGATTTGATGGGGGAAATTTGTGGGAACCCTTCGTGGTTCTTTGGGCTGTGATTCCCCTCCCAAATCCGTGAGTAAAGGTGCTCGATTTTGGGGTTTCTTGAGTTCTTGGGTTGGAAGTGCTCTCGGCGGGATTTCTTCGATTCCTCCTTTTTGGACGAGTTTTGGTGGGATTAAACTTGGCTATGGACTCCTCATGAGGTGTTCATAATATCCCCAAAGTCTAGTTCAAGTCCGTGGAGCGATTCGGGAGATCGAGATTTGGATTTGGGGGAGTTGACCCGCGGGTGCTGTTCATCCCGAGCTGCCTAGGCTACACCGGTCTGACCGGTGCTCTTGACCGGTCTAACCGGTGCGAGCCCTGGTGGGTTTTTGCTCGGGTGAACATCTTGGTGTGTTCGTTGTTGTCCCGTGTTGCTGTTGTTTCGAGTTTGGGTCCGTTTGGTGGTCGGTTGGCCTGTTTGGTGCTTTGGGGGCTTTCAGGCTGCGATCGGTCTGACCGGTGTGTCTCACCGGTCTGACCGGTGTAGAGCCACTTAGTGAAAGTTGCTCAGTTTCACCAGCAGGGACCGGTCTGACCGGTGGTGCTCACCGGTCTGACTGGTGTGGGTCTGTAGACTCGAGGTTTGTTGTTCCGCTGCGTTCTCGGGTCGGAAGGGTGTGTGTGTTGGTTCCTAGGTCCAGTGGCACTCCAGTGGCTACGTGGGCTTGGCCAACTTGGGTAGTGAGTCGGAGACGTGTGTTGGAAGCCGTGTTCATCTTGTAGGAGTTTCCATCTCCTTCGGGAAGAATTTTTATCGGCTCCCATTCACTCCCCCCTCTCTGGTTCGCCGTATCGGTCTTTCACCTCCTCGAAGACGTCGTCAAAGATGGCTTGGACGACGACGACCCCTTCTTCTTGGTGAAGAGACTTGTGGTTTTCTTTCACATAATTGCAACACTCATCTCTCTAATATAATCCCAGGGTTTTAACCGGTAAGAAAGAACACAAAAATTATTTCAGAGTATGGACTTTGAGTGGATTAAAGGGTGTGATTTGTTGAGCAAACAAAATTGGGAAGGATGACTAAGTCTAAGGTGGTTCTGGACTAAAACTTTGAGCACACAAAAAGAGAGATGGGAGAATTGCTTGCCTGCTGAAGATGAGCACCGGGGGGTGCATTTTATAGGTGAGGCCGGCCGGCCTGGGCCGACCAGCCTGGGTGGCCTCGTGCCTCCCCTGGCTCGACTTTCCTCTAGCGTGATGATCTTCCCTTTGTGACTTTCGTGCCTGGTGCTCCACTAGTTGCACCATCCAAACTCTCTCATCCACTCCTTTGCTTGCATTATTGGTCCTTTCACTTGATGCCTTTGCTTTGAGTCATGTCCATGCTCCCTTGCTTCACATGTCACCATGAATTTCCTGCAAAACAATGCTTGCTTCCCCCCATGCTTGTCCTTTGCATGTGACCTTGATGAAAGTTGTTGGAAGGGCATCCCGTGATGCATCATGGTGCATGCATGATTTGCTTAACTTGATTGCCCCCATCTAAGCTTGTCTTAAAGCTAAGCACTCCTCTAATTTCGAAAATTAAGAATAAATTCAGAGCTGTGGAAGAGCTCAAGCATAAATTTAAAGATGTTTTTAAACCATTAAAAACAAATGTAAGTCGAAAATATTTTCTAAGTACATTTATGTTGATCTCACTGGTATTGTTTGCCTTCATTGGTTGATAGCAAACTTTTCCCGTCTTGATCATGGGGGCATAGGTTTAGATTCTAATTTTGGCTAAATGAGAGAGATTTTGAATGAAATAAATTTAAATGAAGCTTAGAAAAATTCTAATCTTAGATAAACCAAGGATATAGATTTTTAAACCAACCAAAAGTTAAGTTTCTAGGTTCACGCGAGTCCTACCACGTGCTGAAATTTAAATAACATTTAGATACAAGCCGTGGCTCTACTCGTGTGTTTTTAGCATGTAAAATAAGTCAACCATAACATCATAGAGAGGATGAAAGGTTGAACTAGGTTCTGAATTTATTTGGTTTTGGTTTCTCGAAAAAGAAGCAAATAACACATAGGATGGTTCATGTAAAGGGTTTATGATCCAAACAAAATATTCAACCAAGAATTATGTCTCTAATATTGTTCAACCACTCTAAGTCTAATGTCTTGCGTAGTAAATTTCAAAACTAACTTACTCGAAGAGACTCAACAAATCTTGAATCGGGTTGTCCTCCCGGTAGCTTATTCTTGACTCGACGAAACAGGGTGCCTCCCGCCTAGCGCTTCGTTTATAGTCTATGGCTAGACTTCTTCACTTGATTACTTCAGATCAACACTCTCTGCGGGCATTGCAATCTTGGGTACCCACTTCCGCACCATCTTGGGCACGAGCTTATTCTCCGGCTTAGTCATCTTTTTGGTCTTCACAGGCGGCTTTTGTTCCTTTGTCTTGACGAATGCAACAACTTCCTTGACTTTCTTCACTTCCCTCTTCTCTGGCTCTTCCTTCTTCCTTGGTTCTTCCTTAACAACGTGACGATGAGGTGGAACATATTTAACTTCAACCATATTGAATACCTCGAGGCGTGGTCGAAACTTAAAAGAACCCTTTTCGCCATTAATGTCGAAGCTGATCTCCCCCTTGCCAACTTCATTAGTAGCTCCCACGGTCTTGAGGAAAGGCCTCCCGAGGATGAGTGGTGGCTTCTCCCTCTCTCCCATCTCGAGTACCACGCAGTCGATGGGGGATGAAGTGGTGTCCGACCTTCACGGGCACATCTTCGGCGATGCCCAAGGGATAGCGAATGGAGTTATCACCCAACTCCAAACACATACCCATAGGCTACAATGGTAGGCATAGCTTCTCCAACACATCTCTTGGCATGACGCTCACACTATCTCCAAGGTCACATAATGCCTTCTCGAACTTGAATGAAACAACGGAACATGGAATTGTCGGGCATCTAAAGGACCGATTAGGCGACCAGAGAGGGGGGGAGTGAATGGGAGCCGATAAAAATTCGTCTCGAGGGAGATTAAAACTCCGACAAGACGAACTAGCTCGGTCGAACCCCCGAAATCACACGCTCCGCACTTCTACCTCTCGTTTGCCAAAACCACGTAGCCACTGAAGTGCTACTGGTCCTAGGAACAAACTTTACCAGCAACCACAACACACACACAGCACCGACAGCGGAAACAGCTCGAAAGCCGGCTAACCAGAGGGGGGCGGTTAGACCGGGTATAGGAGGCGGTTAGACCGCCTCCACCTGGCAACCAAGAATTCCTCCGAAACACCTCTTCCGAGCACCAAAACTCACCACAGTTTCACCAACAGAGATCTCTGGTCAAGGCCATGCTAGCTACCAGAAAATCTTAGCGAAAACCAAAACTTCACCAAAAGGCCTAGGGGCGGTCTAACCTCCTGTACCCAGCAACGAACCCCGACCAAGAACACCTAGCAAACAGCACGAGAACGACCCCAAATTTCACCCAGACACTCCTCTGATCAAGGCGAACAAACTCACAGAGGAAAATCCGGAGAAACAAAACTTTGACCCGGAAACACCCCGGGCGGTTAGACCGCCCCCTGTAGGCGGTTAGACCGCCCCTTCGAGAAAACGAACCCGCGGGTCAAACCTCAACTTCCTCGCGCCCGATCTCCCGAATCACTCCACGGATTGCAGCCAAACTTCGGGAATAGGCCGGGTTACCTCCCGGGCAACCTCTACCTCAAAGGAATCGACCCGAAACGCTCACAATCAAGAGGAATCGAAGAAATCGCTTCTCTAGGTCAAGAACTCGCCCAACTCGAGAAACCACCAAATCGAGTCCGATTCAAAGGGGATTTGGGGGCAAAGTCACCAGCCAAAGAGGCACAAGAACCTCATACGTGACACCCACCAAGAACCCCAAGAAATCGTCCTCAAAACACCACCAAAAGGAGCTCCGAAAATCAACACCAAAGAGACGGGAAAACCACCATGATGAACAACGCCAAACCTTCTATACATGCCATGAATGGTTCGTACAAGGTCTAGCTTGCCACCCAAACATCCATCCCTCTCTCTAGATCTCACATGAAGCTCTCAAGCTAGCCTTCTAAAAAACCTAAGGAAAATGGAGAACGAAAATGGAAAAACCAAATGAGCTAGAGTTCCAAGAGTTGGCTGCCATCCACCCATCTAATGAGTATATATGGAGGCACCTAAAAGACTAAACTACCCTTCACTAATAACTAGGGATACATGCCCCTCAAGGGCGGATTTGGAATTCTTGATGTCTTCACCATCGGACGGATGCCCGGCGACCGCACCCTGCGTAGCCTCAACGCAAGCCTTGCGATCCCGACGTGTGTTCTTCGCTTCGAAGCTTCTCGGCGCCGGCGGCCAGGGCGGTCAGACCGCCCCCCCTGGGCGGTTAGACCGGCCCGGTGGATCTGACCGGCCCCAGGCGGTCTGACCGCCCCTCCTGGGCGGTTGAACCGGCCTGGGTGGCCGCACCTCCTCGTCGAGTCTTCGGCCTCGGTTTGTGGCTCAACCGAGTAACCCAGTGGTTTTCTGGTGAACCACTGCAAACCCCGCGAACTCGGTGTAGCCTCCGCCAATCTCCACTCATGACTCGGCTCCCACGAAGTCCCGGCTCGACCTTGGTTTTGAGGCTCTACCAAGAAACCGTCCACGACCTCATCTTGCTGTTCATGCCACCATGCGGCCCGCACTTGACCCCGCCGGCCACCGGTCCCTCGAACGAAGCCTACTTGTCTTCTCCACACACCGGAGGCCTCACCGCAACGACCTTTCGCGCTTGTTCTTCACCTGCACCAACACGAGTCAAGCCGCAACCTGCACCTGCAATACTTAGCCAAGAATCAGTCCACACAACGTTGTCAATCACTCATCACACAAGGAAGCGACCATCCACCGGTCGTCGAACCACACATGGTCCTCAATCTCCCCCTTGATGAGTGCATTGACAACACACTCACATGAAGTAACACAGGAGAAAAGGAAAAGAAAAGAAACAAATAAAAAGAAACCTCAACAAGCGAACGAAAGCCAAAGACAGGCAAAGAACAAAGTCACTTGAAGAAGACAAGTCTCGGACCCCTTAGGCAAGGGCAACGGCTCGACACATCCGAGACAAAACACAGCTCAAGCAAAGAGCGCAAACCACCAATGCAAAGCTCGAACACCACAAAGAGCTCCCCCTGCACGTACGCAAGCTCCCCCTGAGCCACATCACACTCCCCCTGAACACATGCATCAATGCAACTCAGGAATGCAACAAAGAGCAAAACCTTGCTCACACTGCCCAGGGCGGTTAGACCGCCTGTACAGGGCGGTTAGACCGCCTGTGCCTGATCTGACCGCCTGGGGGGCGGTTAGACTGCCCCAAGAGACCGGCCCTGCACCAAACTGCTCAAAATATGCCCGAAACAATTGGTACACCTTCCAAACACTCCCAGATGCCCAAAACATGCACAAACTCCCCCCCCCCTTGTTGACAATGCATGAATCAATGTAAAATGCGAAAACTTTCAACATATAGCTTCTCGAATATACAAAATTCATCACAAGGAGCTACACAAGTCCAAATGAGCAAGTTAGATACTCGACAGGTTCGTAATGACCTTAACTACGTGATCACCAAGTTTCACAACCATTGGACAAGGCTAAAAAGGATTTGAGTAATTTTGCGAAAAGTTACTCTCTCACAAGCCAATACCTAAACATGAGCAAAACATATCAAAATGGCAAAGCCACTCAAACTTCATGCTAGGACAGCCATTCTAATCATAAGACCATCATAAACACCCAAAAGCACCTCATGTCATGTCAAAGCCACCGAGCCATGTGCCTACTTCTATGTATGAGACTTCTCATTGGTAGGCAACATGCAACGGTTTAGCACCCAAAGCAAATTAATTTCAGCACATATGACATGGGAACATATTTTCCAAGCATTTTTCATTTCATTTTCAGATTTATGATTGGTACATGAAATGTCTTTGCGACAAAAAGGAACTTATGCCCCTCCACAAGATTAAGCAAGAGGGCTAAACATTCATGATGGCAAGTGAGCCTTTGGCCCCATATGATCAATAAACTAGCTATCCAACCACAAAGTAAGCATAGCAAAGTCACTAAAACATGTCAAGATCATATATAGGCATTTACACATGAGAGAGCATGTATGTGACATTTTTCAAAAATTAGCCATCAACCATGGATCATTCAACAAGATCATCAAGAGCTAAGCCAAACTAACCATAGCATACCAAACAAGCTCACAAGGACATATATAACAACCCATGGTGAACAAAGTATATAGGAGAAGCTTTTCCTATCAATGCATATGATACAAAATGCATGCAATCTAAGATACAAGGATGCCTATACATCATGTTACATATGCAATGCCAAATGCAAGAAATGTACAAAGAAAAGCTATACATATGCTACAAAGGAGCTCCCACACACCCAACTCAAGAAATCAAGCACACACCAAGTTCCCCCCGTAGACGAGTGAAAGTTGCTTGATCTAGGGGTTTGGTGAAAATATCGGCTAGTTGGTCATGTGTAGGTACATGGATCAAAGCTATCTTCCCTTTCTCTACGTTGTCTCTCAGGAAATGATACCTCACCTCTATGTGTTTGGTTTTGGAATGGAACACTGGGTTCTTTGCAACGCTTATAGCACTGGTGCTATCATATTGAAGTGGGACATGGGTATACTCCTCACCAAAGTCACTCATGGTGTAGGTGATCCAAAGGAGCTGAGAGCAACAACTAGCAGCAGCAACATACTCGGCTTCGGTCGTGGATTGAGCAACACTCGACTGCTTGCGGAAAGACCAAGACACCAAAGAAGAACCCAAAAACTGGCAAGTCCCATAAGTGGACTTCCTATCCAACCGACACCCGGCAAAATCCGCGTCCGAAAAGCCATGAAGCGCCAAAGAAGAGGACGCGGAGTACCAAAGGCCGAAGTCGGGAGTGTGACGCAAGTACCGAAAATTCTCTTCACCGCTTGCCGATGCGAAGTCCTCGGAGACGCTTGAAAACGAGCGCACGGACACACCGAGAACCGTATGTCCGGCCTCGTCGCCGTCAAGTAGAGGAGTGACCCGATCATGCTCCGGTACTCCTTCTGGTCCACGTGTTCACCTTCCTCATCCGCATCAAGAGCTGTAGTCGTACTCATCGGCGTCGTCATAGCCTTGGAGTCCTCCATCTTGAACTTCCTCACAATGTCCTTGGTGTACTTAGCCTGGTGCACAAATGTTCCTTCCTTTGCTTTTTTTGTAGCCCGAGGAAGAACTGCAACTCACCCATCATGCTCATCTCGAACTCCCTGCTCATATCATCTGCAAACCTTGCAACAAGAGAGTTAGATGAGCCACCAAAGACAATATCATCCACGTACACCTGCACAATCAGGATATCTCTGCCCTGCCTCAGCAAAAACAAGGTCTGATCGACCTTCCCCATCTCAAAACCTCTCTCAAACAAGAACCCCCTCAACCTCGCCATACCAAGCTCTAGGCGCTGCTTCAACCCATACAGCGCCTTCCTCAACTTGTACACCCGGTGGGGGTACTTCTCACTCTCAAACCCCGGAGGCTGTCTCACATACACTTCTTCCTCCAACACTCCATTCAGAAAAGCACTCTTCACATCCATTTGGTGCAACTTGAACCCTTTAGCCACGGAAAAGGCTAGAAGGATCCTAATCGCCTCCAAACGGGCTACGGGAGCAAAGGTCTCCTCGTAGTCAATCCCCTCCTTCTGACTGAACCCCTGAGCGACAAGTCTCGACTTGTTCCTCACAACCTCACCCTTCTCTCCCTCTTTGTTTTTCCACACCCACTTTGTACCAATCGGCTTACACCCTGGGGGAGGGTCAACCAACTCCCACACCTGATTCCTCTCAAAGTTCTCCAACTCCTCATGCATCGAATTAACCCAATTGTGATCAGATAGTGCGTGTCCAATGTCTTTGGGCTCGAAAGAAGCAACAAACGCAGCATGAGCAAAATGGGAATTGTTTCGAACCCTCGACCGTGTAGTGCGTTCATTCATGTCGCCGATGATCCTCGAAGCTGGGTGATCCACTTGAACTCGCCGGGGAGGTTCTCGCCTCGAAGCTACCTCCCCCTCAACATCAGCTTCTTCTCGTTCTTGATTTGTCGTCGTAGGTGTAGCAGAGGGTCCATCCATCATCGTAGTTGAAGTAGTGGGTACATGTTCAGTCGGGGGCACCGCACCGCCATCTTCATCATCACCATGTTCATGCTCCTCCTCCTGAAAGATCTCCTCGCCAAGCTCATCATCACCTGCACACTCAAAGACAAGGCGACTACGTGGCTCGTCTCGTCGAAGGTTACCTCGCAAGTCTCCACGATTTGGTTAGTTTCAAGATTGAGCACACGATATGCTCTAGAATGAGATGCATAACCAAAGAAAATGCCATCGACAGACCTAGTCTCAAACTTATCCAACTTCCTGCCCCTCTTCAGAATGAAACACTTGCAACCAAAGACATGGAAGTGACTCACCTTGGGTGTGCGACCATGCATCAACTCATAGCATGTCTTCTTCTTGTGCACTCTGAGGTATATCCTGTTCGACACATAGCACGCGGTATTCACCGCCTCAGCCCAATACCTCCTCGGAGTCCTATGCTCATCAAGCATCCTCCGAGCCATCTCGCACAGGGTCCTGTTCTTTCTTTCCACAACACCATTCTGGGGAGGCGTATACGGACTCGAAAACTGGTGCTCAAGACCCAAGTCATGGCAAAAGGTTTCAAAACGAGAGTTCCTGAATTCCGAGCCATTATCACTGCGGATAGCTCGTATGGCATCTCTGTGCCTCTCGTTCCTCAACCTCAAGACTAGATCTCGAACAAAACCAAATGTCTCCCCCTTCTCCTCAAGAAAGAACACCCACACATACCAAGAATAGTCGTCCACCACAATAAGGACATACCACTTCCCACCCGCAGGTCGCACACGAGCTGGGCCAACAAGGTCCATATGGAGCAGCTCGCATGGACGCTCAGTCATCACATCGGTGAGAGGCGGGTGAGAAGAGGCCACCATCTTGGCATGCCTACACGGAGCACAAACCAACTCTTTCTCAAACCTCAACCGTGGCAATCCACGGACCAAATTGAGTTTACTCAAGCGAGACAAAAAGTCAAAGCTCAAGTGACCCAAATTCCTATGCCACCTCCACAACTCACTCGAAGAACCAGCCAAGAAACAACGCTCCACACCCGAAGACTGAGAAAAATCAGCACGAAACACCTGACCCTCGGGTACGACCATACAAACAAGGTCCCCTCGAGAGTCCACAATCCGAGAACCACCTGGCCGAAACAACACCTCAAAGCCCTCATCCAACAACTGGGACACAGAAAGCAAATTATACCCCAGCGATTGAACAAGAGCAACACGCCTCAGACTGATCTTGTCACTCACTTTTATCTCACCTTCTGAAAGCACACGCCCACGCCCATTGTCCCCAAAGGTGATGTACCTCTTCGTCACCACTAGGACGAGACTTGAGAACCACCCCCTGTCTCCGGTCATATGCCTCGAACAACCGGAGTCAGTCAACCAAATGTTCTTCAAGTCTCCCACCTGAAATTCAAAAACAAGCACGTGAGCGAACAAACGACTCGGCGACGGGGTTAGTACCAAAGGAGGAAAACCAGTGCCGAGCCATTTGCTCGAAAGTGGGGTTAGCACACATCAAGCCATCTTTCCTACCATAACTACCACCACGAACACCACCTCGGTAACCACTCCGAGGGAACCAGCCCTCACTGCCTGGAGGAGGACCAAAACCACGTAAGACACCCCGTGGAACGTCCCTCCTCTCCTTCTCAAAGCTACGACTCCTCCCATCCCCGTAGTGAACTCGAGGGGGAGAATGCCTAGCAAACGACCACCCGCTATCTCTCCCGGACCAACCACCGGCAACTCCACCACCGGACACCGAAACCTCTCGACTCACCACCTCGAAAACCACTCCGCCCCGAGTGCGGGGGTGGGGCGGTTAAACCGCCTAGCCGGGCCGGTCTAACCGCCCCCCCTGCGGGGCCGGGCCGGCTCGACCGCCTAGCCAGGCCGGTCTGACCGCCCCCTCCAGAACTGCTCCTCGGCTGCGGGAACTTGCATCTCCCCATGTCGGAATACATCTCACTACAGCCTTACCCCTGGGCAGTGGCATACGAGGCTTAGGTACACCATGGGAAGGGTTGTACCTATCCTTGTTCGCCCACTCCTTTGCCATCCTCTCTTCCCGCTTCCTCTTGAAGCAAAACTCATCCTTGTGACCCTCTTTCCCACAATGGCCACAACGAAACCTCACAAGCTTGGGTTTAGGCTTGGATTGGAGCTGCTCGCTTGGTTTCTCTCCACTCAACTCCTCAACCGATTTCTCCTCACTTGCCTTTTCACTCACTTTCCCAAAGAACACTTTCCCGGAAGTGCTCACAAACTTGATAGGCCTTCGGAGATCATTTGTGGGTGTAGGAAATATAGGTGGAGCTGGGGTTGTGTCTAGTCGGTTCCTAAGATGGTTGGGTTTTGGAGGGAAATCATTTTTGTGGTGGGTTTTTGGTGGCTCCGGGATATTCTCTCCACTTCCTTCACCAACCTTGTTTGCCCCAAGCCCCTCACCATCTTGCCTCTTAAAGGCTTCGATCATCATCCTCAACTGAGGCTCATGACCGGACAACCAACCCATCAACTTCCTCAAGTCATCATTCTCATCCTGCAAACGATCAACATAATGTGCAAGCTCCAAATTTTTCAATGCATGCATTTCACAGGTAGAGCAAGATGTAGGCATGGGTTCCTTCAATTTAGCCTCGAGCGAACTAGTGTAAGCATGCATCTCATCAATCTTAGCATGCAAAATAGGGCAAGAAGTGCAAGCACCTAGCAAAGCGAGGTCTAGACTTAAGCTCGGCCACTTCAACCCTAAGCACATCTAGTTCCTCACACTTGGAGGCATGCTTCTCCTTAAACAAAGCAAGATCAGCAAGGAATATGGAGCAATCAGCACAATCATTATCATCCGAAACAACAGGGCTAGCCTTAAGCGAATCAATTTCAAGCTTGCTATCAAGCACCTGTGTCTCTAGCTCAGCCACTCTAGTCCTAGCATCCTCGAGTGAAGCCCTAAGCTCTTTCCTCATTTTCTTGGCCTCTCTAAGCATGTCATCACGGTTATCAAGCAAAGAGCCAAGCCTCTCATTCTCCTGGCGCAAGAAGGGAAGTTCATCACGCACCTCGTCGTCGGACTCAGAGTCCGAGTCGCTCTGTGTGCTCTTCTTGCTGCCGGAGCTCAGCGCCATGGTGCAGAAGCCATCTCTCGCGAAGCAGCTCAGTCCGCTCAGGTTCGACTTCTTATTCTTGCGGCGATCTCCCTCGTCTTCACTGCTGCTCGAGCTCGAGGTGGAGTACGCGGAACTGGAGTCGACGTCGCTCGCTCCAACCATCGCTCGGGCCTTGCCTCGGCCCTCCTTCTTCCTCGATCGCCGCTCGTCCTTGTACTTGTTCTTGTGCTTGCTCTTGTGGTCGCGCCTCGAACGGTACTTGCCATCGTTCATCCTCGGCTTGTGCTTGTAGTCGTCCTTGTTCTCGGCCTTCTCCGGGCGGTCGGCGACGAAGTGTCTCGGCTTGCCGCACCGGAAGCAGTCCTCGTGTTCCTCCTCATGTTCACGCGGTTCTCGTGCGGCCTCTCGAACCGCCTCGTCAACGGCGCCGGCTCGTCCTCTCCAAGGTCATCAAACTCCTCATCCGGCATAGACATCAAAGAGGAAAACGAGAACATCCCGGTGGATGGGTTAGAGTTAGCCTTTCCTTTCGAACCACCAACGAGGGCAAGACTATGGGAATCGGTCGGTCCCTCGAGCTTGGCGATCATGCCCCTATCCACCTCGGCCGACTTGAGTTTCGAGAACGGCTCGTTCACCGTCGAGTATCATACCTCTCCGACTCGACTATGGCCTCGAACTTTCCGCCCCATATCGTACGATCCAAAGAGTGTAAGAGCTTGACCGCTCTATCATGATCATCGTACGGGAGCACGTCCACATTGGCCCTCATGTTGTTCACCACCACCGTGAACCTCTCGAAACAAGGCATCGATGGACTCACCGGGGAGATGAGTGAAGTTCTCGTACTCTCTCCGATGGGTCACATATATACGTGCCCGAACACCGGGCGTTCCCAACATGAGCCTCCTTCAACACCACCCAAATCCTACAAGCCAAGTGCTCGGTGTGCACCCGATCGAACTCGGTCCGACACAAAGCACGAAACAAGTAGTCGACCACCTTATTGTTGGCGTCGAATCTGTCCCTCGACCCTGGACCAAGGAAATCCATCGGCTGGACATAGCATGTGTCCACCGTGACATCCCAAAGCAGCTGACCCTTTCCGCGGAGGAACGCACCCATCCGCTTGCTCCACATCTGGTAGTTCTTGCCATCGAAGTGTGGAGGACCCGAGCCCCGTTCCTGGTACGCCATCCTTGGATCTTAGACTGGTTAGAGTCAACAAAGACCCGAACCGGCTCTGATACCACTTGAAGGACCGATTAGGCGACCAGAGAGGGGGGCAGTGAATGGGAGCCGATAAAAATTCTTCTCGAGGGAGATTAAAACTCCGACAAGACGAACTAGCCCGGTCGAACCCCCGAAATCACACGCTCCGCACTTCTACCT
The DNA here is from genome assembly GCA_947561735.1 of Cenchrus americanus. Classification (NCBI taxonomy): domain Eukaryota; kingdom Viridiplantae; phylum Streptophyta; class Magnoliopsida; order Poales; family Poaceae; genus Cenchrus; species Cenchrus americanus. The sequence continues at coordinate 149,619,474 of OX387241.1, forward strand.
CCCGTTTGCCAAAACCACGTAGCCACTGAAGTGCTACTGGTCCTAGGAACAAACTCTACCAGCAACCACAACACACACACGAAGACGCGACGGCGGAAACAACTCGAAAGCCGGCTAACCGAGAGGGGGCCGGTTAGGACCGGGTATAGGGGGCGGTTAGACCGCCTCCACACGGCAACCAAGAATTCCTCCGAAACACCTCTTCCGAGCACCAAAACTCACCACGGTTTCACCAACGAGAGATCTCTGGTCAAGGCCATGCTAGCTACCGGAAAATCTTGGCGAAAACCAAAACTTCACCCAAGGGCCTAGGGGCGGTTAGACCGGCTACACGGGGCGGTCTAACCTCTCCGTACCCGGCAACGAACCCCGACCAAGAACACCTAGCAAACAGCACGAGAACGACCCCAAATTTCTCCCAGACACTCCTCTGATCAAGGCGAACAAACTCACAGAGGAAAATCCGGAGAAACAAAACTTTGACACGGAAACACCCCGGGCGGTTAGACCGCCCCCTGTAGGCGGTTAGACCGCCCCTTCCCGAAAAACGAACCCGCGGGTCAAACCTCAACTTCCTCGCGCCCGATCTCCCAAATCACTCCACGGATTGCAGCCAAACTTCGGGAATAGCTGGGTTACCTCCTGGGCAACCTCTACCTCAAAGGAATCGACCCGAAATGCTCACAATCAAGAGGAATCAAAGAAATCGCTTCTCTAGGTCAAGAACTCGCCCAACTCGAGAAACCACCAAATCGAGTCCGATTCAAAGGGGATTTGGGGGCAAAGTCACCAGCCAAAGAGGCACAAGAACCTCATACGTGACACCCACCAAGAACCCCAAGAAATCGTCCTCAAAACACCGCCAAAAAGAGCTCCGAAAATCAACACCAAAGAGACGGGAAAACCACCATGATGAACAACGCCAAACCTTCTATACATGCCATGAATGGTTCGTACAAGGTCTAGCTTGCCACCCAAACATCCATCCCTCTCTCTAGATCTCACATGAAGCTCTCAAGCTAGCCTTCTAAAAAACCTAAGGAAAATGGAGAACGAAAATGGAAAAACCAAATGAGCTAGAGTTCCAAGAGTTGGCTGCCATCCACCCATCTAATGAGTATATATGGAGGCACCCAAAAGACTAAACTACCCTTCACTAATAACTAGGGATACATGCCCCTCAAGGGCGGATTTGGAATTCTTGATGTCTTCACCATCGGACGGATGCCCGGTGACAGCACCCTGCGTAGCCTCGACGCAAGGCTTGCGATCCCGACGCGTGTCCTCCGCTTCGAAGCTTCTCGGCGCCGGCGGCCAGGGCGGTCGGACCGCCCCCCACAGGGCGGTTAGGCCGGCCCGGTGGATCTGACCGGCCCCAGGCGGTCTGACCGCCCCTCCTGGGCGGTTGAACCGGCCTAGGTGGCCGCACCTCCTCGTCGAGTCTTCGGCCTCGGTTTTGTGGCTCAACCGAGTAACCCAGTGGTTTTCTGGTGAACCACTGCAAACCCCCGCGAACTCGGTGTAGCCTCCGCCAATCTCCACTCATGACTCGGCTCCCACGAAGTCCCGGCTCGACCTTGGTTTTGAGGCTCTACTAAGAAATCGTCCACGACCTCATCTTGCTTGTTCATGCCACCATGCGGCTCGCACTTGACCCCGGCCGGCCACCGGTCCCTCGAACGAAGCCTACTTGTCTTCTCCACACCCCGGAGGCCTCACCGCAACGACCTTTCGTGCTTGTTCTTCACCTGCACCAACACGAGTCAAGCCGCAACCTGCACCTGCAATACTTAGCCAAGAATCAGTCCACACAACGTTGTCAATCACTCATCACACAAGGAAGCGACCATCCACCGGTCCTCGAACCACACATGGTCCTCAGCATCCAGGGTCTTTTTGCTTCTCTAGTCCATTAGCAATAGCGGCACTACATTGCTCGGGCATCTTGACATGATCTACCCCGTGTGTTGCTATCTCATATTTATTTGCAAGGATATCTTTGAAGTAACGAAAATATGTAGGAACTTGAAGGGCATCCAATAAGGGCATGTTGATGCTAAGTCTACGCACAACCTCCACAAGCTTCTAAAAGTGATTATCAAGTTTACCTCGGAAGTAGCATGGCTTGAGTTGCGGTATCTTCGTGTCTTCTCCAGGCATCTCAAACTCGGGCTCTTCGGTGACGATCTTCGTAACTTCCTCTTTAGCAAATTCCTCCGCCTCGGCGGATGGTTTAGACTTCTTCCCTCCCGCGGAACGTTCCGGTTCTTCGGTCTCCTACCCCGAACGGGTTTGAATAGCCTTCGCCGTTTCGGGACCTTAGGTTGTCCCGAAAGCTTCCCTTCATTAGCGGATAGGCACCCGGCAAGTTGTCCCACTTGCGTCTCGAGCATCTTCATCATGTTCAGCCATTTAATGGTTGGAGCATCCAACCTCCGTCACTTTGCCATCGATGTTCTCCAACACCTTGTCTATAGCCTTGAACTTGGTGATGGTGTCCTTGTTGATCTTAGCTTGCTTGTCCATGAAGTCCTTCAATTGTATACTAAGTGGAACCGAATTCGGAATGGATGAGCTTGCATTAAATTGAGGTCTACCTTGCCCGTAGTGAAAGTTCGGCAAATCTCCCTTTCTCATGTAGTCGAGCACCATGGCTTCCTCTAGACAATCCTTGGGGACATGGCCATATTCTCTGCATTCTTCACATGTGGATCTTGCTTCAGCAGCCTTTAAGTCTCGACCCTCTTTCTTTTCTATCTCCATCTTCTCTAACCTCCGCATGAGTGAATCAATTTTCCCTTCGAGTATGTCTTCTTTCACCACTTGCAAGACTCCTTTGACGTTCCCCGCGGGTTGTACCGGAAGTAAGCGTCCAGATGATGCCCACGTATCATTATCCGCAACCTTCTTGAATAGAGTGAAAGCTTGAGTCGGCGTAAGCTCAATGATAGATCCTCCCGCCGATGCATCGATGACCGTCTTTGATGCCATGGTGAGTCCTTGGTAAAACTTTTGAACGAGGTCCTCCTTCAGGAACTTGTGATGTGGAACCGCCTGAGTGTACTCATTGAAGCGTTCGAATGCCTCCGAGATAGTCTCTGTAGGATATTGAGCAAAAGTAGCAATCTTATTACACAAGCTTTGAGTTTTACCCGGCGAGTAGTATTCCTTCATGAAGGCCCTCATCAATGCATTCCAAATTTGCACCATCTCCGCCGGTTGAGAGTAGAACCATTGCAAAGCCTTCCTGAGTAGTGAGAACGGAAAGAGCCTTTCCCTCATTTGATCTTGAGTCACCCTATCCATGTTGAATGTCTGACATAGTTGAACGAACGCTTGGAGGTGAAGGTTCAGATCTTCTTTATCGGTGAAGAGTGAATGTTGCACCATGCGGATTGTTGAGGTCTTGATCTCGAACGGCCTTCCGATCTCCACGAGGTTCAAGATCGGTAAGTCGATGATGTCCGGGGTGCATAGCTTCCCGATCTTGCGTTCTTGCGGTTATCTCCCATCGGTGGAAGTTGATTCTCCCAAGGAATTTGAGGTGGTGATTTCTTTAGAGATTCCAACGATCCTTCGTCTTCCGACTTCGAATCTACAAAATCCAACTCCTTGGCTTGTTGTGCTTCGCATCTCCTTAGCCTATAAAGTTTTTCTGGATCATCCACAAAATTATCGGGTTTGTTGGAGAGGTACCTGTCCATCTCCTGTTAGGGTTAGCGTTAAACAAAATATACAAAAACGAAAAATAAAAACAAATTTAAAAAAACTAGGGTTAGACAAACTAGATTAGATTGATTTTGAGGTTGATCAAAAGTTAGTAGATGCAAAAAGAAAAACGAAAAGAGAATTGAAAATTACACAAAAAGCAATAGAAGATCGAATCTTGGTCACTTATTCCCCGGCAACGGCGCCAAAAAAGGGGCTTGTTGACGATGTATACTCATATTAAACTTCAAGTAGTCTTGCAAGTGGACAAGTCTCCCATCGTATTCAAGGGACCCTTCTTCCCTCGACTGGTGAACCCAAGGTATCGAATCCGTGGAACAATGTGTGATGCAAGAGTTGATCTAGTAAAGCCGAGAAACTTAGATCTTCAAGAGGTGAAACCTATGCATCTAATCTCAAATAACATCTCGAAAACCAATCTAATCTATGAATGCCAGAGGTAGCAAGAGATAGAAGGGGATAGATAAACCAATCTAGAGATATTGGATCAAGCCATTGTTGAAGTTCCGAGCAAAGAAGAAGTAACAAGTTCAATCTCATAAAAATCTTCTTTAAACCATGGTTTCCAGTCCGACTCCGGAAACGCCCGCCTTGTGGAGCCACCATTCTGTCACAACGCACCCATATTCGTGTAGGTTAGTCTAGGGTGTGTCCAAGGACAAGTTAAAATCTTTCGGAAGGTCAGGCATGCACCTCAAGCCACCACGGCTACAAGAACATCCTCGGTGATCTATCTCGAGAATAGATCTTAAGATAAGAAAAGCCGATCGAAATCAAAGATGTAGGAGAAACACTTGATCGCTAGAAATCGTATTGCAACTTGATAATTCAACATTACATAATACATGAATCAAGATCACCACCGGGATCCTACCTCGATCTTGCTTCTAGCTCCGAGAACCCTGACGTGGTCTTCCGTGCAAGGTTCCCACGTCGGCTAGGGAGACTCTAGTCAACTGGCTTGACCCTCTCCTCTCCGAGATGGTGTCCCTCTCTTCTCTGCTCCTCGGTGGCCGATGACGAATGAATTGATGCATGGCTCGTGGCCTCGGGGCTATAAATAGCCCGAATGACAGTTAGGTCAAAAAGGGGTCGACTGAGCCCTGAAATGGGCTGGGCCAGCCGGCCTGGGCCCACTTCGGCCCAACCGACGGCCTACTTTGTTTGGTGTCAGTTCTCGAGTCTTCTAGATTCTTCCCCCTTCTGCATGTGGGCCCTTGTTGTCAATTTCTCTCCGAATTGGATGAAACTCCTTATTCCGCAAGATTCGACACTTTTCTGACTAGGTCCTAGAAGTTTTTCATCTTCTCGGGTTTGGTCCCTGGGCTTCTTGGAGTTATGTTCACTTCATTGCTTGACTTGTACCGGGCTTTAAGGTCTTAACACAAGGTGCTTGATGAACTTATCCCGGAAGTCTTGTTTTCAACACTAATACCCTTCATAAACACTAAACTCCAAAACCGACATGCACGAACGAACTTGTTATACCAAGGGGGTTAGTACCAATGGATAAGATATAATAGTCATGCCAACACCGAAGGTAAACTCATGGCTAGGTTGACGGAATTTCACCGTCAACAATGCCGGCTAGGAGTTCTTGGCTTGTGTTTCTTGCTAGGTACAGGAGATTAAACCACCCTCGTGAGCTGATTAAACCGCCCCTAGGCCCTTGAGTGATGTTCTTTTTTGCCAAGATTTTTTGGTAGCTAGCTTGGCCTTGACCAGAGGATCCCGTGCTGGAACTGTTGAGAGTGTTGGAGCTTGGAAGAGGTGTTTTGGAGGATCTCTTGGGTACAAAGTGGAGGCAGTCTAACTGCCCACCATACCCGGTCTAACCGCCCCCTCTAGGCAGACAACTTCCAAGTTGGTTCCGCTGCCGTGTGTGTAGAAGCTGAGCCTGCAGGTAGTGTTCGTTCCTTGGACCAATAGCACTCCAGTGGCTATGTGGTTTTGACAAACAGAAGGTTGTGCACGGAGCGTGTGATTTTGGGTACCCGACCGAGTTCATCTTGTTGGAGAAGTCATCTCCCTCGAGAAGAATTTTTATTGGCTCCCATCCACCCCCATCTCTAGTCGCCAGTTTGGTCATTCAAGTGGTATCAGAGCTGGTTACGGGTCTTTCGGGACTCTAACCAGTATAAGATCCAAAGATGGCGTACCAGGAACGGGGATCAGGTCCTTCGCATTTCAATGGAAAAAACTACCAGATGTGGCAGAGGCGGATGGCTGCTTTCCTCTGCGGCAAGGGTTAGATCCTTTGGGATGTTACGGTGAACACAACTTATGTTCATCTGATTAACTTCCTTACTCAAAGATCGAGGGACATGCACGAAGCCAACAACAAGGCGGTCAACTACTTGTTTCATGCTCTGTAATCCGAATTCGATCGGGTTCAGACAGAGGACTTAGCTTTTAGGATTTGGGAGCAGTTGAAGAATGCTCACGCTGGAAACGCTGAGGTTCTGGCTCGGTTGTACGCGACTTATCGGAGAGAGTATGGGAATTTCACTCATCTCCCCGGTGAGTTAAATGACACCATGTTCCAATGATTCACGGTGATTGTGAACAACATGAGGGCCAATGTGGTCGTGCTCCCGTACGATGATCATGACAGAGATGTGAAGCTCTTGCACTCTCTGGATCATACAAATTGGGATGGAAAGGTCGAGGCCATTCTTGAGTTTGAGAAGTATGACACTCTAACAGTAGACGAGCTGTCCTCTAAGCTCAAGTCAGCTGAGGTGGATTGTGGTGTGTGTTGATGGCTGTTAAGTACCTATTTTAAAGCCGTTAGTTCCTGTATTTCACCACAAGAACTATGCATCCACAGTAGAACATGAGCTTATACTGATGAATTCCACTAGCGGCAATTGAAAGATGAATGCAGGTACTTAGCACAAGAAAAGAGAATAAAGCACATCTCCATTATCCAAGTAATTCAGGCTCAGCTAATAAGAGGCTGCCACTTAGGCGTCCACTGGATCCATGACATCATCAATCCATCGGAAGGAAACCCGACGAATCAGAATCCGCCACATAAGCGTCACATGGATCCTAGGGCCCACCTACACGTCCAAATTGCCTCCAATCCACGTGGGCACCTGGAACCGCCTTGAGGACCCACCTAAACAGCTGCCTGGAGAAAACACACCGCCACTAGGGCCCACAAGGGGTCGGCCGACCCCACAGGTCGGCCAAACCGACCTTGTGGCCACTTATCGGCCGCCACGTGGTGCTCTCTGGTTGTCCCCTTATCCAATCTTGCAGTGCTCACGTTGATCTCTCGAAGTTGTCCCAACACTATAAATAGGAGGGAGTGGGGGTAAGAATAGGACAACACACTTGAAGGCAACTTCTCACCTTTGCAACCTTGTCCCCTCTCCTCCTCTCTTGGTTGAGGTGAGACCTCACCTCACCATGGGAGTGTGTGTGGAGGATCTAGCCTAGGTGGTGCTAGGTAGAGAGGGAGTGTGTGTGAGCGAGTAGAGGTGAGATGGTGATGATATGTTCATCATCCATCATCCCCTTGTACCTTGTGGATGATGTCATTCTTCATTTAGACTAAAGTGAGTATTTCAGTATATTCCAATTAGACTAAAGTAGCCTTCATGCATAGGTGATATATTCTTGTGTTCTTCATCCATTCTTGATCTTAGGCTTGCATTCTAGTTGAACTACTCCTTTCGATCCTGTGGAGAAGCTACATAAGTTGTTTATCCATTTGTATGATTACTTATCAACTAGAATATAGTGGATGCTCATGCATATATTATTTAGATCAAAGTATCATTCATATCTCTTGTCGCCTATTTGATTCCATGATGATCATGGCCTAGTTCTGCTTGTGGGTTCGTCGCTCCATATTTATACGGAGTGCTATAGTGTTGTTACTGGCTGTCGGACGTAGCCATACTATAGTAGTAATCAACAGTGTAGGCGTGGTGCCTAGACTGCGGGTTATCCTTCATTTGCCCCGTATCTCACAGTTGGTTAGGGGTAGGCCGCGGTGGTGACAGACGTTGGACCCTTTGTACTCCCCCACGTTTGGATATACCGTAGAGTTTTCAGCCAGAACCGACCTGTTATATCCAGGAGGGAACTGGTGCCCGAAGCGAGTATTCCCATCCCGAGCTTCTTCTAGAATAAATACCCATAGGAGACTTCTCACCTTCCAATCTACCGGCAAGGATCATGTGTCCTTGGATAGTCGCTCGTAGAGCTCCCCTTCTGTTCCTAGGATTTGATACCCTTTGGAATACTCCTTATGTGAAGTGCTACAACGGAGTATTCATGTGCTTACGGATTTGTTCGCACCCGTCAGTGTACCCGGGTGTTCCTTACACGCTCACGCTAGATGTGACACTAGTGGTGACGTTAAGAAATACCAACAGTGTGACAGCCCGTCTTAAGAGCCGAACTGATTCCCATAGTCTTTCTCTCGTCGGTGGCTCAGGTGCTAAGTCTAATGCTAACCCATCCTTCTGGATGTACTCTTTGTCTTCCTTGATGTCTTTGCCAGATGAGGAGTTTGACGTGCTTGGAGAGGACGAGCTGGCGCTGTTGACCAAGAGGTTCGATAGGATGCACGAGAACCGGGTGAACACAAGGAGGAACACACGGACAGGCTTCCACTGTGGCAAGCCAGGACACTTCATTGCTGACTATCTGGAGAAGATGGAGAGCAAGGACGGCTACAAGCACTAGTCGAGGACAGTCGAGGCATGGTCACAAGCACAAGCACAGGAACAAGGACGAGCAGAGATTGAGGAAGAAGGACGACCAGGACAAGAAGGCCCGAGTGATGGTTAGAGCAAGTGACGTCGACTCCAGCTCTGCCTACTCTACCTCGAGCTCCAGTTGCATCGGAGATGGAGGTGATCAGTGCAAGAGCGAGAAGGGGGTTGAGCTGCTTCACGCGTGACGGCTTCTACAGCATGGCACACACCTCCGACAGCAAGCAGAGCCAGAAGGACGATCAGACTCCGACTCTGAGGATGTGGTACATGATGAGCTTTCCTTCTTGCGCCAGAAGAATGAGGAGCTTGGAAAGTTGCTTGATAATCGTGATGTCATGCTTAAAGAGGCTAAGAAAATTAGGAAAGAGCTTAGGGCCTCGCTTGAAGATGCTAGGAACAGAGTAGCTGAACTAGAAACACTAAACCTTGATGCTAAGCTTGAAATAGATTCGCTTAAGGCTTCACCAGTTGTTTCCGATGAGGTTGATTGTGGTGATTGCTCTATTTTCCGAACTGATCTTACTACTCTTAAGGAAAACATGCCTCCAAGTGTGAGGAACTAAATGTGCTTAGGGTTGAATTGGCTGAGCTGTGATCTATGCCCTCTTTGCTAGGTGCTTACATGTCTTGCCCTGTGTTGCATGGAAAGATTACTGAATTGCGTGGTCGCATTGTTTCACTTGAGGCTGACTTGAAAGTTCTGATTCATACTTCCTGCTCTATTTGTGAATTGCATGCTATGGAAAATCTGGAACTTGCACATTATGTTGATCGCTTGCAGGATGAAAATGATGAGTTGAGGAAGTGCTTGAGTTGGTTGTCAGGTTTCAAAAGCTATGATGGTTAGGTACTTGGGGCTGACAAAATTGGGGAGAGCAATGGTGAGAGAGATGAGAAAGTTGAAGAGATCCCTAACCCACCACAAACAACTCACAAGAACAAGTTTGAGCCTAAGCCTAACCATCTCAGAAACAAACTTGACACAACTGCAGATCCACTCGTGTTCCCTCTTCAAACAAACAACTTCCAAAAACCGGCGAGTTTTGTGAATCCCAAGGGAGATGTGGTTGGAGAAAAGAAGGGAGAGAAGCCAAGTGAGTAGCCCCAACCCAACCCAAGACTAAACCAAAACCCATCTGATTCCATTGTGGGTATTTTGGTAGAGATGGTCACAAGGATGAGTTTTGCTTCAAGAGGAAGCATGAGGAGAGAATGGCTAAGGAGTGGGCTAATAACGACAAGTACCACCCTTCTCATGGTGTGCCTGAGCCTCGTATGCCGCTGCCCAGGGGTAAGGTGATTGTGAGAAGCATTCCAGCATGGGGACATGTGAGTTCCCGTAGCCAAGGGGGTCTTCTAGAGAGGGCGGTCAGACCGGCCTGGAGGGGCGGTCAGACCAGCCCTGCCCAGAGGGGGCAGTTAGACCGTCCTAGCTAGGCGGTCCGACCACCCCCCAGAATTCTGGGTGGTTTGGTTTTTGAGGTGGCGATGCAAGTGGTTTCAGTTCTGGTGGTCGTGGCTCTGGTGGTTGGCATGGTGAGTTTGGTGGTGTTGAGTTTGCTAGGCGTTCTCCACCTCGTGCTCAACACGAGGGTGGGAGAAGTCGTAGCTTTGAGTCTCAGAGGAGCAACGGTCCACGGCCTACCTTTCGTGGCTTTCACTGTCCTCCAGCAAGACAGGGGTGTTCCCTCGTGGTGATTCCCGTGGTGGCTTTCGTGGTAGTAGCTTTGGTAGGCGTGACGATATGGATTGTGCTAACCCCACTTTGGAGCAGATGGCTCGGCACTGGTTTTACTCTGTTGGTACTAACCCCAGTGCTGAGTCATTTGTTCGCTCACGTGCTCGTTTTTGAATTTCAGGTGCGAGACTTGAGGAACGTTTGGCTGATCGACTTTGGTTGCTCGAGGCATATGACCGGAGATAGGGGGTGGTTCTCAAGTCTCGTCCCAGGTGTCCAAGACATACATCACCTTTGGCAACAATGCATGAGGACGTGTGCTTTTGGAAGGTGAGATTAAGGTAAGTGTGAGACATGGGTACCCCTGGGACCCCACCGACCGGGCTCATGGCCGTCCCCGACAAGTGGGTCCGGCCTACTAGAAGACCCACCGACCTGCCAGTGGGCCCAACTAACGTAGTTGCGAGCCCACGCGATCTCCTGATTACCTTCCAGAAGATTCCCCAGACAACCTCATTTAGAACGACCTCAAGACTTGGCGTACAAGACAAGACCTTTGTGGATTTCGCCCAAAGCAGATCGATGGGATATGGCAAGATGTATAACGTAGACTTAGGTCTCCTGGTCGTAACCGACCAGGAGTCTGGGAGCTGACCTCATCCGCTGGCCAATATAAGGCGGACGAGGCGACCCCTTGTTGAAGGACTGATTAGGCGACCAGAGGGGGGGAGTGAATCGGAGCCGATAAAATTTCTTCTCCAAAGAGAGAACTCAGTCTATGCCCCAAATTCACAACCACGGATTCCCACACGAGTTTGCCAAGGTAGCGTAGTCACATCGAACCTACCAACCTTAGGAGCAAACCCCAAACGACCCCAAAGCAAAAGCGAAACTCAAGGAGCAAAGAACTTAGCAGCTCAGCACTGGACCAGGCGGACTGTCTACAAGCACCGGGCGGATCGTCCGCGAGGCCTGGGCGGACTATCCGCAGACACCGGGCGGACCGTCCGCGAGGCCTAGGCAGACTGTCCGCGTGGCTGCGACGGACCGTCCGAAAACAACCCCCGAACCTCTAGTACCGCACCCTCAATAACGGACCGTCCGCGATGGGCCCACGGACCATCCGCCCTGTCTCGGACCGTCCAACACTCTAGTATGGACCATTCGCGAACACCATGCAACAAAATCCACATGCAAAATGGATCGAACGAAAAGCATGCAAGAACACGCGAAAAACACGACGAACTGCTGGCTGAAAGCCTCCTCCCGGACCGTCCTCCAGGGGCGCGCAGACCGTCCGCGGGGAGCGCAGACAGCAGCCCGAACTCGACCTTTTGAAGGTCAACACCTCCTTCCCACTACCCGATCTCCCGAATCAACCAAAGGGAATGCTACCAAATCATAGGTGAAGGTGAAGTGCCTCTAGGAGATGCTATGCCTACGAATTTGTAGCCTCAAACCCAATGAATCGAGAGGAATTGAGATTCTACCGAGCTCAAGAACAAAGCTAGGTTTCCAACCGAAATCCTTCAATCGAAGGCCGAACTCGGAGTTTGGGGGATCAAGATCAAGCACAAAGATGCACAGAGCAACTATCCATGATTCCCTCCAACAAATCTGAGCCCAAACACCTCAGAATAGAAGCAACAAGCCACGCACGAAAAACCGACGAAAATAGCTCGAAAAAGACACGAAAATCCAATGAGCTACAAACTGGGAATTGACGCAACCATGAAAGCTTCCATTCACTCGGAGGTCAGATTCTTTACAAACAAAGGAAAAATCTAACCCTATAGAGCAAGGAAATGAGAAATAGTCAGGATGGATGGTTTGCCTGGAAACCCTAGAGCTAATATATATGAGTCCCCTCCGAGCCAGGCAAAAGACCACAACGAACCTAGCACTTAAATTGTGATACAACCCCTCAGGGTTGCCCCTAAGGGGTAGCACTCCTCTTCATCGCATGACCACGCCGTGGCCGCATACTGCGTCCTCCTGACGCAAGCCCTGCGATACCGCCACGCGTCCGCCGGCATCGAAACTTCTCGGCGGGCCCGGATACCGTCTCCGCCCGCCGAGCCTCCGGTCTTGGTTTTGTGGCTGAACCAAGTAACCCGACGGTTTTCTGGTGAACCTACGCAAACCCCGCGTGTAGACTCCGGTTGTGAGCCGCTACCCTGCACCGGTACTGGTCGATGACTTCGTCTTGCTTTTCTTGCCACCATGCGGCCCGCACTTGACCCCGCTGGCCACCGGGTCCCTCGAGTCAGGCCTACTTGTCTCTCCACTCCTTAGAGGCCCTGCAAGGCATAGACCTTTCACACCCACTCTTCACCTGCACCAACGCAAATCAAGCCGCAACCTGCACCTGCAATACTCGGCCAAGAGTCAGTCCACACCACATTGTCAATCACTCATCACAGCCAGGAGCGACCATCCACCGGTCCTCGGATGCTCCGGTCCTCAATCTCCCCCTTGATGAGTGCATTGACAACACACACAAGTAACCAATTCAGAGAAAAGAGAAAAAGAAAAGAAATGAAAGAAAAATTCAAACAAGTGATCAAAAGCCAAACAAAAGCCAAAAAAGATCACTTGAGTGAGAAAAATCTCGGTCCCCTAAGGCAAGGGCAACGACTCGACACAACCGAGATAAAATGCTCCAAAAATGTCGACTCCTCAAGGTGAGGCAAAAGGGCTCGACACCATCGGCAAAAGAGCACAACTAAAATTCAGGTGAAAAAGAGCTCCCAAATGCATGAATGCAAGCTCCCCCTGAACAATTGCATTTCTCCCAATTTTTCTTCCCTTGATGCAAAACTCCCCCTGGAAACATGAATTGTGTACTTTCCTCCCCATTGTTGGTGATGCATGAATCAAGTCTACAAATGCAAGCATGTGCTTCTCAAATATACAAAGAGCACTACAAAATGCTAAAATTGAGATATGGACAAGCAAGATAGCCACAATTTGAGCACAAGCATCGCCAACAAGATAGAAAGGGATATACAAGCAAGTGATATAGCCATGATTAAAAGGAAGCATTTTTCACAAAAATTTCCCTCTCATGAGCATAGGACCTAAACATGATCAAACTGAGCACAAACAACATATAACTCACAAACTTCATGCAAGGTCACACATTCTCATCACAAGGTCATCACAAACACCTACGAGCTATCTCATGTCATGTCAAAGCCACCGAGCCATGTGTCCACTTCTAGATATGAGACTTCTCATTGGTGAACATCATGCAACGGTTTAGCACCCAAGATAAGGAATTTAAAGTATTTAGGACATGGAAGCAAATTTTCCAAGCATAGACATCTCACATACCATTTTCATGATTTACAAATTAAGCATGGTACATGAAGTGCCTTTGCGGCAAAAAGAAGATTAGGCTTCTCCACAAGGTAGCATGTAGGCTAAACATTCATGATGATAAATGGATCTTTGACCCCAAATGAAAAGAACAAGGTTCCAAGCACAAATTAAGCAAGATATAGCCATAAGCACCCAAAATGAACATGAAAGGCATTCTACCCACAAGAGAGGATCATATAACATTTTTATAAAAAGAAGGCATCCACAAGTATATATATATCCCAAAGCTACCAAGAGCATAACTATACATCTTATGAGCATCACAAGCAAAGTCATAACCTCATCTCTAGCATATCATGGTGACCAAAGCATATGAGAGAAGCACATCTCTATGGAATATGTTACGAAAGCAGTCTATGATACAAAGATGCAAACATGATATGATACAAAATGAAAATGAAACATGCATATGTACATCAACCCTCCCAAACGAAGCTCAAAAAGGAAAAAAAACTCCAAGCTCTCTTCGCAAATGAGCAAATGTAGCTTGGTCCAAAGGCTTGGTTAGGATATCGCCAAGCTGCTTTTTTGTAGGTACATGGATGAGGTCTATGTTTCCCTTCTCAACATTGTCTCTCAGGAAATGGTACCTCACTTCTATGTGTTTGGTTCTGGAGTGGAGCACGGGGTTTTTGGAAACACTAATGTCACTCGTGCTATCACACATGAGAGGTACATGGGAACACTCCTCACCAAAATCACTCAACATGTATGTGATCCAAAGCAGGTGGGAGCAACAACTTGCGACAGCAACATACTCAGCTTCTGTTGTAGACTGAGCTACATTAGACTGTTTGCGAGAAGACGAAGAAACAAGCGAAGTTCCCAAAAACTGACAAGTCCCCGAAGTCGACTTCCTATCGACTTGACACCCCGCAAAATCAGCATCCGAAAAACCAAGAAGCGAAAGGGAAGAGGACGCTGAGTACAAAGACCGAGCTTAGGAGTGTATCTAAGATACTTGAAGATCCGCTTGACAGTCTGCCGATGTGAAGTCCTCGGCGGCGCCTGAAAATGAGCGCACAGACACACAGAAAACTAGATGTCCGGCCTCGTTGCCGTTAAGTACAAAAGGGAGCCAATCATGCTCCGGTACTCCTTCTGGTCCACGGGCTCTTCGTCCTCGTCCGCATCGAGCGCTGTAGTCGTACTCATCAGTGTCGACAAGGGCTTCGAGTCATCCATATTGAACTTCTTGAGGATGTCCTTCGTGTACTTGGCTTGATGTACAAAGGTTCCCTCCTTCGCCTGCTTGATCTGAAGCCCGAGAAAGAACTGCAATTCTCCCATCACAGACATCTCGAATTCTTTGCTCATATCCTCTGCAAACCTCGCAACCAAAAAGTGAGACGAGCCGCTAAGGAGAATATCATCCACGTATACCTGAACAATTAGGATATCATCACCCTTCCTGAGGAGAAAAAGAGTCTTATCTACCTTGCCCATCTCAAACCCCCTTATTGAAGAAGAACCCCCTCAAACGGCCATACCAAGAACGGGGAGCTTGTTTCAGCCCATACAACACCTTTCTCAACCTATACACCTTGTGGGGAAACTCAACACTCTCAAAGCCTGGTGGTTGCTTCACATAAACTTCCTCCTCCAAAAACCCATTCAAGAAGGCACTCTTCACATCCATTTGGTACAATTTGAACCCTTTAGCCACAGAAAAGGCTAGAAGGATCCTAATTGCCTCCAAATGGGCTACAGGAGCAAATGTCTCCTCATAGTATATCCCCGCCTTCTGACTATAACCCTGAGCAACCAACCTCGACTTGTTTCTCACCACCTCACCATTTTCTCCCTCTTTGTTTTTCCATACCCATTTTGTCCCAATAGGTTTGCAATTTGGTGGTGGTTCCACTAACTCCCACACTTGGTTTCTCTCAAAATTCTGTAACTCCACATGCATGGCATTCACCCAATTAGGATCAGATAGAGCGTGTCCAATGTCTTTCGGCTCCAAAGTAGCAGCAAAAGCTAAATGAGCAAAGTGAGAAGCATTTCTGGACCTCGACCGTGTCGTACGCTCATTGATGCCGCGGATGATTCTTGAGGGTGGATGATCAACTTGAATGCGCCTCGGTGCCTCTCGCCTGGAGACGACCTCCCCCTCAGCAGCTGCTTCCACTTGATCTTGCTGAATCGTAGGCGGTGTAGGGGATGGACCATCCTGCACCGTAGTCATCATAGTTGAAGTAGAGGGTACATGCGTGGCTGGAGCTTCACCATCATCACCATCATTCTCTCCAGCATCATCCTCCTCATCCTCAAAGATCTTCTTGCCAACTTCATCATCACCTGCACACTCAAAGACAGACAAATTGCATGGTTGTATCTCGTCAAAGGTCACCTCGCAAGTCTCCATGACTAGGTTAGTATCAAGGTTGAGAACATGAAATGCTCTAGAATGACTGGCATAACCTAAGAAAATCCCATCGGAAGACCTCGACTCAAACTTATCTAGCCTACCCATCTTGAGAATGAAGCATCGACAACCAAAAGTCCTGAAATGGCTCACTCTAGGTGCTCGCCCGTGCATAAGCTCATAGCACGTCTTGTTCAAGGAGGCCCTCAGAAAAATCTGGTTCCCAACATGGAAAGCGGTATTCACCGCTTCCGCCCAATATCTCCTCGGAGTCCTATGCTCATCAAGCATCGTCCGGGCCATCTCACAAAGGGAATGATTTTCCTCTCAACCACACAATTCTGACAAGCCACATAGGGAGAAAAAACTGATGTTCGAGACCCAAATCACGACAAAAGGTTTCAAAATGAAAGTTTTTAAATTCACTACCATTGTCGCTATGAATAGCTCGAACAGCATCTCCATGTCTCTCGTTCTTCAACCTCAAGATCAGATCCCTCACAAAACCAAATGTCTCCCCTTGTCAGCCAAAAATAAGACCCAAGCATAACGAGAATAGTCGTCCACGATCACAAGGACATACCATTTCCCACCCGCCGAGCGCACACGAGCTGGACCAACCAAGTCCATATGGAACAGCTCGCATGGCCTCTCTGTCATAACCGATGTCAGAGGCGGATGAGAGGCGGCGACCATCTTGCCATGCCTACACGAAGCACATACCAAGTCCTTTTGGTACTTTAACTTTGGCAATCCTCGGACTAATCCTAGCCCACTCAAGCATGACAACAAGTCAAAACTCAAGTGACCTAGTCTCATATGCCATTTCCAAAGCTCCGCCGAAACACCAGCAACCAAACAACAAGAAGAACCAACACACTAAGAAAAATCGGCTCTGAAAATTTGACCCTCGGGGACGATCGTGCACACAAGATCACCTCGAGAATCCAAAACACGAGAACAACCCGTTTTGAAACGGACTTCAAAACCCTCATCAAGAAGTTGGGAGACAGAGAGAAGATTGTACCCCAAGGACTTGACAAGAGAAACACGCCTAAGAGTCACAGACTCACTCACCTTCACCGTGCCCACTGAAAGCACTCTAACTTTCCCATTATCCCCAAAAGTGATGTACTCTTTGGTCATCACCGGGTGAGGCTGGAGAAACACCGTCGATCTCCTGTCATGTGTCGAGAGCAACCGGAGTCAATCAACCAAAATCCCTCCATGCCTCCCACCTGCAAAATAAAAAACGAGAGTGAGAAAGAGCAAAGGACTCAGCACTGGGGTTAGTACAAAACGAATCAAACCAGTGCCTCGCCATTTGCTCAAACGTGGGGTTAGTACAAAACAAATCAAACTAGTACCTCGCCCTTTTCTCAAACGTGGGGTTAGCAAAATCCATCCTATCTCTCCTAGGTGGAGCACCCACACATCCCCTTGGAGGACTATGCGTACCACAATGGGGAGACCGTGGCCCGTAGCTCCTCTGGGACCTAAAACTGTGATCGTTCCCCCCATACTCGTATTGGCCACGAGCAAATGAACGTCCAATAAACTCACCACGCCCAAACCCAACACTCTACCACCTTCTCTATGTCATGGCTCACTTCGAGGCACAAACTCACGCCTCTCTCAAGGGTAAATGGTGCGCACCTTACCCACACCTCTTGGCACCAACCTAGGCTCAGGCATGCCACGAGAAGGGCGGTACCTGTCCTTGTTGGCCAACTCTCTAGCCAACCTCTCCTCACGCTTCCTCCTGAAGCAAAACTCAGCAAGGTGCCCATCCCTCCCACAATGCTCATAATGGAAGGATTTTGGTTTTGGCTTTGATTTTGGGTACTCTTTGGGCTTTGGCTTCTCCTCACTAGGTTTCTCCTCACTCGGTTTCTCTCCCTTCTTCCAAAAGAACTCATACCCCAAAACACTCTTGAACTTGATGGGTTCCTGGAAGTTGTTGGTTTGTGGAGGAAACACGGGTGGAGCTGGGGTTGTGTCTAGTCTGTTCCTAAGATGATTCGGCTTAGGAACAAAGGCATTTTTGTGGTGGGTTTTTGGTGGCTCTGGGATATCACTCTCACCACTTCCCTCACCCACTTTCTTTGCCCCAAGCGCTTCCCCATCCTGGCGCTTGTATGTCTCGATCATTATCCTCAACTGAGGCTCATGACCAGACAACCAACCCATCAACTTTCTCAACTCATCATTCTCATCCTGCAAACGATCAACATAATCTGCAAGCTCCATATTCTTCACAACATTTATTTCACAAGTGGAGCAAATTATAGGAATAGGAGCTTTCAACTGAGCCTCTAGAGATCTAGCATAAACAAGCAAAACATCTATCTTCCCATGCAAAATAGGACAAGAAGTACAAGCACCAAGCAAGGAGGGCCTAGATTTCATCTCATCTAGCTCAACCCTAAGCACATCTAGTTCCTCAACCTTGGAGGCATATTTCTCCTTAAGCACAGTCAATTCACCAAGAAAAGTGGAACAATCAGTGCATTCAGGTTCATTGGTCACAACGGGAGCAGACTTAAGGGAATCTATTTGAGCCCTAGCATCAACAAGCAAAGACTCTAGCTCAACCACCTTCTCCTTAGCCTCTCCAAGCAAACACCTATACTCCCTCTTCTCCTTGTTGGTCTTTCTAAGCACATCATCACGGTTTTCAAGCAAGTCATTCAACCTAGCATTCTCCGCTATCAAGAAGGATGGGGTATTGTTTACCTTTTCCTCGGAGTCGGAGCACGAGCCATCCTTGTTGCTCTTCTTGCTTGCGGTGCTATGTGCCATACCGCAAAAGCCTTGGGCGGCGAAGCACAAGCCGTTGATGTTCTTGCCCAACCGCTTGCCCTTGTACCAGTTCTCTTCTTCATCACTTGAGCTCGATGAAGAGTAACAGGAGCTTGAGTCAATGTTGCTTGCGCCGGCCACCATCGCTCGCTCCTTCTTGTGACCACCACTCTTCCTTTGCGCCCGCTCAGACTTGTTCTTTCCCTTGTAGTCGTCCCTCGAGCGGTGCTTGTGGTCGGTCCTCGAACGGTGCTTGTGTTCGGTCTTGACCTCCATGGCTTCTGGACACTCGACGATGAAGTGCCCATGCTTCCCACACCGGTAGCACATGCCCGAGCTCCTCTGAGCGTTCTTCCGGTTCGTGTACATGCGCTCGAACCGCCTGCTCAACAACGCGAGGTCCTCCTCGCCCAGCACATCGAACTCCTCATCTGGCATGGACACAAGGCAAGACAAAGAAAATTGTCTCGAAGACATGTTAGCATTAGTCCTTGAACCAGATACGAGAGCCAGACTTTGGGGATCTGTCGGGTTCTCGATCTTTGCACGCACCCCACGGTCCACCTCGGACGACTTGAGCTTGGAAAACAGCTCATCCACCGTGAGGGTCTCATACTTTTCCGACTCTAGGATGGCCTCGACTTTCCCACTCCACACGGTACGATCCAGAGAATGCAAGAGCTCGACAGCCCTGTCATGGTCATCATACGAGAGCACGGCCACATTAGCCCTCATGTTGTTCACGATCACCGTGAAACGCTGAAACATGGCATCTATGGATTCACTGGGGAGATGAGTGAAGTTCTCGTACTCTCTCTGATAGGTTGCAAAGAGCCGAGCCTGAACTTGAGCGTTCCCTGTATGAGCATTCTTCAGCTGCTCCCAAATCTTGCACGCCAAATCCTCTGTCCGAACCCATTCGAATTCGGATTCACACAAAGAACGGTACAAGTAGTCGACCGCCTTGTTGTTGGCGTCGAACATGTCCCTCGATCTTGGAGCAAGGAAGTTCATCAGATGAACATAAGCTGTGTTCACCGTGACATCCCACAGGATCTGACCCTTGCCGCTGAGGAAAGCGGCCATCCGCCTTGGCCACATGTGGTAGTTCTTACCATCAAAGTGTGGAGGACCCGAACCCTGTTCTTGGTATGCCATCTTTGGATCCTAGACTGGTTAGAATCACGAAGATCCATAACTGGCTCTGATACCAATTGAAAGACCGATTAGGCGACCAGAGACGGGGGGAGGTGTGAATGGAGCCGATAAAAATTGTTCTCCAAAGAGAGAACTCGGTCTATGCCCCAAATTCACAACCACGGATTCCCACACGAGTTTGTGAAGGTAGCGTAGTCACAACGAACCTACCAACCTTAGGAGCAAACCCCAAACGATCCCAAAGCGAAAGAGAAACTCAAGGAGCAAAGAACTTAGCAGCTCAGCACTGGACCAGGCGGACTGTCCGCAAGTACCGAGCGGACCGTCCACGAGGCCTGGGTGGACTGTTCGCAGACACCAGGTGGACCGTCCGCGAGGCCTAGGCGGACCGTCTGCGTGATTGCGACGAACTGTCCCAAAACAACCCCCGAACATTCAGTACCACACCCTCAATAACGGACCATCCGCGATGGGCCCGCTGACCGTCTGCCCCGTCACCGACCGTTCAACACTCTAGTACGGACCGTTCGCGCACACCGTGCAACAAAAACCACCGGCAAAATGGATCGAATGAAAAGCACGCAAGAACAAACGAAGAACACGACGAACTGCTGGCTGAAAGCCTCCTCCCGGACCGTCCGCCAGGGGCGCGCGGACCGTCCGCGTGGAGCGTAGACAGCAGCCCGAACTCGACCTTTTGAAGTTTAACACCTCCTTCCCACTGCCCGATCTCCCGAATTAACCAAGGGAATGCTACCAAATAATAAGTGAAGGTGAAGGGCCTCTAGGAGATGCTATGCCTACGAATTTGTAGCCTCAAACCCAATGAATCGAGAGGAATCGAGATTCTAACGAGCTCAAGAACAAAGCTAGGTTTCCAACCGAAATCCTTCAATCGGAGGCCAAACTCGGAGTTTGGGGGATCAAGATCAAGCACAAAGATGCACAGAGCAACTATCCATGATGCCCACCAACAAATCCGATCCCAAACACCTCGGAATCGAAGGAACAAGCCGCGCACCAAAAACCGACGAAAATAGCTCGAAGAAGACATGAAATCCAACGAGCTACAAACCGGGAATCGACGCAACCATGAAAGCTTCTATTCACTCGAAGGTCAGATTCTTTACAAACGGAGGAAAAATCTAACCCTAGAGATCAAGGAAATGAGAAGCAGTCTGGATGGATGGTTTGCCTGGAAACCCTAGAGCTAATATATATGAGTCCATTCCGGGCCAGGCAAAACACCACACTACCCCTAGAACTTAAGTTGCGATACAACCCCTCAGGGGCAAATAGGTCATGTAGCACTCCTCTTCATCGCACGGCCACGCCGTTGCCGCAGACCGCGTCCTCCCAACGCAAGCCCTGCGATCCCACCACACGTCCACCGGCATCGAAGCTTCTCGGCGCGCCCGGATCCCTTCTCCGCCCGTCGAGCCTCCGGTCTTGGTTTTGTGGCTCAACCAAGTAACCTAACGGTTTTCTGGTGAACCGCCGCAAACCCCGCGTGCAGACTCTGATTGTGATCCGCTACCCTACACCAGCTCCGATCGACGACTTCGTCTTGCTTTTCTTGCCACCATGCGGCCCGTACTTGACCCCGCTGGCCACCGGGTCCCTCAAGTCAGGCCTACTTGTCTCTCCACTCCTCGGAGGCCCCGCAAGGCATAGACCTTTCGCGCCCACTCTTCACCTGCACCAACACAATTCATGCTGCAACCTGCACCTGCAATACTCGGCCAAGAGTCAGTCCACTCCACGTTGTCAATCATTCATCAAAGCCAGGAGCGACCATTCACCGGTCCTCGGACGCTCCGGTCCTCACTTGTACCATATGCAATCCTCATGCAATCTACACAAACAACTGGACTTAGGGTTTTACTCTCTGAAGGCCCGAACCAGTATAAACTCGTCGTGTTCTCTGTGTTCCGCGTACACATGTGCGACCTTCGAGTTCTTAGCCTTAGATTCCGCCCCGCCGAACAACTAAACCACTGGGATTAGCACCCCCGTGGGCTGTCTAGATCTCACCATCTAACAGTTGGCGTGCCAGGTAGGGGAGGAGTCAAGATTCTTCGTGCAACTCGATGGCTTTGATCAACGGCGTCATCTTCCCGGAGAGCATGGCGAACTTCCTCGCTAATCCTGTCGACATCTGCTTTGGCTCGATACCGGCAAAATCCACCACTCCAGCTGCCTACCTCATCATCGAAGGTAACGCGGTCACCACTGACCAGCAGATCGAAACAGATCTGTCGTCAGAACTTAGCACCTCCCCGCAACGTGCTCATGTCAGAAAAAGAAGATGATTGGCGCAAGCCCTTCGTAGACTTTATACTCGACCAGCTCGTCCCTGACGACAAAGTAGAAAGAGAGCGTATCACATGGCGAAGTGCTAACTACGTCCTGATTGGCACCGACCCACACAGAAAAGCCGCCTCTACTGCCGTCTTGATGAAGTGCATCTTAAGATCAGAAGGTCTACAACTCCTAGCTGAAATCCACAGCGGCGAATGTGGCTGTCACGCGGCATCCATCAACCTGGTCGGCAAAGCATAGCGATCTGGATTCTATTGGCCCACGTCCATGACCGACGCTAAAGACCTCATTAATAGGTGCAAAGGATGCCAGTTCTTTGCCAAACAATAGCACCTGCTAGCTCAGGTCCTGCGTACCATCCCTCCATCATGGCCCTTCGCCATGTGGGGCCTTGATGCTATAGGACCGTTTCGTACGGCCCCAGGCGGCTATAAACACATCCTGGTTGTCGTCGACAAATTCGCCAAGTGGATCAAAGTCCGACCTATTGCGAAAGTAACATCAGTAGAAGCTAAAAAGTTCATCAGAGATGTCATACACCGCTTCGGCGTGCCCAATAGGATCAAAACCGACCCGGGCAACGCTTTCACTGGCTCGGTCTTCTGGGACTTCTGCCAAGATAACACTATCGACGTTTACTACTCCTCAGTCGCCCACCCTAGGTGCAACGGCCTGGCCGAACGAGCCAACGGCATGGTCCTCCAGCCTCTCAACGATTGCATCTACAACGACGTCTCCAACTACGCCACCAGATGGCTAGCCAAGCTACTGCATGTGATTTGGGGTCTAAGGACTCAAGTCAGCTTTTCACCCTTCTTTCTGGTCTACAGATCAGAAGCCGTGCTACCTTCCGACGTTGCTTTTTGAGGAGGGAGAGGTCGAACAAACACATCGTGTCGACCTCGACAGCCTCGATGAACAGAGACTTGCTACAGTCATGAGATAATCTCGTCATGATCAACAACTTCGACGCTATCATGACCGCAACGTCAAGGAAACCTCCTTTAACGTTGGCGACCTCATCCTCAGGCGCATCTAGAAGACCGATGGCATGCACAAGCTCTCTTCCCCTTGGGAGGGACCTTTCATCAACACTGAAGTTGTCAGCCCATCGACTTACCGCCTACAATGGGGCGACGGTCAAGGAGTGCCAAACCCTTGAAACGTGGAGCATCTTCGACAATTCTATCAATAGAATAGTTATTTTCCAGCTATGTATTTCTGTTCTCTGTACATTTTCAGATTAAATAAATAAATGTTACTTCAAGCAGTCATCTGCTATGTGTTGAGCACTACCTTCTCCCCTACCATGTCGCAAAACCCTCCCCCTCGACATGCTCGATGGCTTGGCTACAGCCAATACATGGGTTACAAAACTTGAGGGCCATGCCTACTCTTCCCCCTCGACATGCTCGAGGGCTTGGCTAAAAGCCAACCTAAGGGTCATACGACCTGAGGAAGACTACCCCTAAAGAACACAAAAGCCTTCTGTTGCCGCGTAGCATGCTTGGTCGAAAAAGGTCACCAGACCTGAGCCCTAGGCTCCATCCTCGCGCGCCGACCTCACGTAAGCCCGCACGCTGAGCTGTGGAGGTCGGTAAGCCAGCCTCTCCGTGAGTAGTGGTTAGCGAGGCAAGAAGCAAGACATCATTATCTACAAGACTACTAAGCTCGCACAAACACAAGGCAAAGTGCTTCATTAGAGTTCAACAAAATATTTATCTTACGAGACTCGTTTACAAAACACGGAGGTGGGGAAGGTACAACTCCTACTTAAAGACTATGCTTCGCCGTCATCACCTTCATAATCCAGATTGTCCATCAGCTCGGTGGCGGCGTCTTGTACCTCCAGCTCCAGGGCTGCGAGGTCCTTCTCAGCATCAGGACCAGCCTTGACCTTGGCCATGTTGACGTCGGGGTAGTGAGACTTAACTCTCACCAATGCGTCTGTAGCCGCCACCAAGCTTGTCACCTTTAGCAGAGTCAAAAGCCTGTTCGGTGTATCTATAAGGTGGTCCACGATGAATTTCGCTTCTCCTCCTTTAGCAGGCACAGCTATGCAATCCATTGCATAGCTGGTAGCAACCTTCAGGTCATTCAGTTCCACCTCGTACCCTACAATGGTTACTTGGTTTTTCTGCAACGCCTTGAAGACAGCCTCGAACTCGACCTCAAGGCCCCGACGAGCTCCTGTCTCATAAGCCAGCTTTTGAGATACAACATACTCACTGTCGTCAGCTTCGTTCATCACCCACTTGAGCTCTTCGCCCCCAGCCTCGGACTCCTGGAGCCTCACCTCCAGGCTCCGAACCTTCTCCTTGGTATTCTTCAAGGAAGTGTCGAGCTCCTCCTCACGGTTGCGAAAGTCTACGAAATAACACAAGTCAGCGCGCCATAAAAACAGCCCTCACGACAAGATCATCAATACGACGACTCGACCTACCAATTGACAATGTGTTGAACTGCGCAGTTGCCTCTGTGGCCTTGCGCTTTTTCTCGGCAAGCTCGTCCTCAAACTTCTTCTTTTCGACGGCCGCGGCCTCACGGACCTGTTTGAGCTCCTACTCAAAGTCAGTGATCCGTTGCTCCCTCTCCGTTGCATTCCTTAGCAGGTTGACCCGGCTAAGGACTGCAACGATACAAGCAAACTCGTTAGCAGCACTCCGACAAAACATCAACAGGAAAACTATGTCGAAAAAGCAAACTTACCATCAATGCCTGGTTGATGGTCACAATGCTGGTCCATAGGGCCTGCATGTCCTCGTTGTCTTCAAAAATATCATCCTTCCAAGGGGTGCCATTCCAATTAATTTCCCGTCGCGGTAACCTCGGACTCAAAGAAGAAGATTCGGGTATCTGTTCGCCAGATGTCCCGGGACCTCTTAGCGCCTAATCAATCTGAGGCTAATCCTTCATCAGGTCCTCACCCCCAGCAGGCCTTGCACTGATCGGGGAGACATCAATAATTCTTGGGGAGGTCATCACCCCGACATCCCCAACTGAAGCCCCTTCCACCGCTTCAACAGTGCGAGGAGGGCTCGCCGCCCTTGTGTCCTCAATCGGCGGAGAAGCCGCCCTACTCTCAGCTGCTCCCCGCGGCGGAGTGGCTGTCTGCGCATCATCAGCAAGAGTCTCCCCCACAACCTTCAGGTTAGCCGACCTTATTCGAGATGGAGAAGCCGGGGCGACCAGGTCATCCTGTGGCACCACCGCCTGCCTGCAAGGCAACGTCACGTCAAAAACAAGCATTCCACTGCAAGCCAAAAAGATAGAGTCTTCAAGATTTTACCTCGAAGAAACCGGAATTCGAAGCTTCGGCCTAAAAGGCCGAGGCTTAAGCCCTGCATGCATCTTTGCCTGCATGGCCGCAGCAGTCCGCTGTGCCTCCAACCCACGACGCAGAGCATCCTCTGACGTCTTCTCCACCAATTCCTGCTACCTCTTGGCAGCAGGACTTTCTGGTCTCCTCACCGGCCGAGTCGCCTCAACTGGTGGCTCCTCGACAGCCTCATCCTCCTCCTCCTCTTCCGATTCGACCTCCCTCGATTAGGGTGTCGGAATCGTTGGCGTTACAACCGCCGGAGGGGAAGTTGCCTTCATGTTCCTCTTCTTCTTCTTTTCTTCGGCCTTCACCACAGAAACGGCAGCAGCAACAGCTGAAGCTGATTGCTTCCCCACCGCCGACCTAGTCCAGCGCCGGGACTTCGCGGCGCCGGCAGCATCCGAGCCTGTCCCGACATCACCATCTCCGGCCTCATTGCCGGTGTCCTCGTCAGCCTCCACCGACGAGTAGGACTTATAAAACTCCAGCAGACGACCTGCTGGAGGCTTATACTTATCCGAACTAAGTTTCCTCTGGTGCTGCTCGCCCTCAGGAAGAGGCGCGGGACACCACATCTCAACCTCGCGCTCCTGCAAACAAACGATCAAGAAGTTTACACGACCTAAATACAACAACAAGCAAGGTAAAACGACCAAAGGGTAGATCTCAGGATCTTACGGGATCAGCCGACCTCTTCATCGAGTGTGCCTTAGGGCAGTTCTTCACCTTCACTTTCCCAGAGTACATCTGGGACACTCTGGCTGCCATCTCCTCCTTGGAGACCTTGCGGTTAACTTCACGCGTGGGGTCCGACTGCCCCCAGTACTAATACGCCGGGTGAACCCGATCCTTGATCAACTGGATCATCCGCCGGCGAAATGACCTAGCGACTGCAGCTCCCGTCACCCCAGTCTCTTCATGTCGTTGACAAGCTCTATGACCCCCTGAGGTCCCCGAGATCACGGGATGACAACCCTAAATCCCACTCATTTATCTTCACTGGCTTATGACCAGTACGACGTGGAAGCCCAGGAAGCTGATATACAATATAGAACCATTCCGACCACCACCTAGCAGTGTTATCAGGGAGATCGGTGTCTATCCACTCCGCCTTGAGGCCTGACCTCAAGGTAAACATTACAGCCCCCACTGGCCCCGACCTCTTGCTAGTGCTCTTCACACAAAATAAGTACCTCTATAACAAGAAGTGAGGCGATATCCTGAGATACGCCCCACAAAAATGAATAAAGGTCGACACTACAGTTATGGAGTTAGGGACAAGATGTACTAGCTCCAAGTTGTAGTAGTACAGCAAGCCCCGGAAGAAATCCCCCACGGGGAGGTTGAAGCCACACTCGAAGAAGGACGCAAAGACAACCTGCTCCTTCACGTCCTCGCTTGGGAACTGCTCCCTAGCCGCTGCCCTCCACTCAACCTCCGCCTTTTGCTAGAGCAGCCCGCGGTCCACCAAAGCATGAATCTTTGCCTCGGTCATCGTCGACTGAACCCACGTTGTCTGCGGGTCCGGGATGGAAGCTGCCTCCGCCACCATTCCGCTGCTAGGGTTTCCGCTGGATCTAATGTTGCAGAGGGTCTTGACGCGCATGCGCAAGAGGAGCACGATGCGGGGCGGCAGTGCTAGTGTGTGGCTGGATGGAGCTGGAGGTTGGATGGGCGCGCTCGCGCGAGAGCAAGGCGGTTGCAAGGTCGCAACAAAGCTACGGCGGCGGGTAAGCGATGGGAGTGGAAGCGAGAGCGACGCGAGGGAGAAGAAAGGGGAATGGGGTCAACCCCGACCCGGGCTGCCCTATTTATAGGGGGGTCCACCAAATCTGCTTGTTGCGGTTCCTTCCACTGTACAACACGCCTCAACGGCTCTATTCCGACATGTTCGCGAGAAGAATAAGGCGGATTTTCGCTAACGGACTAAAGCCACGACCTAAATTCTGAGTTTAGGTGGTCAACTAAACACCAAGCCAACATCAGTTCGTCCTGATTGCAAACAAGTTTTATAAGCCCCCACGTCACATTAATTTAGGTCTTTGACAGATCATTTTGTCAAACCGACCAAGTACATGATAGAAGAGAGCGAACATTACATGGACCATCCGAAGGTACACAAGTCGCCTTGGACCTCATTGGACCCAGAACCTGACATACAAGATAAACATACTACGAGGCCTGCCCCTCCCAGAGCAATCACCACGACCTACTTTACCGAAGTAAAGCACGCCGCGAGATTTCTCCTAGCACCAGGACCACGATGATAGCCTTGTAGGGGACAGCTACAGGACTGCACGCAACCTAAGGCATGCTCAGCCCCAACTATTGGAATGGAGACACGAGCTTGCTCTTCAGCGTGGGATTCCAAGTCCTAGTGAGCAACCGATGCTCACCAGCAATGTCCTCCTATAGCCCAGCTCAAACAACATTACCTCCAAACTCTACCTGATATCCCGCAGAGGCAAGGCTCAGAGGATGGAGATGTTTCCTGCACTTCACGAGAGTTCTCCTAGCTCCAAGTTTCTACAAGTACAAGGCTCTACAATCTGGTGGACGAACACATGCCCACGGCATGGTGGGATTACTATTCTGTAGTTTCATAGCTCAACAATGCTCGGTGCTTGCCTCCTTCAGTTTCACGGTGCTATTTATAGCCAAAGCCGCACCCCGGGCAACTGGCGAAGTAATGACACTGTTACCACGTGATACTGAGACCTGCAGTCATGTGCACAATTAAAGGTGATGACTTCATTTCTCTGTCTCGCGATGTCCTTGTCGCTAGTGCATCAATGATGCCTGAGCCTTGCCGTAGAGGTCACATGGCTATAGTAGCTCTCTCGATCAGTGGACAATTTTTCATTTCCTGGGTGGCAAGAGAATCTCCGACCACTTTTGACTCGTGACCCTGCAGTCTACACTACACGACAAAACCTGACCCTGTGTCAGAAGGCCCAGTGCCTAACTTAGCCCCCTTTCACGACAACTTTACAACCTTCCTCCACAATTCGACGTCTTGAATTTTCACCCGCTAGGCTCTGCGTCCTTATGCACCCGCTATGACTCTGCATGTAAACAGACCTATTCCAATCAGCCTATATTTCTGTTTCCTGAGCAGAATGGTCATAGCTTCAATTGAAGATCTTCCGGGGTAGGCGTGCCACGCTGCTCCGCCAGATCCGTCTGGATTCCTGGAGATCAGTAGCACCTTGGAGATCAGAAGATTCACTTCTACGATTTCGTCAGGCCCCCGTGGTCGGTATGCCTATTGCTGAGGTCGTCAATACCCAGGCAAATTGGCTCCGCTGGATGGCCGGCAGCTATGTTGGCCATTTGGGCACCAAAAATGACCTCCTTGAGGTTGGCGTGCCATAATACTTAGGTCTTGCAATACCTCGGTATGTTCACGGCCCTGCCAAACTAGTTGGGTGCCCTAGATGCGTGACCTTCCGAGGTCGGTGTGCTTTTGTAAGCCCTGCCAGCCTGCTCTGGACACCCAAGATTTTACGTCGGGAATGAAGGCCTCCCTGTAGGGTGCACGCCTAATGGCCCTTCCAAGTACTTGCTGGTGTTTGGACGCTTCCAATCTGAGACCTTCCTAAGGTCGACATGCCTCGAGTGGCTCTACCACACTCTTGCAGCTATGCAGGATATCTGGATGTCTCTACACTCTATATGTTCATGATCAACGGATTTTTGGCTTCATCATCGACCAACCCCGGACATCGCAATTTCAGTTACGACATCAACGACGACTTCTTCATTGGACGCACCATTTAAGATCCTACTGGGTATCCTTAGATACTGGCCATTGATGATTTGAGGCTTTTTTGAGGTCGGCGCACCTATAAGGCCTCCCTGAGGCTGGCCCTGCCAGACTCCTTGCAGCCATGCTTGGAGATCTAGGTGTCTCTACACTTCATTCGATCAAGACCACAAGCCAGTTTTCTTCTCTTTTTTGAGCATCAAACTAGCCATGTTGCCTGCTTCAATGCTCGGGGACTACTCTACGAGTGCGTCTCTGACACCCTCTTGTTTTCCTTGTCGTATTGACCTATTTGGAAACCTGTTTCTCATCACATCGTTACTCGACCTGCTTTTTCTTCTCTTTTTGGATCATCATACCGGCCATCCTGCCTGCCACGATGCTCAGATACTACTCCATGAGTGCATCTTCGATGCCCTCTGAAATTTTTCATCGTTGCTTCGATCTATTGGAAATCCGCTTCCTATAGGTCATCACTCGACCTTTCTTCGTTCTGCAAGACTACAGACAGGTTGTCTGCAAAGTTGACTTGTTCTTTTTTCTTTTTGACTGATGTGCATGCTATTTGACCTGTCGATAGCTCTACAACTTCGTCATGACCTTTCTAAGGTCGCTGCGCCTACACCTCGCTTGGGGGCTTGTGAGACATGGGTACCCCTGGGTCCCCACCGACCAGGCTCACGGCCGTCCCCGACAAGTGGGTCCGGCCTACTAAAAGACCCGCCGACCTGTCAGTGGGCCCAACTGACCTAGTTGGTGGCCGACGCGACCTCATGAAGACCTTCCAGAAGATTCCCCAAACGACCTCATTCAGAACGACCTCAAGACTTGGCATACATGACAAGACCTCGGTGGATTTCGCCCAAAGAAGATCGATGGGATATGGCAAGATGTGTAACGTATACTTATGTCTCCTGGTCGTAACCGACCAGGAGTCTGGGAACCGACCTCATCCGCTGGCCAATATAAGGCGGACGGGGCAACCCCTTATACCATACGCAATCCTCAAGCAATCTACACCGACAACTGGATGTAGGGTTTTGCTCTCCGGAGGCCCGAACCAGTATAAACTTGCCGTGTTCTCAGTGTTCCGCGTACTCGTGTGTGACCTTCGAGTTCTTAGCCTTAGATTCTGCCCCGCCAAACAACTAAACCACTAGGTTTAGCACCCCCGTGGGCTGTCTAGATCTCACCATCTGACAGTAAGTGACAAGTAGCTCTCAAGCGTGTTGCTCTTGTTCAATCGCTCGGGTTCAATTTTCTTTCTGTATCCCAGTTGTTGGATGAGGGTTTGAGGTGTTGTTTCGTCCTGGTGGTTCTCGAATTTTGGATTCTCGAATGGACCTGGTTTGCATGGTCATTCCCAACAAAATTTTCGAGCGGATTTTTCTCAGTCTTCTGTGTGGCTTGTTGCTTTTTTGGCTAGTTCTTCGAGTGAGTTGCGGAAGTGGCATATGAAGTTGGGTCACTTAAGCTTTAACCTTTTGTCTTGCTTGTGTAAGCTCAATTTGGTCCGAGGATTACCACGGTAAAGGTTTGAGAAAGAGTTGGTGTGTGCGCCGTGTAGGCATGCAAAGATGGTAGCCTCTTCCCGTCCACCCCTCACCGATGTGATGACGGAGCATCCATGCGAGTTGCTCCATATGGACCTTGTTGGCCCAGCTCGTGTGTGATCTGTGGGTGGGAAGTGGTATGTCCTAGTTGTGGCGGACGACTACTCTCGGTATGCTTGGGTTTCCTTTTTGGAGGAAAAAGGGGAGACATTTGGTTTTGTTCGAGATCTTGTCTTGAGGTTGAAGAACGAGAGGCACAAAGATGCCATACGAGCGATCCATAGTGACAATGGCTTGGAATTTAAAAACTCTCGCTTTGAAACCTTTTGCCATGACTTGGGTCTTGAAGACCAGTTCTCGAGTTTGTATATGCCTCCCCAGAATGGCATGGTAGAAAGGAAAAATAGAACTATGTGTGAGATGGATCGGATGATGCTCGATGAGCATAGGACTCTGAGATGGTTCTGGGCTAAGGCTGTCAATATTGCGTGCACGGTAGAACCCCCAAGGTGAGTCACTTTTATGTCTTTGGCTGCAAATGCTTCATCCATAAGAAGGTAAGAGTTTGGACAAGTTCGAGGCTAGGTCTGTCGATGGCATTTTCTTTGGTTACGTGTGTCATTCTAGAGCCTTTCAGGTGCTCAATCTTGAAACTAACCAAACCGTGGAGACTTGCGAGGTTACCTTCGACGAGACACAGCCACGTAGCTCTCTGGTCTTTGATTGTGCAGGTGATGATGAACTTGGCAAGGAGATCTTTCAAGAGAAAGAGAATAAACATGGAGATTATGAAGATGGTGGTGTGGTGACGCGGCTAAGCATGTACCTAGTACTTCGACTACGATCGAGAACGGGCCCTCTCGTACACGTACAACGACACACTGAGATCAAGGAGAAGTTGTTGCTGAGGGGGAGGTAGCTTCAAGGCGAGAACATCCCCGGTGAGTACAAGTGGATCACCTAGCTTTGAGGACCATCGGGGACATCAACGAACGCACTACACGGTCGAGGTTTCAAAACAACTCTCATTATGCCCATGCTGCTTTTGTTGCTACTTTTGAGCCAAAAGACATTGGACATGCGCTTTCTGATCACAATTGGGTAAATTCTATGCATGAGGTGTTGGAGAATTTTGAAAGAAACCAAGTGTGGGAGTTAGTGGAGCCTCAACCAGGTTGTAAGCCGATTGGGACAAAATGGGTGTGGAAAACAAAGAGGGAGAGAAAAGAGGAGTGGTGCGAAACAAGATGAGGTTGGTAGCACAAGGTGCCCTTAACACGGGGGTGTTAATCCTTGTGGTTTAGTTGTTCGGTGGGGAGATCGGGAGCTAAGAACGCGATGGTTATGCTAGTGTAGCACACGGAAATTACGGCAAAACACAAGGACAAGGCGATTTTATATTGGTTCGTGCCTCCAGAGAGTAAAACCCTACGTCCAGTTCTTCGGTTTGTATTTCTTCGATCTCAGGTGGAGGTGTGAAGGACCGATATGGCGAACCAGAGAGGGGGGAGTGAATGGGAGCTGATAAAAATTCTTCTCGAAGGAGATGAAGACTCCAACAAGACGAACACGACTTCCAACACACGTCTCCGACTCACTACCTAAGTTGGCCAAGCCCACGTAGCCACTGGAGTGCCACTGGACCTAGGAACCAACGAACAACCTTCCGAGCCAAAACACACCAACACGCACAGCGGAAACTTGCACGACTTGCTGCCTGTGCTGCACCGGTCAGACCGACGGCCTGCGCCGGTCAGACCGGTGACACCGGTGAGACCGGTGGACAGCGCTGGTCAGGCCGGTGGCTACAGAAGCAGCACAACAAGCGTTCCAGAGAGCCTCAGTGACTTCTCTAGGCCCTGGAACAAAAACACCCTCAAAACATAATCAGCACGGAAGGAAAACCCTACACAAAACCTAACAAAACAACTCCAAACAGACCAAGAACTGACCAACAACACCAAGACCCAAAGACACACGAGTCAAGCAGTTCACTCGAGGCAAATCCCACAAGTGACTCGCACCGGTTAGACTGGTCAAGAGCGCCGGTCAGACCGGTGTAGCCTGGGCAGCTCGGGATGAACAACACCCGCGGGTCAACTCCAAATTCAAACTTCGATCTCGCGAATCGCTCCACGGACTTGAACAATACTTTGGGGATAATAGGAACACCTCATGAGGAGTCCATAGCCATGATTTTGTCCACCAAAACTTGCCAAACCAAGAGGAATCGAAGAAATCCCGCCAAGAACTCGTCTAACCCTAGAACACCAAAAACCCCAAAATCGAGCCCCTTAACTCACGGATTTGGGAGGGGAATCACAGGCTAAAGAACCACGAAGGGTTCCCAAAAATTTCGCCCATCAAATCCCCAAGAGCAAGGTCCCGAAAACACCACAAGAAAACCACCAAGAGAGGGCTCCGAAAATCACCACCAATAACAACCGGGAACAACACAACAAAGCCTTGAGGAACCACGCCGAATCATCTATACATACCAAGGAGGTTCATACAAGATCTAGCTTGCCGCCCGATCATCCAACCCTCTCACAAAATCTCACCATGAAGCTCTCAAGCTAGTCCTATAGAAGTCCTAAGAAAATAGGAAGGGAAAATAGGAAAACAAATGAACTAGGGTTCCAAGAGATGGCTGCCATCCTCTCACCTCTTGGGCTATATAGGAGGCAACCGAAAGTCTAAAATACATTTACTTAACAACTAGGGATACAAGCCCCTCATGGGCGGTTTTGGAAGTCTTCAGGTTTTCTCCATCAGACGGATGCCCGGCGACCGCAACCTGCTTAGCCTCAACGCAAGCCTTGCGATCGCGACGCATGTCCTCCGCTTCGAAGATTTCAGACTGCGTCGTCGCACACCGGTCAGACCGGTGCTCCTCACCGGTCAGACCGGCCAGACCCACCGGTCAGACCGATCTGGCGCTGCTGCAGCACCGTCTTCGGTTCTTCAGTCTTGGCTTTGTGGATCAACCAAGGAACCCAGTGGCTTTTTGATGAACCATTGGAAACCCCGCGAACTCGGTGTAGCCTCCGCCAATCTCCACTCCTGACTCGGCTGCCATGTAGTCCCGGCTCGACCTTGGTTTTGAGGCTCAACAAAGAAACCGTCCATGATTTCATCTTGCTGTTCATGCTACCATGCGGCCCGCACTTGACACCGCTGGCCACCGGGTCCCTCGAATGAAGCCTACTTGTCTTCTCCACACCTAGAGGCCTCACCAGCGACGACCTTTCGCGCTTGTTCTTCACTTGCACCAACACCAGTCAAGCCGCAACCTGCATCTGCAATACTTAGTCAAGAATCAGTCCACACAGCATTGTCAATCACTCATCACACAAGGAAGCGACCATCCACTGGTCCTCGAACCACACATGGTCCTCAATCTCCCCCTTGATGTGTGCATTGACAACACCCACATAAAGAACAAGAGAGATAAGAACAAGAAAAGAAACGAATAAAAAGAAACTCCAACAAGCGATCGAAAGCTAGACAAAGGCAAAGAGCAAGATCACTTGAAGAAGACAAGTCTCGGACCCCTTAGGCAAGGGCAACGGCTCGACACATCCGAGGCAAAACTATGCTCAAGCAAAGAACGCAAACCACCAAACCAAAACCCGAAAAACCACAAAGAGCTCCCCCTGCACACATGCAAGCTCCCCTGAACCAATGCATTCCCCTGAACCAATGCAACTCCCCCTGGACGAATGCGTGCAAACCACTTGAAGAAAACAGAGCAGCTGCATCAGCTCAGCTCTGGCCGGTCAGAACGGTTACCACCATCGGTCAGACCGGTACCCAACATATGACCAGGGCCAGCACTCTGACCGGTCAGACCGGTGACCTTGACCGGTCAGACTGGTGCACACCAGAGCCCAGAAATGGCTCGAAACCACCTGAAAACCTTCTAAATGCATCCAGCAAGCCATTTCAACCTCAAACTTCTCCCCCTTGTTGGCAATGCATGAATCAAGCCAAAAATGCAAAACTTTCAACCTAGAGCTTCTCAAATAGACAAAATTCAACAAAGGATGCTACACATGTCCAAATAAGCAAGTTAGATACTCTATAGCTTCTTATCGATCTCGACTACATGATCACCAAGTTTCATAACCATTAGACGAAGCTAAGATGGATATGGGCAATTTTGCAAAAAATTTGCCTCTCATGAGCAAAGTCCTAAACATGATCAAAACATATCAAAATGGCAAAGCCACACAAACTTCATGCTAGGACAGCCATTCCAATCATAAGACCATCACAAACACCCACAAGCACCTCATGTCATGTAAAGCCACCGAGCCATGTGCCTACTTCTATGTATGAGACTTCTCATTGGTAGGCATCATGCAACGGTTTAGCACCCAAAGCAAATTAAATTCAGCACACATGACATGGGAGCACATTTTCCAAGTATTTTACATTTCATTTTCAGATTCATATTTGGTACATGAAATGTCTTTGCGACAAAAAGGAACTTATGCCCCTCCACAAGATAAAACAAGAGGGCTAAATATTCATGATGGCAAATGAGCCTTTGGCCCCATATGATCAATAAACTAGCTATCCAACCACAAATTAAGCATAACCAAGCCACTAAAACATGTCAAGATCATATAAAAGCATTTACACATGAGAGAGCATACATGTGACAATTTTCCAAAAAATATCCATCAACCATGGATGATAAATCAAGATCATCAAGAGCTAAGCCAAACTAACCATAGCATACCAAACAAGCTCACAAAGACATAAATAGCATTCCATGGTGAATAATGTATATCGGAGAAGCTTTTCCTATCCAATGCGTATGATACAAAATGCATGCAATCTAAGATACAAGGATGCCTATACATCATGTTACATATGCCATGCCAAATGCAAGAAATGCACAAAGGAAAGCTATGCATATGCTACAAAGGAGCTCCCACACACCCAACTCAAGAAATAAAACACACACCAAGCTCCCCCCCGCAAATGAGTGAAAGTTGCTTGATCTAGGGGTTTGGTGAAAATATCGGCTAGTTGGTCATGTGTGGGTACATGGATCAAAGCTATCTTTCCTTTCTATACGTTGTCTCTCAGAAAATGATACCTCACTTCTATGTGTTTGGTTTTGGAATGGAGCACTGGGTTCTTTGCAACGCTTAAGGCACTGGTGCTGTCACATTGAAGTGGGACATGGGTATACTCCTCACCAAAGTCACTCATGGTGTATGTGATCCAAAGGAGCTGAGAGCAACAACTATCAGCGGCAACATACTCTCCCTCGGTAGTGGATTGAGCAACACTTGACTGTTTGCGGGAAGACCAAGATGATAAGGACATGACACTCATGCATATGACCATGATTGGTACATGGAAGGGAGTAGAAGAAGTCCAACAAGGGTTTCCAAATCAAGATGGAGGTCCAAGGTTGATCCGGTTCGAGTCCTCGAGGTGGGGGCCAAAAGCAATTCAAGTTCGAGTCCAGTTCAGAGTCGAGGAGCAGTGCGCAATAAAACAGACGACCAGGTCGCATACGGAGTCGGTTTTGGACGTTCTATATATGGTTGGAAGCAGAATTTCATAGAGCTTCCAATGACACCAGTCTCATGCCAAAATTCGTCCCGAGTCAATGGTAAACGTCGAAACAAGTTGACGTACAGAATCTGCCAAAGTATTGTGTCGACAGTTTGGTTGGGCCTTCGGCCCAAGTTGGGGGCGCCCCACCCCTGGTCACCCCCAACCCTAGGACACCCCGTCTCTTATATTTTCAGTAGCCACTGCCTTAGAAACTTGAGTTTGAATTATTTGTTAGCCTTAGCTACAACCGAACAGCCGCCATCGTGCCGCCGTCGTGTAATTCAGACTCCACCTTCGAGTGATATTAAGATTGCTCGCCTCAGATTCTTGTTCGTTCTTCGATTGCGCGCAGGAATTGATCTTCGTGATCAGCCTGATCTTGCGCCAGCAAGGTCGGTAACCATCGGGAGTTGGTTCAGCGATTGCATTGGCGCTTCGAGTCTCGCTCGTCGTAGTCGGATCGTGAGGGTGAACAACCACCAAATCGGATTTATCTCCACTCACCGAAAGATCGGGCACTCCCCCTCTATCAAGTGGTATCAGCTTTCCAGGTTTATCGGTGAGTTTATCGAGTGTTTTTATTTCCTATAGTCCAAAAAAACCATACAAAAATTTGTTCTAGGTTAGATCCTTGTCCCAGCAGCCTGTTTTAGCCTCGCACTTTCATTCAATAATTTGCTTTGTTGAGTTTGTGTGCTTTTTCGTTCAATTGTTGCAGGTTACTTAACTTCTGTCATTTGTTTTTTTCTTATTATCTTTTAACCCTAGCCGCCCACCACCATCACCTACCGCCGCCATACCCCGTCATTCCTGATCGCGCGCGGTGTGGTTTCCCCGTGCGCCCCTTCCCGTTTCCTGCCGTGAGTTTCTTTTGGAAAGAAAAAAAACAGTAAAAAAATATCCAGAAGGAACAGGACCTGATCCTCCTCACGTGCACACCGAGATACTTCCTTTTTTTTCCACGGCGAACACCTCTCGCACCAAGCGGCCTTACGTGAAAAAAAAGGACACCAGTCCGCGGCAAAAAAAAACAGTCCGTGAAAAAAAGAAACGAAAGAAAAAAAGAAAAAAAGATCCAATCGGGAGTAGGAATTGTCGATGCGAAATCCTCGGAGACGCTTGGAAACGAGCGCGAAGACATACCGAGAATTGGATGTCCGGCCTCGTCGCCGTCAAGTAGAGGAGTGACCCGATCATGCTCCGGTACTCCTTCTGGTCCACGTGTTCACCTTCCTCATCCGCATCAAGAGCTGTAGTCGTACTCATCGGCGTCATCATAACCTTGGAATCCTCCATCTTGAACTTCCGCACAATGTCCTTGGTGTACTTAGCTTGGTGCACAAATGTTCCTTCCTTCAATTGCTTGATTTGTAGCCTGAGGAAGAACTGCAACTCACCCATCATGCTCATCACAAATTCCTTGCTCATATCCTCTACAAACCTTGCCACAAGAGAGTTAGACGAGCCACCAAAGACAATATTATCCATGTACACCTGTACAATCAGGATATCTCTGCCCTGCCTAAGTAGAAACAAGGTCTGATCGACCTTCCCCATCTCAAAACCTCTCTCAAACAAGAACCCCCTCAACCTACCATACCAAGCTCTAGGCGCCTGCTTCAACCCATACAGTGCCTTCCTCAACTTGTACACCCGATGGGGGTACTTCTCACTCTCAAACCCCGGTGGTTGCCTCACACACACTTCTTCCTCCAACACACCATTCAGAAAAGCACTCTTCACATCCATTTGGTGCAACTTGAACCCTTTAGCCACGGAAAAGGCTAGAAGGATCCTAATCGCCTCCAAACGGGCTACGGGAGCAAAGGTCTCCTCGTAGTCAATCCCCTCCTTCTGACTGAACCCCTGAGCAACAAGCCTTGACTTGTTTCTCACCACTTCACCTTTCTCTCCCTCTTTGTTCTTCCACACCCACTTTATACCAATCGGCTTACACCCTGAGGGAGGGTCAACCAATTCCCAAACCTGATTCCTCTCAAAGTTCTCCATCTCCTCATGCATCGAATTAACCCAATTATGATCAGATAGTGCGTGTCCAATGTCTTTGGGCGCAAAGGTGGCAACAAATGCAGCATGAGCGAAATGAGAATTGTTTCGAACCCTCGACCATGTAGTACGTTCATTCATGTCGCCGATGATCCTTGAAGCTCGGTGATCCACTTGTACTCACCGGGGAGGTTCTTGCCTTGATGCTACCTCCCCCTCAACTGTAGTTTCTCCTCGATCTTGGTTTGTCGTCGTAGGTGTGGGAGAGGGTCCATCCACCACCGTAGTCAAAGTAGTAGGTACACGTTCAGCCGGGGGCACCACACCGCCATTGTCATCGTCTCCATGTTCATGCTCCTCCTCCTGAAAGATATCCTCGCCAAGCTCATCATCACCTGCACACTCAAAGACAAGCTGACTACGTGGCTGTGTCTTGTCGAAGATTACCTCGCAAGTCTCCACGATTTGGTTAGTTTCAAGATTGAGCACACGATATGCTCTAGAATGAGATGCATAACCAAAGAAAATACCATCGACCGACCTAGCCTCAAAGTTATCCAACTTCTTCCCTTTCTTCACAATAAAGCACTTGCAACCAAAGACAGGGAAGTGACTCACCTTGGGTGTGCGACCGTGCATCAACTCGTAGCATGTTTTCTTCTTATGCACTCTGAGGTAGATCTTGTTCGACACATAGCACGCGGTGTTCACCGCCTCAGCCCAGAACCTTCTCGGAGTCCTATGCTCATCAAGCATCCTCTGAGCCATCTCACACAAGGTCCTATTCTTCCTTTCCACAACACCATTTTGGGGAGGCGTATACGGACTCGAAAACTGGTGTTCAAGACCCAAGTCATGGCAAATGATTTCAAAATGAGAGTTTCTGAATTCTGAGCCATTATCACTGCGGATTGCTCGTATGGCATCTCCGTGCCTCTCGTTCCTCAACCTCAAGACAAGATCTCGAACAAAACCAAACGTCCCCCTTATCCTCGAGAAAGAACACCCACACATACCGAGAGTAGTCGTCCACCACAAGGACATACCACTTCCCACCCGCAGATCGCACACGAGCTGGGCCAACAAGGTCCATATGGACCAGCTCGCATGGACGCTCAGTCATCACAACGGTGAGAGGCGGGTGAGAAGAGGCTACCATCTTGGCATGCCTACACGAAGCACAAACCAACTCTTTCTCAAGCCTCAACCGTGGCAATCCTCGGACCAAATTGAGTTTACTCAAGCGAGACAAAAGGTCAAAGCTCAAGTGACCCAACTTCCTATGCCACTTCCACAACTCACTCGAAGAACCAGCCAAGAAGCAACGCTCCACACCAGAAGACTGAGAAAAATCAGCTCGAAACACCTGACCCTCGGGAACGACCATACAGACAAGGTCCCCTCGAGAATCCAAAATCCGAGAACCACCAGGCCGAAACAACACCTCAAAACCCTCATCCAACAGCTGGGCCACAGAAGGTAAATTGTATCCAAGCGATTGAATAAGAGCAACACGCCTGAGAGTGATCTTGTCACTCACCTTAATCTCACCTTCTGAAAGCACACGCCCACGCCCATTGTCCCCATAAGTGATGTACCTCCTTGTCACCACCGGGACGAGACTTGAGAACCACCCCTTGTATCCGGTCATATGCCTCGAGCAACCAGAGTCAATCAACCAAATATTATTCAAGTCTCCCACCTGAGATTCAAAAATGAGCACGTGAGTGAACAAACGACTCAGTACTGGGGTTAGTACCAAAAGAGTAAAACTAGTGCAGAGCCATTTGCTCGAAAGTGGGGTTAGCACAAACCAAACCATTTTTCCTACCAAAGCTACCTCCACGAACACCGCCACGCTAACCACCATGAGGAAACCAACCCTCTCTACCTGGAGGAGGACCAAAACCATAAAAGAAAGCACATGGACTCTCCCTCCTCTCCATCTCAAAGCTATGGATCCTCCTATCCCCGTATCCAGCACGAGGGGGAGAATGCCTAGCAAACTGACCTCCTGCAAACTCTCCAACCCAACCACCAGAACCACGACCTCCAGAACCAAACCTCGCACTTGTACGAGCACGAAACCCGAACCGCTGTCTCCGTCTGTCGGGCTCCGCACCGGTCCGACCGGTGCCCCTCGCCGTCCCCTCGACCGGTGTAGCCCGGCCACAAAGACCTCCAACAGCCTTTCGCTCACCCCAAGCCAGAACTGTCCTCACACTCGCCTTGGCCCTGGGCATCTGCACACGAGGCTCAAGTACACCATCGGAAGGGTGGTACTTGTCCTTGTTAGCCCACTCCTTCGCCATTCTCTCATCTCGCTTCCTTTTGAAGCAAAACTCATCCTTATGGCCATCTCTCCCACAATAGCCACAATTGAACCTCACAAGCTTAGGCTTAGGCTTGGGTTTGGGCTGCTCACTTGGTTTCTCTCCACTCGGCTTCTCTACCGGTTTCTCCTCACTAGCCTTCTCATTTTCCTTCCCAAAGAATACTTTCCCGGAAGTGCTCACAAACTTGATTGGCTTTTGGAAATCATTTGTTTGTAGGGAAAACACGGGTGGAGCTGGGGTTTTGTCTAGTCGGTTCCGAAGATGGTTAGGTTTAGGAGGGAAATCATTTTTGTGGTGGGTTTTTGGTGGCTCCAGGATATTCTCTCCACTTCCCTCACCAACCTTGTTTGCCCCAAGTCCCTCATGAGGACCATGTGTGGTTCGAGGACCGGTGGATGGTCGCTTCCTTGTGTGATGAGTGATTGACAACGTTGTGTGGACTGATTCTTGGCTAAGTATTGCAGGTGCAGGTTGCGGCTTGACTCGTGTTGGTGCAGGTGAAGAACAAGCGCGAAAGGTCGTCGCCGGTGAGGCCTCCGTGTGTGGAGAAGACAAGTAGGCTTTGTTCGAGGGACCCGGTGGCCGTGGGGTCAAGTGCGGGCCGCATGGTGGCATGAACAGCAAGATGAAGTCGTGGACGGTTTCTTGGTTGAGCCTCAAAACCAAGGTCGAGCCGGGACTACGTGGGAGCCAAGTCATGAGTGGAGATTGGCGGAGGCTACACCGAGTTCGCGGGGTTTCCGGTGGTTCACCAGAAAACCACTGGGTTCCTTGGTTGATCCACAAAGCCAAGACCAGAGAACCGAAGACGGAGGTGCAGCAGCACCGACCGGCCTCGACCGGGTGGGTCCGACCGGTCCGACCGGTGGGGGACCGGTCGGACCGGTGAGGAGCACCGGCCCGACCGGTGTGCGACGACGCAGCGATCCGAATCTTCGAAGCGGAGGACACGCGTCGGGATCGCATGGCTTGCGTCGAGGCTACGCAGGTGCGGTCGCCGGGCATCCGTCCGATGGTGAAGACATCAAGAATTCCAAATCCGCCCTTGAGGGGCTTGTATCCCTAGTTAGTAGAGAGGGGCATTTTAGACATTCGGTTGCCGCCTATATAACCCAAGAGGTGAGAGGTTGGCAGCCAACTCTTGGAACCCTAGCTCATTAGTTTTCCTATTTTCCACCTATTTTCTCTAGGTTTTCCTTAGGACTAGCAAGAGAGCTTCACGGAGAGATCTTGTAGAGAGGGATGGATGATCGGGCGGCTTGCTAGACCTTGTACGAACCTTTGTTTCATGTATAGATGATTCGGCGTGGTTCCTCAAGGTTTGGATGTGTTTTTCCGGGTTGTTCTTGGTGGTGATTTTCGGAGCCCTCTCTTCGTGATTTCTTTGGGGTGTTTTCGGGGCTTTTCTCTTGGGGATTTGATGGGGGAAATTTGTGGGAACCCTTCGTGGTTCTTTGGGCCGTGATTCCCCTCCCAAATCCGTGAGAAAAGGTGCTCGATTTTGGGGTTTCTTGAGTTCTTGGGTTGGAAGTGCTTTCGGCGGGATTTCTTCGATTCCTCCTTTTTGGACGAGATTTGGTGGGATTAAACTTGGCTATGAACTCCTCATGAGGTGTTCATGATATCCTCAAAGTCTTGTTCAAGTCCGTGGAGCGATTCGGGAGATCGAGATTTGGATTTGGGGGAGTTGACCCGCGGGTGCTGTTCATCCCGAGTCGCCCGTGCCACACCGGTCGACCGGGCTCTTGACCGGTCCGACCGGTGCAAGCCCTTGTGGGTTTTCGCTCGGGTGAGTGTCTTGGTGTGTTCTTTGTTGTCCCGTGGTGCCGCCGTTTCGAGTTTGGGTCCGTTTGGTGGTCGGTTGGCCTCGTTTGGTGCCTTGGGGGCTTTCCGCGCTACCATCGGTCCGACCGGTGTGTCTCACCGGTCCGACCGGTGTAGAGCCACTTAGTGGAAGTTGCTCGTGTTCACCGGCGGGGACCGGTCTGACCGGTGGTGCTCACCGGTCTGACCGGTGTGGGTCTGTAGACTCGGGGTTTGTTGTTCCGCCGCGTTCTCGAGTCGGAAGGCTGTGTGTGTTGGTTCCTAGGTCCAGTGGCACTCCAGTGGCTACGTGGGCTTGGCCAACTTGGGTAGTGAGTCGGAGACGTGTGTTGGAAGCCACGTTCGTCTTGTTGGAGTTCTCATCTCCATCGAGAAGAATTTTTATCGGCTCCCATTCACTCCCCCCTCTCTGGTTCGCCGTATCGGTCCTTCAAGTGGTATCAGAGCCGGTTCGGGTCTTTATTGACTCTAACCAGTCTAAGATCCAAGGATGGCGTACCAGGAACGGGGTTCGGGTCCTCCACACTTCGATGGCAAGAACTACCAGATGTGGAGCAAGCGGATGGGTGCGTTTCTCCGCGGAAAGGGTCAGATCCTTTGGGATGTCACGGTGGACACAGGATATGTCCAGCCGGTTGATTTCCTCGCTCCAGATCGAGGGGACGGCTTCGACGCCAACAATAAGGCGGTCGACTACTTGTTTCGTGCTTTGTGTCGGCCCGAGTTCGATCGGGTGCACACCGAGCACTTGGCTTGTAGGATTTGGGCGGTGTTGAAGGAGGCTCATGTTGGGAACGCCCGTGTTCGGTGCACGGTTGTATGCAACCTACCGAGAGAGTACGAGAACTTCACTCATCTCCCTAGTGAGTCCATCGATGCCTTGTTTCAGAGGTTCACGGTGGTGGTGAACAACATGAGGGCCAATGTGGACGTGCTCCCGTATGATGATCATGATAGAGCGGTCAAGCTCTTACACTCTTTGGATCGTACGATATGGAGCGGAAAGTTCGAGGCCATAGTCGAGTCGGAGCGGTACGATACTCTGACGGTGAACGAGCTGTTCTCGAAGCTCAAGTCGGCTGAGGTGGATAGGGGCATGACTGCCAAGCTCGAGGGACCGACTGATTCCCATAGTCTTGCCCTCGTTGGTGGTCCTAAAGGAAAGACTAACTCTAACCCATCCACCAGGATGTTCTCGTTTTCCTCTTTGATGTCTATGCCAGATGAGGAGTTTGATGACCTTGGAGAGGACGAGCTGGCGCTGTTGACGAGGCGGTTCGAGAGGCTGCACGAGAACCGCGTGAACATGAGGAGGAACACGAGGACTTGCTTCCGTGCGGCAAGCGGACACTTCGTCGCCGACCGCCCGAGAAGGCCGAGAACAAGGACGGCCTACAAGCACAAGCCGAGGAAGAACGACGACAAGTACCGTTCGAGGCGCGACCACAAGAGCAAGCACAAGAACAAGTACAAGGACGAGCGACGATCGAGGAAGAAGGAGGGCCGAGGCAAGGCCCGAGCGATGGTTGGAGCGAGCGACGTCGACTCCGAGCCCGCGTACTCCACCTCGAGCTCGAGCAAGCCGACGACGAGGGAGATCGCCGCAAGAACAAGAGGTCGTCCAAGAACCTGAGCGGGCTGAGCTGCTTCGCGAGAGACGGCTTCTGCACCATGGCGTTGAGCTCCGGCAGCAAGAAGAGCACACAGAGCGACTCGGACTGCGAGTCCGACGACGAGGTGCGTGATGAGCTTCCCCTTCTTGCGCCAGGAGAATGAGAGGCTTGGCTCTTTGCTTGATAATCGTGATGACATGCTTAGAGAGGCCAAGAAAATGAGGAAAGAGCTTAGGGCTTCACTCGAGGATGCTAGGACTAGAGTGGCTGAGCTAGAGACACAGGTGCTTGATAGCAAGCT
The DNA here is from genome assembly GCA_947561735.1 of Cenchrus americanus. NCBI lineage: Eukaryota > Viridiplantae > Streptophyta > Magnoliopsida > Poales > Poaceae > Cenchrus > Cenchrus americanus. The sequence continues at coordinate 149,663,953 of OX387241.1, forward strand.
TGAGATTGATTCGCTTAAGGCTAGCCCTGTTGTTTCTGATGAGAATGATTGTGCCGATTGCTCCATATTCCTTGCTGATCTTGCTTTGTTTAAGGAGAAGCATGCCTCCAAGTGTGAGGAACTAGATGTGCTTAGGGTTGAAGTGGCCGAGCTTAAGTCTAGACCCGCTTTGCTAGGTGCTTGCACTTCTTGCCCTGTTTTGCATGCTAAGATTGATGAGATGCATGCTTACACTAGTTCGCTCGAGGCTAAATTGAAGGAACCCATGCCTACATCTTGCTCTACCTGTGAAATGCATGCATTGAAAAATTTGGAGCTTGCACATTATGTTGATCGTTTGCAGGATGAGAATGATGATTTGAGGAAGTTGATGGGTTGGTTGTCTGGTCACGAGCCTCAGTTGAGGATGATGATCGAGGCCTTTAAGAGGCAAGATGGTGAGGGGCTTGGGGCAAACAAGGTTGGTGAGGGAAGTGGAGAGAATATCCCAGAGCCACCAAAAACCCACCACAAGAATGATTTCCCACCAAAACCTAACCATCTAAGGAACCGACTAGACACAACCCCAGCTCCACCCGTGTTCCCTACACCCACAAATGACCTACAAAAGCCTATCAAGTTTGTGAGCACTTCGGGGAAAGTGTTCTTTGGGAAGGAGAGTGAGAAGGCTAGTGGTGAGAAACCTGGGTGGAGGGTTTGAGTGGAGAGAAACCAAGTGAGCGACCACATCCCAAGCCAAAGCCTAAGCTTGTGAGGTTCCATTGTGGCTATTGTGGGAGAGATGGCCATAAGGAGGAGTTTTGCTTCAAGAGGAAGCGAGAGGAGAGAATGGAAAAGGAGTGGGCTAACAAGGACAAGTACCACCCTTCCGATGGTGTACTTGGGCCTCGTATGCAGATGCCCAGGGGCAAGGCGACTGTGAGGACAGTTCGGGCTTGGGGAGAGAAGAAGAGTGCAGGTGGTGCTGCTGCCCAGACCACACCGGTCAGACCGGTGTGGAGCACCGGTCGGACCGGTGCGGGCAGCAGGCGGACGGATGTTCGGGTTTCGAGCGCGTACAGGTGCGAGGGTTGTTTCTGGTGGTCGTGGTTCTGGTGGTTGGGCTGGAAAGGGTGCAGGTGGTCAGTTTGCTAGACGTTCTCCTCCTCGTGCTCAATACGGGGATTGGAGGAGTCGTGGAGTTGAGTTGGAGAGGAAGGACGTTCCACGGGCTTTCTTGCGTGGTTTTGGTCCTCCTCCGGGCGGGAGAGGGGTGGTTCCCTCGGGGTGGTTACCGTGGTGGTGTTCGTGGAGGTAGTTTTGGTAGGAGAGATGCTTTGGTTGGTGCTAACCCCACTTTCGAGCAAATGGCTCGGCACTTTGGTTTTCCTCTTTTGGTACTAACCCCGATCTTTGAGTCGTTTGTTCGCTCACGTGCCTATTTTTGAGTTTCGGGTGGGAGACTTGAAGAACATTTGGTTGATTGACTCCGGTTGCTCGAGGCATATGACCGGGAGACACGGGGGGTGGTTCTCAAGTCTCGTCCCGTGGTGACGAAGAGGTACATCACTTTTGGGGACAATGGGCGTGGGCGTGTGCTTTCGGAAGGTGAGATAAAAGTGAGTGACAAGATCACTCGAGGCGTGTTGCTCTTGTTCAATCGCTCGGGGTACAATTTGCTTTACGTGTCTCGGTTGTTGGATGAGGGTTTTGAGGTGTTGTTTCGGCTGGTGGTTCTCGGATTGTGGACTCTCGAGGGGACCTTGTTTGTATGGTCGTTCCCGAGGGTCAGGTGTTTCGTGCTGATTTTTCTCAGTCTTCGGGTGTTGAGCGTTGTTTCTTGGCTGGTTCTTCGAGTGAGTTGTGGAAGTGGCATAGGAAGTTGGGTCACTTGAGCTTTGACCTTTTGTCTCGCTTGAGTAAACTCAATTTGGTCCGAGGATTGCCACGGTCGAGGCTTGAGAAAGAGTTGGTTTGTGCGCCGTGTAGGCATGCCAAGATGGTAGCCTTTTCTCACCCGCCTCTCACCGATGTGATGACTGAGCGTCCATGCGAGCTGCTCCATATGGACCTTGTTGGCCCAGCTCGTGTGCGATCTGCGGGTGGGAAGTGGTATGTCCTTGTTGCGGTGGATGACTACTCTCGGTATGCGTGGGTGTTCTTTCTCGAGGATAAGGGGGAGACGTTTGGTTTTGTTCGAGATCTGGTCTTGATGTTGAGGAACGAGAGGCACGGAGATGCCATACGAGCAATCTGCAGTGATAATGGCTCGGAATTCAGAAACTCTCGTTTCAAAACCTTTTGCCATGACTTGGGTCTTGAGAACCAGTTTTCGAGTCTGTATACGCCTCCCCGGAATGGTGTTGTGGAAAGGAAGAACGGGACCTTGTGCGAGATGGCTCGGACGATGCTTGATGAGCATAGGACTCCGAGGAGGTATTGGGGTCAAGCGGTGAATACCGCATGCTATGTGTCGAACGGAATATACCTCGAGTGCACAAGAAGAAGACATGCTATGAGTTGATGCATGGTCGCACACCCAAGGTGAGTCACTTCCATGTCTTTGGTTGCAAGTGTTTCATTCGAAGAAAGGCGGGGAAGTTGGATAAGTTTGAGGCTAGGTCTGTCGATGGCATTTTCTTTGGTTATGCATCTCATTCTAGAGTATATCGTGTGCTCAATCTTGAAACTAACCAAATCGTGGAGACTTGCGAGGTAACCTTCGACGAGACAGAGCCACGTAGTCAGCTTGTCTTTGAGTGTGCAGGTGATGATGAGCTTGGCGAGGAGATCTTTCAGGAGGAGGAGCATGAACATGGTGATGATGAGGATGGTGGTGCGGTGCCCCCGGCTGAACATGTACCCACTACTTCGACTACGATGATGGATGGACCCTCTGCTACACCTACGACGACAAATCAAGAACGAGGAGAAGCTGATGTTGAGGGGGAGGTAGCTTCGAGGCGAGAACCTCCCCGGCGAGTTCAAGTGGATCACCCAGCTTCGAGGATCATCGGCGACATGAATGAACGCACTACACGGTCGAGGGTTCGAAACAATTCCCATTTCGCTCATGCTGCATTTGTTGCTTCTTTCGAGCCCAAAGACATTGGACACGCACTATCTGATCACAATTGGGTTAACTCGATGCATGAGGAGTTGGAGAACTTTGAGAGGAATCAGGTGTGGGAGTTGGTTGACCCTCCCCCAGGGTGTAAGCCGATTGGTACCAAGTGGGTGTGGAAAAACAAAGAGGGAGAGAAGGGTGAGGTTGTGAGGAACAAGTCGAGACTTGTTGCCCAGGGGTTCAGTCAGAAGGAGGGGATTGACTACGAGGAGACCTTTGCTCCCGTAGCCCGTTTGGAGGCGATTAGGATCCTTCTAGCGTTTTCTGTGGCTAAAGGGTTCAAGTTGCACCAAATGGATGTGAAGAGTGCTTTTCTCGAATGGTGTGCTTGGAGGAAGAAGTGTATGTGAGGCGACCTCCGGGGTTTGAGAGTGAGAGGTACCCCCACCGGGTGTACAAGTTGAGGAAGGCGCCGTATGGGTTGAAGCGGGCGCCTAGAGCTTGGTATGGCAGGTTGAGGGGGTTCTTGTTTGAGAGAGGTTTTGAGATGGGGAAGGTCGATCAGACCTTGTTTTTGCCGAGGCGGGCGAGATATCCTGATTGTGCAGGTATACGTGGATGACATTGTCTTTGGTGGCTCGTCTAACTCTCTTGTTGCGAGGTTTGCGGATGATATGAGCGGGGAGTTCGAGATGAGCATGATGGGTGAGTTGCGGTTCTTTCTCGGGCTACAAATCAAGCAATCAAAGGAAGGAACATTTGTGCACCGGAGCTAAGTACACCAAGGACATTGTGAGGAAGTTCAAGATGGAGGACTCCAAGGCTATGACGACGCCGATGAGTACGACTACGGCTCTTGATGCGGATGAGGAAGGTGAACATGTGGACCAGAAGGAGTACCGGAGCATGATCGGGTCACTCCTCTACTTGACGGCGACGAGGCCGGACATACAGTTCTCAGTGTGTCTGTGCGCTCGTTTTCAAGCGTCTCCGAGGACTTCGCATCGACAAGCAGTGAAGAGAATTTTCAGGTACTTGCGTCACACTCCCGACTTCGGCCTTTGGTACTCCGCGTCCTCTTCTTTGGCGCTTCATGGTTTTTCGGACGCGGATTTTGCCGGGTGTCGGTTGGATAGGAAGTCCACTTACCGGGACTTGCCGCTTTTTGGGTTCTTCGTTGGTGTCTTGGTCTTCTCGTAAGCGGTCGAGTGTTGCTCAATCCACGACCGAGGCCGAGTATGTTGCCGCCGCTAGTTGTTGCTCTCGGCTCCTTTGGATCACCTACACCATGAGTGACTTTGGTGAGGAGTATACCCATGTCCCACTTCAATGTGATAGCACCGAGTGCCATAAGCGTTGCAAAGAACCCGGTGCTCCATTCCAAAACCAAGCACATAGAAGTGAGGTATCATTTTCTGAGAGACAATGTTGAGAAAGGAAAGATAGCTTTGATCCATGTACCCACACATGACCAACTAGCCGATATTTTCACCAAACCCCTAGATCAAGCAACTTTCACTCGTTTGCGGGGGGAACTTGGTGTGTGTTTGATTTCTTGAGTTGGGTGTGTGGGAGCTCTCTTTTGCCGGTGGTGTCGAGCCCGTTGTGCCTCCCCTCGAGGAGCCGGTTTGTAGCATATGTATAGCTTTCCTTTGTGCTTTTCTTGCATTTGGCATGGCATATGTAACATGATGTATAGGCATCCTTGTATCTTAGATTGCATGCATTTTGTATCATATGCATTGGTTAGGAAAAGCTTCTCTAATATACATTGTTCACCATGGAATGAGATATATGTCTTTATGAGCTTGTTTGGTATGCTACGGTTAGTTTGGCTTAGCTCTTGATGATCTTGATGAATAATCCATGGTTGATAGCTATGCTTTGAAGAATGTCACATGTATGCTCTCTCATGTGTAAATGCCTTTACATGCTCTTGACATGTTTTTGTGGCTTTGCTATGCTTAATTTGTGGTGGGATAGCTAGTTTATTGATCATATGGAGCCAAAGGCTCATTTGCCATCATGAATGTTTAGCCCTCTTGATTTATCTTGTGGAGGAGCATAAGTTCCTTTTTGTCGCAAAGACATTTCATGTACCATTTACAAATCTGAAAATGAAATGAAAAATACTTGGAAAATATGCTCCCATGTCATATGTGCTGAATTTAATTTGCTTTGGGTGCTAAACCGTTGCATGATGCCTACCAATGAGAAGTCTCATACATAGAAGTAGGCACATGGCTCGGTAGCTTTGACATGACATGAGGTGCTTGTGGGTGTTTGTGATGGTCTTATGATTAGAATGGCTGTCCTAGCATGAAGTTTGTGTGGCTTTGCCATTTTGATATGCTTTGATCATGTTTAGGACTTTGCTCATGAGAGGCAAGTTTTTTCGCAAAATTGCCAAAATCCATCTTAGCTTCGTCCAATGGTTGTGAAACTTGGTGATCATGCAGTTGAGATCGATACGAAGCCGTAGAGTACCTAACTTGCTCATTTGGACATGTGTAGCTTTCTTTGTTGAATTTTGTCTATTTGAGAAGCTCTAGGTTGCATTTTTTGCATTTTTGGCTTGATTCATGCATTGCCAACAAGGGGGAGAAGTTTGAGCTTGAAATGGCTTGTTGGACGTGTTTGGAAGGTTTTCAGGTGGTTTCGAGCCATTTCTGGGCTCTGTTGTACACCGGTCTGACCGGTGAGGAGCACCGGTCTGACCGGTGTGAGTGCTGGTCCTGTACATATGTTGAGCACCGGTCTGACCGGTGGTGATGACCGGTCTGACCGGTGTGAGCTGAAGTTGCTGCAGCTGCCCTGTTTCATGTGGTTTCTTGCATGCATTCGTCCAGGGGGAGTTGCATTGGTTCAGGGGGAGCTTGCATGTGTGTAGAGGGAGCTCTTTGAGAATTTTTCGAGCTTTGTTTCGGTGGTTTGTGCTCTTTGCTTGAGCTTTGCTTTGTTTTGGATGTGTCGAGCCGTTGCCCTTGCCTAAGGGGTCCGAGACTTGTCTTCTTCAAGTGATCTTGCTCTTTGCCTTTGTTTGGCTTTCGATCGCTTGTTGGAGTTTCTTTTTGTTCGTTTCTTTTCTTTTTCTTTTCTCTCTTGTTACTTTCATGTGGGTGTTGTCAATGCACTCATCAAGGGGGAGATTGAGGACCATGTGTGGTTCGAGGACCGGTGGATGGTCGCTTCCTTGTGTGATGAGTGATTGACAACGTTGTGTGGACCGATTCTTGGCTAAGTATTGCGGGTGCGGGTTGCGGCTTGACTCGTGTTGGTGCGGGGTGAAGAACAAGCGCGAAAGGTCGTCGCGGTGAGGCCTCCGGGTGTGGAGAAGACAAGTAGGCTTTGTTCGAGGGACCCGGTGGCCAGTGGGGTCAAGTGCGGGCCGCATGGTGGCATGAACAGCAAGATGAAGTCGTGGACGGTTTCTTCGTTGAGCCTCAAAACCAAGGTCGAGCCGGGACTACGTGGGAGCCAAGTCATGAGTGGAGATTGGCGGAGGCTACACCGAGTTCGCGGGGTTTCCGGTGGTTCACCAGAAAACCACTGGGTTCCTTGGTTGATCCACAAAGCCAAGACCGGAGAACCGAAGACGGAGGTGCAAGCAGCACCAGACCGGTCCGACCGGTGGGTCCGACCGGTCCGCCGGGTGGGGACCGGTCCGACCGGTGAGGAGCACCGGTCCGGCCGTGTGCGACGACGCGGTCCGGAATCTTCGAAGCGGAGGACACGCGTCGGGATCGCATGGCTTGCGTCGAGGCTACGCGAGGTGCGGTCGCCGGGCATCCGTCCGATGGTGAAGACATCAAGAATTCCAAATCCGCCCTTGAGGGGCTTGTATCCCTAGTTAGTAGAGAGGGGCATTTTAGACATTCGGTTGCCGCCTATATAACCCAAGAGGTGAGAGGTTGGCAGCCAACTCTTGGAACCCTAGCTCATTAGTTTTCCTATTTTCCACCTATTTTCTCTAGGTTTTCCTTAGGACTAGCAAGAGAGCTTCACGGAGAGATCTTGTAGAGAGGGATGGATGATCGGGCGGCTTGCTAGACCTTGTACGAACCTTTGTTTCATGTATAGATGATTCGGCGTGGTTCCTCAAGGTTTGGATGTGTTTTTCCGGGTTGTTCTTGGTGGTGATTTTCGGAGCCCTCTCTTCGTGATTTCTTTGGGGTGTTTTCGGGGCTTTTCTCTTGGGGATTTGATGGGGGAAATTTGTGGGAACCCTTCGTGGTTCTTTGGGCTGTGATTCCCCTCCCAAATCCGTGAGAAAAGGTGCTCGATTTTGGGGTTTCTTGAGTTCTTGGGTTGGAAGTGCTTTCGGCGGGATTTCTTCGATTCCTCCTTTTTGGACGAGATTTGGTGGGATTAAACTTGGCTATGAACTCCTCATGAGGTGTTCATGATATCCCCAAAGTCTTGTTCAAGTCCGTGGAGCGATTCGGGAGATCGAGATTTGGATTTGGGGGAGTTGACCCGCGGGGTGCTGTTCATCCCGAGTCGCCTGTGCTACACCGGTCTGACCGGTGCTCTTGACCGGTCTGACCGGTGCAAGCCCTTGTGGGTTTTCGCTCGGGTGAGTGTCTTGGTGTGTTCTTTGTTGTCCCGTGGTGCCGCCGTTTCGAGTTTGGGTCCGTTTGGTGGTCGGTTGGCCTCTGTTTGGTGCCTTGGGGGCTTTCGGCTACCATCGGTCCGACCGGTGTGTCTCACCCCGCGGTCGACCGGTGTAGAGCCACTTAGTGGAAGTTGCTCGGGTTCACCGGCGGGGACCGGTCCGACCGGTGGTGCTCACCGGTCCGACCGGTGTGGGTCCGTAGACTCGGGGTTTGTTGTTCCGCCGCGTTCTCGAGTCGGAAGGCTGTGTGTGTTGGTTCCTAGGTCCAGTGGCACTCCAGTGGCTACGTGGGCTTGGCCAACTTGGGTAGTGAGTCGGAGACGTGTGTTGGAAGCCACGTTCGTCTTGTTGGAGTTCTCATCTCCATCGAGAAGAATTTTTATCGGCTCCCATTCACTCCCCCCCTCTCTGGTTCGCCGTATCGGTCCTTCACCTCACCATCCTGCCTCTTAAATGCCTCAATCATCATCCTCAACTGAGGCTCATGACCAGACAACCAACCCATCAACTTTCTCAGCTCATCATTCTCATCCTGCAAAGGATCAACATAATGTGCAAGTTCCAAATTCTTCAAAGCATGCCTTTCACAGGTAGAGCAAGATGTAGGAATTGGTTCTTTCAGCTTAGCCTCAAGAGAAGCAGTGTAAACATGCATCTCATCAATTTTAGCATGCAAGGCAGGGCAAGAAGTGCAAGCACGTAGCAAAGCAGATCTAGATTTAAGCTCAGCGACTTCAACCCTAAGCACATCTAGTTCCTCACACTTGGAGGCATGCTTTTCCTTAAACAAGGCAAGATCAGCAAGGAAAATAGAGCAATCAGAACATTCAACATTATCAGAAACAACAGGTGAAGCTTTCGGAGAATCAATTTCCAGCTTAGCATCCAAGTTTTGTGTTTCTAGCTCAGCCACTCTAGTCCTAGCATCCTCGAGTGAAGCCCTAAGCTCTTTCCTCATTTTCTTGGCCTCTCTAAGCATGTCATCACAATTATCAAGCAACAAGCCAAGCCGTTCATTCTCCTGATGCAAGAAGGGAAGTTCATCACGCACCTCATCGTCGGAATCAGAGTCCGAGTCGCTCTGTGCGCTCTTCTTGCTGCCGGAGCTCATCGCCATGGTGCTGAAGCCATCTCTAGCGAAGCAGCTCAGCCCGCTTAGGTTCTTGGACGACTTCCTGCTCTTGCGACGATCACCTTCATCTTCACTGCTGCTTGAGCTCGAGGTGGAGTACGCGGAACTGGAGTCGACGTCACTCACTCCAACCATCGCTCGGGCCTTGCCTTGGCTCTCCTTCTTCCTTGATCGTCGCTCGTCCTTGTGCTTGTTCTTGTGCTTGCTCTTGTGGTCACACCTCGACCGGTACTTGCCATCCGTTCTTGACTTGTGCTTGTAGCCATCCTTGTTCTCGACCTTCTCCGGGCAGTCGGCGACCAAGTGTCCCGGCTTTCCGCACTGAAAACATGTCCTTGTGTTCCTCCTCATGTTCACTCGGTTCTCATGCAGCCTCTCGAACCTCCTCGTCAGCAACGTCAGCTCGTCCTCTCCAAGCACATCAAACTCCTCATCTGGCATAGACATCAAAGAGGACAAAGAGAACATCCTGGTGGATGGGTTAGTGTTAGCCTTTCCTTTCGAATCACCAATGAGGGCAAGACTATGAGAGTCAGTCGGGCCCTCGAGCTTGGCTGTCATGCCCCTATCCACCTCAGCTGACTTGAGCTTCAAGAACAGCTCGTTCACCATCAGAGTGTCATACTTCTCCGACTCCACAATGGCCTCGAACTTTCCGCCCCAAATCGTACGATCCAAAGAGTGTAAGAGCTTGACAGCTCTATCATGATCATTGTTGACGGTGAAATTCCGTCAACCTAGCCATGAGTTTACCTTCGGTGTTGGCATGACTTTTATATCTTATCCATTGGTACTAACCCTCGTGGTATAATAAGTTCACTTGTGCATGCTGGTTTTGGAGTTAAGTGTTTACGCAGGGTTTTAACGTTGAAAGCAAGACTTCCGGGATAAGTTCATTAAGCACCTCATGACAAGACCTTGAAGCCCGGTACAAGTCAAGCAATGAAGTGAACATGACTCCAAGAGCCCAAGGACCAAGCCCGAGAAGATGACAAACTCCGAGGACCTAGCCAGAAAAGTGCTGAATCTTGCAAGACAAGGAGCTTCGTCCAATTCGGAGAGAAACCAACGACAAGGGCCCACATGCAAAAGGGGAGAGGATCTAGAAGACGCGGGAAGCAACACTGGGCGAAGGAGGCCACGGACTGGGCCTAGATGGGCCCAGGCCGGTCGGCCCAGCCTATTTCGGGGCCCAGTTGGCCTCCCCTTTGACCTAGTTGCATCTCAGGCTATTTATGGCCCCCTGACCGAGATACACGAATCAACTAATTTGTCATCCGCCGCCGAGGAGCCGAGAAGCTTGAGGGACACCATCTCGGAGATGAGGGTCGTGCTAGTTGTCTAGGGTTTCCCTAGCCGGCGTGGGAACCTTGCATGGAAGACCACATCGGAGCTCCAGAGCAAGGATCAAGATCAAGGTAGGATCCTGGTGGTGATCTTGTTCATGTAATCATTCATGGTGAAGTTTTTAAGTGAATCCGATTTCTAGCGATCAAGTGCCTTCTCGATGATTTTGTTTTCTTCTTGGTTTTGCTTCTTCCCCAATCTATACATAAGATAGATTGCATAGGGTGCTCTTGTAGTCGCGGTGGCTAGAGGTGCATACCGGACCAGCCAAGTGATTTCAACTTGTTCTTATCGAACTCACCCTAGATTACCCGCATGAATAGGGATACCTTGTGACAGAACGGGGGTTCCGAAAGGCGGGCGTTTTCGGAGTCGGACGGGAGGCCACGATTTAAAGATGCTTTTAATGAGATTCACTTTTCTATCTTCATCTATCTTGTTTGGAGCTACAACATAAGCATGATCTAGACTCTCTAGATCGGTTATCTTTTGCTTTCTCTTGTTACCTCTTTAGTATATTAGATTAGATGTGTTTTCTTTATGAGTTAGTAGATTAGATGCAATTTGGTTCTTCATTAGATAGCTTTCCTTGCTTTACTAGATTGAATCCTTGCGTTGCACATTATTCCACGAATTCGATACCTTGGGTTCACCACTCGAGGGAAGAAGGGTCCCTTGACTACGACGGGAGACGTGTCCGCTTGGAAGTCTAAACGAACTTTGATACAACTATTAACCGTCAACAAGCCCCTTTTTCTGGCACCGTTGCCGGGGAACAAGCAATCAAGATCCGATCTAGTATCGCTTATTTTTCAGTATTTCTTTTGATTTTCTTTTGCATCTCTTAACTTTGATCATCCTCAAAAAGAAAAAAATCAATCTATTCTAGTTTTTATTAACCCTAATTTTTCTTTTCTTTTTAGATTTTTGTTTTATTCCTAACCCTAACCGGAGATGGTTGGCTACCTCTCCAAGAAACCCAAAACTTTTTGTGGATGATCCAGGAAAACTTTACAAGCAAAGGATACGTGCAACACAAGCTAAAGGGTTGGAAACCCTAGATCCAAAAGCTAAAGTCGAAGGACCGTCAAAATCTCCAAGGGACTCACCACCTCCAAGTCCAAAGGAAGATCAACCTCAACCATCGGAGAGCAAGATCGAGCTATGCACCCTGGACATCGTTGATCTACCTATCATAAACCTTCAAGACGCCAGAAGGCCGTCCAAGATCAAGGTCTCGACTATCCGCATGACGATTGCGAGAGCTTTGGAGCGTTTCAATGAATGCATACGAGCCGGATTCCTTGAGTGGCATATCGGTTTACTTAAGAGGAGGATGGAGAAGATGGAGATAGAGAAAGGAGCTCAACACCTAAAGGCTGCCAAGGCAATATCCACATGCAAGGAGTGTGAGGAGTATGACCATGTCCAAGGTAAACCCCAATTTAATGCAAGTTCATCCATTCAAGACTTGGTTCCTCTTTGTGCACAATTCAAGGACTTGGTGGACGAGCAAGATAAGATCAACAAGGACGTCGTCACTAAGTTCGAGGCTATGGAGGAAATATTGAAGAATTTAGATGGCAAGGTGACGGAGGTTGGAAGCTCTTTACATGAAGTGTTCATCGTGATGAGGATGTTAGAAACGCAAGTGGGACAACTTGCCGAGTGCCCGATGGGTAACAAAGGAGAATTTCCGAGACAAATTTCCCCCATCAAATCCCCAAGAGAAAGGTCTCGAAAACAACCCAAGAAAAACACCAAGAAAGGGCTCCGAAAATCACCACCAAGAACAACCGGTAGCAACACAACAAGGCCATGAGGAACCACGTCGAATCATCTATACATGCCACAGAGGTTCATACAAGGTCTAGCTTGCCGCCCCATCATCCAACCCTCTCACAAGATCTTACCATGAAGCTCTCAAGCTAGTCCTATAGAAATCCTAAGAAAATAGGAAGGGAAAAATAGGAAAGCAAATGAACTAGGGTTCAAGAGGTTGGTTGCCATCCTCTCACCTCATGGGTTATATGGAGGCAACCGAGAGTCTAAAATACCCTTTCCTAACAACTAGGGACACAAGCCCCTCAAGGGCGATTTTGGAAGTCTTCAATCTTTCTCCATCGGACGGATGCCCGGCGACCGCAGCCTGCTTAGCCTCGACGCAAGCCTTGCGATCCCGACGCGTGTCCTCCGCTTCGAAGATTCCGGACTGCGTCGTCGCACACCGGTCAGACCGGTACCCACCGGTCAGATCGGTCTGGCGCTGCTACATTTCCGTCTTCGGTTCTTCGGTCTTGGCTTTGTGGATCAACCAAGGAACCTAGTGGTTTTCTGGTGAACCACCGGAAACCCCACGGACTCGGTATAGCCTCCGCCAATCTCCACTCATGACTCGGCTTCGACGTAGTCCCGGCACGACCTTGGTTTTGTGGCTCAACCAAGAAACCGTGCACGACCTCATCTTGCTGTTCATGCCACCATGCGGCCCGCACTTGACCCCGCTGGCCACCGGATCCCTCGAACGAAGCCTACTTGTCTTCTCCACATCTGGAGGCCTCACCGGCGACGACCTTTCTCGCTTGTTCTTCACCTGCACCAACACCAGTCAAGCCGCAACCTGCACCTGCAATACTTCGCCAAGAATCAGTCCACACAACGTTGTCAATCACTCATCACACAAGGAAGCGACCATCAACCGATCCTCGAACCACACATGGTCCTCAATCTCCCCCTTGATGAGTGCATTGACAACACCCACACAAAGTAACAAGAGAGAAAAGAAAAAGAAAAGAAACGAACAAAAAGAAACTCCAACAAGCGATCGAAAGCCCAACAAAGGCAAAGAGCAAGATCACTTGAAGAACACAAGTCTCGGACCCCTTAGGCAAGGGCAATGGCTCGACACATCCGAGACAAAACAAAGCTCAAGCAAAGAGCACAAACCACCGAAAAAACTCGAAAAACCACAAAGAGCTCCCCCCTGCACACATGCAAGCTCCCCCTGAACCAATGCACCTCCCCCTGGATGAATGCATGCTAACCACTTGAAAATAGAGCAGCTGCAACAACTTCAGCTCACACCGGTCAGACCGGTCACCACCACCGGTCAGACCGGTGCCCGACATGTGCACAGGACCAGCACTTTAGCTGGTCAGACCGGTGACCTCGACCGGTTAGATCGGTGCACACCAGAGCCCAGAAATGGCTCGAAACCACCTGAAAACCTTCTAAATGCATCCAGCAAGCCATTTCAACCTCAAACTTCTCCCCCTTGTTGGCAATGCATGAATCAAGCCAAAAATGCAAAACTTTCAACCTAGAGCTTCTCAAATAGACAAAATTCAACAAAGGATGCTACACATGTCCAAATAAGCAAGTTAGATACTCTATAGCTTCGTATCGACATCAACTACAAGATCACCAAGATTCACAACCATTGGACGAAGCTAATATGGATTTGGGCAATTTTTCGAAAAATTTGCCTCTCATGAGCAAAGTCCTAAACATGATCAAAACATATCAAAATAGCAAAGCCACCAAACTTCATGCCAGGACAGCCATTCTAATCATAAGACCATCACAAACACCCACAAGCACCTCATGTCATGTCAAAGCCACCGAGCCATGTGCCTACTTCTATGTATGAGACTTCTGATTGGTAGGCATCATGCAACGGTTTAGCACCCAAAGCAAATTAAATTCAGCACATGACATGGGAGCACATTTTCCAAGCATTTTACATTTCATTTTCAGATTCATAATTGGTACGTGAAATGTCTTTGCGACAAAAAGGAACTTAGGCTCCTCCACAAGATAAAGCAAGAGGGCTAAACATTCATGATGGCAAATGAGCCTTTGGCCCCATATGATAAATAAACTAGCTATCCAACCACAAATTAAGCAGAACCAAGCCACTAAAACATGCCAAGATCATATAGAGGCATTTACACATGAGATAACATATATGTGACATTTTTAAAAAACATAGCCATCAACCATGGATTATTCATCAAGATCATCAAGAGCTAAGCCAAACTAACCATAGCATCCCAAACAAGCTCACAAAGACATAAATAGCATTCCATGGTGAACAATGTATATAGGAGAAGCTTTTCCTATCCAATGCATATAATACAAAATGCATGCAATCTAAGATACAAGGATGCCTATACATCATGTTACAAATGCATGCCAAATGCAAGAAATGCACAAAGGAAAGCTATACATATGCTACAAAAGGAGCTCCCACACACCCAACTCAAGAAATCAAACACACACCAAGTTCCCCCGCAAACGAGTGAAAGTTGCTTGATCTAGGGGTTTGGTGAAAATATCGGCTAGTTGGTCATGTGTGGGTACATGGATCGAAGCTATCTTTCCTCTCTCTACGTTGTCTCTCAAAAAATGATGCATCACTTCTATGTGCTTGGTTTTGGAATGGAGCACTGGGTTCTTTGCAACGCTTATGGCACTGGTGCTATCACATTGAAGTGGGACATGGGTATACTCCTCACCAAAGTCACTCATGGTGTATGAAATCCAAAGGAGCTGAGAGCAACAGTTAGCAGCGGCAATGTACTCGGCCTCGGTAGTGGATTGTGCAACACTCGACTGTTTGCGGGAAGACCAAGACACCAAAGAATATCCCAAAAACTGGCAAGTCCCAGAAGTGGACTTCCTATCCAACCGACACCCGGCAAAATCCGCGTCTGAAAAACCATGAAGCGCCAAAGAAGAGGACGCGGAGTACCAAAGGCCGAAGTCGGGAGTGTGACGCAAGTACCTGAAAATTCACTTCACCGCTTGCCGATGTGAAGTCCTCGGAGACGCTTGAAAACGAGCGCACAGACATACTGAGAACTGGATGTCCGGCCTCGTCGCCGTCATGTAGAGGAGTGACCCGATCATGCTTCGGTACTCCTTCTGGTCCACGTGTTCACCTTCCTCGTCCGCATCAAGAGTTGTAGTCGTACTCATCGGCGTCGTCATAGCCTTGGAATCCTCCATCTTGAACTTCCGCACAATGTCCTTGGTGTACTTAGCTTGGTGCACAAATGTTCCTTCCTTTGATTGCTTGATTTGTAGCCCGAGGAAGAACTGCAACTCGCCCATCATGCTCATCTCAAATTCCCTGCTCATATCCTCTGCAAACCTTGCAACAAAAGAGTTAGATGAGCCACCAAAGACAATATCATCCACGTACACCTGCACAATCAGGATATCTCTGCCCTGCCTCATTAGAAACAAGGTCTGATCGACCTTCCCCATCTCAAAACCTCTCTCAAACAAGAACCCCCTCAACCTACCATACCAAGCTCTAGGCACCTGCTTCAACCGATACAGCGCCTTCCTCAACTTGTACACCCGGTGGGGGTACTTCTCACTCTCAAACCCCGGAGGTTGCCTCACATACACTTCTTCCTCCAACACACCATTTAGGAAAGCACTCTTCGTATCCATTTGGTGCAACTTGAACCCTTTAGCCACGGAAAAGGCTAGAAGGATCCTTATTGCCTCCAAATGGGCTACGGGAGCAAAAGTCTCCTCGTAGTCGATCCCCTCCTTCTGACTGAACCCCTGAGCAACAAGCCTCGACTTGTTTCTCACAACCTCACCTTTCTCTCCCTCTTTGTTCTTCCACACCCACTTTGTACCTATCGTCTTACACCCTGGGGGAGGGTCAACCAACTCCCAAACCTGATTCCTCTCAAAGTTCTCCAACTCCTCATGCATCGAATTGACCCAATTGTAATCAGATAGTGCATGTCCAATGTCTTTGGGTGCAAAAGTAGCAACAAACGCAACATTAGCGAAATGAGAATTGTTCCGAACCCTCAACCGTGTAGTGCGTTCATTCATGTCGACGATGATCCTCGAAGCTGGGTGATCCACTTGTACTCGACGGGGAGGTTCTCGCCTCGATGCTACCTCCCCTCAACAACAGCTTCTCCTCGATCTTGATTTGTCGTCGTAGGTGTAGGAGAGGGTCCGTCCACCACCGTATTCGAAGTAGTGGGTACATGCTAAGCTGGGGGCACCACACCGCCATCTTCATCGTCTCCATGTTCATGCTCCTCCACTGAAAGATCTCCTCGCCAAGCTCATCATCACCTGCACACTCAAAGACAAGCTGACTACGTGGCTGTGTCTCGTCGAAGGTTACCTCGCAAGTCTCCACGATTTGGTTAGTTTCAAGATTGAGCACACGATATGCTCTAAAATGAGATGCATAACCAAAAAAATACCATCGACAGACCAAGCCTCAAACTTATCCAACTTCTTGCCTTTCTTCAGAATAAAGCATTTGCAACCATGCATCAACTCATAGCATGTTTTCTTCTTGTGCACTATGAGGTAGATCATGTTTGACACATAGCTTGCGGTATTCACCGCCTCATCCCAATACCTTCTCGGAGTCCTATGCTCATCAAGCATCGTCCGAGCCATCTCACACAAGGTCCTGTTCTTCCTTTCCACAACACCATTCTGGGGAGGCGTATACAGACTCGAAAACTGGTTCTCAAGACCCAAGTCATGGCAAAAGGTTTTGAAACGAGAGTTTCTGAATTCCGAGCCATTATCACTGCAGATTGCTCGTATGGCATCTCCGTGCCTCTCGTTCCTCAACATCAAGACCAGATCTCGAACAAAACCAAACGTCTCCCCCTTATCCTCGAGAAAGAACACCCACGCATACCGAGAGTAGTCATCCACCGCAACAAGGACATACCACTTCCCACCCGCAGATCGCACACGAGCTGGGCCAACAAGGTCCATATGGAGCAGCTCGCATGGACGCTCAGTCATCACATCGGTGAGAGGCGGGTGAGAAAAGGCTACCATCTTGGCATGCCTACACGGCGCACAAACCAACTCTTTCTCAAGCCTCGACCGTGGCAATCCTCGGACCAAATTGAGTTTACTCAAGCGAGACAAAAGGTCAAAGCTCAAGTGACCCAACTTCCTATGCCACTTCCACAACTCACTTGAAGAACCAGCCAAGAAACAACGCCCCACACCCGAAGACTGAGAAAATCAGCACGAAACACCTGACCCTCGGGAACGACCATACAGACAAGGTCCCCTCGAGAGTCCAAAATCCGAGAACCACCTGGCCGAAACAACACCTCAAAACCCTCATCGAACAGCTGGGACACAGAAATCAAATTGTACCCCAGCGATTGAACAAGAGCAACATGCTTGAGAATGATCTTGTCACTCACCTTAATCCCACCTTCTGAAAGCACACGCCCACGCCCATTGTCCCCAAAAGTGATGTACCTCCTTGTCACCACCGGGACGAGACTTGAGATCCACCCCTTGTCTCCGGTCATATGCCTCGAGCAACCGAAGTCAATCAACTAAATGTTCTTCAAGTCTCCCACCTGAAATTCAAAAATGAGCATGTGAGCGAACAAGCGACTCAGCACTGGGGTTAGTACCAAAAGAGTAAAACCAGTGCCGAGCCATTTGCTCGAAAGTGGGTTAGCACAAACCAAGCCATCTCTCCTACCAAAGCTACCTCTACGAACACCACCACGGTAAACACCCTGAGTGAACCACCCCTCTCTGCCTGGAGGAGGACCAAAACCACAAAAGAATGTCCGTGGACCGTCCCTCCTCTCCTTCTCAAAGCTACGACTCCTTCTATCCCCGTAGTGAACTCGAGGGGGAGAATGCCTAGCAACCTGACCACCTGCAAACTCTCCAGCCCAAGCACCAGAACCATGACCTCCAGAAACAACACTCGCACCTGTAAGAGCACGAAACCCAAACTACTGCCTGTCCAGGCCTGCACCGATCTGACCGGTGCCCCACACCGGTCTGACCGGTGTAGCCTGTGCAACAGCACCTCCAACAGCCTTCCGCTCTCCCCAAGCCCGAACTGTCCTCACACTCACCTTGGCCCTGGGCATCTGCACACGAGGCTCAAGTACACCATCGGAAGGGTGGTACTTGTCCTTGTTAGCCCACTCCTTTGCCATGCTCTCCTCTCGCTTCCTCTTGAAGCAAAACTCATCCTTATGGCCATCTCTCCCGCAATAGCCACAATGGAACCTCACAAGCTTAGGCTTAGGCTTGGGCTGTGGCTGCTCACTTGGTTTCTCTCCACTCAACTCCTCCACCGGTTTCCCTTCACTAGCCTTCTCACTTTCCTTCCCAAAGAACACTTTCCCCGAAGTGCTCACAAACTTGATAGGCTTTTGGAGATCATTTGTGGGTGTAGGAAACACGAGTGGAGCTGGGGTTGTGTCTAGTCGGTTCCTAAGATGGTTAGGTTTTGGGGGGGAATCATTTTTGTGGTGGGTTTTTGGTGGCTCTGGGATATTCCTTCCACTTCCCTCACCAACCTTGTTTGCCCCAAGTCCCTCCCATCCTGCCTCTTAAATGCCTCGATCATCATCCTCAACTGAGGCTCATGACCAGACAACCAACCCATCAACTTTCTCAGCTCATCATTCTCATCCTGCAAACGATCAACATAATGTGCAAGTTCCAAATTTTTCAACGCATGCATTTCACAGGTAGAGCATGATGTAGGAATGGGTTCTTTCAACTTGGCCTCAAGAGAACTAGTGTAAGCACGCATCTCATCAATTTTAGCATGTAAAACAGGGCAAGAAGTGCAAGCACCTAGCAAAGCAGATCTAGATTTAAGCTCAGCCACTTCAACCCTAAGCACATCTAGTTCCTCACACTTGGAGGCATGCTTTTCCTTGAACAAAGCAAGATCAGCAAGGAAAATGGAGCAATCAGCACAATCAACCTCATCCGAAACAATAGGGCTAGCATTAAGGGAATCAATCTCAAGTTTGCTATCAAGCACCTGTGTTTCTAGCTCAGCCACTCTAGTCCTAGCATCCTCGAGTGAAGCCCTAAGCTCTTTTCTCATTTTCTTGGCCTCTCTAAGCATGTCATCACGGTTATCAAGCAAAGAGCCAAGCCTCTCATTCTCCTGGTGCAAGAAGGGAAGTTCATCACACACCTCATCGTCAGAATCAAAGTCCGAGTCGCTCTGTATGCTCTTCTTGCTGCCAGAGCTCAGCGCCATGGTGCAGAAGCCGTCTCTCGCGAAGCAGCTCAGCCCGCTCAGGTTCTTGGACGACTTCCTGGTCTTGCGATGATCACCTTTATCTTCACTGTTGCTCGAGCTCGAGGTGGATTACGCGGAACTAGAGTCGACGTCGCTCGATCCAACTGTCGCTCGGGCCTTGCCTCGGCTCTCCTTCTTCCTCGATCGTCGCTCGTCCTTGTACTTGTTCTTGTGCTTGCTCTTGTGGTCGCGCCTCGACCAGTACTTGCCATCCATCCTCGACTTGTGCTTGTAGCCGTCCTTGTTCTCGACCTTCTCCGGGCAGTCGACGACGAAGTGTCCTGGCTTGCGGCACTAGAAGCATGTCCTCGTTTCCTCCACATGTTCACCCGGTTCTCGTGCAGCCTCTCGAACCGCCTCGTCAGGAGCGCCAGCTCGTCCTCTCAAAGCACGTCGAACTCCTCATCTGGCATAGACATCAAGGAGGACAAAGAGAACATCTTGGTGGATGGGTTAGTGTTAGCATTTCCTTTCAACCCACCAACGAGGGCAAGACTATGGGAGTCAGTCAGACCCTCGAGCTTGGCAGTCATGCCCCTATCCACCTCAGCCGACTTGAGCTTCGAGAACAGCTCATTCACCGTCAGAGTGTCATACTTCTCTGACTCCACAATGGCCTCGAACTTTCTGCCCCATATTGTACGATCCAAAGAGTGTAAGAGCTTGACGGCTCTATCATGATCATCGTACGGGAGCACATCCACATTGGCCCTCATGTTGTTCACAACCACCGTGAACCTCTAAAACAAGGCATCGATGGACTCACCGGTGAGATGAGTGAAGTTCTCGTACTCTCTCTGGTAGGTCGCATACATCCGTGCCTGAACCTGAGCATTCCCAACATGAGCCTCCTTCAGCACCGTCCAAATTCTACAAGCCAAGTGCTCGGTGTGCACCCGATCGAACTCATGCTGACACAAAGCACGAAACAAGTAGTCGACCGCCTTATTGTTGGCGTCGAACATGTCCCTCGATCCTGGAGCAAGGAAGTTCATCGGCTGGACATAGCCTGTGTGCACCGTGACATCCCAAAGGACCTGACCATTTCCTCTGAGAAACACAGCCATCTGCTTACTCCACATCTGGTAGTTCTTGCCATCGAAGTGTGGAGGACCCGAACCCCGTTCCTGGTACGCCATCCTTGGATCTTAGACTGGTTAGAGTCAATAAAGACCCGAACCGGCTCTGATATCACTTGAAGGACTGATACGGCGAACCAGAGAGGGGGGGAGTGAATGGGAGCCGATAAAAATTCTTCCCGAAGGAGATGGAAACTCCAACAAGATGAACACGACTTCCAACACACGTCTCCGACTCACTACCCAAATTGGCCAAGCCCACGTAGCCACTGGAGTGCCACTGGACCTAGGAACCAACACACAACCTTCCGACCCGAGAACGCAGCGGAACACCAAACCTCGAGTCTACAGACCAACACCAGTCAGACCGGTCCCTGCTGGTGAGACTTGGCAACTTCCACTAAGTGGCTTCACACCGGTCAGGCTGGTGTAACACACCGGTCAGACCGGTCCAAGCCTGAAAGCCCCCAAATCAACAAACAGGCCTACTGACCTCCAAACTGACCCAAACTTGAAACAGCTGCAACACAGGACAATAGTGAACACACCCAGACGTTCACCTGAGCAAAAACCCACCGAGGGTTGCACCGGATAGACTGGTCAAGAGCATTGGTCAGACCGGTGTAGCCTGGGCAGCTCGGGATGAACAACACCCGCGAGTCAACTCCCCCAAATCCAAACCTCGATCTCCCGAATCGCTCCACGGACTTGAACAAGACTTTGGGGATAATAGGAACACCTCATGAGGAGCCTATAGCCAAGTTTAATTCTACCAAAACTTTTCCAAAAAGAAGGAATCGAAGAAATCCCGCCAAGAACACCTCTAACCCTAGAACACGGAAAACCCCAAAATCGAGCCCCTTTACTCATGGATTTGGGAGGGGAATCACAGCCCAAAGAACCACGAAAGGTTCCCACAAATTTCCCCCATCAAATCCCCAAGAGAAAGGTCCCGAAAACAACCCAAGAAAAACACCAAGAAAGGGCTCCGAAAATCACCACCATGAACAACCGGGAGCAACACAACAAGGCCTTGAGGAACCACGCCGAATCATCTGTACGTGCCACAAAGGTTCATACAAGGTCTAGCTTGCCGCCCGATCATCCAACCCTCTCACAAGATCTCACCATGAAGCTCTCAAGCTAGTCCTATAGAAATCCTAAGAAAATAGGAAGGGAAAAATAGGAAAGCAAATGAACTAGGGTTCAAGAGGTTGGATGCCATTCTCTCACCTCATGGGTCATATGGAGGCAACCGAAAGTCTAAAATACCCTTTCCTAACAACTAGGGATACAAGACCCTCAAGGGCGGTTTTGCAAGTCTTCAAGCTTTCTCCATGGGACGGATGCCCGGCGACCGCAACCAGCTTAGCCTCGACGCAAGCCTTGCGATCCCGACGCGTGTCCTCCGCTTTGAAGATTCCGGACGGCGTCGTCACACACCGGTCAGACTGGTGCTCCTCACTGGTCAAACCGGTACCCACCGGTCAGACCGGTCTGGCACTTCTGCAGCTTCGTCTTCGGTTCTTCGGTCTTGGCTTTGTGGATCAACCAAGGAACCCAGTGGTTTTCTGGTGAACCACCAGAAACCCCGCGAACTCGGTGTAGCCTCCGCCAATCTCCACTCATCACTCGGCTTCCACATAGTCCCGACTCGACCTTGGTTTTGTGGCTCAACCAAGAAACCGTCCACAACTTCATCTTGCTGTTCATGCCACCATGCGGCCCGCACTTGACCCCGCTGGCCACCGGGTCCCTCGAACGAAGCCTATTTGTCTTCTCCACACCTGGAAGCCTCACCGGCGACGACCTTTCGCGCTTGTTCTTCACCTGCACCAACACCAGTCAAGCCGCAACCTGCACCTGCAATACTTAGCCAAGAATCAGTCCACACAACGTTGTCAATCACTCATCACACAGGGAAGCGACCATCCACCGGTCCTCGAACAACACATGGTCCTCACCGTGGAATGGATTGCCCTATCGACCCTCGCATACTTGTGATGCGGCACAACACATGTATGAAACACGTGGCTTAAGAATGCTAGAAGTTAATAAACCATAGATTTGTAAGCCACCTGAAAGAACCCAAAATTCCCTTTAGGGCCTCGCGGTCTATTTCCATCCTTAACAATCCAACATATTTCACAAATACAACCAATCTTGGCAAGTTTTTATTAAAAAACAAGTGATTAAGATTGTTAATTGACTCTGGTGCATATTAATCACTCTGGACCAGTTGTGACAACACGCCCGAGAAAATACCGTACTATTGCCTAACCAATCCACTTTGGTCATTAGCGATAATAAAGTACCATCCTGTCATAAGTCGCCGTGTCAAAGTCCGGTAAATCACTTGGTTAACACATAGAGGACCAAACATATTGAAGGACCGATACGGCGAACCAGAGAGGGGGGGAGTGAATGGGAGCCGATAAAAATTCTTCTCGAAGGAGATGAAAACTCCAACAAGAGAACGCGGCTTCCAACACACGTCTCCGACTCACTACCAAGGTTGGTCAAGCCCACGTAGCCACTGGAGTGCCACTGGACCTAGGAACCAACACGCAACCTTCCGACCCGAGAAATGCAGCGGAAAAACCAAACCTCGAGTCTACAGACCCACACCGGTCAGACCGGTGAGCACCACCGGTCGACCGGTCCCCGCAAGTGAAACCGAGCAACTTCCACTAAGTGGCTCTACACGGTCGACCGGTGAGACACACCGGTCGGACCGATGGCGACCGAAAGCCCCCCAAGACACCAAACGAGCCAACCGACCACCAAACGGACCCAAACTCGAAACAGCGACAACACGGGACAACAAAGAACACACCAAGACGTTCACCCGAGCAAAATCCCACAAGGGCTTGCACCGGTCGGGGACCGGTCAAGAGCACGGTCGACCGGTGTAGCTCGGGCGACTCGGGATGAACAACACCCGCGGGTCAACTCCCCCAAATCCAAATCTCGATCTCCCGAATCGCTCCACGGACTTGAACAAGACTTTGGGGATATCAAGAACACCTCATGAGGAGTCCATAGCCAAGTTTAATCCCACCAAATCTCGTCTAAAAAGGAGGAATTGAAGAAATCCCGCCGAAAGCACTTCCAACCCAAGAACTCAAGAAACCCCGAAATCGAGCACTTTTTCTCACGGATTTGGGAGGGGGAATCACAGCCCAAAGAACCACGAAGGGTTCCCACAAATTTCCCCCATCAAATCACCAAGAGAAAAGCCCCGAAAACACCCCAAAGAAATCACGAAGAAAGGGCTCCGAAAATCACCACCAAGAACAACCGGGGAAAACACATCCAAACCTTGAGGAACCACGCCGAATCATCTATACATGAAACAAAGGTTCGTACAAGGTCTAGCAAGCCGCCCGATCATCCATCCCTCTCTACAAGATCTCTCCGTGAAGCTCTCTTGCTAGTCCTAAGGAAAACCTAGAGAAAATAGGTAGAAAATAGGAAAACTAATGAGCTAGGGTTCCAAGAGTTGGCTGCCATCCTCTCACCTCTTGGGTTATATGGAGGCAACCGAAAGTCTAAAATGCCCTTCTCTACTAACTAGGGATACATGCCCCTCAAGGGCGGATTTGGAATTCTTGATGTCTTCACCATCGGACGGATGCCCGGCGACCGCACCCTGCGTAGCCTCGACGCAAGCCATGCGATCCCGACGCGTGTCCTCCGCTTCGAAAATTCCGGACTGCGTCGTCGCACACCGGTCAGACCGGTGCTCCTCACCGGTCAGACCGGTCCCCACCGGTCGACCGGGTCGGACCCACCGGTCCGGGGGCCGGTGCCGTGCCGCCGCACCTCCGTCTTCGGTTCTCCGGTCTTGGCTTTGTGGATCAACCAAGGAACCCAGTGGTTTTCTGGTGAACCACCGAAACCCCGCGAACTCGGTGTAGCCTCCGCCAATCTCCACTCATGACTTGGCTCCCACGTAGTCCCGGCTCGACCTTGGTTTTGAGGCTCAACCAAGAAACCGTCCACGACTTCATCTTGCTGTTCATGCCACCATGTGGCCCGCACTTGACCCCGCTGGCCACCGGGTCCCTCGAACGAAGCCTACTTGTCTTCTCCACACCTGGAGGCCTCACCGGCGACGACCTTTCGCGCTTGTTCTTCACCTGCACCAACACGAGTCAAGCCGCAACCTGCACCTGCAATACTTAGCCAAGAATCAGTCCACACAACGTTGTCAATCACTCATCACACAAGGAAGCGACCATCCACCGGTCCTCGAACCACACATGGTCCTCAATCTCCCCCTTGATGAGTGCATTGACAACACCCACACGAAAGTAACAAGAGAGAAAAGAAAAAGAAAAGAAACGAACAAAAAGAAACTCCGACAAGCGATCGAAAGCCAAACAAAGGCAAAGAGCAAGATCACTTGAAGAAGACAAGTCTCGGACCCCTTAGGCAAGGGCAACGGCTCGACACATCCGAGACAAAACAAAGCTCAAGCAAAGAGCACAAACCACCGAAACAAAACTCGAAAACTCTCAAAGAACTCCCCCTGCACACATGCAAGCTCCCCCTGAACCAATGCACCTCCCCCTGGACAAATGCATGCAAGACACCACTTGAAAACAGGGCAGCAGCAACAACACAGCTCACACCGGTCAGACCGGTCACCACCACCGGTCAGACCGGTGCCTAACATATGTACAGACCGAAGCACTCACACCGGTCGGACCGGTGCTCTTCACCGGTCAGACCGGTGTACAAAGCGAGAAACCCGAAATGGCTCGAAACCACCTGAAAACCTTCCAAATACGTCCGGCAAGCCATTTCAAGCTCAAACTTCTCCCCCTTGTTGGCAATGCATGAATCAAGCCAAAAATGCAAAAAATGCAACCTAGAGCTTCTCAAATAGACAAAATTCAACAAAGAATGCTACACATGTCCAAATGAGCAAGATAGGTACTCGACGGCTTCGTATCGATCTCAACTACATGATCACCAAGTTTCACAACCATTGGACGAAGCTAAGATGGATTTTGGCAATTTTGCGAAAAAACTTGCCTCTCATGAGCAAAATCCTAAACATGATCAAAGCATATCAAAATGGCAAAGCCACACAAACTTCATGCTAGGACAGCTATTCTAACCATAAGACCATCACAAACACCCACAAGCACCTCATGTCATGTCAAAGCCACCGAGCCATGTGCCTACTTCTATGTATGAGACTTCTCATTGGTAGGCATCATGCAACGGTTTAGCACCCAAAGCAAATTAAATTCAGCACATATGACATGGGAGCATATTTTCCAAGCATTTTTCATTTCATTTTCAGATTTGTAAATGGTACATGAAATGTCTTTGCGACAAAAAGGAACTTATGCTCCTCCACAAGATAAATCTAGAGGGCTAAACATTCATGATGGCAAAAGAGCCTTTGGCCCCATATGATCAATAAGCTAGCTATCCAACCACAAATTAAGCATAGCAAAGCCACAAAAACATGTCAAGAGCATGTAAAGGCATTTACACATGAGAGAGCTTACATGTGACATTTTTCAAAAGCAAAGCTATCAACCATGGATTATTCATCAAGATCATCAAGAGCTAAGCCAAACTAACCATATCATACCAAACAAGCTCACAAAGACATATATCTCATTCCATGGTGAACAATGTATATGAGAGAAGCTTTTCCTAACCAATGCATATGATACAAAAACATGCAATCTAAGAGACAAGGATGCCTATACATCATGTTACATATGCCATGCCAAATGCAAGAAATGCACAAAGGAAAGCTATACATATGCTACAAACCGGCTCCTCGAGGGGAGGCAAAAAGGGCTCGACACCACCGGCAAAAGAGCAAAGGAGCACCAAACTCACAAGCTCCCCCTAAACTCATGCATTAAGGCCAAAGAGCATACAAAGCTCACCTTACACACATGAGATAAGGCAAAGAGCAAAAGAAACCAAGTGGCTTGACCAAGGCCACACACTCGAAGGTCACAAATACACTTACCTTTATCATTTCTTCACAATTCACTCATCCTTGTCCACCATCCCCGAAAGTGATGCACCTACATGTCACCACCGGGATATGAAGCCGAAGAACCACCCCCGATATCAACCAAATGTTCTCCGGGCTATCCACCTGCAACTCAAAACCAAGAGCGAGAGCGAGCAACCGACTCAACACTGGGGTTAGTTCCAAATGTGTAAAACCAGTGCCTAGCCATTTGCTCGAAAGTGGGGTTAGCAAAAACCAAACCATCTTTCCTACCAAAGCTACCTCCACGAACACCACCACGGTAACCACCATGAGGGAACCAGCCCTCTCTGCCTGGAGGAGGACCAAAACCACGAAAGTAAGCCCGTGGACCATCCCTCCTCTCCTTCTCAAAGCCATGACTCCTCCCATCCCCGTAGTGAGCTCGAGGGGGAGAATGCCTAGCAAACTGGCCTCCTGCAAACTTTCTAGACCAACCACCAGAACCACGACCTCCAGAAACAACCCTCGCATCTGTACGAGCACGAAAACCAAACTGCTGCCTGTCTAGGCCTGCACCGGTCTGACCGGTGCTCCACACCGGTCTGACCGGTGTAGCCTGGGCAGCAGCACCTCCAACGACCTTCCGCTCTCCCCAAGCCCGACCCGACCTCACACTCGCCTTGGCCACGGGCAGCGCACACGAGGCTCAAGTACACCATCGAAAGGGTGGTACTTGTCCTTGTTAGCCCACTCCTTCGCCATTCTCTCCTCACGCTTCCTCTTGAAGCAAAACGCTCTCTTGTGACCATCCTTTCCACAAAACTCACAATGGAAACGGATCGATCTAGACTTAGGCTTGGGACGAGGCTCTTCACAAGGCTTCTCACTTGGTTTCTCACTAGGCGTTTTACTCGCCTTCTCACTCGGTTTTTCTCTTGGTTGGTTTGGCTTGGATGCAAACTTGTCTTTGGGTGTGGGTTGTGGTGGAACTGAAACATTCCCAAATTTCCTTTCTCTCACACCACTGCCCTCACCAACCTTATCCAATCCCAAAGCCCAACCGTCAAAGCGCTTACAGCTAGCAATCATCATACCAAGCTGAGGTTCTTGACTCGACAACCAACTCAGCGCTTCACGCAACTTATCATTCTCATCTTGCAAGCGACCAACACATTTTGCAAGATCCAAATTCTTCATAGCATGCAACTCACATGTAGAGCAAGAAGTAGGAATAGGCACTTTCAAATCGGCCTCAAGTGAAACAATGCGAGAACGGAGCTCGGCAATTTTCTCATGCAAACTAGGGCAAGAAGTGCAAGCACCAAGCAAAGTGGGTCTAGATTGTAGCTCGGCCAACTCAACCCTAAGCACATCTAGTTCCTCACACTTGGAGGCATACTTCTCCCTAAGATCGATCAAGTCGACCGGAAAACGAGCAATCGGCACAATCGTTCTCATCCGAAACAACGGGGCTAGCCTTAAGGGAATCAATCTCAAGCTTGCTATCAAGCACCTGTGTCTCTAGCTCGGCCACTCTAGTCCTAGCATCCTCGAGTGAAGATCTAAGCTCCTTCCTAAGCTTCTTAGCCTCTCTAAGCATGTGATCGCGATTATCAAGCAAGTCAACCAACTCCTCATTCTCCTTGCGCAAAGAGGAGAGCTCATCACATACCTCATCCTCGGAATCCAAGTCCGAGGCGTCCTTCGGCTTCTCTTGTTGCTCGAACTGCGAGCCATGCCGCAGAAGTCGTCCTTGAGGCTTAGGCCCGTCACACAAAGGCCGTTGAGATACTTGCCGATGTTCTTCTTCTTCTTCCTCTTCTTGTCATCCTCTTCGTCTTCATCACTCGAGCTTGAAGACGTGTCCTCGGAATCAGACTCGATGTCGCTCGATCTCTTCATCTTCTCTCGAGACCGCGTCTTCTTCTCATGTCCATGATCCTTCTTCCTGGACTTCTTCTTCTTGTCCTTGGACTTGTGCTTGTCGTGGTTGTTCACCTTTGGACACTCAGCGAAATAGTGTCCAGTCTTGCCACACTTGAAGCATGTCCTCGTGTTCCTCCTCCTGTTCACGCGGTTCTCGTGCAGCCTCTCGAACCGCCTCGTCAGGAGCGCCAGCTCGTCCTCTCCAAGCTCGTCGAACTCCTCATACGGCATAGACATCAAAGAGGAGAAGGAGAACATCTCGGTGGATGGGTTAGAGTTAGCCTTTCCTTTGGAACCACCAACGAAGGCGAGACTATGGGAGTCGGTCGGACCCTCGAGCTTGGCGATCATGCCCCTATCCACCTCGGCCGACTTGAGCTTCGAGAACGGCTCGTTCACGGTCGAGTGTCATACTTCTCCGACTCCACAATGGCCTCGAACTTTCCGCCCCAAATCGTACGATCCAAAGAGTGTAAGAGCTTGACCGCTCTATCATGATCATCGTACGGGAGCACGTCCACATTGGCCCTCATGTTGTTCACAACCACCGTGAACCTGCGAAACAAGGCATCGATGGACTCACCTGGGGAGATGAGTGAAGTTCTCGTACTCTCTCCGGTAGGTCGCATACATCCGTGCTCGAACACCGGGCGTTCCCAACATGAGCCTCCTTCAACACCGCCCAAATCCTACAAGCCAAGTGCTCGGTGTGCACCCGATCGAACTCGGGCGACACAAAGCACGAAACAAGTAGTCGACCGCTTTATTGTTGGCGTCGAAGGCGTCCCTCGATCCTGGAGCGAGGAAATCAACCGGCCGGACATAGCTTTGTGTCCACCGTGACATCCCAAAGCGGTGACCCTTTCCGCGGAGGAACGCACCCATCCGCTTGCTCCACATCTGGTAGTTCTTGCCATCGAAGTGTGGAGGACCCGAACCCCGTTCCTGGTACACCATCCTTGGATCTTAGGCGGTTAGAGTCAACAAAGACCCGAACCGGCTCTGATACCACTTGAAGGACCGATACGGCGAACCAGAGAGGGGGGGAGTGAATGGGAGCCGATAAAAATTCTTCTCGAAGGAGATGAAAACTCCAACAAGAGAACGCGGCTTCCAACACACGTCTCCGACTCACTACCAAGGTTGGTCAAGCCCACGTAGCCACTGGAGTGCCACTGGACCTAGGAACCAACACGCAACCTTCGACCCGAGAAATGCGGCGGAAAAACCAAACCTCGAGTCTACGGACCCACACCGGTCGACCGGTGAGCACCACCGGTCGGACCGGTCCCCGCAAGTGAAACCGAGCAACTTCCACTAAGTGGCTCTACACCGGTCGGAGCCGGTGAGACACACCGGATCGGACCGATGGCAGCCCGAAAGCCCCCAAGACACCAAACGGGGCCAACCGACCACCAAACGGACCCAAACTCGAAACGGCGGCAACACGGGACAACAAAGAACACACCAAGACGTTCACCCGAGCAAAATCCCACAAGGGCTTGCACCGGTCGGAGGCCCGGTCAAGAGCACCGGTCGACCGGTGTAGCATGGGCGACTCGGGATGAACGAGCACCGCGGGTCAACTCCCCCAAATCCAAATCTCGATCTCCCGAATCGCTCCACGGACTTGAACAAGACTTTGGGGATATCAGGAACACCTCATGAGGAGTCCATAGCCAAGTTTAATCCCACCGAATCTCGTCTAAAAAGGAGGAATCGAAGAAATCCCGCCGAAAGCACTTCCAACCCAAGAACTCAAGAAACCCCGAAATCGAGCACTTTTTCTCACGGATTTGGGAGGGGAATCACAGCCCAAAGAACCACGAAGGGTTCCCACAAATTTCCCCCATCAAATCACCAAGAGAAAAGCCCCGAAAACACCCCAAAGAAATCACGAAGAAAGGGCTCCGAAAATCACCACCAAGAACAACCGGGGAAAACACATCCAAACCTTGAGGAACCACGCCGAATCATCTATACATGAAACAAAGGTTCGTACAAGGTCTAGCAAGCCGCCCGATCATCCATCCCTCTCTACAAGATCTCTCCGTGAAGCTCTCTTGCTAGTCCTAAGGAAAACCTAGAGAAAATAGGTAGAAAATAGGAAAACTAATGAGCTAGGGTTCCAAGAGTTGGCTGCCATCCTCTCACCTCTTGGGTTATATGGAGGCAACCGAAAGTCTAAAATGCCCTTCTCTACTAACTAGGGATACATGCCCCTCAAGGGCGGATTTGGAATTCTTGATGTCTTCACCATCGGACGGATGCCGGCGACCGCACCCTGCGTAGCCTCGACGCAAGCCATGCGATCCCGACGCGTGTACTCCGCTTCGAAGATTCGGACTGCGTCGTCGCACACGGTCGGACCGGTGCTCCTCACCGTCGGACCGGTCCCCACCGGTCAGACCGGTCAGACCCACCGGTCGGGCCGGTGCGTGCTTTCCGCACCTCCGTCTTCGGTTCTCCGGTCTTGGCTTTGTGGATCAACCAAGGAACCCGGTGGTTTTACGGTGAACCACCGAAACCCCGCGAACTCGGTGTAGCCTCCGCCAATCTCCACTCATGACTTGGCTCCCACGTAGTCCCGGCTCGACCTTGGTTTTGAGGCTCAACCAAGAAACCGTCCACGACTTCATCTTCGTTGTTCATGCCACCATGTGGCCCGCACTTGACCCCGCTGGCCACCGGGTCCCTCGAACGAAGCCTACTTGTCTTCTCCACACCTGGAGGCCTCACGGCGACGACCTTTCGCGCTTGTTCTTCACCTGCACCAACACGAGTCAAGCCGCAACCTGCACCTGCAATACTTAGCCAAGAATCAGTCCACACAACGTTGTCAATCACTCATCACACAAGGAAGCGTCCATCCACCGGTCCTCGAACCACACATGGTCCTCACATATGCATTAAAACTCACATGAAGGCGAGTCCAGAGTACATTAATACATAAATTAAATCCAATATACCCCTAAGGGTTAATTATTACAAACCATGGTTCATGAAAAGATAAGTAAAGGTTCAAAGTTCAAAAACAGCAGGATAATAAACTAGCGATACGATAGACATCGCAACAGGTCATCCACGATGCCATCACTCGTCGTCATCCACCCATTCCAGCTCCCAGCCGGGTGGAATCTCACAAGGCCAAACAACATCACCTGCAACAACATTTATAAAACAAGGATGAGTATACTAATACTCAGCAAGACTTAACCGTCGGGTGATAACTACATCAACGAACTCTAAACATGATAGACTTTTTGGCAGGTTGGTTCTTTTGCTGAAAAGCAACAAAGAGTAGGTCCTTACTTTCAATATTTTAGCTCAATTTATAGTTAATTACCATTTCTAAGTGAGCCAACTATTGCAATCAAGAATTGTACAATACAGATAATCCATGCAACAATATTCACATAGTTGCATCATTAAGGGATATCATGGCCAGTTGATTAAGTAGTCTCAGATAACGGTGGGAGGCCGACAATCGATTGATTAAACCATTGCAAGGTAAACCTAAACACACGGAACAATGCCCTCTCAAAGTTGGCACCGACCAGGCGGTTCCCAAAAGACCTCAGCTTGAGATCGAAGCTTGGTGTCCTGGGTACAAGGCTTATCTAGTATGCCCCAACATAGTACAAATAGCCTCACACATGTACCCCCCTCTCGATTGCGAGCCGGGCAGACGAATACTCAAGATTAGTAATAGTAAGATCCCACACCATCTCATTAAGGTACTAGGCTTACTGGTCCCATTCCTGACAAGTGCTTAGCCCACGAAAGCCACTGGTCTGGAGCCCAAATCCCATGCTCTTACCACATGAGCAATCCATTTATAAAGATCTCATGATTCCAACATAAGAACTTATTTTCGCGAGTGACGAACATCACTCGACTTTTACCAGGTCTTATAGCATAGCAGCTATCGAACTAGCATATTAGTAAAAGAGCATTGGTGCCTAGGGATCATGCATCTAGGGTTTCAATTCAACTCCTGAAATGTAAATGCAAAAACATAGCAAAGGTAATTGCATAATTTTAAAAAGAAGGGCCAACGATCTGGGGCTTGCCTTCATCGGCAAGGTTGGCCTTGGGCCCTTCTGGACTTTGGTCCAGGTCCTGAGCTGCGTCCACGTACTGCAGCTCACAGTTAGCACCCTCGTCTCATCCTTCCGGCACGAGCGTATAGCTACCATCGGGAAGGTCTACACGAGAATGCATATGCAAGATTTAATTGACGGTTTTAATTTAATTAATTACAAAAAACATATGACAACCATAAAGTGTATGGTTGGCCATACTGAGAGCTTGTGTGGTTTGAGGACCGGTGGATGGTCGCTTCCTGCTGTGATGAGTGATTGACAACATGGTGTGGACTGACTCTTGGCTAAGTATTGCAGGTGCAGGTTGCGGCTTGACTGGTGTTGGTGCAGGTGAAGTACAAGCGCGAAAGGTCGTTACCGGTGAGGCCTTCAGGTGTGGAGAAGACAAGTAGGCTTCGTTCGAGAGACCCGGTGGCTAGCAGAGTCAAGTGCGGGCCGTATGGTGTCAAGAACAGCGTGACGAAATCGTGGACGGTTTCTTGGTTGAGCCTCAAAACCAAGGTCCGACCGGGACGACGTGGGAGCCGAGTCATGAGTGGTGATTGGCGGAGGATACACCGAGTTCGTGGGGTTTGTAGTGGTTCACCAAAAAACCACTGGGTTACTAGGTTGAGCCACAAAACCGAGGCCGAAGACTCGACGAGGAGGTGTGGCCACCTATGCCGGTTCAACCACCCAGGATGGGCGGTCAGACCGCCTGGGCCGGTCTAACCGCCCAGGGGGTGGTCTGACTGTCCTGGTAGCTACCGCCGAGAAGCTTCGAAGCAGAGGACAGACATCGGGATCGCAAGGCTTGCGTCGAGGCTAATCACGGTTGCGGTCGCTGGGCATCCATCTGATGGAGGAAATCTGAAGACTTCCGAATTTTCCCTTGAGGGGCATGTATCCCTACTTATCTAGTAAGGGTAGTTTAGTCTTTTGGGTGCCTCCATATAAACATTTGAGGGGATGGATGGCAGCCAACTCTTGGAACCCTAGCTCATTTGTTTTGCTATTTTGCATTCCTATTTTCCTTAGGATTTTAGAGGACTAGCTTGAGAGCTTCATGTTGAGATCTTGAGAGAAGTTAGGATGATTGGGAGGCAAGCTAGACCTTGTATGAGCCTTCATGGTATGTATAGATGATTCGGCGTGGTTCCTCAAACCTTTTGTTGTCTCTCCTGTTTTCCTTTTTTTTGATTTTCGGAGCCTTTTCTTGGGATTTTCGTGGTAGAGCTTTGGAGGCATTTATTTGTGGGATTTGGTGTGGGAGTCACACATTGAGGACCATGTGTGGTTCGAGGACCGGTGGATGGTCGCTTCCTTGTGTGATGAGTGATTGACAACGTTGTGTGGACTGATTCTTGGCTAAGTATTGCAGGTGCAGGTTGCAGCTTGACTCGTGTTGGTGCAGGTGAAGAACAAGCGGGAAAGGTCGTCGCCGGTGAGGCCTCCAGGTGTGGAGAAGACAAGTAGGCTTCGTTCGAGGGACCCGGTGGCCAGCGGGGTCAAGTGCGGGCCGCATAGTGGCATGAACAGCAAGATGAAGTCGTGGACGGTTTCTTGGTTGAGCCTCAAAACCAAGGTCGAGTCGGGACTACATGGGAGCCAAGTCATGAGTGGAGATTGGCGGAGGCTACACCGAGTTCGCGGGGTTTCGGTGGTTCACCGGAAAACCACCGGGTTCCTTGGTTGATCCACAAAGCCAAGCCGGGAGAACCAAAGACGGAGGTGCGGCGGCACGAGCCGGTCGACTTGTGGGTCCGGCCGGTCGACGCGGTGGGGACTGTCCGACCGGTGAGGAGTACCGGTCGACCGGTGTGCGACGACGCAGTCCGGAATCTTCGAAGCGGAGGACACGCGTCGGGATCGCATGGCTTGCGTCGAGGCTACGCGGGGTGCGGTCGCCGGGCATCCGTCCGATGGTGAAGACATCAAGAATTCCAAATCCGCCCTTGAGGGGCTTGTATCCCTAGTTAGTAGAGAAGGGCGTTTTAGACATTCGGTTGCCTCCATATAACCCAAGAGGTGAGAGGATGGCAGCCAACTCTTGGAACCCTAGCTCATTTGTTTTCCTATTTTCCACCTATTTTCCTTAGGTTTTCCTTAGGACTAGCAAGAGAGCTTCACGGAGAGATCTTGTTGAGAGGGATGGATGATCGGGCGGCTTGCTAGACCTTGTACGAACCTTTGTTTCATGTATAGATGATTCGGCGTGGTTCCTCAAGGTTTGGATGTGTTTTCCCGGTTGTTCTTGGTGGTGATTTTCGGAGCCCTCTCTCGGTGATTTCTTTGGGTTGTTTTCGGGACTTTTCTCTTGGGGATTTGATGGGGGAAATTTGTGGGAACCCTTCGTGGTTCTTTGGGCTGTGATTCCCCTCCCAAATCCGTGAGTAAAAGTGCTCGATTTTGGGGTTTCTTGAGTTCTTGGGTTGGAGGTGCTTTCGGCGGGATTTCTTCGATTCCTCCTTTTTGGACGAGTTTTGGTGGGATTAAACTTGGCTATGGACTCCTCATGAGGTGTTCATAATATCCCCAAAGTCATGTTCAAGTCCGTGGAGCGATTCGGGAGATCGAGATTTGGATTTGGGGGAGTTGACCGCGGGTCTTTGTTCATCTCGAGGCGGCCCGAGCTACACCGGTCGACCGGTGCTCTTGACCGGTCTGACCGGTGCAAGCCCTTGTGGGATTTTGCTCAGGTGAACGTCTTGGTGTGTTCGTTGTTGTCCCGTGTTGCTGCTGTTTCGAGTTTGGGTCTGTTTGGTGGTCGGTTGGCCTGTTTGGTGCCTTGGGGGCTTTCAGGCTGCCATCGGTCTGACCGGTGTGTCTCACCGGTCTGACCGGTGTAGAGCCACTTAGTGGAAGTTGCTCAGTTTCACCAGCAGGGACCGGTCTGACCGGTGGTGCTCACCGGTCTGACCGGTGTGGGTCTGTAGACTCGGGGTTTGTTGTTCCGCTGCGTTCTCGAGTCGGAAGGCTGTGTGTGTTGGTTCCTAGGTCCAGTGGCACTCCAGTGGCTACGTGGGCTTGGCCAACTTGGGTAGTGAGTCGGAGACGTGTGTTGGAAGCCGCGTTCGTCTTGTTGGAGTTTTCATCTCCTTCGAGAAGAATTTTTATCGGCTCCCATTCACTCCCCCCCCCCCTCTCTGGTTCGCCGTATCGGTCCTTCAAGTGGTATCAGAGCCGGTTCGGGTCTTTATTGACTCTAACCAGTCTATGATCCAAGGATGGCGTACTAGGAACGGGGTTCGGGTCCTCCACACTTCGATGGCAAGAACTACCAGATGTGGAGCAAGCGGATGGGTGCTTTTCTCCGCGGAAAGGATCAGATCCTTTGGGATGTCACGGTGGACACAGGCTATGTCCAGCCGATGGACTTCCTCGCTCCAGGATTGAGGGACAGATTCGACGCCAACAATAAGGTGGTCGACTACTTGTTTCGTGCTTTGTGTCAGCCTGAGTTCGATCGGGTGCACACCGAGCACTTGGCTTGTAGGATTTGGGCGGTGCTGAAGGAGGCTCATGTTGGGAACGCCCGGAGTTCGGAGCACGGATGTATGCGACCTACCGGAGAGAGTACGAGAAATTCACTCATCTCCCCGGTGAGTCCATTGATGCCTTGTTTCAGAGGTTCACGGTGGTTGTGAACAACATGAGGGCCAATGTGGACGTGCTCCCGTACGATGATCATGATAGAGCGGTCAAGCTCTTACACTCTTTGGATCGTACGATTTGGGGCGGAAAGTTCGAGGCCATTGTGGAGTCGGAGAAGTATGACACTCTGACTGTGAACGAGCTGTTCTCGAAGCTAAGTCGGCTGAGGTGGATAGGGGCATGACAGCCAAAATCGAGGGCCCGACTGACTCTCATAGTCTCGCCCTCATCGGTGGTTCAAATGGAAAGGCTAACACTAACCCATCCACCAAGATGTTCTCTTTGTCCTCTTTGATGTCTATGCTAGATGAGGAGTTCGACGTGCTTGGAGAGGACGAACTGGCGCTCCTGACGAGGCGGTTCGAGAGGCTGCACGAGAAACGGGTGAACAAGAGGAGGAACACAAGGACATGCTTCAAGTGTGGCAAAGCTGGACACTATTTCGCCGAGTGTCCGAAGGTGAACAACCACGACAAGCACAAGTTCATGGACAAGAGGAAGAAGTCCAAGAACAAGGATCATGAACATGGGAAGAAGGCTTGGTCTCGAGAGAAGATGAAGAGATCGAGCGACATCGAGTCCGATTCCGAGGACACGTCTTCAAGCTCGAGTGATGAAGACGAAGAGGATGACAAGAAGAAGAAGAAGAAGAAGTACCTCGGCAAGTACCTCAACGGCCTTTGTGTGACGGGCCTAAGCCTCAAGGATGACTTCTGCGGCATGGCTCGCAGTTCGAGCAGCAAGAGAAGCGAGAAGGACGCCTCAGACTTGGATTCCGAGGATCAGGTATGTGATGAGCTCTCTTCTTTGCGTAAGGAGAATGAGGAGTTGGTTGACTTGCTTGATAATCGCGATCACATGCTTAGAGAGGCTAAGAAGCTTAGGAAGGAGCTTAGATCTTTGCTCGAGGATGCTAGGACTAGAGTGGCTGAGCTAGAAACACAGGTTCTTGATAGCAAGCTTGAAATTGATTCGCTTAAGGCTAGCCCTGTTGTTTCTGATGAAAATGATTGTGCTGATTGCTCTGCTTTCCTAGCTGACTTGACCGATCTTAGGGACAAGTATGCCTCCAAGTGTGAGGAACTAGATGTGCTTAGGGTTGAGTTGGGCCGAGCTACAATCTAGACCCACTTTGCTTGGTGCTTGCACTTCTTGCCCTAGTTTGCATGAGAAAATTCTTGAGCTCCGTTCTCGCATTGTTTCACTTGAGGCTGATTTGAAAGTGCCTATTCCTACTTCTTGCTCTACATGTGAGTTGCATGCTATGAAGAATTTGGATCTTGCAAAATGTGTTGGTCGCTTGCAAGATGAGAATGATAAGTTGCGTGAAGCGGCGAGTTGGTTGTCGAGTCAAGAACCTCGGCTTGGTATGATGATTGCTAGGCCGTAAGCGCTTTGACGGTTGGGCTTTGGGATTGGATAAGGTTGGTGAGGGCAGTGGTGAGAGAGAAAGGAAATTCGGGAATGTTTCAGTTCCACCACAACCCACACCCAAAGACAAGTTTGCATCCAAGCCAAACCAACCAAGAGAAAAACCGAGTGAGAAGGCGAGTGAAACGCCTAGTGAGAAACCAAGTGAGAAGCCTTGTGAAGAGCCTCATCCCAAGCCTAAGTCTAGATCGATCCGTTTCCATTGTGAGTTTTGTGGAAAGGATGGTCACAAGAGAGCGTTTTGCTTCAAGAGGAAGCGTGAGGAGAGAATGGCGAAGGAGTGGGCTAACAAGGACAAGTACCACCCTTTCGATGGTGTACTTGAGCCTCGTGTGCAGTTGCCCAGGGCCAAGGCGAGTGTGAAGTCAGTTCGGGCTTGGGGAGAGAGGAAGGCTGTTGGAGGTGCTGCTGCCCAGGTTACACCGGTCAGACCGGTGAGGGGCACCGGTCGGGACCGGTGCGAGCTCGGACGAGCGGCGGTTTGGGTTTCGTGCTCGTACGGGTGCGAGGTTTGGTTACGGAGTTCGTGGTTCGGTGGTTGGGC
The DNA here is from genome assembly GCA_947561735.1 of Cenchrus americanus. Classification (NCBI taxonomy): domain Eukaryota; kingdom Viridiplantae; phylum Streptophyta; class Magnoliopsida; order Poales; family Poaceae; genus Cenchrus; species Cenchrus americanus. The sequence goes on from OX387241.1 coordinate 149,701,886, forward strand.
TGGAGAGTTTGCGGGGAGGTCGGTTGCTAGGCATTCTCCCCCTCGAGCTCACTATGGGGATGGGAGGAGTCTTAGCTTTGAGAAGGAGATGAGGGACAGTCCACGGGCTTTCTTTCGTGGTTTTGGTCCTCCTCCAAGCAGAGAGGGTTGGTTCCCTCATGGTGGTTACCGTAGTGGTGTTCGTGGAGGTAGCTTTGGTAGGAAAGATGGTTTGGTTTGTGCTAACCCCACTTTCGAGCAAATGGCTAGGCACTGGTTTTACACATTTGGAACTAACCCCAGTGTTGAGTCGTTTGCTCGCTCTCGCTCTTTGTTTTGAGTTGCAGGTGGATAGCCCGGAGAACATTTGGTTGATATTGGGGGTGGTTCTTCGGCTTCATATCCCGGTGGTGACATGTAGGTGCATCACTTTCGGGGATGGTGGACAAGGAAGAGTGAATTGTGAAGAAATGATAAAGGTAAGTGTATTTGTGACCTTCGAGTGTGTGGCCTTGGTCAAGCCACTTGGTTTCTTTTCCTCTTTGCCTTATCTCATGTGTGTAAGGTGAGCTTTGTACGCTCTTTGGCCTTAATGCATGAGTTTAGGGGGAGCTTTTGAGTTTGGTGCTCCTTTGCTCTTTTGCCGGTGGTGTCGAGCCCTTTTTGCCTCCCCTCGAGGAGCCGGTGGTTTGTGAGCTTTGTGTGTGGGAGCTCATTTCTAGCATATGTATAGCTTTTCTTTGTGCATTTCTTGCATTTGGCATGGCATATGCAGCATGATGTATAGGCATCCTTGTATCTTAGATTGCATGCATTTTGTATCATATGCATTGGTTAGGAAAAGCTTCTCTTAGATACATTGTTCACCATGGATTGAAATATATGTCTTTGTGAGCTTGTTTGGTATGCTATGGTTAGTTTGACTTAGCTCTTGATGATATTGATGAATAATCCATGGTTGATGGCTATGTTTTTGAAAAATGTCACATGTATGCGCTCTCATGTGTAAATGCCTTTATATGCTCTTGACATGTTTTAGTGGCTTGGCTATGCTTAATTTGTGGTTGGATAGCTAGTTTATTGATCATATGGGGCCAAAGGCTCATTTGACATCATGAATGTTTAGCCCTCTTGCTTCATCTTGTGGAGGGGCATAAGTTCCTTTTTGTCGCAAAGACATTTCATGTACCATTTACAAATCTGAAAATGAAATGAAAAATGCTTGGAAAATATGCTCCCATGTCATATGTGCTGAATTTAACTTGCTTTGGGTGCTAAACCGTTGCATGATGCCTACCAATGAGAAGTCTCATACATAGAAGTAGGCACATGGCTCGGTGGCTTTGACATGACATGAGGTGCTTGTGGGTGTTTGTGATGGTCTTATGGTTAGAATGGCTGTCCTAGCATGAAGTTTGTGTGGCTTTGCCATTTTGATAGGCTTTGATCATGTTTAGGACTTTGCTCATGAGAGGCAAGTTTTTCGCAAAATTGCCAAAATCCATTTTAGCTTCGTCCAATGGTTGTGAAACTTGGTGATCATGTAGTTGAGATCGATACGAAGCCGTAGAGTACCTAACTTGCTCATTTGGACATGTGTAGCATCCTATGATGAATTTTGTATATTTGAGAAGCTCTAGGTTGAATTTTTTGCATTTTTGGCTTGATTCATGCATTGCCAACAAGGGGGAGAAGTTTGAGCTTGAAATGGCTTGTTGGACGCGTTCGGGGAGGTTTTCGAGTGGTTTCGAGCCATTTACGGGCTCGTTGTACACCGGTCGACCGGTGATGAGCACGGTCCGACCGGTGTGAGTGCTGGTCCTGTACACATGTTAGGCACCGGTCTGACCGGTGGTGATGACCGGTCTGACCGGTGTGAGCTGAAAGTGCTGCAGCTGTCCTGTTTTCAAGTGGTTTGCATGCATTCGTCCAGGGGGAGGTGCATTGGTTCAGGGGGATCTTGCATGTGTGCAGGGGGAGCTCTTTGTGAGTTTTCGAGCTTTGTTTTGGTGGTTTGCGCTCTTTGCCTGAGCCTTGTTTTGTCTCGGATGTGTCGAGCCGTTGCCCTTGCCTAAGGGGTCCGAGATTGGTCTTCTTCAAGTGATCTTGCTCTTTGCCTTTGTTCGGTTTTCGATCGCTTGTTGGAGTTTCTTTTTGTTCGTTTCTTTTCTTTTTATTTTCTCTCTTGTTACTTTCGTGTGGGTGTTGTCAATGCACTCATCAAGGGGGAGATTGAGGACCATGTGTGGTTCGAGGACCGGTGGATGGTCGCTTCCTTGTGTGATGAGTGATTGACAACGTTGTGTGGACTGATTCTTGGCTAAGTATTGCAGGTGCAGGTTGCGGCTTGACTCGTGTTGGTGCAGGTGAAGAACAAGCGCGAAAGGTCGTCGCCGGTGAGGCCTCCGGGGTGTGGAGAAGACAAGTAGGCTTCGTTCGAGGGACCCGGTGGCCGGCGGGGGTCAAGTGCGGGCCGCATGGTGGCATGAACAAGCAAGATGAAGTCGTGGACGGTTTCTTGGTTGAGCCTCAAAACCAAGGTCGAGCCGGGACTACGTGGGAGCCAAGTCATGAGTGGAGATTGGCGGAGGCTACACCGAGTTCGCGGGGTTTCCGGTGGTTCACCGAGAAAACCACTGGGTTCCTTGGTTGATCCACAAAGCCAAGACCGGAGAACCAAAGACGGAGGTGCGGCGGCACCGACCGGTCGGCGGGTGGGTCCGACCGGTCGACCGATGGGGACTGTCCGACCGGTGAGGAGCACCGGTCGACCGTGTGCGACGACACGGTCCGAATCTTCGAAGCGGAGGACACGCGTCGGGATCGCATGGCTTGCGTCGAGGCTACGCAGGGTGCGGTCGCCGGGCATCCGTCCGATGGTGAAGACATCAAGAATTCCAAATCCGCCCTTGAGGGGCTTGTATCCCTAGTTAGTAGAGAAGGGCGTTTTAGACATTCGGTTGCCTCCATATAACCCAAGAGGTGAGAGGATGGCAGCCAACTCTTGGAACCCTAGCTCATTTGTTTTCCTATTTTCCACCTATTTTCCTTAGGTTTTCCTTAGGACTAGCAAGAGAGCTTCACGGAGAGATCTTGTTGAGAGGGATGGATAATCGGGCGGCTTGCTAGACCTTGTACGAACCTTTGTTTCATGTATAGATGATTCGGCGTGGTTCCTCAAGGTTTGGATGTGTTTTCCCCGGTTGTTCTTGGTGGTGATTTTCGGAGCCCTCTCTCGGTGATTTCTTTGGGTTGTTTTCGGGACTTTTCTCTTGGGGATTTGATGGGGGAAATTTGTGGGAACCCTTCGTGGTTCTTTGGGCCGTGATTCCCCTCCCAAATCGCGTGAGTAAAAGTGCTCGATTTTGGGGTTTCTTGAGTTCTTGGGTTGGAGGTGCTTTCGGCGGGATTTCTTCGATTCCTCCTTTTTGGACGAGTTTTGGTGGGATTAAACTTGGCTATGGACTCCTCATGAGGTGTTCATAATATCCCCAAAGTCATGTTCAAGTCCGTGGAGCGATTCGGGAGATCGAGATTTGGATTTGGGGGAGTTGACCCGCGGGTGCTGTTCATCCCGAGCTGCCCAGGCTACACCGGTCTGACCGGTGCTCTTGACCGGTCTGACCGGTGCAAGCCCTTGTGGGATTTTGCTCGGGTGAACGTCTTGGTGTGTTCGTTGTTGTCCCGTGTTGCTGCTGTTTCGAGTTTGGGTCCGTTTGGTGGTCGGTTGGCCTGTTTGGTGCCTTGGGGGCTTTCAGACTGCCATCGGTCTGACCGGTGTGTCTCACCGGTCTGACCGGTGTAGAGCCACTTAGTGAAAGTTGCTCAGTTTCACCAGCAGGGACCGGTCTGACCGGTGGTGCTCACCGGTCTGACCGGTGTGGGTCTGTAGACTCGGGGTTTGTTGTTCCGCTGCGTTCTCGAGTCGGAAGGCTGTGTGTGTTGGTTCCTAGGTCCAGTGGCACTCCAGTGGCTACGTGGGCTTGGCCAACTTGGGTAGTGAGTCGGAGACGTGTGTTGGAAGCCGCGTTCGTCTTGTTGGAGTTTTCATCTCCTTCGAGAAGAATTTTTATCGGCTCCCATTCACTCCCCCCCCCCTCTCTGGTTCGCCGTATCGGTCCTTCACACATGAGGACCTTGTGCCTCTTTACTTGGTGACCTTGCCCCTGTAAACCCGTGGAAAGCTCTCCGATTTGGTGGTTTTCATTGGAGCTCGAGTTCTTGAAATTGAGTCATGAGATTTGCGATTCCCCATGATTTAGAGCGCTTAGGTGCAATTCCTTTGAGGGAGAGGTCATCCATGTGGTGACCCAGGCATCCCCAAAGTTTTGCTGCAATCCGTTGGGTGAATCCGGAGATCGGGTGATGCAAAGTTGAGGGTTGACCCGCGGTTCCTGTTTTTCCATTCTGTCTGGGGACGGTGGTCTAACCGCGTAGGGGGGTGGTCTAACCGCACCGGGCTGATCCGGAGAATGTTTTGATTTTGGCCGAGATCTTTTGGTAGCATGTTGGCCTTGACTAGGGGATTCTATGGTTGAAATCTTGGAGCGTTTCGAGTCCGTTTGCTTAGGTTTTCACTGGGATCTTTGTGTGTAGGGGAGGGAGGTCTAACTGCCCCTGGCACCCAGTCTAACCGCCCCAGGCCTTTCCAAAGAAAGTTTGGTTTTTCATCAAGGTCCTCTGTGAGTTTGTTTGCCTTGATCAAAGGAGCGTTGTGGTGAAATCTTGGCTCATTTCGGTGCAGTTTTCTAGGAGTTCTTGGCTTGAGGTCGTTGTTGGGTACAGGAGGTTAGACCGCCCATGGTAGCCGGTCTAATCACCCCTAGGCCCTTTGGGTGATGTTTTGGTTTTCGCCAAGATTCTTTGGTAGCTAGCTTGGCCTTGACCAGAGGATCCAGTGGATAAAACAGTGGAGAGTTTTGGAGCTCGGAAGAGGTGTTTTGGAGGGTTTCTTGTCTGCCTTGGAGCAGGCGGTTTAACCGCCCTTTTACCCAGTTAAACCACCCCTGCTAGCCAGACAACTTTCAAGTTGTTTCTGCTGCCGTGTGTGTAGGAGCTGTGGCGCAAGTAGTGTTTGTTCCTATGACCAGTAGCACTCTAGTGGCTACATGGTTTTGTCAAACGGAAGGTTGTGTGAGGAGCGTGTGATTTTGGGTATCCGACCAAGTTCATCTTGTTGGAGTTGTCATCTCCTTCGAGAAGAATTTTTATCGGCTCCCATTCTCTCCCCCCTCTCTGGTCTCCAGTTCGGTCCTTCAAGTGGTATCAAAGATGGTTACGGATCTCTCCGGATTCTAACCAGTCTAAGATCCAAAGATGGTGTACCAGGAACAGGGTTCGGGTCTTCCGCACTTCAATGGAAGAACTATCAGATGTGGCAGAGGCAGATGGCTGTGTTCCTCCGCGGAAAGGGTCAGATCCTTTGGGACGTTAGGGTGGACGCAACTTATGTCTGTCTGGTTAACTTTCTGGCTCCAGGATCAAGTGACATGCACGACACCACAACAAGGTGGTTGACTACTTGTTTCGTGCTCTGTGTCAATCCGAATTTGATCTGGTTCAGACAGAGGACTTAGCTTGTAGGATTTGGTTGGAGCTGAAGAATACTCAGCTGAAAATGCTGAAGTTCAGACACGGTTGTATGAGACTAACCGAAGAGAGTACGAGAACTTCACTCATCTCCTCGGTGAGTCTGTTGATGCCTTGTTCCAACGATTCACGGTGGTTGTGAACAACATGAGGGCCAATGTCGACGTCCTCCCGTACGATGACCATGATAGAGCTGTGAAGCTCTTACATGCGCTGGATCATACCATGTGGGATGGAAAGGTCGAGGCCATTCTTGAGTCTGAGAAGTACACCACTTAACGGTGAACAAGTTGTTTTCTAAGCTCAACTCTGCTAAGGTTGATCGTAGTTTGATAGCCAGTCTCGAGAGCCCGACTGACTCTCATAGTCTTGCTCTCGTCGGTGGCTTCGGTGCTAAGTCTAACGCTAACCCATCCTCCAAGATGTACTCTTTGTCCTTTTTGATGTCTTAGCCAGACGAGGAGTTCGATATACTTGGAGAGGACAAGTCGGCGTTGTTGACATGGAGATTCGAGAGGATGCACGAGAGCCGAGTGAACACAAGGAGGAACTCGAGGGCTTGTTTCAAGTGTGGCAAGACTGGACACTTTTTCACCGAGTGTCCGAAAGTGAACAACCATGACAAGCACAAGTCCAAGGACAAAAAAAGAAGACTCAAGAAGAAGGAACATGAACATGGGAGGAAGACACGGACCCGAGAGAACATCAAGAGATTGAGCGACATCGACTCTGACTCTGAAGACGTGTCATCAAACTCGAGTGAAGAAGAAGAAGAAGAAGAAGAAGAAGAGGATATCAAGAGGAAACACAAGGAGAAGGCGAAGAAGGACTTCGGCAAGTACTTGAACGGCCTTTGTTGTACCACAAGCAAGACTTCGAGGAGCTGCAACAAGAAGGATAGTCTTTGTGGCATGGCACGCAGCTCCAATAGCAAGAGAAGCAAGAAGAACACCTCAGATTCAAACTTCGACTCTGAGGATGAGATATGTGATGAGCTCTCTTCTTTGCGCAAAGAGAATGAGGAGTTTGTTGACTTGCTTGATAATCGCGATCACATGCTTAGAGAGGCTAAGAAGCTTAGGAAGGAGATTAGAGCTTTGCTTGAAGATGCTAGGACTAGAGTGGCTGAGCTAGAAACACAGGTTCTTAATGGCAAGCTTGAAATTGATTCGCTTAAGGCTTACTGTGGTTTCTAATGAGGTTGATTGTGCTTGCTCTGCTTTCCTAGCTGATTTGACTACTCTTAGGGAAAAGTATGCCTCCAAGTGTGAGGAACTTGAAGGACTGATTAGGCGAACCAGAGAGGGGGGAGTGAATGGGAGCCGATAAAAATTCTTCTCGAAGGAGATGAGAACTCCAACAAGACGAACACGATTTCCAAAACACATCTCTGACTCAACTACCCAAGTTGGAAAGGACCACGCAGCCACTGGAGTGCTACTGGTCTTAGGAACCAACAACCACCTACATGGACTCGAGAACGCAGCAGAACTAGCAACTCGAGCACTACTGACCTACACCAGTCAGGTTGGTGAGCAACACCGGTCAGGCAGGTCCATGTTGGCAAAACTTGAGAACTTCCACGAAAGGCTCCTCCACCAGTCAGGCCGGCGTAGCACGCCGGTCAGACCGGTCTAAGCTAGGAAGCCCCAAAAACCCACACCAACTTTCCAAGCTCCAAAACTACCAAAACCCAAAACAGCAGCTACTAGGGACAACGAGGAACTCACACAAACGTTCAACCGAGGCAAAACCCACAGAGCCTCTGCACTGATCAGGCCGGTGAGCAGCACCGGTCAGACCGGTCAGGCTGGGCCACTCGGGGATGAACAACACTAGGGGGTCAACTCCTTCAAATCCATCTCTCGAATCGCTCCACGGATCTATGCAAGACTTTAGGGCATTGGCACTCCATAGACAAGATTTGGTACACCAAAACTTGCAAAATCGAGAGGAATCTCCACCAAGAACGCCTCTAATCCTACAGCCAAGAAAACCGCAAAATCAAGCCCCTTTGCTCATGGATTTGGCAGTCAAAGGGAAAAGAACAACGAAGGGCTTAAGCATACATCCCCCACCAAATCCAAAAGAGAAAGACCTCGAAATCGCTCCAAGAAAATCGCCAAGATGGGGCTCCAAAAATCACAAAAAAGAACAAACAGAAAAGACACATCCAAGCCTTGAGGAACCATGCTGAATCATCTATACAGACCAAACAGGTTCATACAAGGTCTAGCTTGCCGCCCGATCATCCTTCCCTCTCACAAAATCTCACCATGAAGCTCTCAAGCTAGTCCTATGGAAATCCTAAGGAAAATAATAATGGAAAATAGGAAAACTAAATGAGCTAGGGTTCCAAGAGATGGCTGCCATCCTCTCACCACTAAGATAATATGGAGGCAACCGAAAGTCTAAAATACCCTTACTAGCTAACTAGAGATACAAGCCCCTCAAGGGTGAATTCGGAAATCTTTGTCTTCACTCCATCGGACGGATGCCCAGCGACAACAAACTTTCTTGGCCTCGACACAAGCCTTGCGATCCCGACACATGTCCTCCTCTTCGAAGTCTCCGGACTGTGTCAGACCGGTCTGGAGCTACTGCACCTCCGTCTTCGGTTCTTCGGTCTTGTCTTTGTGGATCAACCAAGGAACCCAGTGGTTTTCTGGTGAACCACCAGAAACCCCGCGAACTCGGTGTAGCCTCTGCCAATCACCACTCATGACTCGGCTCCCACGTAGTCCCGTCTCGACCTTGGTTTTGAGGCTCAACCAAGAAAACGTCCATGACTTCATCTTGCCGTTCTTACCACCATGCGGCCCGCACTTGACCCCACTGGCCACCGGGTCATTCAAACCAAGCCTACTTGTCCCCTCCACACTTGGAGGCCTAACTGGCAACGACCTTTCACGCTTGTTCTTCACCTGCACCAACACCAGTCAAGCCGCAACCTACACCTGCAATACTTAGCCAAAAATTAGTCCACACAACCTTGTCAATCACTCATCACACTAGGAAGCGACTATCCACCGGTCCTCGAACCACACATGGTCCTCAGAACTAGATGTGCTTAGTGTTGAGTTGGTTGAGCTGCAATCTAGCCCCACTTTGTTTGGTGCATGTACTTCTTGCCCTGGTTTGCATGAAAAAATTGTTGAGCTTCAATCTCGCATTATTTCGCTTGAGGCTGATTTGAAAGTGCATATTCCTACTTCTTATTCTACCTGTGAGTTGCATGCTGTGAAGAATTTGGAACTTGCACAATGTGTTGGCCATTTGCAGGATGAGAACAATAAGTTGTGTGAAGTGCTGAGTTGGTTGTCTAGTCAGGAACCTCAACTTGGTATGATGATTGGCGGTTATAAGCGCTTTGATGGTTGGGCTTTGGGATCTGATAAGTTTGGTGAGAGCAGTGGTGAGAGAGAAGGGAATTTTGGGAATATTCCAGTTCCACCAAAACCCACACCCAAAGACAAGTTTGCACCCAAGCCAAACAAATTGCTTAAACCGAGAGAAAACCCAAGTGAGAAGGCATGTAAAAAGCCTAGTTTGAAGCCTTGTGAAGAGCCTCATCCCAAGCATGAGCCAAAACCAATCCGTTTCCATTGTGAGTTTTGTGGGAAGGATGGTCATAAGAGAGAATTTTGCTATAAGAGAAAGAGAGAGGCGAGAATGGCTAAGGTGTGGGCGAACAAGGATAGGTACCACCCTTCTCATGGTGTGCCTGAGTCTCGTATGCCACTACCTAAGGGAAAGGGCTTTGTGCATAAGGTTCTGCCATGGGGAGATAGGAGCTCTCGTAGCCGAGGTGGTGGTCTGGAGAGGGCAGTCAGACCAGCCTGGCTAGGTGGTCAGACCGGCCCTGCCCAAGGGGGGCAGTCAGACCGTTCTGGCAAGGCGGTCAGACCGGCCCTCCCCAGATTTCTGGGCAGTTCAACTTTCGAGGTCGTGATGCTAGTGGTTTCAGTTCCTTTGGTCATGGTCCGGATGGTAGGCGCTTTGAGTCTGGTGGTGTTGTGTTTATTGGACGATCTCCACCTCGTGACCAATACGAGATTGGGAGAAGTCACAGCTTTGAGGCTCAGAGGAGCTACGGACCACACTTTCCCTTTCGTGGTGCTCGTACTCCTCCAGCGAGAGGGTAGTGGTTTTCCCATGATGGTTCCAGGTTTGATAGGCTTGATAGGATGGATCGCAGTTGTGATAGGCACGGTAGAATGGATCTTGCTAACCCCACTTTCGAGGAGATGGCTCGAGACTGGTTTGACACTTTTTGCACTAACCCCAGTGTTGAGTCGTTTGCTTGCTCTCGCCCTTGGTTTTAAGTTGCAGGTGGGAGGCTCGGAGAATATTTGGTTGATATCGGGGGTGGTTCTCTGACCTTATACCCCGGTGGTGACATGGGACGAGTGACTTCTGAAGAAATGATAAAGGTAAGTGAATTTGTGACCTTCTAGTGTGTGGCCTTGGTCAAGCCACTTGGTTCGTTTCGCTCCTTGCCCTATCTCATGTGTGTAAGGTGAGTTTTGTATGCTCTTTGACCTTAACGCATAAGTTCAGGGGGAGTCTATGTGCTTAGTGTGCTCTTTGCTCTATCATGTGTATTATGGGTGAGCCTTGTATGCTCTTGGGCCCTAGCGCATGTGTTTAGGAGGAGCTTGTGAGTTTGCGCTCCTTTGCTCTTTTGCCGGTGGTGTCGAGCCCTTTTTGCCTCCCCTCGAGGAGCTGGTCGTTTGTGAAATTTGTGTGTGTGGTTGGTTTCATGAGTTTGTGGTGAAACTCCTTTTGCTATGTTTAGCTTTCCTTTTATGCTTTCTTGCATTTGGCATGACATATGTAACATGATGTATAGGCATCTTTGTATCCTAGGTTGCATCCATTTTGTATCATATGCATTGTGTAGGAAAAGCTTCTCCTATAGACATTGTTGACCATGGTATGGTACATATGTCCTTGTGAGCTAGTTTGGTAAGCTATGGTTACTTTGTCTTAGCTCTTGATGATCTTGGTTTATATCCATGGTTGATGGCTATGTGTTTCAAAAATTGTCACATGTATGCTCTCTTTTGAGTAAATGCCTTTATATGATCTTGACATGTTTTAGTGGCTTGGCTATGCTTAATTTGTGGTTGGATAGCTTATTTTGATCATATGGAGCCAAAGGCTCATTTGCCATCATGAATGTTTAGCCCCCATGCTTAATCTTGTGGAGGGGCATAAGTCCTTTTTGTCGCAAAGACGTTTCATGTATCAATCTTAAATCTGAAAATGAAATGTAATTACTTGGAAAATGTGCTCCCATGTCATATGTGCTAAATTTAATGTGCTTTGGGTGCTAAACCGTTGCATGATGCCTACCAATGAGAAATCTCATATATAGAAGTAGGCACATGGCTCGGTGGCTTTGACATGACATGAGGTGCTTGTGGGTGTTTGTGAGGGTCTTATGATTAGAATGGTTGTTCTAGGATGAAGTTTTGTGTGGCTTTGCCATTTTGACATGTTTTGCTCATGTTTAGGACTTTGCTCATGAGAGGGTAAATTTTCTCAAAATTGCTCAATTCTATCTTAGCTTCGTCCAATGGTTGTGAAACTTGGTGATCTTGTAGCTGATGTCATTACAAAGCTATAGAGTATCTAACTTGCTCATTTGGACATGTGTATTATTCTATGTTGATTTTTTATATTTGAGATGTTCCATGTTGAAGCTTTTCGCATTTTTCCTTCATTCATGCATTGTCAATAAGGGGGACAAGTTTGTGCATGATTTGGGCACCTGAGAGCTTTTGGAAGGTGTTCAATGTGGTTCAGGTAGGTTTTGAAAAGTTTGGTGCAGGGCCGGTTTCTTGGGGCGGTCTAACAGCCCCCAGGCGGTCAGATCCCAGAGGGGCGGTCTAATCGCCTTGGGTAGGAGGTCTAACCACCCTGGGCAGAGTGAGCAGGATTTTGCTCTTTGTTGCATTCCCATGTTGCATTGCTGCATTGGTTCAGGAGGAGTGTGCTTTGGCTCAGGGGGAGCTTGCATGTGTGCAGGGGGAGCTCTTTGTGTTGTTCGAGCTTTGGATTGGTGGTTTGTGCTCTTTGCTTGAGCATGGTTTTTGTCTTAGATGTGTCGAGTCGTTGCCCTTGCCTAAGGGGTCCGAGACTTGTTCTTCTTCAAGTAATCTTGCTCTTTGCCTTTCCTTTGGCTTTCGATCGCTTGTTGGAGTTTCTATTAGTCGTTTCTTTTCCTTTTTCCTATTCTCTTTGGTTACCCAAATGTGTGTGTGTTGTCAATGCACACATCAAGTGGGAGATTGAGAGCTTGTGTGATTTGAGGACTGGTGGATGGTCGCTTCCTGGTGTGATGAGTGATTGACAACATGGTGTGGACTAACTCTTGGCTAAGTATTGCAGGTGCAGGTTGAGGCTTGACTGGTGTTGGTGCAGGTGAAGAACAAGCGCGAAAGGTCGTTGTCGGTGAGGCCTCCATGTGTGGAGAAGACAAGTAGGTTAGGTTCGAGGGACCCGGTGGCCAGCGGAGTCAAGTGCGGGCGCATGGTGGAAAGAACAACGAACGAAGTCGTGGACGTTTCTTGGTTGAGCCTCAAAACCAAGGACGAGTCGGGACGATGTGGGAGCCGAGTCATGCGTGGTGATAGGCGGAGGCTACACCGAGTTCTCGGGGTTTGCAGCGGTTCACCAGAAAACCATTGGGTTACTCGGTTGAGCCACAAAACTGAGGCCGAAGACTCGATGAGGAGGTGCGGCCACCCAGGCCGGTTCAACCGCCTAGGAGGGGTGGTTAGCCCGTCTGGGCGGTCTGACCACCCTGGTCGCAGCCGTTGTGAAGCTTCGAAGCGGAGGACACACGTCAGGATCACAATGCTTGCATCGAGTCTAAGCAAGGTTGCGGTCGCTGGGCATTTGTCTAATGGACGAAATCTGGACACTTCCGAAATTGCCCTTGAGGGGCATGTATCCCTAGTTATCTAGTAAGGGTTGTTTAGTCTTTTGGGTGCCTCCATATAAACACTTGAGCAGATGGATGGCAAACAACTCTTGGAACCCTAGCTCATTTGTTTTGCTATTTTCCCTTCCTATTTTCCTTAGGATTTTAGAGGACTAGCTTGAGAGCTTCATGGTGAGATCTTGTGAGAGGGTAGGACGATTGGGAGGCAAGCTAGACCTTGTATGAACCTTCATGGTTTGTATAGACGATTCGACGTGGTTCCTCAAGGCTTTTGTTGTCTCCCCCATTTCCCTTTTTTGGTGATTTTTAGAGCCTTTTCTTAGGATTTTCATGGTGGAGTTTTGGAGGGTTTTCTTTGCGGGATTTGGTGTGAGAGTCGCACATGAGGACATTGTGCCTCTTTTCTTGGTGAACTTGCCCTTCCAAACCCGTGGAAAGCTCTCTGATTTGGTGGTTTTCGTTGGAGCTCGAGTTCTTGAGGTTGAGTCATGAGATTTGCGATTCCCCATGATTGAGAGCGTTTCGGTGCAATTCCTTTGAGGGAGAGGTCGTTCATGAGGTGACCCAGGCATCCACAAAGTTTTGCTGCAATCCGTTGGGTGAATCGAGAGATCGGGTGATGCAAAGTTGAGGGTTGACCTGCGGTTCTTGTTTTTTCCGTTCTGTCTGGGAGGGCAGTCTAACCGCCCCTGGCTCGTCCGGTGAAACTTTTGATTTTAGCCGAGATCTTCTGGTAGCATGTTGGCCTTGACCAGGAGATTCTATGGTTGAAATCTTGGAGGGTTCCGAGTCTGTTTGCTTAGGTTTTAAATCGGATCTTTGTGCGTAGGGGAGGGAGGTCTAACCACCCCTGGCACCCGGTCTAACCGCCCCAGGCCTTTCTGAAGAATGTTTGGTTTTTCACCAAGATCCTCTGTGAGTTTGGTTGCCTTGATCAGAGGAGCGTTGTGGTGAAATCTTGGCTCGTTTCGGTGCGGTTTTTTTGGAGTTCTTGGTTTGAGTTCGTTTCTGGGTACAGGAGGTTAGACCGCCCCTGGTAGCCGGTCTAACCGCCCCTAGGCCCTTTGGGTGAAGTTTCGGTTTTCGCCAAGATTATTTCGTAGCTAGCTCGGCCTTGACCAGAGGATCCAGAGGGTGAAACCATGGAGAGTTTTGGAGCTCGGGAGAGGTGTTTTGGAGGGTTTCTTGTCTGCCCAGAAGCAGGCTGTTTAAACGCCCCCTGACTAGTTAAACCGCCCCTGCTGGCCAGATAGCTTCTGAGTCATTTCCGCTGCCGTGCGTGTTGGAGTTGTGGCTGCATGTAGTGTTTGTAACTAGGACCAGTAGCACTCCAATGGCTACGTGGTTTTGGCAAACGGAAGATTGTCTGTGGAGTGTGTGATTTTGGTTATCCGACCAAGTTCATCTTGTTGGAGTTGTCATCTCCTTCGAGAAGAATTTTTATCGGCTCCCATTCACGCCCCATCCCCCTCTCTGGTCGCCAGTTCGGTCCTTCACATATTCACCTTGACAAACACATATTTGGTATATTCTTTCTAAAAAAGTAATGTCGTGTGGTACTTTATTATTTATTCTTTTTATGGTAACTGTGTACATATTTATGAAAATAAATTAATTTAAATCTCACCAAAACAGCAAGGGTTGGCCCTAAGCTTTTGTCACACCTGTTTTACCAAAGAAAACCAAGTGCAAACCTATATGCATGCCAGGATCAAGTTTCATGCATATAGTGACATATAAGTGAATAACAGTTCAGTGTCACATAAGAAAAAGGAAAATTATCAGAGATTTACCCTTAATCCTGGAAACGAAGGCTTCAAACTCCACAAGCAATCGACTGGGGGTTGCGTACGCTTAGAACTCCACAACATCTTCACGTCATCTTCATGTAGTTTCCTCTTTCTGAGCAACATTGTTTATAGCAAGGGTGAGCACTTGTCGTACTCAGCAAGCGTGGGGAAAAGATGAATGCAAAGGCTTCATAGTGGAATGGGCTCTAGGCATTTAGCATTTTAGTTGGTCCAATTTTATTAAGCAACTATTTACTAGCAAGTATAAGTATATACCCTCCCACGATTAAGCATAAAGATAAGAGAAACACCATAAGCATATGGCTAAGATAACCATAAACCACGATTTAAGTCCATCTTCAAGTTCAATTATCATGTGAGGGTCCAGACCGCTCTTGACCGTGAGCACGACTAATCGATTAGTTTTACACTCTGTAGAGGTTGTACACTTTCACCACAAGCAGCATAAAAGCTCCGAAGAACTTTGAACCCAACCATGTGATGCTGCGCAGGCACCATACCACACTACCGAGGTGTGGTTGCATGGGACGCTACATTGCTTTTACAAAGGTTCCCCAGCAAGATGTGACCCACAAGGTCCGGATCAGTTAGCAAGGTATGAAGTCCCCTAGCAGGTCAATACCCCACCATAAAAAGAATAACTCACCCAACACCCTACTAGAGCGAGTCCATACCCCGCAGTACGGTCGATCCCTTGTCCTTATCAGATAAGATCGCCCCAAGCTAAAGTTCCTAATTATTCAGCGAAGACTAGTGCCCGTTTTGTTCTTGTGGTTGTACTATTTTCCTGTGTGGTCCTCCATGTTCCGATTATTATACCAAAGGTGGTCTTGCAATTAAAATTAATATAAAGGAACATGGAGCATAAAGAGTAACCATGTTGATTAACACCACCCCAATTAAGCAAGCTAAGCAATATCTACCATCAGAATTAATTAAGCAACCAGTTTATACAAGGCAACAGTAAAAAGAACACTAGTCATCATCCTTAATAGGAACCCATCAAAGTTAATGCAAGGCGTATGCAATAGTGATTAATAAAGTTATTAGGACAAGAACAAGGACACACTTGCCTTTAACCAAAGTAGTGTTGTTGCTCAGAGTCTTCAACCTCTTGCTCTTCAAAGCTTCTCGAACCACATTCACTCTACTCGCATCAATCATCGGGCACAAGCATACAAAGCAAATAAACAAACTAACTAAGGACAATGCACCAATCAAATCAATGCTTTAAAAGATCGCACTAATGGATAGGCTTGATCTTATGGATCACTAGCACACAATATGTGCTAGGAAGGTAAAGGTCTAATTAGCTGGACATGGTTTGAGCTTGAGCTAACAATAGAAAGATTTAGAGCTTCAGATAGACTTGATCAAAAGAGACACTGAGGTAAAGCTGACAAAGATCATCTAACGAACGATTTGCATTTATGAGAGAACATAACTATGAGCTTAGGTTCATTTTAGTTAACAAAATAGGTGCAAAGGATATTATGGAAATACCCTGAGTTAAGATAAAGCAAGTTAATATTTATCTAAAAAACGATGTTAAGAACTAGTCAACTTTTTTTTATAAAATTCATGTGTCAACTATATCAATTAAACAATTTATTTTAGAAAAGGCTAAAACAACTAATCGAATAGAGGCACATGATGTGTTGAGCTAAACAAACTTAATTTAGAAAATAAATGCATGTTAACATTAGTCAAGTTAATATTTGTTATAAAAGATGGTGTAAAGCCGAATTAACTTTTAATTAGAAAAGTTAATTGATTATTAATCAGATTAACATTTGGTATATAAAAATCCAAGATAAAGATCTAATTAAATTTTATTTGTAAAAGTATGTAAAATAAATAATCAAATTAACATTGAGAACGAAAACCGGTGTATTGCACTATATTGCTTTTATTTAGAAAAGACATGTTTAGCTAAGAATTAATCATAATTAATATAAAATTAATTTTCAGAAAATAAACATGATGAAAACATACCACTTACGCGTACTTAACATTATTATGAAGCTAACGCAACTAGAATGGATTAAAACGGAGCTAAAACAAAGATTTTATGGAGGGAACGAGGTAAAAGGAACTAGTCATGATTATCTACAGATATCAGGGACTAGCAGAGGAAATTCCCGAGACAAACTGAACAGTGCTCGCGAATAGATCTAAACCCAGGGTTAGATCTGAAAAGGATGTCGATTGGATCTGGTTGCAAGGATCTGAAAAGATCTAAGGGGTTAGTGGTAAGAGATGCAAGACACGTAACTGATCTACTCGTTACAATTCTCCTCAGGGGGCTGGATGCAAAACAGCAAGGCCTCTTCTTCTACCTTGGACCGGCGAACAGAGAGGACCTCGGGCGGTTCTGGCCGACGGGTCGCCGGCGCTCCTGGCGGCTCGGGGTTCGGCCACAGAGACGAAAAGGAAGAAGAGATCAAGGGGATCACGGGGAGTAGCTCACCGGTGGTAGTGACGAGGAGTGGCAGCAGGAATTCGGTCGGCGGCGGAGCTCGGGGTGGCCGACAGCTCGACTTCAAGGGGCGGCAGCGCTCCAGTGTCGGCGGCGGAGCTCGGGGTGGCCGACAGCTCGACTTCAAGGGGCGGCAGCGCTCCAGTGGTCCACGTGCGATGGGCAGCGTCGGAGGAGGTATGGATCGACCTCGCGAGCTCCTGGCGTGGATGGCTCACTCCGGCGAGGCTCTATGCCAACGAGTCGAACAATGGTCCAGCGGCGAGCTCGACGCTTCGGCTCGGCGTGATTCACGGCGGTGCGTTACGTAGGCGACTAAAGCGGCGAGTGGTGGGGAAACAGGGCGGCGTGCGGGGCTTGGCGGCACACTAAATAAGGATGGGGGCTGCCCTTGGTGTGGCAAGCACGCCAAGGTGGCGACGGCGCCGGCCGTGGAGGCCACGACCTCTGGCCGTGCGGACTCCACAGGGCCCGGGCTTCGGCGGGCCTGCTAGCTAGGCTGGCCGAGATGCAGGTCGGGCCTTCGGGTTCGGCCCAAAAGGGGAGGTTTAGATTTTTTTTTCTAAATATTTTCGGTGAAAAACAAATTCCAGAAAAAAGACTAGAAAAAGTTTTAAGGCACGAGAAATACTCAGAAAATCTCGAAAATTTCAGGAAAATTCCCAGAGATAGATTGAGACATGAACAATCCAAATAATGGAGCTCATGAAAAGGATTTTTTAGCCTTCTAATAAATAGAAATAGCTCAAAGGAAAATGAGAATAAATTCCAAAGAAGTCCGAAAAATTTTCGAAAGGATTTGGACAGCACCTAAACGCATTTTTGAAACCTTTTGCACTCATGAAACACCAAGATGCACCGGCATGAATGCAACACACTTACAACCATTTATTTAATTTGGAAAAAACAAACATTGCCTTTTTCCTATACTATATTTCCTGTAAAGAAAATAAATGTTAGAAAAAAAATTAAAATATGAGAAATCGTTGTTTAATTATTCTTTCTATTCACATCCTGAAATTGGAAATTCCAGGGTGTGACAGCTTCTTAGCATGCTTCACATCATATTCATAAGGTCATAAGGTGTGGTGTTGCTGGTTTTCCAATTTAACTTAATATTAAGCTTCAATTGGCCTCCCTTGCTTTTATTCATAAAGAAATTCATAAAATGCAGTAGATGACACTTCTGAAGCTCTTTAGCTCTAAACAAAGCCACTGGACACAAGTGCACACTTAAAAGAGTTATGAAACAATTATACCAAAAAAGGCAAATTTTAGCCACCAAAACATGAGAAATGCATATAAAAGTAATTAAGCAACAAAAGGATCCCAACTTTCTCCCACTTGTTATCTTACTCAAAACAAGGCTGTTCACGAAACAAATAGGTCAAGGGCCGTTCTAGATCTTGAACTATGTAATTACATTTTAAACTAAGCATATATCAAGAATATATATTTCCGGTAGCTATAAAATCATGATTAATTCACCAGAGGTGTATTTATGCATAAAAAGATCATATCCAGAAGTTGGGTACAAAATATATTTATTTTAAGCTATAAAATTCATTTAAGCAGATTCATCATAAATACAAAATAAATCATATCAAAATATCTGCTTAGTAACTTTGTGCAATTTTGGGTCCAAAGTCCAAGCATGCAATATCTAGCAACATATACAAAATTCAGCTTGAGATCACTTGTATATTTTGAACTACAACAAATCTAGTCAAAATGAATTCAATTTTTCATGCACTCCGTATAAACATGGAGCGACGAACCCGCGAGTATGAGACTGAACTTATCATGGAATCATGTAAGCGACAGGAAGAACGACTTGCCACATATTAATGTGCTCCAACAAGATCTAACAGGATAATTCACACAAACAGATATGCGAATTAAGCACCTAGTCAACATGATCAAACGATCGTCTCACGAAGAACATGAGCCACTAAATGATGAACAGATGAAGAACTCATGAATATATCATCCTATGCATGAATACCACTTTCATCTAAATGGAAAATACAGAAATACATACTTTGCTATAGACGAATAACAAATGGGAATCTCACCCACACCACTATCTACACAGCACCTACACCCAACTACACATGGAGAGGTGAGCGCTCACCTCTCCAAGTGAGAAAATGAGAGAGGAGAGAACTTGGAATGTTGTGTCTCTATTCTCACCCTCCCCTTTTATTTATAGACCAATGGGGGGTGAGAGGAGACCCTCGACTGCCATGGGAGCCACCAATGAGGTGGTGACACGTGGCGCTGAGGAGTGGGGGCCAAGTTGGTGTATCTTCCATGAGAAAAGCCGCAGGAACCCGAGGGAGTATTCGGGCAAGCACCTGGCACCGCATTTGGTTTGTCATTACAATCCGACACATGGAAGGGTGGCAAGAGAGGCCGCAAAGTGGGGTCGGCCGACTTGTGGGGTTGGCTGGTCCTTGGGTAGCTCCTTTCGTGCCGTCTTTCGTCTAGGTGATTGTCAGGTGGGTCTCACGGTGGGTATGGGGGTGCTTGCGGTGTTTCTAGCAAGTTACCTCGTGGTAGTAGGCCCTCGAATCCGCGTGCTTACTCCTGATTGGTTGCGAGTGTGTTTCTTTGGATCAATGATGTGTCATGTACACATGGACTCCTGTGTGGCAGCATGTCGCCACGTGGCTTGGTGTGGGTCCTACCGGGCCCACATGATATCTTGTGCATATCTCTTTCATCCGAACTCCAAAGTAGGCAAATGATATATCCATTTTGATTCTCTCAACGAGCCCGTTGCAATGGTGTAGACGAATTTGGAATTTGAGGTAGTTTATGATGATGCCATATTTATGTCATTGGTTTACTTGTTCTCAATTGTATCATTCCATGTGCATTTCAATGTGTCCTACAAAAAAGATAAAAACACCAACACTTGTGGAAATTGTCAGTATAAATCCCTATTCTAGTGTCGATGATCATTTTCCATTTTTTTATGAAGGAATTGATCTAAAAGTGCTACTTAACAGCCAGCAACAGGTTTGTGGAGCTTCTTGTTCCCCTAAGATTTGTGTTTTTGAGGTGGTGTTTGTTCCAGGGATTAGAAGAGTCATTGAGGCTTCCTGGAATGTTTCTGTGCAGCTGTTGTGACCACTAGTGTGACCGGCACAGTTCACCGGTCTAACCGGCGCTACTTGTCTGACCGGCGCGCCCCATCGGTCTGACCAGTGTAGCATAGACAGTAGGCTGTGCAATTTTTCCGCTGTGTGTTCTGTGTGTTTGAGTAGGTTGGTAGTGTTGTTTGCTCCTAGGTCCAGTAGCACCCTAGTGGATACATGATCTTGGCAAACTTGGGTAGTTCGAGTTGGAGAAGTTTTGGGGTTGGCCGTGTTCGTCTTGTCGGAGAAGACATCTCCTTCGAGAATAACTTTTATCAGCTCACATTCACTCGCCCCCCTCTCTTGTTCGCCATTCTGGTCCTTCACACATGCACTACGGCCAAAGAGCAGACAAAGCTCACCCTAAATACATGCGATAAGGCAAAGAGCAAGTTAAAAGAGATCAAGTGGCTTGATGTGAGCCACAGACCTTAAAGTCACAAATCTACTTACCTTGATCACCCATACTCGTCCATCGTCGCTGAAAATGATGTACTCCTTTGACATCACTAGGGTGAGTCTGGACGGCCACCTTCGATCTCCAGTCATGTGTCGCTAGCCACCGGAGTCGATCCACCAAAAGTCATCCAAGCCTCCCGCCTGCGCAATCAAAACTGAGAACGAGAGCGAGCAATCGACTCAACATCGGGGTTAGTACAAAAAGAGTCAAACCAGTGTCGAGCCATATGCTCAAAAGTGGGGTTAGTAAAATCCATCCTATCAAAGCTATGACCGCCACGGGTAATCATCTCACGTCTCGCTGGAGAAGTACGAGCATAACAAGTGGGAAAACGTGGTCCATAGCCCATCTTAGACTCAAAACTATGAGATCTCCCAAACTCGTATTAACCACGAGGTGGAGACCGTCTAGCAAACATACCACCACCAAACTCAGCATACCTATCACCTACACCACGACCAAAGAAAGCGAGCCGATCAACACCACTACCATGAAAGCCAAAACTCCCAGCACCTTGAGTAGGAAAATCTTGATCCCTCCAAGTTGGAGCCGTACGCATGACACCCTCACTCCGAGGCACAACACGAGGCTCAGGCACACCATGAGAAGGGCGGTACATGTCCTTGTTTGCCATCTCCTTAGCAAAGCTCTCATCCCTTGCCCTTATGAACACTACAAGATTTTCTATCAAATGCAACACCAAAAAAGTGTTGCAAAAGATCCCAAAAATGGTAGCAATAGTACTTTTGCTACCATTTTTTGGTTAAATGGCGTTGCACTTGTGACTATAGCAATAGGAGAATGCAACGAGTTGCATTTTAGTTGTGACACACAAACCCTCTATTGCAACACTTTTGACGCTTTTGCAACACTTGATGAGTGTTGTAACAATAGCAATTGCAACCACTATGGGTGTGGCAATAGTATCAATTGCAACGAACTAGGCATTGCTAGAGATATGTATTGCGACACGATGGTCGTGTAGGAACACAATGCAATCGCAACGCAACACAGGTGTTGCAATCGTGGTTATTGCTACGCGGAGAAAGCATTGCAATAGAGCTTCTCTATTACCACATCGCCTAAATGGTTGCTATAGGTGGCTTAGGTTATTGCAATGTTTGTGTAGGTTGGTTGCTATAGAGAGGTCCTTTATTGCCACGGTACTGAGTGGTTGCTATATGTAGATTCTTCTATTGCTACCATCATCTTTTTTTGTTGTGGCAAGAGATAGTTTGTCTGTTGCCACGACCAAATGTGGTTGTTATATGTGTGATTGTTGCAATGTAATTTGATTTGATTTCCATATTATACCGAAACACCAAATTAATTTATTAATAATTCATGTTGTGACGCTTGGTTTGGTATCTTAAATCAATAATCACAAACGACAAATACATAATGAATGAAGCATCAATATCCATTAAAAAAATATAATTTGTTCATACAATCTTTAACAAAACACATTGAGTGTCAAACTAAACGAGAATACAACTTAACACATAATGATGTATCCAACACACACAACTGTTTGGACTCATTCAAATCAAAAGACCAATGTCTACTGTAGCGGCGAAGGTTGCCTTGAAATGTATGTTGGCCATCGTCCCATTCTTGTAAATATTATTAGTACCTTTAAGATTAGCAGACATATGATTGTGCACTCTATTCTTGTAATATGAAAGTAAGCTAATCATGAAAAAAATACTGAATTAGCATATGTATAGGAGAGAAATGGAATGGTAGGTTTTGGCGTGGCACCTTGGTACCTATTTTATGTGCATGGGTCGACATCCACCCCTTCATTTTCTTCAAACTCGATCAGCAGCGACAATCAGAAGTTGGTCGAGCCCTCATTCAAAAAAATTGCTATGCTCTTCCCATCTTGCAGGCAATCCTGGTGTACATGCAGAGACAAACAATGCTGCACAAGTCAGTTTCTGAAAGGAAAATGATACTGAAAATGTCACTTCTAGTAGTTAACTGATCAGAAGATGTTCATAATGATTAAATGCCACTTTGAATGAGTTATGTTAGACGTAGGTAAGTTTTACTACTTAGCCTAGAACAAAGACAGACAGACAGATAAGGATATACTAGATGGCAAACAATCAGAAGATATGTCAGATGGCAAATGGTTGCCTGACAAAAAGTACTGAACCTTGATGACCATAAAAATACCTAATAAGGATACCTATATAGTACCTTAATTATACATATAGAATTTGTGCTACATTATTGATAATTAAGAAATTCCTACACTGCAACTATATTACAGCTTGACCAGGATGTGCCCAGCCAACCGCACTCCACATCGGAATTCTATGGAGCCTAAATTTATGTAGCAAAAACAAAATAAAATAGCTGGCAGAATGGTAAAGAGCAAACCTACTTGGGTCAGCAATGCAAAAATAAGAGATTCACACCTTTGTTCATTGCAAAGTTTATTCCTATAAAACTACAATTAGAAACAATTGACAGCTTTCAAGCAACCATAACAGTCAGTATAATGAGCAGCCTGCACCATTGCTATTAGTGGAATAAATAGTCAGCAGGGCATACATCTTTTATGCAATTTCTATCAGAAGATGTGTAGTGATGGCATTAGTCATTAGTCAGTCAATAAAAGTATAGACAATGAAACGAGATGCCAAAATATTTGTAATGGAAAACAACAATGATTCTACCTTTCAAAATAAGAGCATTGCAGGTCTTCTCACTGATGGCCTTGGCAACCCTCTGTACACGTCAAGCAGGTAATGTTAAAAATTGTGTTCTGCAAGGATTTGTAAGAAAAACAATTCGCTAAAGTGTTACTTATAGTGGGATTAGTGACAAGAAGATCATCTCCTTCAATCTACACTTGCTGTCCAATCTCATCAGTGAGTGTTTGGCATAGGTGGACCAGTCATCTTGGTCAAATGGGTATTCGATGGAGACAATAGGGCACTCAGAAACAAAGGACTTGTACAGATCTTTCAGGCTGTCTCCTGAAATTTTGTGTGAACCATCGTTGTTCTGCGAACAGAAGTTAATGCATGTTAATATAAATAAAGTGTCATTTATTATAATAGGCCTTTGAGTAAATAGAAGCATAAGAAGTTGCAATTCTTACATCCTCCTGGAAGTTAAGATCATAAGTCTTATCCTTCTCAATAAAGAATTTAGAAGCAGCAACATCCATTGTAATGACTACCTGCCATAGATAGAATTAACAATAAGCACAGGTTTAACTTTGTAAGCAAAGTAGAGAAGAGAGGGAGTACCTTTCCAGTGTATCCAGCCTTCTCTATAGCTGGCTTCAACAGTTCAAGGTCCTCTTTGTTTTCCTGAACATATTGGTTGATAGAAACTGGAATGTTAGATAAATGAATGCTTAATAATTATTATTAATACAAGTAGCAATTTTTGTGCCTGCCTATGGCAGCAGCAGGGGAAACCATATGGACATTACCTGAATGTTAGGTGCAAAGCCACCTTCGTCACCAACATTTGTGGCATCTACATACAGAAGCTACATTCTGACTACACACTCCAAGAGTCCAGACTTAAGATACATCAATTTAATTTATAAATGCATTAGTTGCTCATCTTCAGGTGGTGGTACACCTCAACTCCCATCTTCATGGCCTCCTTGACTGAGGCGACACCGGTTGGAAGGATCATGAACTTCTGTTTCAGTTAAAAATGTTCAGAGAGTATAGCTGAAGCATCTACTCACAAACTCACATTTTTAAGCTTAGATACATGCATGGCAAGCTTGTTTCCAGCATGCGATCCTCCATTGATCACATTAACAACAGGTATGGGCAGCATCAGAGTTTTGTTTCCAGCAAGGTTTGCAATGTGCTGCCAATAGGTAGACTTTCAGGACCATTTAAAAAGTGTATACAAATATAACATATTTAATGGTCTTAACATTGATAGACCTGGTAAAGAGGAATCTTCTTTGTTAGACTGTTAGTATTCTCTTCTAGTACCAATGCACTGGCCTAGAGCCTTGTGCTAATATTGCTTAGTATCCTGCGCTGTATTAATGACAGCAATTAGTCCTGTGACCTTTCAGCTTAGTGTTCACACCATGGACCTTTGGCCTGTGTGCCTATATATCTGTAAACACATCTGTAATCTTATCAATCAACAGATCCAAGCCTTCATGGTATCAGTCGCCTAGGTTATAGCCCAGGACCCTCCCTCCCCTCCAGGCGCCGCCGTAGGCGCGCCCTCTTCCCCGCCGCGCGCCGCCCCGGCGCTGCCCTGCCTCCGCGCGCCGCTCGGCGTCCGCCCGGCGCTGCTCCGGCGCACCCGGGCGTTCTTCCGCGCCGGCCCTCGCGCCCCCATGGAGGACGACGCCGCCGCCGCAGCTGCTGCCGTGGCCGCCGCCGCCGGCCGCCCGGCAACTCCTCCCGACGTCCGCGCCCGCGGACCGCCCGCGCCGGCCGCCCTCGCCCGCGTGGCGGATGCGGAGCGCGAGGCCGCCTCGGCCCGGGCGGAGCGCGACGCGGCCGACGCCCGCCTCCGCGCTGCCCTTGCCCGCGCCGCCTAGGAGCGCGCCGCGGCCAATCCCCCTCCACCGTCCGTGCACGACGACGACGATGCATCCTTCGCCACCGTCGACGACGATCCCCTGCACGCCGCTCTTGCTCAGCACGAGGCCAAGGCGCTCCTCAACCTCCACTCGCAGGCAGTGGCCGTGTAGAACATCCTCCTTCTGATTTCGCTCCGACTCGATGGCACCTCGGCCTTCTACGCCCGGTGGCGCGAGTCCTTCCTCCTCACCCTCGGGCGCTACTCCCTGGAGCGCCACGTTCTGTTAGATGTCGCCATCCCAACCTCCGCCAACTGGGTGCGGATGGATTGCGTGGTGCACACCTGGCTCTTCGGCACCATCACTGACGACCTCGCCACACCGTCTCCGAGCATCGCGCCTCTGCTCGCGACATCTGGCTCGCCATCGTGACCTCTCCGTCGCCGATTATTGCCGGCTCTACAAGCGCAAGGCCCAGGACCTCCGCGACCTCAGCGAGCCCGTCTCCGACCGCACTCTCGTCCTCAAAATCATTCGGGGCCTCAACGAGCAGTTCGAGGCCATCGGCCTCCATCTCCACCGCTCTGACCCCCTGCTGACCTTCCTCAAGGTCCGGGCTGAGTTAAAAATTGAAGAGCTGACTATGTCCAAGTCAGCCCCCGCTGCTGCTCTCTACGCCGGCTCCACCAGCAGCAAGCAGTCCTCCGACAACACTCGGCCTCCCACCGCGCCTCCGAAGCCGCCCCACCAGCAGCAGCAACAGGGCGCCTCCGGCCCTCCCTCTGGTGGCCTTCCCAGGCGAGGCAAGCGCGGTGGCAGGAGGAATGGGGGCGGCTCCAACTCCTTCAGCGGCCCCCTTGGTGGCAGCAGCAGTGGTGGCAGGGCCGGCCCCAACTTTAGCAGCAACGGCGGCCATTCCTACGGGCAGGGCAATGGCTCGAGCATGCCTTTCCCCTGGCCCTCCTACCAGCACCCTTGGTCTGGCTCCTTCAACGTCTGGCCGGGACCCAGGGGCATGACTCTTGCTCGCTCACCTGCTTCTAGCCCAGTACAGGCGCCCCACGCCTTCATGTCTGGGTCCCCTGGACAGTGGGCTAGTCCCTCGGGCGTTCAAACCCCAACTCCACCAATGGGCCCCCCGCCGACGGCCCTTACGGCGGCGGCCGGGATCGGCGGAGGCCTTGGCGGCTCAATTCCAGACGCTTCACCTACAGCAGCCTCCCCAACATGAATGGTACTTCGACACCGGCGCCACCAATCATGTTGCATCAGATGCTAGTACTCTCTCCTCCATTTCACCTTCTTTCACTTCCTCTACTCCTAACATTATTGTCAGCGACGGTACCCGTGTACCTGTCACCTCCACTGGTTCCACTCAGCTTCCGCACAATCTTCATCTTAATAATGTTCTTGTCGCTCCTAACCTCATTAAGAATCTCATTTTTGTTCGGCAATTTACCATTGACAATAATTGCAGCGTGGAATTTGATCCTTTCGGAGCGAGATCATCCGGTGTAACAGTACAGGGTCACTTTACCCTCTACTACCCTCGGCCTCTGCTCTCCTTGCAGCTTCTTCCTCCTCGCTTTGGCATCAATGACTCGGCCACCCAGGACATGAAGCCCTCTCCAAGCTTACTCACTCTGCTACCATCAAGTGCGCACCAGGGGCCCCCGACGGTCTTTGCCATGCTTGCCAACTTGGTCGCCATGTTCGCCTTCCCTTTCCCACCTCCTCTTCCCGTACTAGTCATGTGTTTCAGTTATTGATTGTGATCTCTGGACATCACCCATCACTAGTGTCTCTGGCTACAAATACTACCTTGTTATCCTTGATGATTATTCACATTATTTATGGACATTCCCTCTGCGACTCAAATCTGACACCTTTTCTACATTGTCAAATTTTTTCGCCTATGTCCGCACCCAGTTTGGCGTTCCTATCCAGGGGCTGCAAAGCGATAATGGTCGCGAGTTCGACAACCTCAACGCCCACTCGTTCTTTACGTCCCATGGCGTTCTCTTTCGCATGTCGTGCCCTTACACTTCCGCACAAAATGGTAAAGCTGAACGTGTCATTCGTACCACCAATAACATCGTTCGCTCCCTCCTGTTTCATGCAAGTGTACCACCCACCTTTTGGGTTGCTGCTCTCAACATGGCGACACACCTTCTCAACATCCTTCCCACTAAAACCCTGTCTTTCTCCACTCCGCACTTCGCTCTTTTTGGCATACAGCCATCCTATGAGCACCTAAGGGTTTTTGGGTGCTCCTGTTACCCCAATCTCTCTGCCACAGCCACCCACAAACTTGCTCCCCGTTCCTCCCTTTGTGTGTTCCTCGGCTATTCCCCCCACCACAAGGGGTATATATGCTTCGACCGCCACACAAACCGCACCATTATCTCGCGTCATGTTATATTCGATGAAACCTCGTTTCCCTTTTCCACCGATCCCTCCCCACCTTCTAACGAGGCTTTCGATTTTTTGGAGGACTCCTCTAACCCTGTGACGGTGCCCTTTCCACCATCACCCTATTTTTCTTCTACAGGTACCCCTCCTACATCGGTGCGTAGGCCTTCAACCATCGGCCCACCCCCGGGGTTCCCTGCTGTGGCCTCCCCGAAGTCCCACACAGCCTCTCCGGCCACATCACCCGCTAGGGCCGGGCCCCTTTGGATCGCCGCCCGAGCCGCGGCGGCCGGGTTCTCCGCCGACACCTTCCGGCCCGCCGCGCTGCAGCGGCGGCGGCTCCCCCCCGGCTCCCACCAAGCGTTTCGGCATCGTCTACACTCGACGCCACAAGGACGGGACAGCTCCTGCCCCGGCCCTCTTCGACGCTCCTGCTCCACCGGCATCACTAACGGCTCCTCCACCAGGCCCGCCATCACCATTACCTGCTGGAGCCATTCCCGTGCCGCCCGTCCAGAACCAGCACGCCATGCGAACTCGCGGGAAAAGTGGCATTCGGATGCCCGCCGTCTTTCAGACTGCCGAGCTGTCGCTAGTTCCTCGCACCTACCGTGCTGCCCTCGCTGATCCAAATTGGCGGGTAGCCATGGAGGCCTAGTTTTCTGCTCTTCTCGCCAACAACACTTGGGATCTTCTTCCTCGACCTCCCCGTGCAAATGTGGTCACCGACAAGTGGGTATTCAAACATAAGTTCAAGCCTGATGGTACTTTGGAAAGATACAAGGCTTGATGGGTTCTTCGGGGGTTCACCCAGCGCCCAGGCATCGACTTCGCTGAGACTTTCAGCCCGGTTGTGAAACCTGCCACTGTCAGGACAGTATTATCTCTGGCCCTCTCCCGGTCTTAGCCGAATCACCAATTGGATGTCAACAACGCCTTCCTCCAAGGCACATTGTCCGAAACGGTTTATTGTGCCCAACCCGCCGGTTTTGAAGATGCGCCCATCCGGACTTTGTGTGTCGCCTTAATCGGTCCCTTTATGGCACGAAGCAAGCTCCACGTGCACGGTACGCCCGCTTTGCTTCATTTCTTTCGCACCTCGGGTTCACCGAAGCCAAGACGGACTCCTCACTCGTTCATCTACGGATCCGGTACGAAACAAAGATACCTCTTGCTCTATGTAGATGACATCGTTCTAACGACCTCCTCCTCAAATGCGCTCCGGAGGACCATCGCCGCACTTCGGCAAGAGTTCTCCCCGAAGGATCTTGGTCTCGTTTCACCACTTCCTTGGGATGCACGTTCGGCGCACACCCTCCCGGCTTGTTTCTCTCCTAGCGGCGGTACATTCTTGAGATACTTGACCAGGGGCCGGGATGGGCGATTGCAAGTCATGCACCACTCCGGTTGATTTAAATCCCAAGCTCTCTGCCGAAGGCGATCCCATTGCCGACCCAACGATTTTCGCGGTCTCGGCGGGGCCCCGCAAGTATCTCACTTTCACTCGGCCCAATATCTCCTATGCGGTTCAGCAAGTCCGTCTCCATATGCATCACCCCAAGGAGTCTCACTTGGCTGCCTTGAAGCGCATCTCGCGCTATGTCCGAGGGACCCTACATATGGGCCTCGCTCATCCGTCCCTCATCCCGGCAAGACCTTGTGGTTTATAATGATGTCGATTGGGCCGGTTGCCCCGATACTCGCAAGTCGACCTCTCGGTTATGCCGTTTTCCTTGGGGACAACCTCATTTCTTGGTCTTCCAAGCGCCGAACATTGTCTCCCGCTCCGGCGCCGAGGGCCGAATATCGCGCGTTGCCAATGCCGTTCTTCGAAGCTACCGGCCGCGGCGATTCTTGCCGATCGAGCTTCACACTCCTTTACGCAAGACGACTCTCGTGTATTGTGACAATGTCAGCGCCATTTACATGTCCAAGAACCCTGTCCAACATCAGCGCACTAAACATTTGGAGATTGACCTCCATTTTGTTTGGGAACGTGTTGCTCTTGGGGATGTTCGTGTTCTTCATGTCCCAACAACCTCTCAGTTCGCCGACATTTTCACTAAGGGGCTGCCTACCTCAATCTTCAAAGAATTTCGCTCTAGTCTTAATGTCTGGTCACCAGACGATTCGACTGTGGGGCATGCCAGACTGTTAGTATTCTCTTCTAGTACCAATGCACTGGCCTAGAGCCTTGTGCTAATATTGCTTAGTATCCTGCGTTGTATTAATGACAGCAATTAGTCCTGTGACCTTTCAACTTAGTGTTCACACCATGGACCTTTGGCCTGTGCGCCTATATATCTGTAAACACCTATGTAACTTATCAATCAACAGATCCAAGCCTTCGTTCTACACCATGGACAACAAGAATAGCATTTTCTCCAAGCTTTGTAGATTCAAAGCAAGATCAAAGGAAATCACAAATCATGTTTAGGAACATAAGTATCAAACCCATGATATACTTTTGTTTACACCAGCCCCATTTGTTGGAGGTTCTGTCGAGCTGCTGAACCATGAAGTTGTCAATGTCAACCTGCTCAGTGGGGTCCTGCAGTATAATTCATCGGTAAGCTACCTATCACGTGTTTTGGATTCACATCAACAAAACAATCTCACTCGATAATTGAGATGTGTACCTATCCAATAATGCTATTTACATTGTCCACTGCCTAGTGAAAGAAAATTCGACTTATTCAGTCCACCGTGAACAGAGAAAATAATCCGCACAAACCAGAATGGTTGCAATAGGTCAATTGTGGAAACAAACTTTAAGCTGCAAGCTACCTGTATTTTAAGTCGGCATCTACATCAAAACGAAGGAGAGCAAGCATTCATCAGTGCGTACCGTGCGTCGTCCGAGGAAATGTGTACATAAAAGATGGTGACCGCAGCATGGTCGTAGGGGAGATGTATGTCGAGGACGCCATCTGGGGTCCACCGTCCTCGATGTACAGGCCTCTGCAGGGTCCCCAGATGGCGGCGGCAATCCGGCACGGCAGCAACGATTGAGTGCACGAAAAATCCTCGCACCCCGTCGAGATCGAGGGTGTTGTGGCGGATGGTTGGAGCGGCGATGCGGCAGCTGATGTCGATCTCGCCACCAAAACGGAACGCCAGGGAGTGGATGCCGACATTGGACGACCGACGAAGGGGATGTCGCGTGGTGTTTCGACGACAGCAGTCCCGGACAGCGGCGCTGGATTGGCGGCGTTTCCGAACGGCGACGGCGAGATCGATCTTGGAGATGGGATTGCGGGGTTCGCGAGGTGGTCGCGTGTGGTTGCGGAGTGGGACCGACGGGAGGGGGTGGGCAGGCGCGGTTTTGATTTAGCTGCGGAAGGGGGCGAGCTGAAGCTGAGCCGTGATCGTCGTGGGCAAAAGGACGTACCAATTTTTTCTCCACTTCATCATTTTTTTAAGCATATATTCATTTTTTTGGAGCAGAGGTAGAGATTGACACACAACATTAAAAAAAGCAAGGAATGGTCCTGAAAAAACTTACCTTCCCCATAAGACACTAGATACACCTACTGAAAATGGTCCTTCCTTTGACAATGGATATGTATTCAAATACTACCAAATTCAAGCAAGTCCACATTTTTCTCTCTACACTTTGCAGGTTTTGGCTAAAAGAAAATTAAACAAACAAAAGACAACATCACGAGCTGAAGTGGGGAGGTGTGGATCGAGCTTTGCCATCTGAGGAGGCTGAGGGGAGGTCGGGAGGGACGACAAAGAGGAATGGAGGCTTTAGGATTTCAGTGAGCACCATTTTATAGATGGGCGAGAGATGTTCATCCTTGTATAAGATGTTTAGTATCACTTTGTCGAAATCATTTCAAATTTTAATGGGCTATTTATGGAACAAAATATGATGTTGTGTGCATCTACACAAATTTATAACCAAGTTTACCTATTACTATAATTATTTTATGATTTACTAAAGAATAAATGTTAAAGTACCCTAATATACATAAAAATTCAAAAACTTGGGGAGACGTTCATCTTTATGTGTGATGTTCATGTCTAACAAATAATTGCAGTAACATATATGAAAAAAATTAAACAACAAAAATCAAATTTTAAACTAAAATATAAATATTAAGAGAAAAGAATTGGGGATCCATATTAAAAAACAAAAAAATGCACCCACAAGATTTTCCCATATAGATGAGTGAGAGATGTTCATCCTTCTATGAGATGATTAGTACCACTTTGTCGAAATCATTTAAAACTTTAATGAGATGTTTATCGAGCCAAACTATGATGTTGTGTGCATATGTACAAATTTCTAACCAAGTTTACCTATTACTGTAATTATCTTATGATTTACTAAAGGATAAATGTTAAAATACCCTTAGCTACATAAAAAATTCAAAAAACTTGGAGGGACACCTCCTTTTGGTGTATAAGTATCGACAAAAAAGTTTTAATTGAATCTGAGAAAGTGGTGATGCACATCCTCACAAAGGCATACTAAGTGAGATATGTACCTAGTTGTGAAAGATGTATAGTATCACTTTGTAAAAATCGTTTGAAACTTTTATGAGATGGTTATGGAGCCAAAATATATTGTTGTGTGAATCTATGAGATTTTCTGATCAAGTTTTGCTATTACTGTAATTATTTATTGAATTACTAAGGAATAAATGTGAAAATATCATAAAGTGGCTAGAAAAATCTAAAAAGTTACGAAGCCACATGATTTTGGTGTATGGCGGTCACATTAAAAATTCAAGTGATTTCGATAAAGAGTTGCTGAATATCCCTCTGAAAGACATATATAGGTCACATAGTCCTATTTAGCTAAATGAGATATGTTCCTAGGTGTAGAAGATATATAGTATCAATTTGTCGAAACCGTTTGAATTTTTTATGAGATGATTACGGAGCCAAAATTTGTTGTATAGCCATATTTTTTTCAAATTTGTTTTAAAATATTTATTGTAGTTCAATTAATAAAAAAATAAAACACCCTAATACAACATAAATTAATGTTTATCCTAGCGGTTAGCACATGCTCCTTTTGTTCCAAGATCTCATGTTCGATCCCCAAGCAAACATTTTTTTGCCAACTAAATTATTGTCATTGTGTCTATTGCAACCATTTTAGGCCTATTGTAACACCTTTTCAGTGTTGCATTAGAAAGAAAACAAAAAAAAAACTTTCATCTCACTCATATGGTTTCATAAGATAAGTGACATATGTAAATTTTGTGAACAATGGAATTACCATTTTGTTGGATGAACAAATGACCAAAATAAGAGTAGTCTAATAAATCTTAATAAACTTCATGAGTAGATTGTGGGGTCTCACCCAGCCATGGCCTTGGTGCAGCCACCGCGCGGCCAGCCATGGCCTTGATCCAGCTGGCCGTGGCCAGGGCTCAGCCAGCCACGGTGTTGCTACAGCTAGGGCGCGGCCGGCCGTAGCCAGGGTGCAGCCGGCCGGGGACAACGCGTGGTTGGCGCGACCGGGCCGGTGCTCGACCGCCGCATGGTGTTGGAAGGCGGCACCGGCCGGGACCGTGGCAGAGCAGCTACGGCCGACCGGGGCCGTGGCGTAGCCGGCCGTGCCTCGGCGTGGCATGTTTCTGGTGGCAAAACCAAGTACAAAATTGTTGAATGCAATGGAAAAACACAAAATGTTATGTAGTGTAGTGGTGAAAGTGCTTTAGCTAAAGTAAGAGGTGCATAGTTCAAATCGTAATCCAAACAATTTTTATTTTTTCGATTTTTTCTTGCCTATGCATACATATTTAATTATTATTTTTTGAGGTGGACCAGTTGGTAGGACTGCATCACCACATCCTCAAGGTGGGAATGCATCGACACATCCTCAAGGTGGGGCTGGGTGATGGCAATTGTGGTCGGTGACAATTTAAAATTGTTTGGTTTCTGACATTATGTCAATTGCAACCATTTTAGACCTATTGCAACAGTCATCGTTATTGCGTTAGATAGAAACAAAAATAATTTGAAACCATATAGCGCTTCAAACATTCTAAATCTGAACAATAATTTTTCTTTGTAAATTTTTGAAATTCAAATTTGAATCATTCTAAATCTGTTAAATGCAAAAATGATCATAATACAAAGTGTAGATCTTGATGAGTTCTATAACTCTTATGCATATGAATTTTGCATCTAAAATCATTTACTACTTCAAATGTTGTTAAAGTGGGATTGCAGTGCCACATGGTTGAAGCAGGACCAGCTGGTTGGAATGTACCGAGTGTAATGTAACTTTTCTATTTTAATATTTATAAGGTTACTATAATCTGACCACATAGAAACATGATAAAGGCTTGAACGATGCTAGCTAACACTAACATTATAATGGTGTTGTGGTAAGTCATATACTAGTGTAGTACTGAGGTCCTTGGTTCCATTCCTACCATGGTGTTTTTTTATTTTTTCTATTTTATCTCAAATGATAGATTTCTTCCACACCAATTCAAACTTCTTTCTCAAAATTAATAATTAGAATAAAATCTAAATTCAAAATTAGCCAAGTTCTATTTTTACTATGAATTGTATTTTTTCATAATATATAATATACAAGGCCTAATCCAAATTAGCATCGGGTACTAGTTCTCGTTGCAATGTATCTAAAAAAACTAGTTCTCGTTGCAATGAGCATGTAACAGTTGCAACTCCCCAAAAGTGTTGCAATTGATAATCACTTTTTGCTTTGGCACCTAGAGTCCTTGTTGCAATATGTTGCAGCAATTGCAATCCCAAAACAGCATTGCAAATTGCGAACTACTTTTGCTTCGCCTATCAAAGTTCTGGTTGCATTAAGCATCTAGCATTTGCAACAGCTGTGAAATTTTATGCAACACAAAACAAACATAGCAACAGACACAACCAAATGCAACTAATGCAAATGTGGTTGCAGTACTACCACATAATTGCAACCAAAATCAATTCTACTGTAACCATTTTTCACCATTGCAATATCATCCACCAAATGCAACAAAGGTTCGCAACGACTTGAAAACCGTTGTATTAAAGGCATGATCGCTACCATTTTTTAGAATGGTTGCAATACAACCATCTCTAGCGACCAAAATTTAGGCATTGCAACTCAGAAGTGTTCCATTTGTTACAAAACCTTTTAGTGGAAACAGAACTCCTTCTTGTGATCATCCCTCCCACAATACTCACAATGGAAGCGGACTTGTTTTTTCTTAGGTTTTGGTTGTGGCTTCTTCCCAGGCTTTTTACCCTACTAACTTGGCTTCTCCTGAGTTAGGCAGCTGGGTCGATTTGGGTGCAAACTGGATCTTGGATGTAGTTTATGGCAAAACTGGACTATTCCCAATTTTCCCTTCTCTCTCACAACTGCACTCTCCAACCTTATCCGACCCAAGCGCCTGACCAGCAAAGTGCTTAAACGCCGCAATCGTCATACCAAGCTGAGCCTCCTGACCAGATGGCCAACCCATCAACTTACGCAACTCACCATCTTCATTCTGCAACTGATCAACATATTGCATAAGCTCTAGATTTTGCACGGCATGAACCTCACAAGTAGAGCAAGCAGTGGCAATAGGAGATTTGAGAGTTGCTGATGTGCACATGCCAAGGCTAACTTACATAATAGAGTCAAGGATGACTCATTTTCAAGAGGGTGAGGATGATGAGGACATCCCAACCATATGTAACCCAGATGCCATGGTTACACCAGATGCATCGCTAGCATCACTGGTTACGAATCAATAATCAAGTGTTGAACTGGTTATGCAAGATCAAGCATTGGAAACACAAGTTCAAGTGAACAAAAGGCTAGTTACACGCAACCATGTAAAGAAACTCCAATAAGAGGTACGTTGTTTCCTCTCTGAGTTACATTACAATATTATTGAGAGTCATATACTACCTAAGTCTTGTACTTTAATCCTACTTAGGTTTGCACAAGAGGATTATCTGCTAAGTTATGTGGAAAGAAAGGAAGGGTTACACGAAAGACACCAAGACCACTGCTGTTGATGGTGAATTTCCGTAAACCTAGCCATGAGTTTACCTTTAATATTGGCACTGATTTATTATTCTAACCACTGGAACTAACCCCCGTATATGACAAGATCACTCTTGCATGTCAATTTTGGAGTTTATTGTTTATGCAGGAAAACTACGCTAAATAGGAGACTTTCGGGATAAGTTCATCAAGCACTTTGGAAGAAGATCATGAAACCCGACAAGAGTCAAGACACGTGATGAACATGACTCCAAATCACCTGAGGACCGAAACGTCAATGTGCAAATCTTCAAGAACTCAGCCAGAAAAGAATGAAGCTTGGATGACAAGCATTCAAGCCTTAACCGCGAAGGATATGGTGTCAAAGGCTCACATGCAAGTGCACACAAATAGGGAATTGTGCGAGAAATAATCGGGAGGAAGCCGGGGCCGAACTAAGCTGAAATGGGCTCTGGAGGGCCGGTCCAGCCCATTCCGGGCTCGGTTCAGAGCCCCCTTTAACCTAGCCACCCTTCGAACTATTTATAGTCACCCTACCAAGAGCCATGCAGAGATACATTTCTCATCTACCGCCGAGGAGCAGACAAGAGAAGGACACCATTCCGGAGAGA
This sequence comes from Cenchrus americanus, assembly GCA_947561735.1. Lineage (NCBI taxonomy): Eukaryota > Viridiplantae > Streptophyta > Magnoliopsida > Poales > Poaceae > Cenchrus > Cenchrus americanus. The sequence goes on from OX387241.1 coordinate 149,737,837, forward strand.
AGATGGGTCGAGATGGTTGACTAGGGTCCCCCTAGCCAGCGTGGAACCTTGCATGGAAGACCACGTCAGAGTTCCAGGAGCTAGGATCAAGATCAAGGTAGGATCCCGGTGATGATCTTGTCCATGTATTACTTCTAAGTTGAATTAGTAGATTGTATCTGATTCTTAACATCAAGTGTTTTCGTTGTGATTTTGTATTCATTAGGGTGTTTTCCTCCCCGATCTACCCCGCGGGGTAGATTGCATAGGATCTTCTTGTATCCATGGTGGCTACAGGTGCATATCCGATCTACCAACGGTTTTCATCTTGTTCTCCTTGAACCCGTCGATAGTACCAACCCATAAGATTATCCCCCGTAGTGACAGTACGGTAAAGGAGAAAAATGAGAGTCCTCGGAGTCAGAACGGGAGTCATTCTTTCAATGAGATTCGTTTTGCTACATTCTTGGTTACTTTGGAACTTCAACAAAGGACCCGATCCAATCTCTAGATTGGTCCTCCCCTCTCTATCTCTTGCTACCTCCGGTGTGCGGTAGACTAGATGAGTTTTGATGATGATCTAGTAGATTAGATTTAAAAACAACCTCTTGACATCAAAGCTTTTCCGCTTATTAGATTGGATCTTGCGTTACACATTGTTCCGCGGATTCGATACCTTGGGTTCACATTTAAGGGAAGAAGGGTCCCTTGGCTAGGACGGAGGACATGTCCGCTTGCAAGTCCAAACGAACTTTGATACGACAATCAACCGTCAACAACTGCCCAAGATGAGAACACTTATGAACACAAGAGTCAAGGTTACGTGACAGTAGCATCTCGGGAAGAGACAGGGGTCAAATGATACATTTCTAGAAGTGTCCTGAAGTCAATATTCCAACCCAACTAATGGCACATCAGACGATGTCCAAGGTGCCTGAATACAATCTTTTGGAACCCATCAAAATCTTGAGAGCCTTGCTCACGTTCCTCTGGAGACAGCCGCAGTGGAGGGGTTAAGCAATTGATGTCTTCAACTGGGTCGTCGGGGAAGATGGGTTGAGATACATCTCCACTAGTTCCTGCCTCGCCCATGATAGTGCTCTCGAGGACTGTAAGCTCTTCTTGTGCCTCTTCTTTCTATCGCTCTAGCCATTCTTCATAAGAAGCGCGTGTTGGTGTTTTAGACCGGCAACCTTGAAGGACCGAAACGGTGAACCAGAGAGGGGGGAGTGAATGGGAGCCGATAAAAATTCTATTCAAGAATTCGGCCTATGAACCCAAATTCACTCGTGCACCTCCGCAAGCTTCTCTTGCCAAGTTCACGTAGCCACTGGAGTGCTACTGAACCTAGGAGCAAGACCCAACCAACAGCAACAACGCACTCGCAGCAGAACCACACACGACACGGCTGCTGGCAGCCCAAACCGGTCAGACCGGTTTCTGAAACCGGTCAGACCGCTTCTGTTGGACTTAGCCTCACACAGGCAGGGGAAACCGGTCAGACTGGTTAGGCAAACCGGTCAGACCGATTCTGTCCAGGAACTCCCCAAAGACCCCAAACACCTCAAAAGCCTTTCCACATCTGAACAAACGAAGCCATGGAGCAACAAAGACTTCCTTGCTCAAAGACCTTTCTCGACAGCCCACAGGGCGAAATCGGTCAAACCGGTTTGGGAAACCGGTCAAGCCGGTTTTAGCCTGGACAGTCGGGAAGAACACAGCCCGCGGGTCAACTCCCCCAAAACCAAACCTCGATCTCCCGAATCGCTCCACGGACTTGAACAAGACTTTGGGGATATTAGGAACACCTCATGAGGAGTCCATAGCCAAGTTTAATCCCACCAAAACTCGTCCAAAAGGGAGGAATCAAGGAAATCCCGCCAAGAGCACTTCCAACCCAAGAACTCAAGAAACCCCAAAATCGAGCACCTTTACTCACGAATTTGGGAGGGGAATCACATCCCAAAGAACCACGAAGGGTTCCCACAAATTTCCCCCATCAAATCCCCAAGACAAAGGTCCCGAAAACAACCCAAAGAAATCACCAAGAGAGGGCTCCGAAAATCACCACCAAGAACAACCGGGAAAAACACATCCAAACCTTGAGGAACCACGCCGAATCATCTATACATGAAACAAAGGTTCATACAAGGTCTAGCAAGCCGCCCGATCATCCATCCCTCTCAACAAGATCTCACCATGAAGCTCTCTTGCTAGTCCTATGGAAATCCTAAGGGAAATAGGAAGGAAAATGGGAAAACAAATGAGCTAGGGTTCCAAGAGTTGGCTGCCATCCTCTCACCTCTTGGGTTATATGGAGGCAACCGAATGTCTAAAATGCCCTTTCCTAATAACTAGGGATACAAGCCCCTCAAGGGCGTATTTGGAAGTCTTCATGTCTTCACCATCGGACGGATGCCCGGCGACCGCACCCTGCGTAGCCTCAACGCAAGCCTTGCGATCCCGACGCGTGTCCTCCGCCTCGAAGCTTTCGGCGCCCTACGACCCCAAACCGGTCAGACCGGTTCTCCAAACCGGTCAGGCCGGTTTTGGCCAGACAGCCACGCCCGGTCTTCGGCCTCGGCATTGTGGTTCAGCCGAGTAACCCGGTGATTTTCTGGTGAACCACCGCAAACCCCGCGAACTTGATGTAGCCTCCGCCAATCACCACTCATGACTTGGCTCCCATGATGTCCCGGCTCAACCTTGGTTTTGTGGCTCAACCAAGAAACCGTCCACCGACTTCATCTTGTTGTTCTTGCCACCATGCGGCCCGCACTCAACCCCGCTGGCCACCGGGTCCCTCGAACGAAGCCTACTTGTCTTCTCCACACCTGGAGGCCTCACCGGCGACGACCTTTCTCGCTTGTTCTTCACCTGCACCAACACCAGTCAAGCTGCAACTTGCACCTGCAATACTTCGCCAAGAATCAGTCCACACAACGTTGTCAATCACTCATCACACAAGGAAGCGACCATCAACCGGTCCTCGAACCACACATGGTCCTCAATCTCCCCCTTGATGAGTGCATTGATAACACCCACACAAAGTAACAAGAGAGAAAAGAAAAAGAAAAGAAACGAACAAAAAGAAACTCCAACAAGCGATCGAAAGCCCAACAAAGGCAAAGAGCAAGATCACTTGAAGAAGACAAGTCTCGGACCCCTTAGGCAAGGGCAACGACTCGACACATCCGAGACAAAAACCATGCTCAAGCAAAGAGCACAAACCACCAAAGCACACAAGAGCTCCCCCTGCACATATGCAAGCACCCCCTGATCAAGTGCCAACTCTGGGCACAAAACCGGTCAGACCGGTTCCCATAACCGGTCAGGACGGTTCCACCAAAACCGGTCAGACCGGTATCCACAACCGGTCAGGCCGATTTCACACAGCAGACCATACCCCCACAAGCCAAAAATGCAAACGAAATGCACAAACTCCCCCTTGACACATGGGATAGGTTCCAGGGATACAAAGCAACTTTTCTCCACCTTCCTTTCTCCCCCTTGTTGCCAATGCATGAATCAAGGCACAAATGCAACCTAGAGCTTCTCAAGTATACAAAATTCATCACAAGATGCTACACATGTCCAAATGAGCAAGTTAGATACTCTACAGGTTCGTAAAGACCTCAACTACAAGATCACCAAGTTTCACAACCATTGGACAAGGCTAAAAATGATTTGAGTAATTTTGCAAAAAGTTACTCTCTCACAAGCAAAAACCTAAACATGAGCAAAAGATGTCAAAATGGCAAAGCCACACAAACTTCATGCTAGGACAACCATTCTAATCATAAGACCATCACAAACACCCACAAGCACCTCATGTCATGTCAAAGCCACCGAGCCATGTGCCTATTCTATGTATGAGACTTCTCATTGATAGGCATCATGCAACGGTTTAGCACCCAAAGCAAATTAATTTCAGCACATATGACATGGGAACATATTTTCCAAGCATTTTACACTTCATTTTCAGATTTGTAAATGGTACATGAAATGTCTTTGCGACAAAAAGGAACTTATGCCCCTCCATAAGATAAAGCAAGAGGGCTAAACATTCATGATGGCAAATGAGCCTTTGGCCCCATATGATCAATAAACTAGCTATCCAATCACAAATTGAGCATAGCCAAGCCACCAAAACATGTCGAGATCATATAAAGGCATTTACACATGAGAGAGCATATATGTGACATTTTTCAAAAATAGCCATCAACCATGGATCATTCAACGAGATCATCAAGAGCTAAGCCAAACTAACCATAGTATACCAAACGAGCTCACAAGATCATATATAGCACATCATGGTGAACAATGTATATAGGAGAAGCTTTTCCTAACCAATGCATATGATACAAAATGCATGCAGTCTAAGATACAAGGATGCCTATACATCATGTTACATATGCCATGCCAAATGCAAGAAATGCACAACGAAAAGCTATACATATGCTACAAAGGAGCCCCCACACACCCAACTCCAGAAATCAAACACACACCAAGTTCCCCCCGCAAACGAGTGAAAGTTGCTTGATCTAGGGGTTTGGTGAAAATATCGGCTAGTTGGTCATGTGTGGGTACATGGATCAAAGCTATCTTCCCTTTCTCTACGTTGTCTCTCAGAAAATGGTACCTCACTTCTATGTGCTTGGTTTTGGAATGGAGCACTGGGTTCTTTGCAACGCTTATGGTACTGGTGCTATCACATTGAAGTGGGACATGGGTATACTCCTCACCAAAGTCACTCATGGTATATGAAATCCAAAGGAGCTGAGAGCAACAACTAGCAGCGGCAACATACTCGGCCTTGGTAGTGGATTGAGCAACACTCGATTGTTTGCGGGAAGACCAAGACACCAAAGAAGAACCCAAAAGCGGCAAGTCCCGAAGTGGACTTCCTATCCAACCGACACCGGCAAAATCCGCGTACGAAAATCCATGAAGCGCCAAAGAAGAGGACGCGGAGTACCAAAGGCCGAAGTCGGGAGTGTGACGCAAGTACACGAAAATTTTTTTCACCGCTTGCCGATGCGAAGTCCTCGGAGACGCTTGAAAACGAGCGCACGGACACACCGAGAAGCGTATGTCGGCCTCGTTGCCGTCAAGTAGAGGAGTGACCCGGTCATGCTCCGGTACTCCTTCTGGTCCACGTGTTCACCTTCCTCGTCCGCATCAAGAGCTGTAGTCGTACTCATCGGCGTCGTCATAGCCTTGGAGTCCTCCATCTTGAACTTCCGCACAATGTCCTTGGTGTACTTAGCCTGGTGCACAAATGTCCCTTCCTTCGATTGTTTGATTTGTAGCCCGAGGAAGAACTGCAACTCGCCCATCATGCTCATCTCAAATTCCCTGCTCATATCATCTGCAAACCTTGCAACAAGAGAGTTAGACGAGCCACCAAAGACAATATCATCCACGTACACCTGCACAATCGGGATATCTCCTTGCTGCCCTCGGCAAAAACAAGGTCTGATCGACCTTCCCCATCTCAAAACCTCTCTCAAACAAGAACCCCCTCAACCTCGCCATACCAAGCTCTAGGCGCCGCTTCGACACATACGGCGCCTTCCTCAACTTGTACACCGGTGGGGGTACTTCTCGCTCTCAAACCCGGAGGGTCGCCTCACATACACTTCTTCCTCCAACACACCATTCAGAAAAGCACTCTTCACATCCATTTAGTGCAACTTGAACCATTTAGCCACGGAAAAGGCCAGAAGGATCCTAATCGCCTCCAAACGGGCTACGGGAGCAAAGGTCTCCTCGTAGTCGATCCCCTCCTTCTGACTGAACCCCTGAGCAACAAGTCTCGACTTGTTCCTCACAACCTCACCTTTCTCGCCCTCTTTGTTTTTCCACACCCACTTTGTACCAATCGGCTTACACCCTGGGGGAGGGTCAACCAACTCCCACACCTGATTCCTCTCAAAGTTCTCCAACTCCTCATGCATCGAATTGACCCAATTGTGATCAGATAGTGCGTGTCCAATGTCTTTGGGCTCAAAAGTAGCAACAAACGCAGCATGAGCGAAATGAGAATTGTTTCGAACCCTCGACCGTGTAGTGTGTTCATTCATGTCGCCGATGATCCTCGAAGCTGGGTGATCCATCTGCACTCGCCGGGGAGGTTCTCGCCCCGATGCTACCTCCCCCTCAACATCAGCTTCTCCTCGTTCTTGATTTGTCGTCGTAGGTGTAGTAGAGGGTCCATCCATCATCGTAGTCGAAGTAGTAGGTACATGTTCAGCCGGGGGCACCACACCGCCATCTTCATCATCACCATGTTCATGCTCCTCCTCCTGAAAGATCTCCTTGCCAAGCTCATCATCACCTGCACACTCAAAGACAAGCTGACTACGTGGCTCTATCTCGTCGAAGGTTACCTCGCAAGTCTCCACGATTTGGTTAGTTTCAAGATTGAGCACACGATATGCTCTAGAATGAGATGCATAACCAAAGAAAATACCATCGACAGACCTAGCCTCAAACTTATCCAACTTCCTGCCTTTCTTCAGAATGAAACACTTGCAACCAAAGACATGGAAGTGACTCACCTTGGGTGTGCGACCATGCATCAACTCATAGCATGTCTTCTTCTTGTGCACTCTGAGGTATATCCTGTTCGACACAAAGCACGCGGTATTCACCGCCTCAGCCCAATACCTCCTCGGAGTCCTATGCTCATCAAGCATCGTCCGAGCCATCTCGCACAAGGTCCTGTTCTTCCTTTCCACAACACCATTTCGGGGAGGCGTATACGGACTCGAAGCGGGTGCTCAAGACCCAAGTCATGGCAAAAGGTTTCAAAACGAGAGTTTCGAATTCCGAGCCATTATCCTTTGCGGATAGCTCGTATGGCATCTCCGTGCCTCTCGTTCCTCAACCTCAAGACTAGATGTCGAACAAAACCAAACGTCTCCCCCTTATCCTCAAGAAAGAACACCCACGCATACCGAGAATAGTCGTCCACCACAACAAGGACATACCACTTCCCACCGCGAGATCGCACACGAGCCGGGCCAACAAGGTCCATATGGAGCGGCTCGCATGGACGCTCGGTCATCACATCGGTGAGAGGCGGGTGAGAAGAGGCTACCATCTTGGCATGCCTACACGGCGCACAAACCAACTCTTTCTCAAGCCTCAACCGTGGCAATCCTCGGACCAAATTGAGTTTACTCAAGCGAGACAAAAGGTCAAAGCTCAAGTGACCCAACTTCCTATGCCACCTCCACAACTCACTCGAAGAACCGGCCAAGAAACAAGGCTCCACACCCGAAGGCGAGAAAAATCAGCACGAAACACTTGACCCTCGGGAACGACCATACAGACAAGGTCCCCTCGAGAGTCCAAAATCCGAGAACCACCTGGCCGAAACAACACCTCAAAGCCCTCATCCAACAACTGGGACCCGGAAAGCAAATTGTACCCCAGCGATTGAACAAGAGCAACACGCCTCAGAGTGATCTTGTCACTCACTTTGATCTCACCTTCTGAAAGCACACACCCACGCCCCGTTGTCCCCAAAAGTGATGTACCTCTTCGTCACCACCGGGACGAGACTTGAGAACCACCCCCTGTCTCCGGTCATATGCCTCGAGCAACCAGAGTCAATCAACCAAATGTTCTTCAAGTCTCCCACCTGAAATTCAAAAACGAGCACGTGAGCGAACAAACAACTCAGCACTGGGGTTAGTACCAAAAGAGTAAAACCAGTGCCGAGACATTTGCTCGAAAGTGGGGTTAGCACCAACCAAAGCATCTCTCCTACCAAAACTACCTCCACGAACACCACCACGGTAACCACCCTGAGGGAACCACCCCTCTCTGCGTGGAGGAGGACCAAAACCACGAAAGAGAACCCGTGGACCGTCCCTCCTCTCCTTCTCAAAGCTACGACTCCTCCCATCCCCGTAGTGAACTCGAGGGGGAGAACGCCTAGCAACCTGACCACCTGCAAACTCTCCAGCCCAACCACCAGAACCACGACCTCCAGAAACAACCCTCGCACTTGTACGAGCACGAAAACCAAACTTGTCATTCTGCAGACCCCAAACCGGTCTGACCGGTTCCAAAACCGGTCTGACCGGTTTCACTCCTCCAGCAGCACCTCCTACACTCTTTCGCTCACCCCAAGCCGGAACTATCCTCACACTCGCCTTGGCCCTGGGCATCTGCACACGAGACTTAAGTGCACCACTAGAGGGGTGATACTTGTCCCCGTTAGCCCACTCCTTCGCCATTCGCTCCTCTCGTTTCCTCTTGAAGCAAAACTCATCTTTATGGCCATCTCTTCCAAAATAGCCACAATGGAACCTCACAAGCTTAGTTTTGGGCTTGGATTGGGGCTGCTCACATGGTTTCTCTCCACTCAACTCCTCCACCGATTTCTCCCCACTAGCCTTCTCACTCACTTCCCCAAAGAACACTTTCCCGGTAGTGCTCACAAACTTGATAGGCTTTTGGAGATCATTTGTGGGTGTAGGAAATATGGGTGGAGCTGGGGTTGTGTCTAGTCGATTCCTAAGATGGTTGGGTTTTGGAGGGAAATCATTTTTGTGGTGGGTTTTTGGTGGCTTTGGAATATTCTCTCCACTTCCCTCACCAACCTTGTTTGCCCCAAGTCCCTCACCATCCTACCTCTTAAATGCCTCGATCATCATCCTCAACTGAGGCTCATGACCAGACAACCAACCTATCAACTTCCTCAAGTCATCATTTTCATCCTGCAAACGATCAACATAATGTGCAAGTTCCAAATTTTTCAATGCATGCATTTCACAGGTAGAGCATGATGTAGGCATGGGTTCCTTCAATTTAGCCTCAAGAGAATGAGTGTAGGCATGCATTTCATCGATCTTAGCATGCAAAACAGGGCAAGAAGTGCAAGCACCTAGCAAAGCAGATCTAGACTTAAGCTCAGCCACTTCAACCCTAAGCACATCTAGTTCCTCACACTTGGAGGCATGCTTCTCCTTGAACAAAGCAAGATCAACAAGAAATATGGAGCAATCAGCACAATCAACCTCATCCGAAACAACAGGGCTAGCCTTAAGGGAATCAATCTCAAGCTTGCTATCAAGCACCTGTGTCTCTAGCTCAGCCACTCTAGTCCTAGCATCCTCCAGTGAAGCCCTAAGCTCTTTTCTCATTTTCTTGGCCTCTCTAAGCATGTCATCACGGTTATCAAGCAAAGAGCCAAGCCTCTCATTCTCCTGGCGCAAGAAGGGAAGTTCATCACGCACCTCGTCGTCGGACTCAGAGTCCGAGTCGCTCAGTGTGCTCTTCTTGCTGCCGAAGCTCAGCGCCATGGTGCAGAAACCGTCTCTCGCGAAGCAGCTCAGCCCGCTCAGGTTCTTGGACGACTTCTTGTTCTTGCGACGATCACCTCCGTCTTCATTGCTGCTCGAGCTCGAGGTGGAGTACGCGGAACTGGAGTCGACGTCGCTCGCTCCAACCATCGCTCGGGCCTTGCCTCGGCTCTCCTTCTTCCTCGATCGTCGCTCGTCCTTGTACTTGTTCTTGTGCTTGCTCTTGTGGTCGTGCCTCGACCGGTACTTGTCATCTGTCCTCGACTTGTGCTTGTAACTGTCCTTGTTCTCGACCTTCTCCGGGCAGTCGGCGACGAAGTGTCCCGGCTTGCCGCACTGGAAGCATGTTCTCGTGTTCCTCCTCATGTTCACACGGTTCTCGTGCAGCCTCTCGAACCTCCTCGTCAACAGCGCCAGCTCGTCCTCTCCAAGGTCATCAAACTCCTCATCTAGCATAGACATCAAAGAGGAAAAAGAGAACATCCTGGTGGATGGGTTAGTGTTAGCCTTTCCCTTCAAACCACCAACGAGGGCAAGACTATGGGAATCAGTCGGACCCTCTAGCTTGGCAGTCATGCCCCTATCCACCTCAGCCGACTTGAGCTTTGAGAACAGCTCGTTCACCGTCAGAGTGTCATACTTCTCCGACTCCACAATGGCCTCAAACTTTCCGCCCCAAATCGTACGATCCAAAGAGTGTACGAGCTTGACCACTCTATCATGATCATCGTACGGGAGCACGTCCACATTGGCCCTCATGTTGTTCACAACCACCGTGAACCTCTGAAACAAGGCATCGATGGACTCACCGGGGAGATGAGTGAAGTTCTCGTACTCTCTCCGGTAGGTCGCATACATCCGTGCCTGAACATGGGCATTCCCAACATGAGCCTCCTTCAACACCGCCCAAATCCTACAAGCCAAGTGCTCGGTGTGCACCCGATCGAACTCAGGCTGACACAAAGCACAAAATAAGTAGTCGACCGCCTTATTGTTGGCGTCAAATCTGTCCCTCGATCCTGGAGCGAGGAAGTCCATCGGCTGGACATAGCCTGTGTCCATCGTGACATCCCAAAGGATCTGACCCTTTCCGTGGAGGAACGCACCCATCCGCTTACTCCACATCTGGTAGTTCTTTCCATCGAAGTGTGGAGGACCCGAACCCCATTCCTGGTACGCCATCCTTGGATCTTAGACTGGTTATAGTCAACAAAGACCCGAACCGGCTCTGATACCACTTGAAGGACCGAAACGGCGAACCAGAGAGGGGGGGGAGTGAATGGGAGCCGATAAAAATTCTATTCAAGAATTCGGCCTATGAACCCAAATTCACTCGTGCACCTCCGCAAGCTTCTCTTGCCAAGTTCACGTAGCCACTGGAGTGCTACTGAACCTAGGAGCAAGACCCAACCAACAGCAACAACGCACTCGCAGCGGAACCACACACGACACGACTGCTGGCAGCCCAAACCGGTCAGGCCGGTTTCTGAAATCGGTCAGACCGCTTCTGTTGGACTTAGCCTCACACAGGCAGGGGAAACCGGTAGACTGGTTAGGCAAACCGGTCAGACCGATTCTGTCCAGGAACTCCCCAAAGACCCCAAACACCTTAAAAGCCTTTCCACATCTGACCAAACGAAGCCATGGAGCAGCAAAGACTTCCTTGCTCAAAGACCTTTCTCGACAGCCCACAGGGCGAAACCGGTCAGACCGGTTTGGGAAACCGGTCGGGCCGGTTTGCAGGCGACGATCGGGAAGAACACGGCCCAGCGGGTCAACTCCCCCAAAACCAAACCTCGATCTCCCGAATCGCTCCACGGACTTGAACAAGACTTTGGGGATATTAGGAACACCTCATGAGGAGTCCATAGCCAAGTTTAATCCCACCAAAACTCGTCCAAAAGGAAGGAATCAAGGAAATCCCGCCAAGAGCACTTCCAACCCAAGAACTCAAGAAACCCCAAAATCGAGCACCTTTACTCACGAATTTGGGAGGGGAATCATAGCCCAAAGAACCACGAAGGGTTCCCACAAATTTCCCCCATCAAATCCCCAAGACAAAGGTCCCGAAAACAACCCAAAGAAATCACCAAGAGAGGGCTCCGAAAATCACCACCAAGAACAACCGGGAAAAACACATCCAAACCTTGATGAACCACGCCGAATCATCTATACATGAAACAAAGGTTCATACAAGGTCTAGCAAGCCGCCCGATCATCCATCCCTCTCAACAAGATCTCACCATGAAGCTCTCTTGCTAGTCCTATGGAAAACCTAAGGGAAATAGGAAGGAAAATGGGAAAACAAATGAGCTAGGGTTGCAAGAGTTGGCTGCCATCCTCTCACCTCTTGGGTTATATGGAGGCAACCGAATGTCTAAAATGCCCTTTCCTAATAACTAGGGATACAAGCCCCTCAAGGGCGTATTTGGAAGTCTTCATGTCTTCACCATCGGACGGATGCCCGGCGACCGCACCCTGCGTAGCCTCAATGCAAGCCTTGCGATCCCGACGCGTGTCCTCCGCCTCGAAGCTTCCGGCGCCCTGCGACCCCAAACCGGTCAGACCGGTTCTCCAAACCGGTCAGGCCGGTTTTGGCCAGACAGCCACGCCCGGTCTTCGGCCTCGGCTTTGTGGTTTAGCCGAGTAACCCGGTGATTTTCTGGTGAACCACCGCAAACCCCGCGAACTTGATGTAGCCTCCGCCAATCACCACTCATGGCTTGGCTCCCATGAAGTCCCGGCTCGACCTTGGTTTTGTGGCTCAACCAAGAAACCGTCCACCGACTTCATCTTGTTGTTCTTGCCACCATGCGGCCCGCACTCAACCCCGCTAGCCACAGGGTCCCTCGAACGAAGCCTACTTGTCTTCTCCACACATGGAGGCCTCACCGACAACGACCTTTCGCGCTTGTTCTTCACCTGCACCAACACGAGTCAAGCCGCAACCTGCACCTGCAATACTTAGCCAAGAATCAGTCCACACAACGTTGTCAATCACTCATCACACAAGGAAGCGACCATCCACCGGTCCTCGAACCACACATGGTCCTCAAACCTACCAAGGGGAGTACTCGAGGTAGATGAATGTGGCCTCGCCGAGATCGGTAACTTGAAGGAAGAGGCACGTGGCACACAATTTAGATAGGTTCGGGCCGCGAGGTGCGTAATACCCTACGTCCTGTATGCTGCGTAGCTCTGGATTGATTGGACGTCTTTACAAGATGATGCGTATGAGAGAGAGAAGGGTCCCTGCCTTGCCTTATATAGCCCGGGAGGCAGGGTTACAGGTCGGTTTGAGGAGAGAGTACTAGTCGGGTACGCTTAGGAATTCTCTACATAGTACAGGACATGTATAGCTTCCTAACCGAGTACTTATACACCATAGTCCTTACGCCCCACGCCATCAGGTGCCGTGTGACACAAGCCGAGTAGTCCCAGGGGCCTACCGAGTAGTCGGTCCTAGTACCCGCAGAGGTAGTGGGCCCAGGGAGGTTCATACGACAAGCCCCTGAGTACTTTGTAGTCGAGTAGGATAGTTTCGAGTAGTCTTGACGGCCTTGACGAGTAGTACTCAAGCGTCTCCGAGTACTACAAGCCAAAGGTCTTCAAGAGTACTTGAAGCATCCCGAGGCTGGAAGGTACTCCACCTGATCCTTGAGTAGTCTTGAAGTCTTCTCGAGTAGTTCCCAAGTGTCCTCGAGTTCTTCTCTTGAAGGTATTCAATAATACTCACTTTGTCTTGAAGAAGAAACCATATGGAAATTGCGATTCGAAGAATCGCATTCCATTAGGTCGAATCATAGATTCAAGGTAAGGGTCAATCTGAAGTTTTGCCAAGATTATCCCGCAAAATCCGGAGGAAAACCGAAGGACACGTGGCACAGAGCCCCCGAGCCTTAAGTCGAGTACTTCCTCTCGAATTGAAGGGTCATCTTGATTGTAGAATGTGTCCTGAGTTGCTCTTGAATCTTGTCGGCACCCAGGAAGATGAGTAGATGTAGCCGAGCCTCCGAGATGGAGTGCATCGACTATTGGAAGATGAAGGGTCAGGCGGCCGCCGCTGAGTCAGGTGCCGATACTTATCTATCTTGCTGTTGCAGCACTGTCGGTTGGGTTATAAATAGCAGCCGAGACCTTTAGGGTTTTCCATTCCCCAAATTTGCAGATGTGTGAAATAGATCTAGCCAATTCCATCCACCCGAGCCACTGCTGTCGCGCCATAGTATATAGATCCACGCGCGCTGTCGCCACCTACCACCAGTGAAGCCCCCGAGCGGATGCGAGTGAAGACCCGGTGCACTTGGAAGATGAAGTCTTCCCCGTCCAAGAGCATGAAGACTGGCGTCGGGAAGAAAAGATCCCGCGATGAGGCGGAAGGATCTGCCCAGGGGTCAACGCCTCCGACATCTCCTTCACGCCCGAATCCGAACATAGAGTGGAAGAAATCCAAGGCCAAGACCGAAGATTTGCTGGTGTTAGTGAACAGTGGGTTGCTCTGGGAGAAAGAGATGGATATGTGGCGCGCCGCCGCCGGCAACCGTACCCGATGGAGAAGAACCCCGACGAGATCCCGATGTTCGCCCGGTTCGTGGAGCGCGGACTGGCACTCCCGGTGAGCAACTTCTTCAAGGGTCTCCTCAAGTACTACGATATCGAGTACTTGAACTTGAACCCTAATGGGATTTTTCACGTCTCCGTCTTCGTCTATTTTGTGAAGCCTTCGTGGGGATCAAGCCCCACTGGGTCTTGTTCTGGAAATTCTTTCGCTTGAAGACGCAGCCAAGCGCCAATGACCCAAGAGTAGTTGGTGGAGCCGGCATCCAGATGCGAGAAGACGTCGCTGAGCAGTACTTGTCATACAAACTTATCGACTCCAATCAAGACTGGAAGGCGAAGTGGTTCTACATCACCAACCACCACCCGGAGCTACCGAAGCCGAGCGGGCAACAAATGAAGCATCGACCCAGGTGGAACACGGAGCCGACGATGCAGGAGGGTATTCAACTACCTGAACTGCTGCAGAAGATCAAGGCTTTGAGAGAAGCCGGGCTGAGGGCCGAACATGTGGCCTTCAGCTTCATGAAGAGGAGGGTGCAACCGTTGATGGCGCGCGACACCCTCGGGTACCAGTATACGGGCGACGACGACACGTCGAGGATGCCCGGTAATGAAGTCGATGATGATGACATTGTCGAAAGACTGGGTAGGATTTTCAAGGATATGCCACCAAACACACCCTGCCCAGTCCCCGAGTACTCCGCGGCTCGTCCGCCAAACAAGGTTGGTAATTGAACTTTGTCTCCGAGTACTGATTGTAGTGTAGTAGTCGTGCTCACCCAAACTATTTGCTGCAGGGTGACATTGCAAAGTTTGTCTCTGATCCTGCTTCTCCTCCTCAACTTGTAAATATTCCAGAGGAGGGCAAGGGCAAGGGCAAGGGCAAGGGCAAGGGCAAGGAACGCCGTGAAGTCTGCGAAGGTGACGACATTGTCACCATTGAAGATACGTCCGACGAGGAGGACGGGGAGACGCTGCAGGAGTGTTGTCAGCTGCAGTCCAGGTTCAGTCGTCCTGGACTGCCAAATGTCCCCCCTTATCGACGATCCACCAACTATCCTGGAGGCTAGTCTCCCAGCTCCGCCAAGGAGGTCGCGCAATGTGGCGCGCAAACGTGTCGCCAAGAAGTTGAAGGTCACTGAGACTACATCTCAAGAGGTAAGCTCCTCGAGTAGAGTAGTCGAGTACTTGTCTTGAAGTTTTGTGTATCCTGACAATTGAACTTTGAGGTTTTGTAGGAAATTCCATCATCCGACCCCGTTGATCAAGAGAAAGGAGATGACTGGTATACGGTGTGTGGGCCGACCGAGAGGAGCCGCAGTCCAGCCCCCACCGTAGAAGATCTTGTGGCGCAGCTCACACAACAGACAACTAGAGTTGTCGAGCAGCAGGTGCTGGCAGAGGGGAGCAGGTCGGAGCCAAGCACGACTACTGGACCGAAGAGCCAGTAGCGGCACAAGCTGCAGAAGAGGCGCCCGCCGAAGCCGGGCTTGTAGACATCACCAGCATACTTGGGGCTCCGACCGTGACTATCGTCCGGTCTAGCTTGTAAGTGAAAACCTTTCCCGAGTAGTTCTTGTAACTTGGTAATCTTACTTGGTTGACCACCAATTTTGCACTGCGCAGGAAATCGATTGATCTGTCCTGGGAAGGAGATGAACCCAGCACGACAGCAGCTGAAGAAAATCCAACGCTCGCTGTCGAGGAGTCCGCTCCCCTCCCTCAAGCCGAGACCGTGGCGCCGGGAGCCAAGGCTACACTGCCGGAAGCAAGTGTAGTAGAAGGTAAGTAGACTGTGGTGATGCAACCTACCTCAAGTAGTAGTCATAGCCCCCGGGTACTCATACCGTATGTCTTGTGTTGGTAGGAGCACAAGTCGAAGGAAGCGAAATCCCCGAAGTCATGCCGGTTGAAGGCGTCGTGCTTGAAGCCAAGGTGATCACAGGAGGAGCGACCGAGCCGGTGGAGACAACAGCCCCCGGGGTGACAGAAGAGGTGCATGACGATGCACTGCCAGAGACGAGCCTGGACGTAGTCGTCCGCTCGCCGGAAATCCAAGACGCGGAGTTGATCCGTTCGGCGCCGATGTCCAAGGCCGCCACGACTAGTCGTGATGGGCTCGAACTTCTGGCAGATGACCTTATCAACCTAGTGACGGTAGCCCGCAACTTGGAGTCGATGCGCCGGGCTGAGCAATGGATGAAGGTATGTAACAGGACCCTTGAGTAGTCGAATTCCGCCAGACTTGAGTCCCCAAGTAATAATTATTGCCTTCTGCAGGATGTCGTGGAGAGATCCCGACAGAAATCTGATATGCTACAGGGGTATGGCGATACAGTGCTCCGGGCGGAAACGTTGGAGAAAGAACTCCATAAGGCCAGGAAGCACTCCGCCATGCTCCAGTCCAAGCTTAATGGTGCCTTCGCCCAGTACCACAATGAATTACAAAACATGCAGGCGAAGAGCGATGAGTTGGTCCGCAAGAACAAGTCGCTGCGCCAAAAGAACAAAGGTATGCCGATGTCAGCCTTTCGAGTACTTATTCAGAGTACCCTATAGTAGTCTGACATCTCCCCTTGAGTTGTTTGCAGATCTTGAGGCCCGAGTGGAACAGCTGAAGGCATAAGAGGTCGATATGAAGAACCTCTTCTACCGAGAGAAGGATGCCCGCGAGGTACTTGAGTACGATTATAAGCAGCTGGCCCATGAGTGTAATATGCACATAGAGCTTCGGATCGCCTCGGATCGTGACCTTGTCAACTACTATAAATATCTGCAGAAGCTCAATGAAGACTGCGAGAGGCTGCGGGGCCAACTCAACGAGCTTGAAGAAGCCGCATAGCCCATTGCGAGACTGTTGGTGCCTCATCCGGGCGGGCCGAAGATAGCTCCTCTAGTTGACCGTCTGAAGGAAGCCCCCGGATGCCTGACTACTTATGTCAAGCATCTGGCGAAGTCCATCCCGAACCAAATATTGGCGTACATGAAGTCGTACTTCCACAAGGCTCTGGTAGATGTAGTCGCGGGTGGACTAGCCGCCAATTGCACAGATGAGCAGTACAAGGAGCTTCTTGAGCAGATGGCGCCGATCGCAGAACAAGTCTCGGAGAAGCTGAACCTCCAGTAGTTATCCTGTAGGGTTATCTTGTAGCAGTAGTTGCAATATAAACAAAGTTGTAATGAACATGTTTAAGTTTTAATGAAAAGATCTTCCGAAAATGAGTACTCGTTGTCGCGGTATGTATGTGCGGAGTGCCCATCGTGGATTTGTTGCGAGTAGTAGTACTCGGTAGTAGACCCGTTGAGGGAAACACAGTAAATGAGTTGATAAAGAGTCGAACTTTATTACTGAAAAAGTACACCTGGATGGCCAGGGCCGTTTACAAGTGTAGTCGCCAGGACCCGGAGGCCGCCTACGGCTAGAGTGGTGCTAGGGCACGTGGCCACTTATAGCTGTAGATCCGTTAGTAGCCATATAGAGTGGATCTAGGGGTACATTGTCTCTTGATAGACCACTGCTAGAGTCCTTGACGCCCAGAGCAGCCCGAGATCCGTTAGTAGCCGTTAGCCGCTGGATCTCGGAGTAGAGTAGTCCGGAGACTTGTGCCTGTACCTGGAGGCCGCTTATGGCGAAAGGCCCGGGAGTAGTCGTGTAGACTTGAGCCCCCGGAGTAGTCGAGAAACTATGCATAGAATCGACAGAGCTGGTCGACATTCCACGAGTTGCTGATGTCGTCGCCTTCAAGTGTCTGGAGGCGATAAGAGCCTCGTCTAGTCACCATTGCGACTGTGAAGGGACCTTCCCATGGCGAGCTGAGCTTGTGTAGTCCTTTCGTGTTCTGGATGCGGTGGAGGACTAGATCACCAACGTTGAAGGAGCGTTCCTTGACATTGCGATCGTGGTAACGTCGGATACCCTCTAGGTACCTTGCTAATTGGATTAGAGCAGCGCAGCGAGCTTCTTCGAGTCCATCGATGTCAACTCGTCTGCTGTCTTCAGATATGCCTTCGTCGCACTGTTCTACTGCCAGCGACTCCCACATGACGTCGGTAGGCAGAATAGCTTCAGAGCCGTGGACTAGGAAATAGGGTGACTGTCCCGTCGGCTTGGTGGGTTGAGTACGTAGCCCCCATAGTGCATTGGGCAGTTCCTTGATCCACTTGCCTCCTTTTGTGTTAGCAGCATCGTGTAGTCGTTTCTTGAGGGTGTCGAGTACCATCCCATTGGCACACTCAACTTGTCTGTTGGTGTGGATGGGCGACGAAAACGTACTGGACGTCGATCCCGCTCTTCTCGCAGTACTCCCAGAACTGGTGATTGTTGAAGTTGGAGCCCAGGTCTGTGATGATGCGATGGGGGTAGTCCGTAGCGGTGCACGAGTTCATCCAAGAAGTCGAGTACCCTGTCGACCTTGACCGGCTTGACTTCGATCCACTTGGTGAACTTGTTGATGGCCACCAAAACTCTGTTGAATCCTCCTGGCGCAGTCGGAAGAGGCCCAATCATGTCAAGCCCCCAACAGTTGAAAGGCCAGGTTGGTGGTATGGTGACTAGCTTGTAGGCCAGGACGTGCTGCTGCTTTGCGAAGTACTGACACCCTTGGCACATTTTGACGAGTTCCTCGGCATCGCCTAGGGCTGTGGGCCAATAGAAGGCTCGTCGGAAGGCTTTGCTGACCAGCTTGCGTGAGGACGTGTGATTGCCGCAGACACCTTTATGGATCTCCTCCAAGATGTCCTTGCCTTCTTCTCGTGGGACGCACTTCATGAGTACTCCGAAAGTGGCGCCCCTCCTGTAGAGCTTGTCCCCGACCAGTACGTAGGACTAGGCCCGGCGGATGAGCTGCTCGGCCAAGTTTTTGTCCGTGGGAACCTTCTGCTCGCGAATGTAGTCAATGAAGGGTTATCGCCAGTCCACGTCGATCATCATGACCACCTAGCCAGCTGGCGGATGCGCTGGGTCAGTGGTCGTGGGCGCCGACTCTGGGATGGATGGCGTGTGAAGTTCGTGGACGAAGACACCCGCTGGTACTTGAGCGTGAGTAGAACCAAGCTTCGAAAGGACGTCCACTGCAACGTTGTTGTCGCGGACGACGTGATGGAACTCGAGACCGTAGAATTTGTTCTCGAGCTTGCGGACTTCTAGGCAGTAGGCGCCCATGTTCTCCTTGTTGCGGTCCCAAGACTTGTTGACTTGGTTGATGACCACTGCAGAGTCGCCGTAGACTAGTAGTCGCTTGATGCCTAGAGAAGCTGCGAGGCAGAGCCCATTTAGCAGGGCTTCATATTCGGCTTCATTGTTTGAGACCTTCCACAAGATCTACAGGATGTACTTGAGTTGTTCGCCCTTTGGAGAAGTCAAGAGTACTCCTGCACCTGCGCCTTCGAGCTTGAGCGAGCCATCAAAGTACATCACCCAATGTTCTGGTCGCTCGGTTGGAGTTTGTAGCTGATTTTCCCGCCACTCTACCATGAAGTCGACTACTGCTTGCGACTTGATGGATGTTCATGGCTTGAAGTCGATGTTGAGGGCGCCGAATTTGACTACCCACTTGGAGATTCTTCAAGTAGCATCTTCGTTCCGCAGGATGTCACCGAGCGGGTAGTCAGTGACGATGGAGATCGAGTATTCCTGGAAGTAGTGTCGCAACTTCCGCGAGGTAATGAGCACTGCATACAGTAGCTTCTATACTGGTTGGTAGCGCGCTTTAGATTCTGACAGGACCTCGCTGACGAAGTAGACTGGTCGCTGGACCGGTAGGCGTGGCCGTCTTCTTACCGCTCGACAACGATGGCAGTATTGACCACGTGAGATGTCCCAGCGAGGTAGAGCAGTAGCTGCTCCTTTTTGCGAGGAGCCGTGAGTACTGGCGGTTTGAATAGGAAATCCTTGAGCTGAGCGAGAGCTTGATCTGCCTCTGGAGTCCACACGAACTTCTCTTGATGCTTGAGTAGTTTGAAGAAGGGTAGCCCCCATTCTCCAAGCTTCGAGATGAATCTGTTCAAGGCCGCCATGCACCCAGTAAGCTTCTGCACAACTTTGATGCAGGTGGGAGCTTTCATCCTGGTGATGGCTGAGATCTTCTCGGGGTTGGCTTCGATGCCGCGATGGCTGATGACGAAGCCAAGTAGTTTTCCTGAAGGTACGCCGAAGACGCACTTGTTCGGGTTGAGCTTCCAGCGGTACTCTCGCAGGGAAGCGAAATTCTCTTCAAGATCGACGATGAGCGTGTCGGAGTTTCTGGTCTTGACGACCACGTCATCCACGTAGGCTTCGACATTCTTGTTGAGCTGTCTCTTGAAACAGGCATGGATAGCTCACTGGTAGGTATCGCCGGCGTTCTTCAACCTGAACGACATGGTTGTGTAGCAGTAGGTGCCAAACGGGGTGATGAACGCGGTCTTCTCCTGGTCTTCTTCCTTGATAGCAATCTGGTGGTACCCGGAGTAGCAGTCCAGGAAGCAGAGCAGGTCACAGCCTGCCGTGGAGTTAATGACTTGATCTATCCGCGGCAACCCGAAGGGGTCCTTGGGGCAGTGCTTGTTGAGGTCAGTGTAGTCGATGCACATCCCCCACTCATTGGTGTTCTTCTTGTGGATGAGGACGGGGTTGGCGAGCCACTCATGATGGAGGACTTCTCTGATGAAGCTAGCCGCGAGTAGTTAGGCGAGTTCCTTCTTGGTGGCATCCCGCCGGTTGTCTGCGAAACGGCGGAGGTGTTGTCGTTTCGGGGTAGCTTTAGGGTCGACGTTGAGTGAGTGCTCGATCAGGTTCCTGGGCACCCCTGGCATGTCCGCTGGTTTCCAAGTGAAGATGTCTCGGTTAGCCTGAAGGAAGTTGACGAGCGTGTCTTCCTATTTTGGGTCAAGGCCCACCCCGATCATGGTAGTCTTGCTGTTGTCGCCTGTCCCAAGATCAATTGCCTTGACTTGCACTTTCTCGGATGGCTGAGGCTTGTTGGCTTTGTCTGACTTCTCTGGGATGTCGAGTTCACTTGGAGCAAGCTTCTTAGATGCAGCATAGATCTCCATCATGGCATTGGGTACTTGATTGGTGGTTGCGAGTTCCACGGCTTCTGTGTCGCAGTCGAAGGATATCTTCAAGTCCCCTTGTAGCGAGAGTACACCGGCCGGACTTGGCATCTTGAGTACCAAGTATGTGTAGTGAGGTACCGCCATGAACTTGGCGATAGCTGGTCTGTCGAGGATGGCATGGTAAGAAGTCTCCAAGTCTGCGACCTCAAACTTGATGTACTTGGTGCGGTAGTTTTCTCAGGTCTCCCCGAAGGTAACTGGCAGGACCACTGAGCCTAGTGGAATAGCCACGTTCCCTGTGACGATGCAGTAGAAAGGCGACGTGCTCTTGGTGAACATGTGAGTGATGTCGAGCGTCATCTTCTTCAAGGTCTTGGTGAAGAGGACATTGAGCCCACTCCCACCATCGATGAGTACCTTGTTGAGTCTGGAGCCCGCGACTACCGGCTTCAGGACGAGAGGAAACCGCCCTGGTTCAGAGAAGCTTGTCCATTGATCCGCGCGAGAGAAGGTGATGGGTACCTCTGACCACCTGAGAGGGGTTGGAACCGTTGGTTCAATGTTCAAGACCTCCCGTCGAGTGGCCTTCTGAGACCGTTTGGTGGGTAGTCCACCGAAGAGGACGTTCACCGTCTTGTCGGGTTGTTGGAAGTCACTATTGCCTTCGTCGGCTTTTTTCTTGCCTTTCTTGTCGTGAGGAGGCCGTGGGTCTGGAGAGTCCTTTAGTGCTCTCCGGAGTTGGTAGCACTGCTCCGTAGTGTGGTTGCCCTCTAGATGCCACAGACACTTCTCTTTCAGCAAGTCCTTGAAGCCGCCGGAGGTCTTTTTCGAGTTGTCTTTCGCAGGCGCTGGATAGCCGCGACTGTGTTGTCTGGCTTGCGCTTGCGATTAGGACCCGAGTAGTTGTTATTGCGACCGCCTTGATCCCGGTTGTTATTGTTGCTGCCGCTCGCGTTTTGCTTGCTCTTGCCGTGAATAGCATCGTACTTAGCGTTCGCCTTGTCTTCTTTGTCGGCCCATGAAGTGATCATGTCTTTGAGCTTGGTGATGGAGCTCGAGCGGCAGTGACCGAAGTCTTCAAAGGTGCGACGATGGTAGACACCGTCTTGGAAAAGGTCGATGACCTCCTTGTCGGTGACATCGACTACAGTAGTGCGCTTGTCGAAGAAACGGCGCATGTACTTGGGCAAGGTCTCGCCCTGTTCCTGCTTCACCATAGCTAGGTCCATGCGAGTACCCGAGTGTCCCATAGCGCCTGTGAAGTTGCTGGTGAACTGTTCCTTGAGCTGGTCCCACTTGTCCATCGAGTACTTTTCGAGTGACTCGAGCCATGTAAGTGGAGCTTGGTCCAGACAGAAGGGGAAGTAGAGGCACTTCATGTCGTTGTTGCAACCAGCATTTTCCATGGAGAGGGCATAGCATCTGAGCCATTGGACTGGATCTTGCTTCGCATCGTACTTGGTGGTCCCCAGAGGTTTGAACTTTTCTCGGAGAAGTAGGTTGCGAAGTCGAGCAGAGAAGGCGGGGAAGCCGTCGTTCTCGCCTGCCGTGGAGGATTTCTTGCGTCGAATTTCTTCTATTTTGCGGCGGGCAGCATAGCCGCCGCGTGAAAAACCAGTGACGTGGCTGTCTGCGTGGCCTCGTCCTCCGCGATCGCCTCCGCCACCGGCTCTCCTTACAGCCCCGTGTGAGGAGCTCCCGCCACCGCTGCCTCCGCCGCCAGCATCACCATGAGCCGTCGCGCCGCGACTACCACCAGCGTCGCCAGCGCTGTTGCCACCTTGAGAAGGTCCACCAGCTGATGCCCTAGTGCGGTTGGGGTTCTGTGGTAGTTCTCCTCGAGTACGGTTGCGTCTGTTCTCAGCTGGAATGCGACTTGTGGCTTCATGGTCGGCTTCGCGAGTTCTGAGGGGAGGCACTTGAGTGACTCTGTTGTCGACTCTCATAAAGTAGGCATCCTCCGCGAGCTTGGCAATGACTTCTCTCTTGTGCATCCCCTGAGCTTGACGTGCTATCATGGTGATAGACATGAGGCACTATTCACGGGTAGTATGCACCCGGCTTTCGACTTGGTTAAGTGCCTCTGTGAGGTTCCGTATGGGGAGGCTCTCACGGAGACGTCTACACCGTTCGTTACGCTTCCTGTTACGCTCGCGTCGGGCGTTCTTGTCATCGTTGGTTTCGTCTGCGGGTGCATTGGCAGACAACTCATCTACTGAGATGTCTTCGAGGTAGCGGTCAGGTCGTGTCCCTGAGGTTCCTGGTGTCTCGTTGGTAGTCATGAAGACTTGGCGATCAGGAGAGCCGAGACTAGAGTCCGTAGTCGCCACCTCTGTTGGATTGTGCTCCTCCGCTGGAGCCAGTGGTGTTCCCTCCTGGAAGGGAAGCGAGTCGAGGTAGGCGACACAACGTGAGTTCCTGTCTGTCTGGTCCGCAGGTTTCCAGTCTGGCCAGTAGACGAATCTCCCGGCGGGTGTAGATGTTATAACCAGGCCGGTAGCTGGTCCTGACAGAGGTTGCTCGGTTGTGGAGTTCTCGGACTCGGGCTTGTCGGGGTCCGATCCGAAGTCAAACTCATAGGAGGAGTTCGAGTAGTAGCCGAAGACGGGGTTGGAGTCCAAGCTGTAGTCGGAGACGATATCCTTGCCGGCCCGGCGCGCAGTGAGAGCCTTCGCATGGGCCGTGCTAGCGTTGTAGAGGCCGTATGGGAAGTGTTCGTAGAGTGGGGAATCTGCACACGATGGCTCAGTAGCCGGCTTGCATGCGATGGCCCACGGGGACGTCGAGTTTGAGTTGGAGTCGGATCCAAGCTCGAAGTCGGCGTGTTGATTGAAGAGTGAAATTTCGCCGAATTTTCTGGTGAGTTCGCCTATGACTACTTCGGGAAGCGTCACGAGCCCAGTGCTCGGGTTGGGAGTCATGGTGAGGTGGTGTTGGAAAGATCCGGCGCCGTCAGCAGTGCACACCCAGGACCTGAAGACGAAGGTGTCGCCATGGTTGAAGGCGACGGTTGGCTTAATGGAGATTGAAGCCGTCGAGTCCGCCATGAGATCTTCGGCAAAATCCCCTACCTTGCGCACCAGCTGTCAGTGTTTTAGACCGGCAACCTACCAAGGGGAGTACCCGAGGTAGATGAATGTGGCCTCGCCGAGATCGGTAACTCGAAGGAAGAGGCACGTGGCACACAATTTAGACAGGTTCGGGCTGCAAGGTGCGTAATACCCTACGTCCTGTATGCTGCGTAGCTCTGGATTGATTGGATGTGTTTACAAGATGATGCGTATGAGAGAGAAGGGTCCCTTCCTCACCTTATATAGCCCGGGAGGCAGGGTTACAGGTCGGTTTGAGGAGAGAGTACTAGTCGGGTACGTCTAGGAGTTCTCTACATAGTACAAGACATGTATAGATTCCTAACCGAGTACTTCTCCACCGTAGTCGTTGCGCCCCACGCCATCAGGTGCCGTGTGACACAAGCCGAGTAGTCCCAGGGGCCCACCGAGTAGTCGGTCCTGGTACCTACCGAGGTAGTGGCCCCAGCGAGGTCCATACGACAGCGCGTATTGCTTGCTGCTCTTTACTCAGACAATGTACAGACCTTTGCTAAGGGACCCTCCTCGTAACTTTCCTTTTCAAACGGCCACCACCAATAGGTTTGGTGGTTGCTTGCTCTTGTCCTGCATCTGCTGCAGCTGCATCTGCCGCTGCGGTGCCGCGTGTCTGCATTCTGCTGTATGTTTTTGGAGCTGCTGGTTTTGGTTGTTGCATGAAAAAAATAAGGGGTACAATGAGTTGGAACATGTTTTTTTAAAAAATAGATTGTAAATGTATATGCTGGCATAAACAAGAAAAAAATGGGAGAAAACTAGAAATAATGGAGCCCCTGGATACATCATCGGCAGGGGGGCAGGATTTTTGCCAGGGGTCTCGTTTCAAGTCTATGCAAATTACAACAAGCAGTTAAAGAAAATTGCATGATGTTGTGTAGAGAATTTACAAATAAAGATGTTAAAACAAAATGTTGTGAGGCCAACAGACAAAAAGAAATGCAAAACACACAGCATGGCACCTGTCCGGGGAGCTCATCAATGATGGAAGATGTTTGGAGTGGATTGCAAATACTTTTAATGTTCTCCACCGCCAGACGAAATGCCTCATGTGCTGAAGGTTCATGTACAAAAAAGAGGGGAAAACAGTGCGTATAAATTAGTAATGCATCAATTGTCATAAAAATGGCAAAAATGATTATGTTTCTGGCAAATAGAAAAGAATTAGTAAATCGAGAAGAATTACTTCTAATGCTTTACTATTGCTCATCAACATAGGCAGTGGTGTCTCGAGTGGGTGGACAGCTCCTCCGAGATTCAGCAGTTTCAATATGCACTTGAGTTTGAATTGGATCTGGAGTTGGCAGACAGCTCCTGTGATCTTCATCAGTATTCGTCGGGGGTTGAGTTTCGATTAGTACAGCTTTAATGACATCTGGAGTGGGGGAGCAGCTACTGATGATAGGGTTGTCCTCTTGTGGTGCAAAATAAAAAATGTTATTTTGCACTGACCATTTGCAACACAAGCGAAGAGGTACTTGCAACGCAAAAAACTGACTATTTGCAACAGGGGTAAAAAAGGGAGCTCAATTGTGGATAGGCGTTGAGTTCCAAGTTGATCAGACAATCCATCATCTGATTGGTTTCCTCCAGCAATGTCTTGGTGTTCATGAGCACATGGCATGGATAAACCAGTTGCATTGGGAAAAAAGGACAAAGATAAAAAAATGAAAAAATTAAACCTGCAAATACTAAAGAAACTGAAAATGGTCATTAAGTAACTGAAGCATTGTACCTGGAGATGGGGTGTCATTTACAAATAATTCAGCAATATCAAACAGTAGTCCGAAATTACCTCCAACACACCTGTGCCAATGCCTTCCTACCCATCTGCATCTCTGCCCATTCCTTCGTTCGTTCCTTGTTGTGCATTGTCTTCTACAAGTGGACTCTGTATAGAATGCCCTCCCGTAGTATCTCCTAGTGCTGCTACGCAATTGAGAAAAAAAACCACAATTAAGTTGGGGAAATCATTAAGTTGCTGATTGCAACACAAGTGCAAAGTTATTTACAACATGGTGGGTGCAAGGTTGCAGTGAAAAAAGAAAAGGAAATAAAAAGCGTACATGGTGATGGATGAGGGGCGTGGAGAGGATGTCCTAGCTCTAGTGGAGAAAAATTTTGGCCACCTCCCCCAACACCAGTCCCTTCTGCTACTGCTGCATGATGAAAGATACTAATTAAAAAATTTGATGTAGTAATCATTAAGATGCTGATTGCAACACAAGTGCAAAGTTATTTACAACATGGTGGGTGCAGGGTTGCAGCAAAAAAGAGAGGGAATAAAAAGCGTACATGGAGATGGATAAGAGACGTGGTGAGGCTGTCCTAGCTCTAGTGGAGAAAAAATTTGGCCACCTCCCCCAACACCAGTCCCTTCTGCTACTGTTGCATGATGAAAAATACTAATTTAAAAATTTGATGTAGTAATGATTTGAAACACCATTTGCAACACCGATATGTAGTGATTTGCAACACAAATATGTAGTGATTTGCAAAACAAAAAACAACACCAATGCTCATGAAAAAATGCTAAGAAAGAGGGCAAAAGGTGTAAATGCAATAAAATGATTACATGGTTCTTCTTCGTTTTGTCGAACATCGCTCTGGTCGTGGACACCACCTCCTTCAAGATGAGGCCTCCTGATGGTGCTGAAAACAAATCAAATAGAAGAAGTGCAAATTAACATACCATTTGCAGCACAAACATTTCACTATTTGCAACATGGTCACACTGCTAATTACAAGATAGTGGAGATGAAAAAATAGATAGTGCAGCAAAGAAAAGTACATGCTGATTTCTGAGGGGGACGAAGAGGAGATGCACGCAATGATCGGCACGGAGATGGTCGAGGTGATGAAACAGGGGATGGTAGAGGAGATGGTTGGGGGATGGATGAGGAGATGAGCGAGGAGTTGCATGAAGAGATGGGTGAGGGGATGCATGATGATCTTCTTCCTCAGATCCAGATAGTGCAGGAGATATTGAAAAAAACGAAAATGAAAAACACAAACCCATGTTAACATACTCTTAAAAAACTTTGTAAACAGAAAATAAGACATTTGCATGACAAATTGCAACACTGTTGTGAACTGTTTACAACATGGGAGAATAACAGGTTACAGGGAATTACGTGGTGCTGTAAGCGGGGATGGAACACATCCTCTAGACTGTCCTACAATAAATTGATCATCTTCTGAGGCATCCTCGTGGTCTCCTGCAATAGCATCTTCATCTTCTAACGCTGAAAAAACACAAAAAGAAGAGTTTATTGTCACATTAAAAAACTAAAAAAGAATATGAGTAGAAAACTGAATAAATTATACACAAAAACAAGAAAAAAAATACTTGCTCATGAGGTACCTTCAGTATTCCTTGGCCGCCTCCTGCGCTCATTGGCTGCTTGCCTGTCGGACTCATGGTGAGCTTTGGCCATAAGCTCATTTGACAAGGTGACAAATTAGGCAGCCTTATTCATATACTTCTGGGCATTCTGAGAAGCCATGTCGAACTCGTGTAAAACCCTAATAGCTTCTGACTTCCTACTTCGTCCAACAACATCGGCAATGCTCTAAGCGAAAGCAGCAGTGAAGCTGGGGTAGCTGGGTACAAAAGGAGGCTGGAGGAACATGAAACCTAGTCCCCCAGGGTCGTGAGATGGTAAAGCCGTGCCAATAGCAGAAGTACCAACAGCAGCAGCGGAGCTAAGGCAAATAGAAGAGGTTGCAGCTGTAGGAGAAGTGACAGCTGCCGAGATGTAGCAGCAGCGACAGCTGTCCCAGCGGAAACCGAAGTGCAAGAAGCTAAAACAGTTGGGATTGAGCCAGCAATTGCTGAGACACAAACAGGAGGAGCATAGCATGTATTGACGATACTTCTCAGCTGCAAAAAATATGATTGCAAAAATAAATAATAGTGGTAAACTTTGCACACAGAAAAAAAAGATGATTATAAAAAAGAATCTTACCCTGAGGTGACCGTATTCGCGTTTTGTAGCGTCTCCGCTACGATCAGCTGTTGATATCTTATCAATTGTTGGACTGTCCAAAATAGCACATCGCGGGAGCGCAAATGAATCGATAAAAAAAATCATGTTGCAAGTTATCAGCATACAACATCCTCTTATTTTTTTAAAAAACAACAACAAAAAAAACAAGAGAACAGTTAGAAAAAGAAAATAGAAAAAACATAACAATCACTAATTACAGCACACACCATGATACAATTGCAACATGTATAGTACCCACCCTCCCCCGTCATGTTGAAAGGGAATTGAGAAAATAAAATTAACACACATGGAGATAGTGAGCTACAAATTACAACTAGACAGTAGTTTAATTGCAACATGCCTTCAAGACAGATTACTACTGCAGCACTTAAAAAATCGCAAAATTCAATACAAATTACTGTGATCACTAATTACAGCACACACCATGCTGCCTGTAATCACTAATTACAGCACACACCATGATACAGTTGCAACATGTATAGTACACCCCCTTCAAGACAGATCACTACCACAGCACTTAAAAATCGCAAAAAAAGAAAATTACAGCAAAGGGGGGAAAGAGTATAAGAAAGACTTTACCATCAAGAAGATGTCGCAGCCAGTCAGCGGTGTGTTGCTACCCTTGAGCGGGAAATCCTTTTTGAAACTGTACTCCTTTGTTCAGGTTGTCCACAACTACTTTACACCAATTCACATTGCTGATGTTGTCAATGTCCTTAGTGTAGATCACATCCTCGAGCCTAATGTGGGTGTCAGTGCTGGAGAAAAGTAGAGTTTGGAATGCAGCCATGAAAAATGCCCTCAGCCCTAAAGCACCTACTAGCCTCCCGCTCTTGAAACCCTCCATGATGTCTGCGATCCTAATATCATTTTTGTCATAAGTAGTTGGGCAGATTTGTTGACCCAACTCATTCCGCCTAATTCGAGCTTCTTCATCAGTCATGGAGGGTGGGTCGCAGCCACGTTTGGGGATCTGGAACGCACACCAGACGATGTGCTCATTTACAGGGATGGATTTACCACCACCAATCTCTAAAGTCATGCTCTATGGGTTGAGCTTCTGCATGATTCACATCAGAAATTTCCTATCCATACTGGATGGTTTGAACACCAATAGACCACCAAAACCCATGGCCTTGACATCATCTATGACACTTTTAGGGAGAGCTTTGACAATGTCCAACCACTTTGCAGGAGAGCACCGCATTGCGGGAGGTTGGATGCAGTGCTTCTTCCTCTTCGCCTCATTAGCTGAATCGACATCATCGCCCCCACTGGCATCATGGCATCTGCAGTTTGACTATTGGGATTCCGATCGATAGGAAGCCTCAACCTCTTCTTCCTCTCTTTCCAGGGGACATTAGCTTTCCCCCTTCCCCTTATCCTTTACAGCAATACGGGGCGAACTCCGATGATCACCACTGCCCTTCTCACCCTGTGGATTACCTTGCGTGCTCATTGTAAGTGATGTGATTTCAAAAAAACATCAGAAATGCTAAAATACAACAGAATGAACATAAACTCAACATCAGAAAAATCACCACTGAAGAATAAAAACACATAGTTGCACTGATTTCATAGTACATCAAGTGAAAAAATCACATCATCCAGTTTACAACACATTATGCTAGCTAATTACATACATAAGTATAATCCGATTGCAAAAACTACAATTATAAACTAACAATACAGTGCCATTGTCAAATTGCAACAAAAACCGAGGAGCATTTACAACAAGAATAGTTATCTGATTATCATCCTATACTCACATCCAGACTATAACTGAAAAATAAAAAACAACAAGTACCATCATTACTTAAAAATTTACAGAACACTAACAAAAAAATTGAGGGCAGCAGTTACGAAAATTTCTATATAACAATAAAAATCACAAAAACTAGTTTGACACTATTCTAAAATTGATAATGATAGCCATTACACATATCAGTGTCCTCACTAAAAATGGAAAAAAACATGTTAATTGGACATCAATTATAGATAAAAAGGTATGGCATGGCAAATTACAGTGGGCAAATTGCAACATAGTGTGTTGAGTGGTTACAACTAGTATGACAACAGAATTACAAAAACATCATTAATATTGTCATCCGAATGCAGCTAATATGCATGTATAAGACTTGACAAATAATACAATGGACAGATTACAACAAAACGTCATGGGCGGTTGCAACTGGTAGAAAAGCATAATTATCATCCTATATTGTGCTCTCCCCCATAGCGCCACTGGATTCGATATAGGGGATGGAGATCAACACAATGTATCAAACTGTGAACAAGTCACATATCAAAAACAGAAACCCTAGTACATCACGAGTAAAAAATCAAAATCACAAATCGATGAAGCGATTCAGTATGTGGAGGATTCGGGTCGTCGCGCTACCATGGCTAAATGATGGAATCACAGATCTAAAGTTGTGTGGGGTATTGCTGACTAACCTCACAACAGTGAAATCGACTAACTGCCAACGTCGCCCACTCCACTTGCCACCACTGCGCAAAAACTGAATGTCAAGCGCTGAGGAAGTAGGTTACCGGAGCGCTGCTGCTCGCTGCAGGGGCGAGGAGAATGTCGTGGATGGCGGAATCCTCGAGCGCCGAGGAAGAAGGGGACCGATGCACACTTGTAACCACGGGCGGGATGTAGAATGCACCGGGATCCTCGAGCACGGGGGGAGGAGGGGTGACCGAACAATGAGCGCGGGGCGGGATCACGATAGCCCGCGCCCTTCCACGAATTGTGGCCGCGGAGCGGATTGCGAACTGGGGGAATGGTGGAGGGAGCGAGGAGAAGAAACTGAAGAAGAAGAAGTGGGGGAGAAAAGGTGGAGCGGTTTTGGACAGGGGATGTCGGATCAGATAGGGGCACGCGGTGCAGGCGGTTAGCTTG
Source organism: Cenchrus americanus (assembly GCA_947561735.1). Taxonomy (NCBI): domain Eukaryota; kingdom Viridiplantae; phylum Streptophyta; class Magnoliopsida; order Poales; family Poaceae; genus Cenchrus; species Cenchrus americanus. Next base: position 149,768,753 of record OX387241.1, read on the forward strand.
CTGGTTCGAAATGGATGGCGCGGTGCGCCAGTTATTGGGTCGGGTTGGTGTGTCGGGCTGGTTGGGTCAGCCGGACCATGGTGCGCCGGTTGGTTGGGTGCATTTCCTATAGATGATGCACCCATGTGTATACCTTTAATGTGTGTGTTTGTATTCCTCTATGTGGTACCCAGGGTGCCAAATAACTTATTCAGCACCCAAGCCACCCAGCGCGTCCACCGATCTCAGCTCTGCGTGTCGCTCCGGTTTTCTCAGGCGCGCCCGACGGATGCTAGCCACGAGAGTGCATCCGGTCCTGCCTTTGGTCTGGTTTTTTATTTGTTTTTTAGAATATGGCTCTAGTCTATTCAGAGATGTCACGTGTGTCGGTGTTTTAGACCAGCAAACCTACCAAAGGGGTTCCTGAGGTAGTAGATTATGAGGTGGAGGATCGTGATCGGGAGACCGAGAACTCGAAGGTGTGCGCAAGGACACGGGACACAAGATTTATTCAGGCCAAGGTGACGAACCCTATGTCCTGTTTAGGGATCAAGTATGGCGCCCTGCGCTTGGTGTTGGGTTAGATGCCCGGCTAGGTACCCGGCCCTCCTTTATATAGTCCAGGGGTCGGGTTCCTAGTTGGTTACAAGGCAGGAGTCCTAGTAGGATTACACAAAACGAGTTATAATAGGATTACAGGGGAATTCTAGTAGGAGTCCGTCTTCATCCTTCCTTGCTTGGGTACTTGTGGTGTATGCCCGACAATGTGTGCGTGCAATGTTCGTGCAACAAAAAGCAAGGTTGGTGGTGGGGAATATGGCCTTCGGAAGCATTCTGTCACGGCCGGCCTGGTTCACCAACTTCGAGCCATGTATACGAAGTGGTTCTGTGCGCTCATTGATGATTTAATGGGAATGCTAACATTAATTGAAGCATGTGAATGCTGTTTCGTAGGTGCTGATTTGCCCGCGATCGGTTCGGAGCTGCGGGGCTTCGGCGCCGAAGGTTCAGACCAGTCAGGAACCCCACTTGTCAAGAGAGCTCCGATGCCGGATGGGAACGGGTCATGTGGGATGCCTCGGAGGCCCTCCATGGATGCAATGGCGTTGTGGAACGTTTCGGCGCTGAAGGTGTGGCGCGTGTGGTGGCCCTGGCCTTGTCAGAGGAGCACCGCCACACGTAAACGTGTCGGACGTGTAAAGGTCGTCATACGAAGGAGAGATGAAAGGCGCCGTGTGTAAAGGAGGCCCGACCATGTGAAGACACGCTGGAAGCCCGTACGAAGCGAGGAGTGTCAGTGCCATGCCCCATACAGGGGGTTGTGTCCCTTTCGGAGGAAGACAAAGCTTTCAGGGGGCTGTTGTGTCGGCGTATAGTCTCAGGCCCGATTTCCACCAACAGTTTTGCGCCCACCTCGTGGAAGAATCCAAGACTGAATGGCAAGGACATGATCAGCAGGGGCCGAAGCCACCGTGGCCCAGGCGTCAACCCCACCCCCAGCGCCGGAACCCGCCAACCCTTCGGCCCCGGCCGCCCATCCTTCAGCGGGAACCGGCGCCGACGCGAGCATCCCAGAGGTCGAGCACACTGCTTCGGGGGTGTTCGAAGTCAGCTTCGAGGGGCTTGGGGCTTCGGTGCAAGACATAGAAGCACTACGAAGGACACAGGCTCTCATCACGAGCAAGACCACTACAGCCCAGTAAGAGCAGGAAGATCGGCTGTCTTCGTCCCAAGCACAGCTGCCCCAACAGCAGGGCGCGGCACCGACACGGACATTTGCAGCTGACGTCGATTTCAACATTAGGTAGGTTGAGTGGTACTTCACCCTACTCCAGGGGCAAATAGCCAGCGCACTACCACAGCAGCACACCACTCCTCCGCCAGCCACACCAGCACCAACAGCCGTCGCGCAGGCCGCACCGGCGTCCCAGCAGCACGTCTGGCATACTTTGCAGGCCATGCAAGTTCAGCTGGACCAATGGAGGCAGCAGAAAGACGCATCCTAAGGGCAGAGCATTGGGCACTGACAGGAACACGTACAACGACTGGAACACTTCATGCTAGACGATGCCCCGTTCTGCAACATTGTCCCGGTGTCCCCACTCTCGGTCGAGCTCGAGAGCACATAGTGGCCCTGTCGTTTCAATGCCAACACCCTGCCTTAGTACGATGGAGATTACGATCCTAAATAATCCTCATGAAGTTCAAAGCCCTAGTGGAATCTAACGGGGGCGACGCCACAACGAAGGCGAAGGCGCTTGTGATGGCCTTAAAAGGCGAGGTTCAGTATTGGTATACAAACATACCAAAGGGGCACATAACGTCATGGTTTCAACTCCGCAACAAGCTCTTGTCTAGTTTCAAGGGCATGCAAGTCGAAGAGCTGGATTCCAATGACCTTGTCAACATGTGTATCCAAGGAGACAAGGAGTCACTACAAGAGTATATGCACAGGGTAGTGAAGCTAACAGCGTGGGCGCCTGGGGTGTCCGAAAGCAGCACCATTGATGCCATCGTAGGGGGCTTGAGGGTAGGCAACTGCCAAGATGTTCTTGGCAGAATCAAACCAAAGTCTCTCCAGGAGTTGTTCGAAGTAATGCATGAATACTGCAAGTCCGACAAAGGCCACTGCCGAAGGCTGGACCGAGCTAATGCAGCCAAGAGGCAGAAGCAACAGGGTCAGTGGGACACACCGAAGGGATGGCAGAATCACCCACTGAAGCAGTCATACCACCAAGTCAACAATGTGTCCGCACCCTCCGGTCAAAACCAGAACAGAAGCGACGTTGGACACAAAGGAGGGCACAAGAACGGCAGGGGACCAAAGCCCCCACAGCCACCTCCACAACCTCAAGGGGGCGGCGAAAAGTATTTCTGTTGGCTCCATGGGATCAATGCATACCACCACACGCATCAGTGCCCTTCGGCAATCAAGAAGAAGATAGAATGAGAAGCTGAAGAGAAGGTGAAGACGGCATGGCTGGCAGTGAATCATGTCATGAAGTACCAGAACCTGGGGCAGTTCAGAGCTTTACCGCCATCGTATCACCTGCACCAATCTTTCCAACCTTCGGCACCAATGCAGGCGTTCCAGCCACTGCAAATGTTTGCCCCTTCAGCACCACAGCTGCCACCACCTCCACCCATGCACACGCAGTCACCTTCAGTTTTTGTGCCTTCGTGGCTGAACCCATCCGTCCACCATCAAACGCCTTAAAACCAGCCATCACACAAGACACCGCCACAACCAAAGCAAGAAGCACCTGATCCCAGTGGTTTGGGGATGATGGGCATGGTCAACATCATCAACGCAATTTTGGGGTGTTCCATTGAACCGATGCACACGACGAAGCGTCAGAGGCATGAGTACGACCGAAGCATCTCGCACATTTGCTTGGGAAAATACTTCCACCTGCCATGGTCCCACATTCCAATAACCTTCACAGTAGCTGACATTTGGCTGCAACACTACCCCCACAATGACCCCGTTGTCATAAGGGTGAACATTGGCAATAACACGAAGTATTACTTCGGTAATGATGTCGGGCGAGTCCTAGTGGATAATGGTAGCTCAGCTGATATCCTAACTTGGTAGTGCTTCTCCGACATAGGTTTCAAAAGGGAAGACTTGCAGAAAGTGGAGCACCCGTTATACGGCTTCGGAAATAAAAGAATTGAGGCGCTTGGTAAAATTGATGTCAACGTGACCTTCGAGCAGGATGCTACCATGAGAACCGAAGTCATCACCTTTGACGTCATCGACTTTGTGTACCCGTACAATGCCATCTTCGAGCGTAACACCATCAACACGTTCACAACAGTCATTCATCAGGGTTATCTGTTAATGAAGATACCAACCACGGCTGGGGTGAATTCGGTGTATGGCAGCCAAGAAGAGACTCGGCGTGCTGAGCGGAATAGTTCGGTGCACAACAGGCAAGTGCACGCATTGATGAGGATGAAGGCAGTGATGTCGTGCTAGAAATTGAATAGAGGGACGAAGCACAGATGAGACAATCGATGAAACAAGCTGAAACCAAACGCATGAAAGCAATGGATGACACGAGAACAATTTCCTTGTGTGCAGATGTGCCAAGTAGAACCGTCATGATAGTCACCAAAGTCAGCAAGGAGGAGGAAGACAGACTCCTACAGTTCCTTCATCACAACTAGGATGTTTTTGCATGGTCCAAGGCAGACCTGATAGGGGTTCATCACTCCGTCATAGAACACGCTCTAAACACCGACCTGAAGGTTAGGCCGAAGCTGCAGCAGCAAAGGCCAATGTCAGATGACAGGGTCAAGTCTGCGGAAGCCGAAGTGTAGAAACTGCTTGACGCAAGAATCACAAGGGAAGTGCAGTACCCTGTGTGGGTGGCCAATGTTGTGATGGTACTGAAGAAGAACGAAAGCATGCGCATGTGCATCGACTTCACAGAGCTCAACAAAGCATGTCCGAAAGACCCCTACCCACTCCTAAGAATCGACATCATCATCGACTAGACAGTTGGCTGTGAGATATTAAGCTTGCTAGATTGTTTCTCCGGGTATCACCAGGTGTGGATGCGAAGGGAGGACGAGGACAAAACGGGATTCACAACCCCCTTCAGAATTTTCTGTTTTGTCATAATGCCAGAGCGCCTTCATAATGCTAGACCACTTTCAACTGTATGATGAAGATGATCCTCGGTAGTCAGCTGGGTCGCAATGCCTTGGCCTACGTAGACGACATAGTCATCATGAGCGAGAAAAAAACAGATCACATCGCAGACCTGACTGAAACCTTTGACAATATGAGGCGTAATGGGCTCAAGATCATCCCAGAGAAGTGCATCTTCGGTATCCGAAAGGGGAAGCTATTAGGTTGCATGGTGTTAAAGCAGGGCATACAGGCCAATCCCCAGAAAATCGAAGCGCTACGTAGAATGCAGCCACCAAGCAGTAGAAAGGAGGTGCACAGATTGACGGGCAGAATAGCATCGCTGGACCGATTCATCTCCAATGCAGCCGAACGAAGCCTACCTTTCTTTAAGGTGCTTCACGCGAACACAATTTTTCAGTGGGGTGCGGAACAGCAGCAAGCTTTCGAAGATCTGAGAAACTACATGGAAGAGGCGGCGGTCATATCCAAGCCATCACCGAAGGCCGACCTCTGTTGTACATCGCAGCAACCGACACAACGGTCATCGTCGTTTTGGTAGAGGAACGAATGGAGGCAGACACTCTAAAGCAGTTCCCCATTTATTACATCTTAGAAGCCTTAAGTGGTTCGAAGCTTTTTTACTCAGAGATGGACAAGATGGCATACACAGTTGTGATGGCCAAGAGGAAGCTTTGGCACTATTTTTAGAGCCACAACATATCAGTACCCACAGCTTTCCCCCTTCGCGACATGTTTGAAAACAAGGAATCAACAGGAAGAACAGGAAATTGGGCCACAGAGTTAGCGGAGCATGTCATAAACTTCGTCTCACACAGCGCAATCAAGTCTCAGGTCTTGGCTGATTTTGTTGTTGATTGGACACCTTCAGTCACGAAGGGGGACCCCATAGTCTCGGAGCCGGTATGGGAAGTTCAATGCGACGAAGCATATTGTCATTTGGGCTCGACAGCAGCGGCGGTTCTCAAGTCGCCCTCTGGTATCAAGCTTTTGTATGCACTACGGCTGAACTGCAGCAATTGCACCAATAACATGGCAGAGTACGAAGGTTTGCTGCTTGCGCTTCAGAAGGCCAGAGCAGTGAGGGAAAGGAGACTTGTCATCCTGACAGACTCCGAGCTGGTAGCTGAACACATCGGAAAAACTTACAAGGCCAAGAAGCCAGATATGATGAAGTACCTGCAAGCAGTGCGAAGCATGGAAAAATTCTTCCATGGCATAACGGTCAAAAGTTTCCCTCGGCTCTACAACAAAGAAGCTGACGCCATAGAAAAAGCAACAGCTCTACACGAGCCATTGCCCCCAGATGTTTTTTACAAGACAACGACAGAAAGATCTGCCGCAGACGAAGCGGCACCACCCAAGTTTGTGAACGCCATACACAGCGAAGATTGGCGGGCTCCGATAGTGGCGGTAATCAAGGGTTATTATGAGTCTGAAGATGCGGTGGTGGACAAAAGAGTTGCCATCAGAGCAAGGACTTATCATATCATCGATGATAATTTGTACAGAAAGGGAGTGTGCGCTCCACTGCTTAAATGCATGTCAGCAACCGAAGGCAAGCAACTGCTCCACGAAATACACAACAGCATGTGTTCGCATCACATCGGTACGAGAGCGCTAGTGCAAAAGGCTTTTCGTCAGGGTTCATACTAGCCTTCGGCAGTAGCAGATGCGCATGACATTGTGCGCCAGTGCCCGAAATGTCAGTGCCATGCCCCATACAACAAATTCTCATCCAATGAAATACAGCTGATACCCCCAGTGTGGCCCTTCGCTCGGTGGGGAATAGACAACGTTGGCCTGCTACCAACGGCGGTAGGCAATTACACCCATGCAGTAGTGGTAGTGGAATATTTCTCCAAGTGGGTAGAGGCAAAACCGTTGGTAAGCATCACTTCGGCAACGATTCAGAAGTTCTTTTGGCAGAACATTGTATGCCACTTCGGAGTGTCGTACGAAGTCACCATGGACAATGGCAAGCAGTTTGACAACACTGATTTCAAAGAATTCTATACCTATTTGGGCACCAAGCTATGTTTTGCTTCGGTCTACCACCCACAATCCAACGGGGCAGTAGAACGAGCTAACGGAGTAATTTTCGCCAGCATCAAAAGGAATATCACTGAGCTACCCAAAAGTAATTGGGCCGAAGAGCTGCCAAGGGTGATCTAGTCTCACAACACCACAACTTCTAGAACCACACAATTATCACCTTTCAAGCTGCTTTACAGTAAGGAAGCCATGCTGCCCGAGGAGTTGTGCCTGGGAACCTGGAGGGACACCCCTCCCAGCGACGAAGCCCTCAAGGCTTCGGTCCAGAATATTGAGGAAGCACGCTTACAGGCTGGAGCCAACTTGCTGTCTTACCAGGAGGTAACCCAAAGGTGGGAAAACAAGAAGATTCGCCCGAAGCTCATACGGTTGGGAGACCTAGTACTATGCCAAATCCCGAAGGCCAAGCTGAAGGGAAAGATGCACTGCAAGTGGGAAGGCTCGTTCATAGCAACCACGATGACGAACGAAGTGGATTTCAAGTTGCGCAGGCTGAGCGGCGTAGAAGAGCCATACACATCGAATGTGGACATCTCCAGAAGTAATTCGTTTAAATCGCGCCGAGGTGGCGGCTTTTTTAGCTTCGTTTTTCGGCTTTGTTTCTTTTCCTTTTCAGATTTTGTAATATATGAACAATAAGTAGGGGGACGTACTCTTTTCCTCATGGGGGAGGCTTCGCATATCCTCTCTGGACCCGCGAAGTGTGAGGTTTTTAACGAGGCGGACCCAGGTACCTTTTTGATGTGTAATAGAAGTCAGTCTTTCCCCCATGCTCGCTATCCAGCTCTTTTTGATTGAGCTCTCTCGCAACGTCGTCGAAGCTATGCTCCCCCTGTGCGCCCCAGGGGGCATAGTCTTAGGAGACGGGCTTTGGCGAGGTAAGTAAGGGCATAGTCACGGACAGCATCGAGTGCACTCGCGCCGCGCCGTCACTTATTGTTGTGGCCAAAGGAAAAATTCAGTTGACGCCACGCAATAGCCCCGTTATGGCCTAAGTGAAAGCACGTTTGATGCGGTGCATCGGTCCCGTCATGACCAAAGGAAAAAGTCCGCTTGATGCGGCGCGATGGCCCCGTTATGGCCTAAGTGAAAGCACGCTTGACGCGGTGCATCGGTCCCTGTCGGTGTTTTAGACCAGCAACCTACTAAGGGGAGTACCTGAAGTAGATGAATGTGACTCGCCGAGATCAGTAACTCGAAGGAAGAGACACGCGACACACAATTTAGACAGGTTCGGGCCGCGAGGTGCTTAATACCCTACGTCCTGTATGCTGCGTAGCTCTGGATTGATTGGGCACGACTACAAGATTGTGCAATAGTGCGCCGTGAGTTGTATGAGATGAGATTGGATGAGGTAATCCTAGAGATCGGTCCCTGCCTCGCCTTATATAGTCCGGGAGGTAGGGTTACAAGTCGGAGTAGGGAGAGAGTACTAGTCGAGTACGTCTAGGAGTCCTCCATACAGTGCGGAACATGTACAGCTCCCTAACCGAGTACTACTCCCGTGTAGTCCTTGTGCTCCACGCCTTCAGGTGCCGTGTAGCGCAAGCCGGGTAGTCCCAGGGGCCCACCGAGTAGTCGGTCCTGGTACCCACCGAGGTAGTGGGCCCAGGGAGGTCCATACGACAAGCCCCCGAGTACTTTGTAGTCGAGAAGGATAGCTTCAAGTAGTCTTGATGGCCTTAACGAGTAGTCCTCAAGCGTCCCTGAGTGCTACAAGTCAAAAGTCCTCAAGAGTAGTCGAAGCATCCCGAGGCTGGAATGTACTCCAGCTGATGTTTGAGCAATCTTGAAGTCTTCTCGAGTAGTCCCAAGCGTCCTTGAATACTGCTTTCGAAGGTCTTCAAAAAATGCCTGTCTTGTCTTGAAGCCGGAGCTGATATGGAGGTGCGATTGTAAAATCGCACTCCATATGGAGTTGCCCCCGAGCCTTAGGTTGAGCCGCAGGCTCTGGCTGAGGGTCCGTCTGAAGTTTTGGCAAGAAAATCCCGAAAAATCCGGAGAGAAAAAACCGAAGGACACGTGGCACGGAGCCCCCAAGCCATGAGTCGAGTACTTCCTCTCGAATTGAAGGGTCTTCTTGAAGAATGTGTCCTGAGATGCTCTTGAGACTAGCCGCTTCCCAGGTAGTCGAGTAGAAGTAGCCGAGCCCCCGAGGTGAGGCGCGTCGACTAGTGGAATACGAAGGGTCACGCGCAGCCGCTGAGGCAGCCGCGCGTGGACTTATCCAGCCGCCCGTTGCGGAACCGGTTTGACTTATAAATAAAAGCCAAAAGCCTTAGGGTTTTCACCGATTCGAGCTGCAGCCATTCCGTTTCCATCTGAAGCAAATCCACTCCCAGCGCTTGCTGCCGCCGTAGTAGATTCAAGTGCGCCGCCACCCAAAGCTTTTAGGGTAGCCCCCGAGCGGATGCGCGTGAAGATGCCCTGCACTTGGAGGATGAAGCCGTCACCATCCAAGACGTCGAAGGCCGCCGGGAAGAAGAGGGGCCGAGAAGAGGCCGCCGCGGCCGCCACCGGAGTAGCGCCACCCATGTCTCCACCGCGGGCTGATCCAAGCCGCGAGTGGAAGAAATCCAAGGTGAAGACAGAAGATCTGCTGACTCTCCTGAACAGTGGGTTCATCCGGGAGAAGGAGGTCGATATGTGGAGGTCCGCTGCTGGAGATTCGTATCCGATGGAGAAAGCCGAAGACGAGATCCCCATGTTCGCGCGGTTCGTGGAGCGCGGGCTTGCGCTCCCGGCCAGTGATTTCTTCAAGGGGCTGCTTGGGTACTACGGGATCGAGTACCTGAATCTGAACCCCAACGGCGTCTTCCACACCGCGGTCTTCGTGCACTTCTGCGAAGCCTTCCTCGGGATCAAGCCGCATTGGATCCTATTTCAGAAGTTTTTCCGCGTCAAGCCGCAGCCAAGTGCCACCAACCCAAGGGTAGTCGGAGGAGCCGGCATCCAGTTGAGGGAGGACGCCGCGGAGCAATATCTGGCGTACAAGCTTGTCGACTCCAACACTGATTGGAAGACAAGGTGGTTCTACATCACGAACCACCACCCCGGCCTGCCAAAGCCGAGCGGACGGCAGCCCAGGCATCGCGAGTGGTGGAACTCGGAGCCCACCATGCAAGAAGGGATCCAGCTTCCCGAGCTGCTGGCACGCATCAAGGTGCTCAGAAAGGCAGGACTGAGGGCCGAGCATGTGGCCTTCAGTTTCATGAAGCGGAGGGTGCAGCCGTTGATGGCTCGAGACACCTTAGGCTTCGAGTACACCGGCGACGACGACACGTCGCGGATGTCGGGAGGCGAGCTGGACGACAGCGACATCATCGAGAGGTTGTCGCGGATCTTCAAAGATATGCAGCCGTACACGGCGTGCCCTGTCCAAGAGTACTTTGCCGCGCGCCCGCCCAAGGAGGTGAGTAGTCGTACTCCCCTAATCGAGTAGTGATTACTTGGTGTAGTCTTACTGACGTCTTCGTGTCTTGTAGGATGACTTGAAGAAGTTCATCTCTGAGCCGCAGCCACCTCCCAGCGGAATCGAGATCCCGAGGGAAGGGAAGGCGAAGGAGCGGCGAGAAGTCGGTGAAGGCGATGACACCGTCGTCGTGGAGGATACCACCGACGACGACGACGATGACGACGACGAGACGTTGCAGGACCGCTTCCAGCTGCGGTCGAGGTTTAGCCGCCCGGGCTTGCCTCATGTTCCTCTGGTGCAAGACCCCCCGACTAGCCTGGAGGATAGCCTGGCTGCGCCGCCACGGAGGCCGCGCAACCCCGCCAGGAAGCGGGTGGCAAAGAAGCTCAAAGTCTCAGAGACTACGCCTCAGGAGGTAAAATGCCTTGACCAGAGTAGTCGAGTACCCGCTGTACCAGTACGGTTGCTAATGAGTAGTCTCCCTTGTATGCAGGAGGTGCCGCCGACGGAGCCCGTCGAAGAGGGCGACGAAGGCGTGTGGGACACAGTGGGGGAGCCAGCCGGAAGTCGTAGTCCAGCCCCCACTGTTGAGGAGATCTTGGCGCAGCTGGAGCGCCAGCCCCCTGCTCCACAGGGGAGCACGGAACCCGTAGTCGCCGCCGTTGAAGAGGTGGTGGCTTCAGGAGCTCAAGAGAGCACTGCGCCGGCCGCCGCTGCTGTGGAGGAAGCGGTAGCCGTGGGAGCGTCGGAGGAGGCGCCCACCGAGGGTGGACTGGTCGATATCGCCAACATCCTCGGTGCTCCGGCCGTGACAATAGTCCGGTCGAACTTGTAAGTACCCCGCCTTCCTGAGTAGTGCTTGTTGTAGTAGTCGAGGTTGACTGACGACCAATTATGTGTGCTTCGCGGAGAAATCCACGGACCGTCCCGGGGAGGGGGATGAGCCCTCTTCAGCTGTGGCGGGAGAAGTCACGTCGCCCGCCGAGGAGTCCGCTCCCGCTACCCAGGCGGTGCCCGAGCCACCGGCTGCCGAGGCGCCGTTGCCGGAGGCCAGCGTTGTCGAAGGTGAGTAGTCTTCTTCAAGCTACAGGGCTCCTCGAGGAGTAGTCGTAGGCACTGATGCACTTGTTGTCTCTTTGACAGGCGCTGAAGATGAAGGTGGCGACATCCCCGCGGGGGTGCCGATGCATAAGTTGACACCAGGGGCCCCGGAGGCTGCGGGAGGAGCCCCCGAGCCTATGGAGGAGGTCGTCGAGGAGGCGGTCGTGGCGGCCGGGGGAGAGGCGGTCACCACGTCGCCAGAGGTCGCTCTGGAGGTGGCTATCCGCTCCCCCAAGATTTAGGACGCAGAGCCCATCCGCTCTGCACCGATGACGGAGGCCACCGCGAGTAGTCGCGGCGGAATAGAGCGGCTCGCGGACGATCTTATCGAGGCGGCGACGGTGGCCAAGCATCTGGAGGCGATCCATCGGGCCGAGCAGTGGATGAAGGTAAGTAGCCGTAGCCTCTGAGTAGCCAATCCTCTGTCGTTGAGTACTCGTGTGACTTGGGTTGTCTGTGCAGGACGTTGCGGAGCGGTCCCGCGACAAGTCTAACATGCTGCAGGGCTATGGCGACGCGGTGCTCCGAGCCGAGGCACTAGAAGAGCAACTTGTGAAGTCGCGGAAGCACACGGCTGCCATGCAGTCGAAGCTCGATGCCGCCTTCGCCAAGTACCACAACGATGTCCAAGAGTTGCAGGCGAAGGGCGACGACTTGGTGCGGAAGAATAAGGGCCTCCGCAACAAGAACAAAGGTACGCCGCTGAACTTGTCGGGTACTTGTTGGAGGTCGAGAAGTCCCCGACCCGCCGTGTCGTTGTCGTGTTGCGCAGCTTGAGGGCCGGGTGGAGCACCGAAGTCCTCGGAGACGAGCATGAAGAACCTCTTCTACCGGGAGCAAGAAGCCCGCCAGGTACTCGAGCTCGACTACAAAGAACTCGCCTTCGAGTGCGAGAAGCATATGGAGCTCTGGATTGCTTCTGACCGCGATCTTGTCAACTGCTACAAATCCTTGCAGAAGTTGAATGAAGACTGCGAGGCATTGCGGGCCCAGCTGAAGGAGCTTGAAGAAGCCGCACTGCCGATCGCAAGACTCCTGGTGCCGCACCCGGGCGGCCCCAAGATTGCTCCACTGGTGGATCGCCTCAAGGAAGCTCCAAGCCGGCTGGCGGCCTACATGAAGCACATGGCGAGGTCGATCCCAAGACAAGTCTTGGCCTTCATGAAGTCGTATTTCCCGAAGGCCCCAGTGGAGGTAGTCGCCGGCGGGGTAGCCGCCAACCGCACGCGATGAGCAAGATGTGCGGCAGCTGCTGGAGCAGATGGCTCCCATCGCGGAGCAAGTAGCTGAGAAGCTGAACCTCCAGTAGCCCTGTAATAGATAGCTAGTAGCCAGGGTTGTACAGGAAACAATTGTAATGAATTGCTTAAGTATCAATGGAAGGAATTTTCTAGCAATGAGTACTCGTAGTCGCGATCTCAGAGTGCGGAGCCCCCATCGTGGAGTGGATGCGAGTAGTCGTACTTGGCTTTGGTAGTCCCGTTGTAGGGGGTAGGCAGTAAACAAGTTGATGAACAATCAAACTTTATTACTGAAGGAGTACACCTGGATGGCCAGGGCCGTAGTTACAGAGTGGTTGCTCGGACCCGGAGGCCGCTTACAGCTGAGTAGAGCTGGAGCAGGTAGCCGCTTATAGCAGTAGATCCGTAGGTAGCCGCGTAGGCTGGATCGTAGATCCGTAGGTAGCCGCGTAGGCTGGATCTTGGAGTGTGGTCTCTTAGTAGACCGCTGCTAGAGTCCTTGACGCTCGTCGCAACCCAGGGTCCGTAGGTAGCCGCACGGGCTGGATCCTGGAGAGGAGAAGTCCGGAGACTGGAGCCAGGACCCGGAGGCCGCTTACGGCAAGGGGTGTTGATGTAGTCGTGTAGACTTGAACCCCGGAGTAGTCGTGTAGACTAGGCGTAGAATCGATAGAGCTGGTCGACGTTCCACGAGTTGTTGATGTCTTCGCCTTCAAGTGTTTGGAGGCGGTAGGAGCCCGGCCCGGTCACCTTTGCCACGGTGAAGGGACCTTCCCAGGGGGAGCTGAGCTTGTGAAGTCCTTCCGTGTTCTGGATACGGCGGAGGACAAGATCTCCAATGTTGAAGGAGCGTTCCTTGACGTTGCGATCGTGGTAGCGTCGGATACCCTCCAGGTACCTTGCTGATTGGACGAGGGCAGCGCAGCGAGCTTCTTCGAGGCTGTCGATGTCAACTCGTCTGCTGTCTTCTGAGACGCCTTCGTCGTAGTGCTCCACTGCTGGCGAGTTCCATATGACGTCGGCAGGGAAGATTGCTTCGGATCCGTAGACCAGGAAGTAGGGGGATTGCCCCGTTGGCTTGGATGGTTGAGTCCGTAGCCCCCAGAGTGCGTTGGGTAGTTCCTTGATCCATTTGCCCCCTTTGGAGTTTGCGGCGTCGTGTAGCCGCTTCTTGAGAGCGTCGAGCACCATCCCGTTTGTCGGGGACCGCCCTAGGGGTCCCCTCAAACAAGGGGGGAACCCCTACTTAAATTCCCGCATCAATGTAAGCTAAGCCTAACCATGCGAGAAACTAACCCCGCAGACACGGCCCATGCAAGCGGGACTCCGGAGGCCCACCAAGGCGGCCCGCCTAGGAAGACCCCTCGAGCGAGGCTCCGCCTCGCCCGAGGGCATGCTCCTCCTCGAACGGGCTCCGCCCGGTTCGAGGGGCGACTCCCTCCTCGAACGAAGCTCCGCCCCGCTCGAGGGGCGACCCTTCCCTCGAGCGGCCCCGCCCGCTCGAGGGGCGCGCTCCCCCTCGAGCGAGTCCCGCCTCGCTCGAGGGTCCGCTCCGCCCTCGGCGGGGGCCCGCCACGATCACGGGCGCCCCGCGCGCGTGCGCCGGCCCCGTACTTGGGCATTTAACGCCCACGACGCCACGGGACGGCGCCATCATGCGCCGGGGCTCACCCCCGGTGCCGCCGCACCAACTCCCCAGGGAAGGAGCCCATCCCCGCCACTGTGGGATGGACTGTGCGGTACGGCCGGTGTCAGTCCCGTGACGCCGTGCGCACGCCGCTGTACGACTAACGCGCCCGACCCTCGAAAGGGGGCCGGGCGCACCCTCGTTTCCACTTTCTCGTGACCCCGCAGTTAGGTGAGGGGCGCTAGGCCGGTGGGTGGCCATCCCGGCCACTGTAACGGCGCGGCCGCCGTACCCACGCGTGCGGGCGCACGCCCGACTCCACGGGGGGCATGCCCAAGCACTGCAGCAACCACTCCGCCACCGCAGAGCTCATTGGGAAGGAACGCCGTTCTGCCCGCTCCTGTATCCCGTACCGGTCGTCATCAGCACCTCCCTCGAAGCCTATCGAGAACGCCATCACCACCGCCGCCTCCTACCCTCGAACCACCACTGTTCGGGTACGAAGTAGGCCATCATGGCCGGATCGCAGCGTGGATCATCCGGACGATCGCCCGCTCTACACTATAGCACGACGTGCTCCCACACGTAGCTAGGTAGCGCGGCGCGCGTGTAACTCGCCGCCCCCTTAGCCTATAAAAGGGGAAGCGAGCCCCCAGCCGCAGGGGGACGGGTTCAGAGGAGTTCAGTCCAACACAACACACTGTGCACTCACTCTCTTATTCTCCCACAACATCTTCAGCCATTCACTAGGGACTTGGGAGCCACGCTTCCTCTCCCGCCTTGCTTGTATTTGCCCCACTACAAGCACCCCCGGTGCTGAGCAATATAGTGCCACGAGCACCCCACTGCTGGACGTACGGCCCCCTCGGCCGGAACCAGGATAAATCCTTGTGTCATTAGTTGCTTAGCATCGACCATCAAGGGATAAACCTAGGCGCTATCTACCGGTTAGTGTCGGGACCATATTCCGCACCGACGGTTGGCGCCCACCGTGGGGCAAACGAGCGCCTAAGGTCATTTCGCTAACTCCCTCCATGGTGATTCGCACCGAGTACCGTAGCACCCGCTACAACATGGGTAGCTCGGACCCCCTTCCGCCGGTTCGAGATCCGCTTCGGGGACTTGAACTTCCGGGCCACGGGGAATGGCTATCTCATGCGCCTCACCAACCGTGGAGAGCCGCGCGCGCGCCGGGAGGCCGGGTCCGCTTCGGTCACCGCCGCACGCACGACACGCGCGGTGTACGGCGCAGCACGGATGCCGCGGGTCCGCCGACGCCGCGACGCCGTCGCCGCTCCGGGCTACGCTCGCGTCGGGCACGGTCCGAGCGGCGGCGGGGCGGAGCGCGCGCCGCCGCCCGGGCGCGGCGCCCACCGTCACGACGGCCGCCACCGCCCCGGGGCCGGGGACCGCGTGCGGTCTCGGGGACCGCGCGTCCCCATCGGGCCGCGTGGCGCCACTACGGCCAACAACGCCAACGTCAATACGACAATGCGCGGGGTTCCGCCGGTCGGCACGTCTTCGTCGCCGGGAATCCCGCACTTCGGCCAGCCGGACGAGTCGTCCCCGGGCTCCGTCGACACGATGCCACCCGCCAACCGTCATGGGTACGCGGAGTGGGACTTCTCGGTGTACCGGACCCGGCCGCGTTCGGCGCTTCCTCGACGCCACGGACTACCGGTTCGGCCGCTCCGACGACTCCCGGCACGGGAGCTACGACCCCACGCGGGAATGCCGCGCCGTCATCACCAACGACCCGGCCAACGCCGCCGGTGCGGCGGGCGCCGGAGATGGGGAAGCCACGCCGGCCCCTGGGGTTGCCACGCGCCGGCCGCGGGGCCAAGCGCACCCGCCGGGGGCCGACGTCGACGCGCGGTTGGCCCAAGCTCGCGAGCTCGAGGCCAAGCCGGCGAGAGGAGTACGGACCGTGCGGCCGCTCCGCGCCCTCGATGGCAGGAGAGGCCTCCCCGCGCGCGGCGAACGCGCGCGGAGCCGGGCCGACAGTCCGCGACCGCCTCAACCCCGTCCCCAACGTCGACAACGCGGATACTCCGCCGCGGGCGAGCCAAAGCTCATCGCCGCCGCAACACCGCCGCGCGCCATGCCGGCACCCTCGACCCCCGAGGCTCGAGAAATGCACCGCGAGGTGCGGACCCTCCTTGAGCAAGCGGCCGTCCGGCGGGCCGAAAGCTCGGCCTCACGCATCCGCCAACAAGGGGGACGCGCGGGGTGATGACCCGGCACCGGGGGGCGAACCCTCGGTGCATGCGGGTCGACCCGCCGACCGAGGGACGCACGCCGGCCAAGGAACGCCTCCTCGACACGCGCGGGCGCCGGATGGCGACGCCCGCAACGTCATCAACGCCGAGCGCACCGGCAAGGCGGACGCGCGAGCGGCCGGGGGCTACCACCCTCGAAGGGGTGGACGCTACGACGGCGGTGAGGATCGCTCCCCAACGCCGGAGCCCCCCGGCACCCGCGTGTTCGGCCGGGAGATCCGCGCGGCGGCGTTCCCCCGTCCCGCTTCCGTCAACCCTCGACGATCACCAAATACAACGGGGAGACGGACCCTCGTGTTTGGCTCAACGATTACCGCCGGCTCCGTCGGTGGGCGGGGCCACCAACGACGAAGTGATCATCCGCAACTTGCCCCTGCATCTGGGCGACGCGGCCCGGACATGGCTCGAGCACTTGCCCGCCGGCCCGGATCCACAACTGGGACGATCTAGTCCACACTTTCGTGGGCAACTTCCAGGGCACATTACGTGCGCCCGGGAACTCCTCGGGATCCGCGCTCCCGCACGCGAAGCCAGGCGAATCGCTGCGGGACTTCATACGCGCGCTTCTCCAAGCGCCGCACAGGAGCTCCCCGCCGTGGCACAATCCGAGATCGTGCACGCGTTCCTCGAGGGCACCACGTGCGGGACCTTGTGCGCGAGCCGGGCGCGCGCCCGCCCGCGGACTCAAACGAGCCCCGTTCGACATTGCCACCCGGCTTCGCCTCCGGAGAGGAGGCCGTGGGGGCAATCTTCGACGGCAAGAAGGGCAAGCGCTCCGAGAACACGCCCGCGGAGGGCGGCGGGTCCAAGGAGCCGCGCCGCAACGATAAGCGGGGCAAGAAGGGGGAAGAAGGCCGCGCCGCGAGGCGCGCGAGCGAGGGCGCAACGGCGGCAACGCCGAGGCCCTCGCCGTTGACCCGGCCGACGGGGCCCTCGACCGGCTCCTCGAGGCCCGGGGGTTTTCGACGACATGATGAAGAAGCCGTGCCCCTACCACAAGACCCCCGTGAATCACACTCTTGAGCAAGGGCGACATGCTCAAGAAGTTCTATGGCCGTGCCGCCGCGAAGGAGGCGAGAGGCCAAGAAGGATGGGGGCGACGGCGACGCGAGTGGCTTCCCCGGTCGAAAATGTGTTCCTCATTTTTGGGGGACCCACCGTTGACATGTCAACCCGGCGGCGCAAGAAGGAGCGGCACGAAGTCCTCGCCGCGAGAGAGGGCACCTCCGGCCTTTCTCAACGCGGTCGAAGGATGCCATCACCTTTAGCCGGGATGATCACCCAAACCGCATCCCGAACCCGGCCGGTACCCCCCGGTGGTCGATCCCATCATTGGGAACGCCCGGTTTTCGAAGGTCCTTATGGACGGAGGCGTAGCCTCAATACCCTCTTCGCGCACACACTCGCGCCTAATGGGGATTGGGCCGGACCGGGCTGCGGCCCGAAGACGAAGCCGTTCCACGGCATCGCGCCGGAAAGCGGAGTTCAACCCCCTCGGGCGGATCGATCCGCCCGTCCGGTTCGGGACCCCCAAGAATTTCCGCAAGGAAACCCTCACATTCGAAGTGGTGGGATTCAAAGGGGCCTACCATGCCATCCTTGGGCGACCATGCTATGCCAAGTTCATGGCGGTCCCCAACTACACTTACCCGAAGATGAAGATGCCGGGCCCAAACGGCGTCATCACCGTCGGGTCGTCGATCGAGCATGCATTCGATCGCGATGTCGAGTGCGTGGAGCATGCGGAGGCGCTAGCGCCTGGATGAAGCGCCGGTAAACACCTTTGGAGAAGATGGTCAACGACGACCTCGCCTCCGCCACCAAGCACGCCGGCACGTTCGAGGCCGCCGAGCAAACCAAAGGGGTCCCCCTCGACCCATCGCCCCCGAGGGCAAGGCTTTGAGGGTCGGCTCGACCCTCGATCCTAAATAGGAAGCGGTGCTCGTCGACTTCCTCCGCGCCAACGCCGACGTTTTCGCGTGGAGCCCCTCGGACATGCCGGGCATTCCGAGGGAGGTCGCCGAGCACTCCCTTGATATCCCGCCTAATGCTCGCGCGGTTCGGCGGCCGGCCGCGCCGCTTCGACGAGGAACGGCGACGGGCGATCGGAGCGGAGCCGGCGGAAGCTCCTCGAGGCCGGATTCATCAAGGAAGTGTTCCACCCGACGTGGTTAGCTAATCCGTGCTTGTAAAAAAGAAAAATGGGAAGTGGAGGATGTGCATTGACTACACAAGTCTCAATAAAGCGTGTCCAAAAGTTCCTTTTCCTTTGCCGCGCATAGATCAGATCATTGATTCCACCGCTGGGTGTGAACTCGCTTTCCGTTTCCTTGATGCCTATTCGGGCTATCATCAAATAAAAATGAAGGAGTCCGACCAGCTCGCGACTTCGTTCATCACACCGTTCGGGACGTTCTGTTACGTCACGATGCCTTTTGGCCTCAGAAACGCGGGCGCGACCTATCAGCGCTGCATGCAGCACGTTTTTGGGGACCATATCGGGCGAACGGTCGAGGCTTACGTAGACGACATCGTCGTCAAAACCGAGAAGGCGGACGACCCGGTCGGCCGATCTTGGCATCACATTCGGTTGCTGCCGGGCCAACGGGGGTCAAGCTCAACCCCGAAAAATGTGTCTTTGGAGTGCCGCGGGGCATGCTCCTAGGATACATCGTCTCCCGGCGGGGAATCGAGGCCAACCCCGAAAAGGTCGCGGCCCTCGAGCGAATGGGTCCAATTCGGGACCTCAAAGGAGTGCGAAGGTGCTCGGGGTGCCTTGCCGCCCCGAGCCGCTTCATCTCGAGGCTCGGTGAGAAGGGCCTCGCCCCTCTACCGGCCGCTCAAGAAGCACGAGCGCTTCTCTTGGACCGCCGAGGCCCGGGGAAGCGCTCGACAAGCTAAAAGCATCTCCCGACGCACGCCCCAATCCTTACGCCGCCACGAGACGGCGAACCCCTCCAACTCTACGTGGCCGCAACCACCCGGGTGGTCGGCCGCCGTGATCGTCGTGGAGCGCACGGAGGGAAGGGCATGCCCCCGCCCGTGCGAGAGGCCGCCCTATTACATCAGCGAAGTCCTGTCGGACACAAAGACGCGCTACCCTCAGGTCCAGAAGCTGTTGTACGCGGTGGTCCTCGCGCGGCGCAAGCTCCGCCACTACTTCGAGGCCCACCCAGTTACGGTGGTCTCTTCCTTCCCGCTAGGAGAGATCATTCGCAACCCCGACGCGGCAGGCAGAATCGCCAAGTGGTCCGTGGAGTTGATGGGCGAGACGCTCGCCTACGCCCGCGCAAGGCCATCAAATCGCAAATCTTAGCGGACTTCGTCGGCTGAGTGGACGGACACGCAGCTGCCGCCGCCTCAAATTCAAGCAGAGTGCTGGACTCTGTTCTTCGACGGCTCGGTGATGAAGACGGGAGCGGGCGCGGGCCTGCTCTTCGTGTCACCCCTCGGGGAGCACATGCGCTACGCAGGTGCGCCTCCACTTCCCCCCCGCGTCCAACAACATGGCGGAATACGAGGCCCTCCTCTCGCGGCCTCAAAATCGCCATTGAATTGGGCATCAAGCGCCTCGACGTGCGAGGGGATTCGCAGCTCGTGATCGACCAAGTCATGAAGAACGCGAGCTCGCCACGACGACAAGATGGAGGCCTATTGCAAGGCCGTGCGGGCCCTCGAAGACGGATTCTACGGCATCGAGCTCAATCATGTACCCCCGCCGTACAACGAGGAGGCGGACGAACTTGCCAAGATCGCGTCCGGCGGATCACCGTTCCCCCGAACGTTTTCGCGCGTGACATCGCGCGAGCCATCGGTCGCCTTCGAGCCCTACCCCTCGGGCGACGGCGGACCCTCGGGGGCTCCCTCGAATCCGGCGGGTGCGGAACCCATGGAAGAGGACCCCTCGAACGAGGCGTACGTGCTCTCCCTTCTCGAGGGGTACGGCTCCCACGAGGCTGTCGCGATGGACATCGAGCCGGCTCCCGCCCGCCGGGCGGACGGCGGGAGAAGTACATCGCCTGGATTGCTCGAGGGGAGCTCCCTGCAGACCGGGCCGCAGCCAGGCGCATCGCCAGGATGGCCAAGTCGTTCACCCTGGTCGACGGCGAGCTGTACAAGCGCGCCGCGTCGGGCATACTCCAGCGGTGTATACCCATTCCCGAGGGGCGCGAGCTCCTACGGGACATCCACGCAGGGATCTGTGGCCACCACGCCGCGCCGCGCACCCTCGTCGGCAACGCGTTCCGCCAAGGCTTCTATTGGCCTACCGCGGTCGCAGACGCCAACGAAATCGTGCGCACTTGCGAGGGGTGCCAGTTCTACGCCCGCAAGACCAACCTGCCACTCACGCTCTGCAAACAATCCCCGTCACATGGCCGTTCGCCGTGTGGGGGTTGGACATCGTCGGGCCCCCGCGGAAGGCGCCGGGGGCTTCACCCACCCGCTCGTCGCAATCGACAAGTTCTCCAAGTGGGTGGAGGTGCGCCCCATTACGAATTTGAGGGCCGAGCGGGCGGTCTCGTTCTTCACCGACATCGTCTACCGCTTTGGAGTGCCAAACTCCATCATCACGGACAACGGGTCCCGGTTCACGGGCCGGAAGTTCTTGGAGTTCTCGTGACAAGTTCCACATCCGTGTGGATTGGGCACCGTGGCACACCCACAGACCAACGGCCAAGTAGAACGCGCCAACGGCATGATCCTACATGGCCTCAAGCCCAGAATTTTCGACCAGCTCAACAAATCTGGCCGGAAATGGCTCCAAGAACTCCCAGCAGTCGTGTGGAGCCTAAGGACTACCCCAAGCAGAGCCACCGGGTTCACCCCGTTCTTCCTAGTCCATGGCGCGGAGGCCGTCCTCCCCACGGATCTGGAATACGGATCGCCCAAAGTTCGAGGCTACAACGAGGACGCTAACCAGCGAGCCCGCGAGGACTCACTGGATCAGCTAGACGAAGTACGCCTCGTGGCGTTGATGCACTCCGCAAGGTATCAACAGTCCCTACGGCGCTACCAAGCGTGCAAGATACGTCGCGGGGATTTCGGGCGAGGGGGACTCGGTCCTAAGGCTACGCCAAGACAACCGAGGGCGCCACAAGCTATCGCCCCCATGGGAAGGACCCTACGTCGTGGTGAAGGTGCTCAAACCGGGCACGTACAAGGCGGCCAACGAGGACGGCGAAGAACTCACCAACGCTTGGAACATCCAACGGCCTACGTCGCTTCTACCCTTAGCTAGGATTTCCAAGTATTTTCTGTTGTACAAACACACGGCCAACACCCCAGTTGGCGTCACCTATGTAAATACTCCAAGTATAATAAAAGGGCAACTCGGCTTTCCCCTGAAACCCAAGTTACCCTCGGGGGCTACGCGCGGGGGCACCCCCCCCCCAAATGGTCCCATTTTTTCGCGCAAAAAACGTAACAACACGCGCTAAGTTTGTTTCCTACTTCAACCACGAGCTACGATTCGAACGGGGGCGTAGGCGGCACGGCGGGAAGGAGCGCGCGAGCCGAGACGGCCTACGCCGCGCGGCTATGGCCCGTCTCTCTCGCCTCCAACCCGGCGGGCCCCTCGCGAAAGGCGGACTTCCCTAACTAGAATCTACTCGGGAGGAAGAGGAAGCAAAAAGCGCAATAAACAAGCGATTTCATTTACAACCGTCTATGATTCACGAAACTACTTGTTTAATTACAAGAGGCCACGAGGCCACAATTCGATACACTTAAACAAAAAAAACGGGCCTAGCGCCCGGTGTGCTCGAGCGGGCGGAGCGGCGGCATCGGCGGCGTCGGGAAGAGGAACTCTTCGAAGGCCTCGGCAAGCGACTCGGCGGCGTCAGCAGCAAGCGCGTCCGCACGCTCCATGGCCACCTCGTCCTCGACGCCCTCGGGCACGATGTAGCCTTCCGCTACCGCCTCGAGGTTGACCTCGTAGTGGGATCGCACCACTCCGAGGGCCTTCGCACGCCCGGGGTGCAACGCCCGGCGCACCCGCTCCGTGACGTGGCCACCGAGGGCGCGCGGGCGGCCGGCCGAGAGCCGCCGGCTTGGACATCGCCTTCCTCGATGGCGTGGCGGGTCTCGAGGGCCGCGTCCCGCGGCCTCCCCGGCGCCTCTGCTCGGAGGAGTTGTAGGAGGCCTGCAGGGCCTCGGCCCGCCCGACAGCATGCCCCAAAGCCGTGCGCAGGCCTGGAAGCAACAAGATGACGAGAAATTAGAAAGAGGGAAACGAATCCTCTAAAACGAAACTAACAAGCGAGGGTCGGACGACAACTTACCCTCGACTCCGCCTCTTCTCCAGATCGAGGTCGCGGCGCGCGGACTCGAGCGCCAGCTCGAGATGCTGGACGGTCTCGCCTTGCTCGACGAGGGCCATCTCTTGGGCGGCATTGCTGATGCTGAGCGCCAACGCCTCGTCCTCAACCTCGGAGAACGCGGCGTTCCGCTCCTCCGGCGACTTCTCCGCCGTCTCGCGCGCGACGCGCTCCCCGCTCCCGCCGCCGTCGGGCGTCGCGAAGGGCGGCCCTCGCTCTCGCCGGAGCCGCCCCTCGGCCCCTTGGCGGGCGATGCGCTCCGCCGGAGCCGCCCCTCGGCGGCGACGAGAGCCGCGGCCTTGACGTCGAGGGCGGCCTTCGGGTCGTCGGCCTCCTTGGCGCGCCGCCCGGCCCCGCGCGCCCGCTCCTCGGCCCCCGGCGCCGCCGCGCCCGCGCTCCCTCGAGCGACGTGCGGAGCCTCCCCGGTCTCGCGCGCGAGCGGTGGCCACCTCCGCCTCCCGGTGGCGGCCAACGTCCGCGTCTTCTCCGGGTCCTCGCGCGCGTTCCACGGCGCCTCGTCACGATCGACGAGGGCCGCGCGGATCCGCCCGAGGCTTGGGTCACGCGCCGCGTCCCCGCCCGAGCTCTCGGGGAGCACGTCACACCACGCCAACGCCCGTAGACCAACCGCCGTCCGGCGTCCTAAGAGCTTCCGCAAGCGCGTCGAAAGCGCCGCATCGCTCCCGAGCCGGCGGGCCTCGGCGTTCACCTCGGTCGAACGCGCCGTACTTCTCGCGCGGCGCGGCGCTCAAGCTCCCGGCATCCACGCATCGAGCCTCGTCGCCGCCAAGTCTTGAATACGGCGCGTGAAAGCGAAAAAGAGAAAGAAGAAAGGCAACCGTGGCTCACCCGGAAGATGATCCAGGCCGGCCGCTGTGCACCCGCGGCCGCTTCGTTCAACGCGCGGTTGAGCGTGGCGCCGTGGCTCATGAGCTCGCCCCGCAGCTCCTCGCTCCCTCCGGGCGTCGGCGAACGGCGGGGGGATCCTCCACCGCCCCCCCCCACCGGGCGGGGCGACCGGCATGGGAGGACGAGGCCTCGGCGTCGTGCCCTCGGCCCCCCACTATCATGCGACCCTCGTGACGCCTCACGAGGGCCCTCCCCCCGGGGCTCGGGGAGAGTTCGTGGGCCGGCCGGCCCATCGGTTCCACCCGGGCGGCGAGGAGTCATCCGAGAGCTCCACCACCTCCGCCCGGGGGACCGCCGGCGGGCGGAGCCGCCGCTCCGCCTCCGCCGGCGCCTCCACCGCGCCTCCGCGGCCGGCGGCGCCCGCCGTGGCGCCGTTGCCGCCACCTCCGTCCGCGCCGCCACGTCCGCGGGCGCTCCCGCAAGTTGCGCCCGCCTCCGCCCCTCCGCAAGGGCCGCCGCCGCCGCGGCGGCACCTCCGCCGTAGCCGCCGCCGCGGCCCGCGCCTCCATGGCGACCGGCGCCGCCCGCCCCCGCGACCTCCGGCCGCGGCGCGGCGGGTTGATCCACCGGCCGGGGCCTCGAAGTCCCGGCCCGGGCCTTGCGCGCTCGTGCCCGCCGCCGCGCCTCGTTCTCGGGCGCGACCCCCTCGACGAACGCCGCCGGGTGGGGATCGACGCATCCGTCCTCCCGCACCTTGGCCGGTGCAAGAGGAGGGACGGTGGGCACCGCCTCGCGGAAACGCGAACGGAGGATTAGAGCGTCTAATAACCAAACAAATTAAGGCCAAGCAAAGGAAGAGCAGATTCCTTACCTCGCGGAGGAAAAGGCCCGCTTCCTTTTCCCTCGAGGCCTCCCGACGAGGCCGGCGCAGGGGCCGCGCCCGCCGCGGCGCTCCCCGACGGTGCCGCCGCACGCGCGGGCATGCCCGCCTCACGCGTAGGCACGCCCGCCGCCGCCACCACGCGCGGGGGCACGCTAGCCCCGCGCGCGGGCGCGCGCCCACCGACGCACCCCTCGACGAGGACGCCGCGCGCGCGACGCGCGCTCCCGCCACGCGCGGGCACGCTTGACGCGCGCGCAGCACGTGCGCCGCCGCGCGCGCCTCCGTGGCGCGCGCGCCGCACCTCCGCGGCGCGAGCCGCCCCCGACGATGATTGCCCGACGACGGGCGCCGGCGCGCCCCGCCCGAGGCAAATCCACCCCCGACGCCGGCGCGAGATCCGGCGACGGGGGCGCGGGCCGCCACCGTCCGAGGGGCCCTCCCCCTCGACTCTTCCTCCTCGTCCCGATCCGAGGACGAGGGCTCCTCGATGTCGGGGGAGGAGAGCCCCGGCTCCTCCCGCCGCCGCACTCGCGGACCGTGCGTCGCGGCGCGCTTGGCGCCGCCTTGCGTGCGCCCTCTTGCGCGCCGCCCGCTCCCCGCCGCTCCCGCCGCGCCGCCCGCCGAGCGCACGGGAGTCAGGGGTGGGCGGGACGGACTTGGCGGCGTTGAACCGCACCAGCTGCGCACGAGAACAACGGCGGCACATCAGGAAACGGAATCAAGAACAAGGACTAAAACAGGGTAGAAAACCACACTCACCAACGGGCCGGTGGGGAGCATCTCGAGGTCCCACGGGGTCCGACCCGCAGGCGCCGGCGTCCGGGTGTCGACGGCGCTCCGCGCCCGGTGAGCGCGTACGGCCGCTCCGGCGGCGTCGGGAGCATCCGCGACCTCGCCGGAGGTCGACGGGGTTGGCCGCCTCCGTCATCTCGAAGATGCGGAGCGGCCTCGCATCAACGGCACGATTCGCCGGTGATGGAGGAAGGCGAGAACGCCCATCGCGTTGAGCCCTTCCCTCGCCAGCCGCTGCAAGGCGGCGAGGATGGAGTCCTGGCGCGCCCGGTGGTTGGCCGTAGGCAACCCGTAGCCCCAGCAGTCCGGCCTCTCCTTGAACACCCGCCCGGTGTAGGGAGGGAGGCCG
This sequence comes from Cenchrus americanus, assembly GCA_947561735.1. Lineage (NCBI taxonomy): Eukaryota > Viridiplantae > Streptophyta > Magnoliopsida > Poales > Poaceae > Cenchrus > Cenchrus americanus. The sequence continues at coordinate 149,794,300 of OX387241.1, forward strand.
GGCTCGGCGTTGCGCAGGTAAAACCATCCCCGCTCCCAGCCGGCGTTGTTCGTCGTCATGGTGCAGGGGATGTAGGAGTTCTTGAGCTGCCCCCGCACAGCAAGCGACATCCCGCCGCGCGCACCGCGCGGCGGGTCCTCGGCTCCGTCGTAGGCCGCGTGATGAGCTCCGCGCGGAAGAGGTGTACCCGCAGCTCCCGCTGGACTCGGGATCCCCGGGTACCCTTCGCGGACGCCCACGAATGTAGCCGCCCGCGAGATAGCGTTGGGGGCGAAGTTGTGCGCCTCCACCCCGTAGTGGAAGCACAACGCCCTCATAAATGTGCTCGCCGGCGCGTTGAAGCCGCGCTCGTGGTAGCGGAGGAAGCTCACCACGTATCCCTCCGGCGGATTGGGCTCGAGGTGCGACGATGGCGGCACGATCCACTCCGCCGGCGCCCATCTTCGTTGGCCGAGAGCCGGCCGGCGGCGACGCGGCTCGCCCGGGCGAGCCGGGTCACTGTCGACTTCTCCCAGGCGTACGGCTCCAAGACCCCGATCGGAAGCCGAGGCGGCGCCATAGCGGGGACGAACGAGCGCGGGGGCGGAGGACAAGGAAGCGAGAAGAAAGCTCTAAGCAACGAAACCGCGCGGTGGCAAGAGCAAAACGAAGACGAAGCGACGGAGGATTGAAAATGGTGAGGAGCCAAGGTAAAAACCGCCACCTACTCCTCCCCGCGAGCTTTATAGGCAAACGGGCGAGTTCTCCCGGAGCGCACGCCCCGCCAACAAGAATCGGCAGAATCTTTCCATCGCGTCGACGGGCGGGGCCCCACCACGACGGCAGCCGACTAACCCCGCGGGCGGGTCATCATTACGGCGAGACCGGCGGCGACCGAGGCGAAACCGTCACATCCGCCGGCCACGTCGCCCACTACGCGCGCGCGCGGCCGCGCGCGCCAAAAAGGCGCGCCCGCGTCGCAAAACCCGCGGCCACGCCCCGCGGGGCAATTAAATGCCCGGCCCCTTGCCAAGCAAGGAGAGCCCTCGAGCGAGGCGAATCCTCGGCTCGAGACAAAGGTGACCCTCGATGGACGACAGCGTGAGAAGGTCGCCCGGGACCTGCTCGGTGTAGAGTAGGCAACCGCGGGCACCCATGCCACGCGAAGCCCTCGAGCGGCATGACCCTCAACTCGAAACAAGGCGACCCTCGATGGGACATCGCCGTGAGAAGGTCGCCGGGACCGCTCGATGTAGAGCGGACCACCGCGGCACCCATGCCACGTAGGACCCTCGAGCGGCATGACCCCCAACTCGAGATGATGTCAACCCTCCGAAAGAAGGCACGCGCGTAAGAGGATCGCCCGTGTCACGCTTGAAATAGAGCGACACCGAAAGCACTCATACCGCGCCACGCCGCCAACAAGCACCTCGAGGGCCGGCACGCCCCGGACCCCTCGACGGCCGCAAACGTGAAAAGACGGAGGCCGTCCATGCACGGCCCCCGCACGGCCTTACCGATCGTGGGTTCGAAGCCCGACCCTCGACGGGTTCGAACAGCGCCCCGCATCTCGAGTTAGGGACGACGAGGGCACGCGCATTCGAGCCGTTCCTCGAGCCCGTCGGCTCGAGGGTGCCCCACATGTCGTGTTCGAGAGCCGCCGAGGGCGCCTAGCCGGGGGATCCCACCGAGGGAGAGCTTCCGCGCCCTCGGTCCCTAGCGAACGGGACCGAGCCCCACCTAGCAAACCCACGCAAGCGCTTCCATGGACGTGTCTCCGGACCACGCAGCCTACCCTTATCGAACGGGGCATGGACGTCCACTTGAACTACCCGCTAGCGCTCGAAGAGGAATCCGCGATTCGCGACCCGCTCGATGGGAGTCGTGGAAACCTCACCTCCCGACCCGCGGAGGGACGGCGAGGGCGCGATAAAAAACAAGTCGTCAGGCTCGACCCGATCGCCTCGAACAAGCCAAGGCTCGGGGCTTGACGCACGGCTACACCTCCTTGGAATTGCACCCGCCCGAGACAAAGGATGAGGGGAGCGTGCCACCCCCGATGCCGGCCGAAACACCGCCGATGCCGGTTGGCATATGTGCCACGCCTTTCGACCGAATTGCTCGCGGTTAACCCCTCGCAGAGAACCCACACTCCCGCAGGGCTTCGGGGCTAGACCCGCGGGTCCGCTAGCGCGGCCCCCGGAAAGCGTTCGCAAACAAGGAGGGAAGAACGTCCTATCAGTAGTTTCCAGCATCTGCGGGAGCCTCAAAGGCAAACCCGCAGATGCTCGGGGGCTACTGTCGGGGACCGCCCTAGGGGTCCCCTCAAACAAGGGGGGAACCCCTACTTAAATTCCCGCATCCATATAAGCTAAGCCTAACCATGCAGGAAACTAACCCCGCAGACACGGCCCATGCGGCAGGACTCGGAGGCCCACCAAGGCGGCCCGCCTAGGAAGACCCCTCGAGCAGATCCGCCTCGCCCGAGGGCATGCTCCTCCTCGAACGGGCTCCGCCCCGTTCGAGGGGCGACTCCCTCCTCGAACGAGGCTCCGCCCCGCTCGAGGGGCGACCCTTCCCTCGAGCGGCCCCGCCCCGCTCGAGGGCGCGCTCCCCTCGAGCGAGTCCCGCCTCGCTCGAGGGTCCGCTCCGCCCTCGGCCGGGGCCCGCCACGATCACGGGCGCCCCGCGCGCGTGCGCCGGCCCCGTACTTGGGCATTTAACGCCCCGACGCCACGGGACGGCGCCATCATGCGCCGGGGCTCACGCCCCCGTGCCGCCGCACCAACTCCCCAGGGAAGGAGCCCATCCCCGCCACTGTGGGATGGACCGTGCGGTACGGCCGGTGTCGTCCCGTGACGCCGTGCGCACGCCGCCGTACGACTAACGCGCCCGACCCTCGAAAGGGGGCCGGCGCACCCTCGTTTCCACTTTCTCGTGACCCTGCAGGTTAGGTGAGGGGCGCTAGGCCGGTGGGTGGCCATCCCGGCCACCGGAACGCGCGCGGCCGCCGTACCCACGCGTGCGGGCGCACGCCCGACTCCACGGAGGCATGCCCAAGCACCGCAAAGCAACCACTCCGCCACCGCAGCTCATTGGGAAGGAACGCCGTTCGCCCCGCTCCCCGTATCCCGTACCGGTCGTCATCAGCACCTCCCTCGAAGCCTATCAGAGAACGCCATCACCATCTGCCGCCTCCTACCCTCGAACCGCCACTGTTCGGGTACGAAGTAGGCCATCATGGCCGGATCGCAGCGTGGATCATCCGGACGATCGCCCGCTCTACACTATAGCACGACGTGCTCCCACACGTAGCTAGGTAGCGCGGCGCGCATGTAACTCGCCGCCCCCTTGGCCTATAAAAGGGGAAGCGAGCCCCCAGCCGCGGGGGACGAGTTCAGAGGAGTTCAGTTCAACACAACACACTGTGCACTCACTCTCTTATTCTCCCACAACATCTTCAACCATTCACTAGGGACTTGGGAGCCACGCTTCCTCTCCCGCCTTGCTTGTATTTGCCCCACTACAAGCACCCCCGGTGCTGAGCAATATAGTGCCACGAGCACCCCACTGCTGGACGTACGGCCCCCTCGGCCGGAACCAGGATAAATCCTTGTGTCATTAGTTGCTTAGCATCGACCATAGAGGGATAAACTTAGGCGCTATCTACTGGTTAGTGTCGGGACCATATTCCGCACCGACACCGTTGGCGTGCTTGACTTGTCCGTTAGCCCGTGGATGGGCAACCGAGACGTATCGGATGTTGATCCCGGCCGTTCTCGCAATACTCCCGACAGCGGTGGTTGTTGAAGTTGGATCCCGTGTCCGTGATGATGCGGTGGGGTAGCCCGTAGCGGTGTACGAGTTCATCCAGAAGTCGAGTACTCGTCGGCCTTGGGGCATGTGACCGGCTTGACCTCGATCCACTTGGTGAACTTGTCGATAGCCACCAATACCCCCGTTGAATCCTCCCGGCGCAGCTTGGCGGTGGCCCAATCATGTCGAGCCCCCGGCAAGCAAAGGGCCGGGGTTGGCGGTATGGTGACTAGCTTGTAGGCCGGGACGTGTCTCTTTCGGTGGCGAAGTGCCGGCATCCTTGGCACTTTCTCGACGAGTTCTTCGGCGTCGCCCGTGGCCGTGGGCCGCAGAAAGCTCGTCGGAAAGCCTTGCCGACCGCCGTGCGTGAGGACGCGTGGTTGCCGAGTACGCCCTTGTGGATCTCCTCCAAGATGTCCTTGCCTTCTTCACGAGGGACGCACTTCATGAGTACTCCAGAAGATGCGCCCCGCTTGTAAAGCTTGTCTCCGATGAGGACGTAGGACTTGGCGCGGCGGACGAGTTGCTCGGCCGCGTTCTTGTCGGAGGGGACCTTCTGCTCGGTGAGGTAGTCGATGAAGGGTTGCCTCCAGTCCACGTCGATCATCATGACCTCCTGCCCAGCTGGTAGATGGGCTGGGACAGTGGTCGGTGGCGCCGGCTCCGGGATGGATGGCGCGTGAAGCTCGTGGACGAAGACACCCGCTGGTACTTGAGCGCGGGTGGATCCGAGCTTCGAGAGGACATCCGTTGCGACGTTGTTGTCGCGGACGATGTGATGGAACTCGAGACCGTAGAACTTGTTCTCGAGCTTGCGGACTTCTAGGCAGTAGGCGTCCATGTTCTCCTTGTTGCGGTCCCAGGACTTGTTGACTTGGTTGATGACCACTGAGGAGTCGCCGTAGACTAGTAGCCGCTTCATGCCCAGTGAAGCCGCGAGGCGGAGCCCGTGTAGGAGGGCTTCGTACTCACCTTCATTGTTTGAGACCTTCCAGAAGATCTGCAGGATGTACTTGAGTTGTTCGCCCGTTGGAGAGATCAGGAGTACCCCTGCACCTGCACCCTCGAGGTTGAGTGAGCCATCGAAGTACATCACCCAATGCTCTGGTCGCACGGTGGGAGTGGGTAGCCGGTTCTCCCGCCACTCCGCCATGAAGTCGACTAGTGCCTGCGACTTGATGGTTGTGCGTGGCTTGAAGTCGATAGTGAGGGCGCCGAGCTCGGACAGCCCCACTTGGAGATTCTTCCGGTAGCATCTTGGTTCCGCGCAGATGTCACCAAGCGGGTAGTCGGTGACGACGGAGACCGAGTACTCCTGGAAGTAGTGTCGTAGCTTCCGCGAGGTGATGAGTAGTGCGTACAGGAGCTTCTGCACAGGCTGATAGCGGGCCTTGGACTCTGATAGAACCTCGCTGACGAAGTAGACTAGGTGCTGGACCGGGTAGGCGTGGCCGTCTTCCTGCCGCTCGACAACGATGGCAGTACTAACCACGTGAGTAGTCGCAGCGAGGTAGAGCAATAGCTGCTCGCCCTTGTGAGGAGCCGTGAGGATCGGTGGCTTTGATAGGAAGTCCTTGAGCTGGGCAAGGGCTTGATCTGCCTCTGGAGTCCACACGAACTTCTCTCGATGCTTGAGTAGTTTGAAGAAGGGGAGGCCCCGTTCTCCTAGCCTCGAGATGAATCTGCGTGTTGGGGCCGCCATGCACCCCGTCGCCTTCTCGGACGTCTTTGATGCTCGTGGGAGCTTTCATCGGTGATGGCGGAGATCTTCTCGGGGTTGGCTTCAATGCCGCGCTGGCTGATGATGAAGCCGAGTAGTTTGCCCGAAGGGACGCCGAAGACGCACTTGTTCGGGTTGAGCTTCCAGCGGTACTCGCGTAGTGATGCGAAGGTCTCTTCAAGGTCGTTGATGAGGGTACTGGAGTCCCTGGTCTTGACAACCACGTCATCCACGTAGGCCTCGACGTTCTTGTTGAGTTTCCTCTTGAAGCAGGCCTGGATAGCTCGTTGGTAGGTAGCGCCGGCGTTCTTCAACCCGAAGGACATGGTCGTGTAGTAGTACGCGCCAAACGGGGTGATGAACGCGGTCTTCTCCTGGTCTTCCTCCTTGATTGCGATCTGGTGGTACCCAGAGTAGCAGTCGAGGAAGCAGAGAAGGTCGCAGCCCGCCGTGGAATCGATGACTTGATCAATCCGCGGCAACCTGACGGGGTCCTTGGGGCAGTGCTTGTTGAGGTCGGTGTAGTCGACGCACATCCTCCACTCGTTCGAGTTCTTCTTGCGGACGAGGACAGGGTTGGCGAGCCACTCAGGATGGAAGACTTCTCTGAAGAAGCTGGCTGCGAGTAGCTTGGCGAGTTCCTTCTTGATGGCGTCCCGCCTGTCGTCAGCAAAGCGTCGGAGGTGTTGTCGCTTGGGGTTGCCTTAGGATCGACGTTGAGGCGAAGTGCTCAATCGGCTCCCCCGGGCACTCCCGGCATGTCCGTCGGCTTCCACGCGAAGATGTCGCGGTTAGCCTGAAGAAAGCTGATGAGCGCGTCTTCCTATTTGGGGTCGAGGCCAGCCCCGATGGTGGTGGTCTTGCTGGGGTCGCTTGTTCCGAGGTCGACCGTCTTGACGAGTACCTCCTCAGGTGGCTGAGGCTTGTTGGTGCTGTCAGACTTCTCTGGGATGTCGAGTTCACTTGTAGCAAGCTTCTTCGACGCGGCGTAGACCTCCATCATCGCGTTGGGTACTTGGTTTGTAGAGGCGATCTCCACGGCTTCTGTGTCGCAATCGTGGGAGATCTTCAAGTCCCCTTGGAGGGAGAGTACACCGGCCGGGCTTGGCATTTTGAGTACCAAGTAGGTGTAGTGGGGCACGGCCATGAACTTGGCGATGGCCGGTCTGCCGAGGATGGCGTGGTAAGAGGTCTCGAAGTACTCGACCTCGAACTTGATGTACTCGGTACGGTAGTTGTCCCGAGACGCCCCGAAGGTAACTGGCAAGACCACTGAGCCCAGTGGAATAGCCGCGTTGCCAGGGACGATGCCGTAGAAGGGCGTGTTGCTCTTGGTGAGCATATGGGTGATGTCGAGCTTCATTTTCTTCAAGGTCTTGGTGAAGAGGACGTTGAGCCCGCTTCCACCGTCGATGAGCACCTTGTTGAGTTTGGAGCCCGCCACCACCGGCTTCGTGGACGAGGGGGAACCGTCCCGGTTCGAGAAGGCGGTCCATTGATCCGTGCGGGAGAAGGTGATGGGTACCTCCGACCACCTGAGAGGGGTCGGGACCGCTGGCTCAATGGACATGACTTCACGACGGTGCAGCCTTCTTCTCGCTCCCCGCCCGCCGGGCAATCCGCCGAAGAGGACGTTGACGGTCTTGTCGGGCTCCTGGAAGTCGTTGTTGTCGCCGTCCTTCTTTTTGCCCTTTTGGTCATGGGGGTGCGGTGGCTCTGGTGTATCCTTGAGTGCATGCCTAAGTTGGTAGCACTGCTCGGTGGTGTGGTTGCCGTTTGGATGCCACGAGCACTTCTCCTTCAGCAGGTCTTTGAAGCCGCCGGAGTTCTTCTTCGAGTTCCCCTTCGCAGGGCGCTGGATAGCCGCGACAGTGTTGTCTGGCTTGTGCTGGCGGTTGGGACCCGAGTAGTTGTTGTTGTTGTTGTTGCGGCCGCCTTGGTTTGCGTTGCTACTGCCGCCACCCTGGCTCTGCTTGGTCTTGCCACGGATGGCGTCGTATTTGGCGTTGGCCTTGTTTTCTTCATCCGCCCAGGACGTGATCATGTCCTTGAGGTGGGGGATGGACCTGGGGCGGCGACGGCCGAAGTCTTCAAAGGTGCGATGGTGATAGAGACCGTCTTGGAAGAGGTCGATGACCTCCTTGTCGGTGACGTCGACGACGGTAGCGCGCTTGTCGAAGAAGCGGCGCATGTATTTGCGGAGGGTCTCGCCTTGTTCCTGCTTGATCATGGCCAGGTCCATGCGAGTACCCGATCGGCCCATGGCGCCCGCGAAGTTTCTTGTGAACTGCTCCTTCAGCTGGTCCCACTTGTCGATCGAGTGCTTGTCCGCCGACTCGAGCCATGTGAGTGGTGCTTGGACCGAGCGAGAAGGGGAAGTAGAGGCACTTGGTGTCGCCGTTGCCGCCGCCGTTCTCGATGGAGAGGGCGTAGCACCGAGCCACCGGATGGGATCCCGCTTCGCATCGTACTTGGTGATCCCCAAAGGCTTGAACTTGTCGGGGAGGAGCAAGTTGCGAAGTCGAGGTGAGAAGGCAGAAAGCCGTCACCCCTCGGCCGCGTGGTCGACTTCTTCCGCGCGCGGCGCCTCAATCTTCTAGCGAGCGTCGTACCCGCCATGTGAGGCACCGGAGGCGTGGCTGTTAGCGTGTCCTCGGCCGCCGCGACCGCCGCCGCCGCCGCCTTTCCCCGTTGGCTCCATGGTTGGAGCTCCCGCGCGCGCGCCCGCCGCCGCCGCCGTCGGGGTCGTTGCCGCCGCCACCGGCCGGAGCGCGGTGGGGAACAACTTCTCGGTTGCCGTGGTCGTGCTGTGAAGGTCCGCGGGCGTTGGAACGACGACGGTTTGGCTCGGCAGGGAGGTCAGCTCGAGTACGGTTAGGACCGTTGTTGGCGCTGCGACTTGTGGCTTCATTGTCGCGATGTCTGGCTGGAGGAGATTGGTTGACTCTGTTGTCGACCCGCATGAAGTAAGCGTCTTCAGCGAGCTTGGCGATGACTTCTCCAGCGCTGTGACGCCCCAGGTTTTTAATTACCGTCATTAACGCTAATGACACGATTAGCCGGTCAATGGTCAACCCTAGGTCAACCTGGGCCCTCACCCATGAAAACTCCTTAACACACCCCTAGTGACCCTAGTGAATAGTTAAAACACTTGTGGGGCCAACCCATGGTCAAAGGGTGGGTCAAACCCCCTTGCCACCCAGTGTCCACAGGTGTCTGCTGGAACTTTTGCCGCGTTCCCCAAATTTCACCTAAACAATTAAAATTCTACCTTTAGGAAAGTTGTAGATCTTATTGAGGGACACAACTTTCATGTAGAGTGGCATTGCTGATTTGGAGGGGAAAATTGTGAAAAAGCCCTTGCAAGCCAGATTCTACTGTTGACAGAATCATGCTGACATTCAAAGTTGACATTCCTCTAGATTCAAATCTAAACAGTAAAACCCCATACAACCTTTGGGAAAGTTGTAGCTGGTACTTAGATCTACAACTTTGGTATTCATTGTTTGGTCGAGTTGTATTCAAAATTTTGCGTAAATAGTGGCTTGAACACGGCACCGGGCACCGCCGAGGACCGAGCGAGTCGCGCCGCGACGCCGCGCGCGCGCGTGCGCCGCCGTCGCCGCCGCCGCCGGACTTGCCCCCGCGCCCGTGCCCGCGCCGCCCGAGGCCTCGACGTCCGCGCCACGCCCGTCCCGATGCGCGCGCCCCTCGAAACGCCTCCGCCCCGAGGTGCCCCGAGGCACGCGCCGCCGTACGCGCACACGCGCCACGGACCGACGGTCCGTCGGCGGCGCCGCCGCCGTACGCGCGCGCCTCGACGCGCCGTAGCACGGCCGGCATCTCCGCCGTCACCCGTGCGTCACCCGCGCCAGCCGCCCCGAGCCGGGGATGCGGGCTCCCCGCCTCTCCTCGCGCGCCGCACCGAGCCGCCCGCGCCATTGCCGCCGCCATCCCGCCGCCGCCGGTGCTAGCTCTCCTTGCTCGCGCTCGCCGCCGTCCAAGCCCTCAGCTCGCTCCCTTAGCACCCCGGCCAGCTCGCAAGCGCGCTTGTTTGCGTCAATTTGACTTCCACACCGCAGCGCACCGAGCCGCCGTGATCGCCGCCGCCGGTCACCGCCGTGAGTCATCGCCGCTCGATCTCCCCACTGTCCAACCACCCCACGAGCTTCCCTAGCCCCTAATACAACTCCCAGAGCCGCGTGTTGTCCTAGCCCGTGCTCTCCTCGCCGGGAACCCGAGCCGCCGCCGCCGTGCTCGCCGGTCGCCGTCGAGCGCCGCCGTGCGGGGCCCTCTCTCGCCCCCAAACGCACCTACCGAGCCCTCCTAGGTGAGCTTGTGGTCCTCCCGGCCGCTTGCCGGGGCGGGGATCGCCGCCGGCTAGCCGGAATTTGGCTTTGCCCGTGCCGCCGGCCGGCCAGGGACCCAATTGCAGAGATCCAACTCTTGTTAGGGTGTTTTAAGTAAAAGTGCAGGACTAGTCTGTGAAAGGCCGATCTAACTTTTCTTACAGTTTAGTCCAAGGTCTTAGAAAATCCCTAGAAATTCACAGAAAATTCCAAAAATTCTCAAACAAATTTTGTAGGTCTCACGATGTTAAACCCCACCTACTTGATGTACACTTGTTGCTAGATTCAAAGAAGTTTTGGCAGAAAAATTACAAATGTGTTATGCTTGAATCTGTCATAACTTGAAATGTATAGCTTCTCTGTAGCTGAGCTTTGGATATGTTGTGAGTTAGGATAAGACTAGATGCTGTGCCAAAAATTGCACAAAGTTATCATGTGAATCTTTTTATAAAAATGTTTTTCCATCTCTCGGCGTAACTGCATAGATGATTTGTCATGTTAAATATATTCATGTTCTTGAGCCCAACTTGTGCACACTGTCTTGTGATGTCAAAAGGCACATCTTGTGAATTGATCATGAATTTAGGAGTAACAGAAATTATTATTCTTGATTTATGCATGTTTTCCTTTGTAAATTAATAAACCAAGTTCAGTAGAGGTTCCATGTGAACATGCTATCTTTTTAGGCTTGTTTAGGATCAGAGAGCATGCACAAGAAAGTTTGGATCATTTTGAGGCTTATTTATTTTTATATGAATTTAAGTTGAATCACTAGCTAGCCTTTGTTATTTTCAATAATATTTAATTTCCTAGCATCCATCACTCACATGTGGGTCCCATGGACCAGGATAGGTGCTAGTAGGCCTAAAAAACACTCATGTAATTTTTGGTAATTTAATTGGTTAATAAATGGCTTAACTGCCCTTTAAATATTAAAGGGAAATTAATAAAGAAAATCCTTAATTAAATCTTTTTCCTTTTTAAAGGCATTATTTAATATAAATAAAAATAAAGTTAATTACCAAGCACTAGTAAGGAATTAATTCCTGAATATAATTATTAATTACACCATGTGGGTAAAGATAAAATAAAATAAAGCTTTCCCATGGAATGATAAGCTTAAATAAAAACCCTTATTCAAATATGGAATAAAAGAGTAACCCATGTACATTCCCTAACCTTCCTAAAAGAGAAACCTTAATTGAATGCTTGTCAAGGTGGATATGACCAACTAAAGTTGGATAAGACAACAAACTATCACATCACCTAAAGTGCATTGCATTCCGTGTAGATCTTCCGGACGGAGACTACTCCCCGGTCCCGAAACCGAGGAAGGTGGAGCAGAAGGTCTCTCGCAAGTACGTGGACGGACTCGACACCGAGGGTGCCCAAGCTAACCTAGTCGACGAAGGCAAGCTCCGGTGCATCTAACCCAGTTTTAAAGTTCTTTATTCAATTATCTATGAATGATTGTGCATTTACGTACAGGAGTTGAATGAAACCCTAGATGCATGATCCATAGGTACCTTTGTCCCTACTAGTATGATAGGTTGATAGCTGCTAAGCTATAGGACCGTTACAAGTCGAGTGATGACCTCACTCGTGAGAATAGGTTCCTAGATAGGAATCATACTATATCCTTAAATGGATTGCTCACGTGGTAAGAGCATGGGATCTGGGCTCCGGTCCAGTGGTTATGTGGGTTAAGTTTTAAAACGTACTAAGCACATGCTGGTTATGGGGCCGGTAAGCCTAGTACCATAATGAGGCGGCTAGGGATCCTACCGTTACTACTCTTGGGATTCGCTCTCACGGCTCGCCACCGGTGGTGTATGGTGACTCCGGGTATCTCGTGGGGTATGCCGGATAGCCTGCACTAAAGACTGTAAGATTCGATCCCGACCCGAGGATTTATGGGGACGGTCTGGGGAGTTGTCCTCGCGGGGACAGCCGACCGTGTGTTTGGGTCTCCTTTGCAAGGTTTTAATCAATCGATTGTCGGCCTCTCACCGTTATCCGAGACTACTTACTCCACTAGTCATGTGATCCCTAATGATGGAAGTTGATGAAGATGATGTTTGAATAATTGTATTGTACAACTTTGTTTGTACTAGTTGGCTAATGTAGTAATGACTAAACTACTAGAACTTGTGCTAAAATCTTGAAAGTAAGGACCTACTCTTTGTTACTTTTTAGCAAAAGCAACCCAGTAGCCAAAAAGCCTTTCATGGTCTAGTTTTGGTGAAGTAGATATCACCGACGGGTAAGTCTTGCTGAGTATTAGTATACTCAGCCTTGCTTTGATGTGTTGATTCAGGTCATGCCTTCAGTGATGTGTGGCCCGGTGAGATCCCGCTCGGCTGGGAGCTGGAGTGGGTGGAGGACGACTACTGAAGCATCATGGATGGCCTCCCGTGGTGACTTCGCTGCCGCTAGTTAAATTCCGTTGTCTTTCAAAAACTCTGAACTGTTTCGTCATGTCAAAAACTATGGTTTGTAATAACTAAACCCCTTCGGGGTACGAATTTGAATTTGAATGTTGTTGTATCTCTGGATTCGCCTTCGAGTGAGTTTTAATGCATATATTCGATCCTTGTGCTCTCAAGTGTTTTACCGGGCGTTAACCGGGCGACTTACGACAGGATGGTACTTTATTATCGCTTAATGGCCAAAGTGGATCGGTCTTAGGCGATAGTACGGTACTTTCCTGGGCGGGTTGTCACAAGCGCGTATGCCCTGAGCCTGGCGTGCGATCGCTGTGATCGACATGAGGCATTGTTCAGGGGTGGTGTGTACTCTGCTCTCGACCGCCTTGAGAGCTTCCGCAAGGTTGCGGACGGGGAAGTTGTCACGGAGGCGCCGGCGACGTTCGCTGCGCTTCCGGTTGCGCTCACGTCGAGCGTCTCTGTCTGCAGGGTTCTCGTTGGGTGGAGCATCAGCAGAGAGCTCGTCGGAAGAGATGTCTTCCAGGTATCTGTCCTGGGCCGTCCCTGAAGGCCCTGGGGCGTCGCCAGCAGCCATGAAGACTTGGCAATCAGGGGTGCCAAGGCCGGACTCGAAGGCGCCACCTCAGTTGGTGTGCTCGAGTCGGCCGGCTAGCGGTGTTCCCTCCTGGAACGGTAGCGAGTCGATGTAGGCGACGTAGTGTGAGTCTCCCTTTATCAGGTCAGTAGGCTTGCGGTCTGGCCGCAGACGTATCTTCGCCGGCGTGGATGTTATAACCGCCCCCGGCGGGCGGCCCTGACAAGGGGAGCTCGGTGGAGTTGTCCTCGGACTCGGGCTCCTCAGGGTCTGACCCGAAGTCGAACTCGTAGTCCGGGTTCGAGTAGAACTCGGAGAGAGGGTTGGAGTCCGAAGCGCGATCGGGACTGGCGTCGGAGTCCGAGTTGTACTCGGGTACGGGCTCCTTGCCGGCCCGGCGCGAAGTGGGAGCCCCCATGCAGGCCTGGTTGAGGATGCGGGGGCAGTGCGCGGAGCGCTCACGAGGTGAGGGGACCGCCTGCGATGGCTGAGCAGCCGGCTCGCATGCGATGGCCCATGGCGACGTCGAGTTCGAGTTGGAAGCGGTCTCGAGCTCGAAGTCAGCGTGGTGGTTGAAGAGAGAGATTTTGCCGAACTTGCCGGCGAGTTCGCCCGTGACGACTTCAGGAAGCGTCACGAAGCCTGTCTTCGGGTTGGGCTGCATGGTCAGGCGGCGCTGGAAGGAGCCCGCGCCATCAGTAGTGCAGACCCATGCGCCGAACACGAAGGTGTCACCGCGGTTGAAAGTGACGGTTGGCTTGAAGTAGACGGGAGCCGTCGAGTTCGCCATGTGATCCCGGGCGAGAGCCCCTACCTGGCGCGCCAGCTGTCGGTGTTTTAGACCGGCAACCTACTAAGGGGAGTACCCGAAGTAGATGAATGTGACTCGCCGAGATCGGTAACTCGAAGGAAGAGACACGTGGCACACAATTTAGACAGGTTCGGGCCGCGAGGTGCGTAATACCCTACGTCCTGTATGCTGCGTAGCTCTGGATTGATTGGGCACGATTACAAGATGGTGCAATAGTGCGTCGTGAGTTGTATGAGATGAGATTGAATCAGGTGATCCTAGAGATCGGTCCCTGCCTCGCCTTATATAGTCCGGGAGGCAGGGTTACAAGTCGGAGTAGGGAGAGAGTACTAGTCGAGTACGTCTAGGAGTCCTCCATACAGTGCGGAACATGTACAGCTCCCTAACCGAGTACTACTCCTGTGTAGTCCTTGTGCTCCACGCCTTCAGGTGCCGTGTAGCGCAAGCCGGGTAGTTCCAAGGGCCCACCGAGTAGTCGGTCCTGGTACCCACCGAGGTAGTTGGCCCAGGGAGGTCCATACGACAGCTCCCGCCTCTCAGTCTGTGCCCGAAGCGCCGGCTACTGAGGCTGTGTTGCCTGAGGCCAGCGTGGTCGAGGGTAAGTACTCTGCCGAAGCTGTAGTGCTCTTCGAAGAGTAGTCGTAGTCACTGATGAATTTGTCTTCTTCTTGGCAGGCACCGAGGCCGAAGGGAGCGACATCCCTGTAGCGGTGCCCATGCAGAAGTTGACACCACAGGCACCGAAAGCTGCTGAAGGAGCCCCCGAGCCGATGGAGGAAGTCGTCGAGGAAGCCGCCGTGGCGGCCGGAGGAGAGGAGGCCGCCGTGCCGCCGGAGGCTACTGTGGAGGTGGTGGTCCGTTCTCCAGAGATCCAGGACACAGAGCCCATCTGGTCTGCTCCGATGACGGAGGCCGCCGCGAGTAGTCGTGGCGGAGTGGAGCTGCTCGCGGACGATCTGGTCGACCCGGCGACGGTGGCCAGGCACCTGGAGGCAGTCCGCCAGGCTGAGCAGTGGATGAAGGTAAGTAGTCTTAGCTTCTGAGTAGTCAATCCTCTGTTGTTGAGTACTCGTGTGACATGCGTTGTCTGTGCAGGACGTCGTGGAGAGGTCCCGCGAGAAGTACAACATGCTGCAAGGCTTTGGTGACGCGGTGCTCCGGGCTGAAGATCTAGAAGATCAGCTTTTGAAGTCGCGGAAGCACGCGGCGGCCATGCAGTCCAAGATTGACGCCGCCTTTGCCAAGTACCACAATGATATCTAGGATATGTAGGCAAAGAGCGACGACTTGGTGCGGAGGAACAAGACGCTCCGCAACAGGAACAAAGGTATACCGCTTGACTTGTTGGGTAGTTGTTGGAGGTCGAGAGGTAGTCTAACCCGCTGCGCCTTGTTGTGTTGCAGTGCTTGAGACCCAGGTGGAGCAGTTGAAGTCCTGGGAGATAAGCATGAAGAACCTCTTCTACCGGGAGCAGGAAGCCCGCCAGGTACTCGAGCTCGACTATAAAGAACTTGCCTTCGAGTGCGAGAAGCACATGGAGCTTCGGATCGCTTCTGACCGTGATCTCGTCAACTGCTACAAATCGTTGCAGAAGTTGAATGAAGATTGCGAGGTGCTGCGGGCCCAGCTGAAGGATCTTGAGGAAGCCGCGCTGCCGATTGCGAGGTTCTTGGTGCCTCATCCGGGTAGCCCCAAGATCGCTCGCTCGTGGATCGCCTCAGGGAAGCCCCCAGCCGGCTGGCGGCTTATGTGAAGCATATGGCGAGGTCGATCCTGAAGAAAGTCTTGGCCTTCATGAAGTCTTACTTCCCGAAGGCACCGGTGGAAGTAGCCGCTGGCGGGGTAGCCGCCAACTGTACAGATGAGCAGTACGCGGAGCTGCTGGAGCAGATGGCTCCCATTGCGGAGCAAGTAGCCGATAAGCTCAATCTCCAGTAGCCCTGTAATAGTTAGCTCGTAGTCAAAGTTGTACAAAAACAATTGTAATGGAATTGCTTAAGTATTAATGAAAGAAAAATTTCCAGCAATGAGTACTCGTAGTCGCGATCTCAGAATGCAGAGCCCCATCGTGGAGTAGGTGCGAGTAGTCATACTCGGCAGTAGTCTGTCACACCCTGAAATTTCCAATTTCAGGATGTGAATAGAGAGAATAATTAAATAACAATTTTCTCATAATTTTAAAATTTTTCCAACATTTATTTTCTTTACAGGAAATATAGTATAGGAAAAATCCTTGTTTGATTTTTCTAAATCAAATAAAAAGTTAGGAGTGTTGCATTCATGCAGATGCATCTTGGTGCTTCTTGAGTGCTTAAGGTTTCAAAAATGCGTTTAGGAGCTGTCCTAACCCTTCTCAGAATTTTCCGGATTTTTCTGGGATTTATTCTCATTTTCTCTGAGCATTTTCTATTTAATAGAAGGCTCTAAAATCTTTTTCATGAGCTCCCAATACATTATTGGATTGTTCATGTCCCAATTTGTCTCTGGGAATTTTCCTAGAATTTTTGGAATTTTCAGAATATTTTTCGTGGATTTTATGAATTAACTAGCTATTTCTAGATTATTCTTTTCACGAAAATATTTTTCTGAAAACAAAAAGAAAATAATTCTTTTATCCCTTTCCCTTCTTCTCTTTCAGCCCATCAAGTTTTTTTTCTAAGGTCCGCAGCCGCCCCTTCTATTCTTGGGCCTGTCGCAGCCCAACACCCTCAACTCGCAGCCCAACCCTATCCTTTGAACCACCGAGTGAAGTCTGTTAGTGCTCCTCAAACTATTCTCGCATTTGCTTTTCCACCTTGGCCCAGCCAGTTTCAGCCCAGCGTCGGCCCGATCCGCGCGCCTCTTCCCGCGGGTTCTCGGGCCGCGCCCGCAACCCGACCCGCCGTCCCCGCCCCGAGCCCGCGCGGAGCCCATGCGGGCCCGGCCGGCACGGGCCGCCGCCGGGACTCCACCGGAGTCCGGGCGCCTCCACGCATCGGCGTCCCGGGCAGGGCACGCCAAGCTAGGCTCCTCCTATTTAGCCCCGTGCGCCGCGCCCCGCGAACCCTAGGTCGCGCCCGCGCCCGTCCTCGCCGCGGCCGAGCGCCGCCACACCCGCACGGCAGCCGCGCCGCCGCCGGCCATTGCCGAGCTCGCCGCCGCCGCCCACGTTTTGCCGCCGCCGTTGACCTTCGAGCCGGCACCACCGGGAGGAATCCAGGCCGTCGAGCTGTGCATCCTCCGCCCCTTTCCACGGCCGGAAGCGCACCGGAACACCGCCGCTGCGGGAGACCAACGCCGGCCGCCGCTGCACAACGCCAGCGGCCATCCTGCCGTCTCTTCCCCTCCAAGGTGAGCTAGTCTCCGAGTTCCCCACGACCCCCTCCCTCTTTTCCCCCATCTGACCAGGGCTCTAGCCTCCCGTGTCGCCGGAATCGAGGACCTCCAGAGCCGCCGGCGGAAGTCCCCTCCTACGTCCCCTGTTCAGAACTGAAGGAGGAAGAAGGTGTGGCATTTTATGTATAGCCCCCTAGGTTTTTGTGTAATGTTTAGATCCCATCTAAGAGTCTTGCACTTTTCCTCAAAAATCACCTAGGAAGATTCGATCCTTCAGATCCAGTCCACCCCATGAATCTTGCGTGAAGGCCCTCTGGTTTATACACGTAATTATGTATATGCCCAAAGTTTTCGCAGTAAAACCCCCAAAGTTTCTAATCTTTCACCACTAGGTCCCTAGATCTTTGAAAGTCCATATCTTTTACGTTTTAACTCCGATTTCAACCGTTCAAATTGCGTCAGGTCCATAATGATGTAAAGCACGCGTTAGTGGTGTGTTTTCACCATGTTTTGTTTTCTGAAAATAAAATTAATATTAATTTTGATTAATGTCTTTTTACACATGCCTTTTATAAATAAAAGTAATATAGATCTATATATCGTTTTTTATAAGCAAATTTAATTTGATTAATGTTTCTATCACATGTTTTTGCACATAAAAGTTAATTTGATCTTTATCTCGGTTTTCGTAAACCAAATGTTAATTTGTTTAATAGTTAATTCATCTTTTCTAATTAAAAGTTGATTAGGCTTTTACTCCGGCTTTATAAATAAATGTTAATTTTGATTAGTACCAATGTAAATGCTGTTTTTAATAATAATAATATGATCCACTCGAATTACAAAGTTTCGTTTAGATTATTCATATAGCTTAGTTTTTCTAAATTAAATGTTTAATCGGTTTAATCTATATATGAATCTTTATAAATAAAACTTGACTAGTTCTTTACACCGGCTTTGCAAATAAAATCTAATTTGCATTAAATCCAACTTGGGGTATTTTCTTTATGAAATATCCTTTGCATATTTTTGCTAACTAAAATAAACCTAAGCTTATAGTTGATCTCTCATATGCAAATAATTCGTTGGACGTTCGGTATCAGCTTTATCTCTTTTGATCAAGTTTATCAGAAGCCCTAAACCTTTCTAGTGTTAGCCTGAGCTAAACCGTGTGCATCTAATCAAGCCTTAGAGTTTCTGCTTAGCTTAGTAGCTTTATCTGTGCGAGTAGTTTTCACTGCTCAGTTGCTTATCAAGTAATCTTATCACTCTTATTTCATGTTTCTCTTAGAATCTCGTTCATCAATATCTAGTTCATACCTATCCTATCTCAGTTAGGTTGTCTCTTCATGAATCGGCTGTGTTCTTGTACCTAATCTATCGTAGCTATCTTTCTTTTGAGTTTACCCTGTTATCTGCTTCACCGGTCAGATCAGTTCACCCTTGGTTAGTGTGTCAGTTGTTCATCCAAGTTCTCTTTGTAGGCTAGTCTTCCTAGATCTTAGCCTAAGATTTCTGGTGCGCTATAGTTCGTTGCTACCGTTCTCGTTCGTTTCACCTTAACTTGTACGTTAGCATGTGTATCACCTGTTACTTGTTTTAATACTAAAGATGCATGTTAATCTTGACTAATTCTTATTCCAATGCTTTTATACATAAAAATTGATTAGGTTCTAATCCGGTTTTCTTTAATCATAATGTAATTGGTTAATCCCTATTCATAACTAGTTTTTCTAAATAAAAGATGTTAGAGTTAAACATCGGTTTTCTTAATAAAGTTAATGTGCCTAATGACATCATAAATGCCTTTTCAATATTAAATATGTTTAGTTGAACACGTGACATAAAGTTACTCATTTAGATATCTTATACTTGCTTTATCTTTTTAAAGTAATTGTTAATTTGACATAATTTCTACTCGAATGTTATAAATAAAATATGATTAGGTTTATCGCGATTTCTTTAATTAAATGTAACTTGTTTAATGGTAACATAGAGTATTTCTCTGAAATATTCTTTCACATGTTTTCTTAATTAAAATATGCTAAGCGTAGTCTCTTGTTGTTTGATAATGATCTCACGATAGTTTCGAGCTTAGTTCTGTTTCAACGTTTCTTGCGCTTGCATAACCAATAGGATCGAGCTCTACCCTAGTGGATCTTTCCGGTCCTGGCTCAATCTTCTGCGACCCTCTCTTCAAAGTTAACCAAGCCTTTACCTTCCAAGCACACTTTGTGTTCTTTAGTGACCCATCTGATCGAGTCTGTCCTTTAGTGTGTTTTTTTAAAGTTTCCTTTTTGATTGGTGCATTGTTCTTAGTTATGCTTGTTTGTTTGCTTTTTATGCTTGTGCTCGATGATTGATGCGAGTAGAATGAACGTGGTTCGAGAGCTTTGGAAGAGTATGAAGATGAAGTATTCTGAGCAACTACTCTTTGGTTAAAGGCAAGTGTGTCCTTGAACTTTTGTCCTAATAACTTTATTAATCACTATTGCATTGCTATGCATTAATTTTGATGGGTTCCTATTAAGGATCACTAGCCTCTTTTGACCATTATCTTAAACCCGGTTTTAATTAATCTTGATGGTAGATGTTGCTTAGTTTGCTCAACTGGGTTGGTGATAATCATCATGGTTGTCATTTTATGCTCTATGTTCCTTTATGATGATTTTAATACAAGATCACTGTGCATTAATCGGAACATGGAGAACCACCCAGGAAAACAGTACAACCACAAGAATTAATGGGCAATGGTCTTGGCTGAATAATTAGGAACTTTAGCTTGGAGTGATCTTACCTGATAAGGACAAGGGATTGGCGGTACTGCGGGGTATGGACTCGCTCTAGCAGGGGGTTGGGTGAGTTATTCTTTTTATGGTGGGGTATCGACCTGCTAGGGGACTTTATACCTTGCTAACTGATCCAGACCTTGTGGGTCACTACTTGTTGGAGAACCTTTGTAAAGGCCATGTAGCGTCCCTATGCAACCACACCTCGGTAGTGTGGTATGGTGCTTGGCCGGCATCGCATGGTTGGGTTCAAAGTTCTTCGGAGCTTTTACGCTGCTTGTGGGTAAAGATGTACAACCTCTGCAGAGTGTTAAACTAATCGATTAGCAGTGCTCACGGTCAAGAGCGACCTGGACCCTCACATGATAACTGAACTTGAAGATGGACTTAAATTGTGATTTGTGTTATGGTTATTCTTGCCATGTGCTAATGGTGTATCTCTTATCTTTATGCTTAATTGTGGGTTGGTATAAACTTATACTTTATTAGTAAGCAGGTGCTAATAAAACTTGACCAACTAAAATTGCTTAAATGCTTATAGCCCAGTCCACTATAAAGCCTTTGCATTCATATCTTTCCCCACACTTGCTGAGTACGACAAGTGCTCACCCTTGCTATAAACAATGTTGCTCAGAAGGAGAAAGCTACTATGAAGTCGTTGTGAAGATGTTGCTGGTTCTAGGCGTACGCAACCCCAAGTCGACTACTTGTGGAGTTTGGTGCCTTCGTTTCCAGGATTAAGCGTAAATCTCTGATAATCTCCCTTTTTCTTACGTGATATTGTTTCTGTATACACTTATATGTCACTATATGCATGAAACTTGATCCTGGCATGCATATAGGTTTGCACTTGGTTTTCTTTGGAAAAACAGGTGTGACATAGTCCCGTTGAGGGAAGTAGACAGTAAAGAAGTTGATGAACGATCAAACTTTATTACTGAAGAAGTACACCTGGATGGCCAGGGCCGTAGTTACAAAGTAGTCGCCTGGACCCGGAGGCCGCTTACAGCTAAGTGGTGCTAGGGCGAGTAGCCGCTTACAGCAGTAGATCCGTAGGTAGCCGTGTAGGCTGGATCTTAGAGTATGGTCTCTTAGTAGACCACTAGCTAGAGTCCTTTGTCGCTCGTCGCAGCCCAGGATCCGTAGGTAGCCGCGCGGGCTGGATCCTGGAGAGGAGTAGTCCGGAGACTGGAGCCAGGACCCGGAGGCCGCTTACGGCGGAGGGGTGTTGATGTAGTCGTGTAGACTTGAACCCCGGAGTAGTCGTGTAGACTAGGCGTAGAACCGACAGAGCTGGTCGACGTTCCACGAGTTGTTGATGTCTTCGCCTTCAAGTGTTTGGAGGCGGTAGGAGCCCGGCCCGGTCACCTTTGCAACTGTGAAGGGACCTTCCCAGGGGGAGCTGAGCTTGTGTAGTCCTTCCGTGTTCTGGATACGGCGGAGGACAAGATCTCCAACGTTGAAGGAGCGTTCCTTGACGTTGCGATCGTGGTAGCGTCGGATACCCTCCAGGTACCTTGCTGATTGGACGAGGGCAGCGCAGCGAGCTTCTTCGAGGCTGTCGATGTCAACTCGTCTGCTGTCTTCTGAGACCCCTTCGTCGTAGTGCTCCACTGCTGGCGAGTTCCATATGACATCGGTAGGGAGGATTGCTTCGGAGACGTAGACTAGGAAGTAAGGGGATTGCCCCGTTGGCTTGGAAGGCTGAGTACGTAGCCCCCGGAGTGCGTTGGGTAGTTCCTTGATCCACTTGCCTCCTTTAGAGTTAGCAGCTTCGTGTAGCCGCTTCTTGAGAGTGTCGAGCACCATCCCGTTGGTGCGCTCGACTTGTCCGTTGGCCCGAGGATGGGCAACTGAGACGTATCGGACGTCAATCCCGCTGTTCTCACAGTACTCCCAGAACTGGTGGTTGTTGAAGTTGGAGCCCAGATCTGTGATGATGCGGTGGGGTAGTCCGTAGCGGTGTACGAGTTCATCCAGGAAGTCGAGTACTCTGTCAGCCTTGGGGCATGTGACCGGCTTGACCTCGATCCACTTGGTGAACTTGTCGATGGCCACCAAATACTCTGTTGAAACCACCTAGCGCAGTTGGCAATGGCCCAATCATGTCGAGCCCCCAGCAGGCAAAGGGCCAGGTTGGCGGTATGGTGACTAGCTTGTAGGCTGGGACGTGTTGCTGCTTGGCGAAGTACTGGCATCCTTGGCACCTTCTGACGAGTTCTTCGGCGTCGCCCGGGCGGTGGGCCGCAGAAAGCTCGCCGGAAGGCCTTGCCGACCGGCCGTGCGAGAGGACGCGTGGTTGCCGCAGACACCCTTGTGGATCTCCTCCAAGATGTCCTTGCCTTCTTGCCTGGGGACGCACTTCATGAGTACTCCAGAAGATGCGCCCCGCTTGTAAAGCTTGTCTCCGACGAGGACGTAGGACTTGGCGCGGCGGATGAGCTGCTCGGCCGAGTTCTTATCAGAGGGAACCTTCTGCTCGCTGAGGTAGTCGAAGAAGGGTTGCCTCCAGTACAGGTCGATCATCATGACCTCCTGTCCAGCTGGTGGGTGCGCTGGGACAGTGGTCGGTGGCGCCGGCTCTGGGATGGATGGCGCGTGAAGCTCGTGAACGAAGACACCCGCTGGTACTTGAGCGCGGGTAGATCCAAGCTTCGATAGGACGTCCGCTGCGACGTTGTTGTCGCGGACGATGTGGTGGAACTCGAGACCATAGAACTTGTTCTCGAGCTTGCGGACTTCTAGGCAGTAGGCATCCATGTTCTCCTTGTTGCGGTCCCAGGACTTGTTGACTTGGTTGATGACCACTGCGGAGTCGCCGTAGACTAGTAGCCACTTGATGCCCAGTGAAGCCGCGAGGCGGAGCCCGTGTAGTAGAGCTTCGTACTCGGTTTCGTTGTTTGAGACCTTCCAGAAGATCTGCAGGACGTACTTGAGTTGTTCGCCCGTTGGAGAGATCAGGAGTACCCCTGCACCTGCGCCCTCGAGGTTGAGTGAGCCGTCAAAGTACATCACCGAATGCTCTGGTCGCACGGTTGGAGTAGGTAGCTGATTCTCCCGCCACTCCGCCATGAAGTCGACTAGCGCCTGCGACTTGATGGCTGTGCGTGGTTTGAAGTCGATGGTTAGGGCGCCGAGCTTGACTGCCCACTTGGAGATTCTTCCAGTGGCACCTTGGTTCCGCAGGATGTCGTCGAGCAGGTAGTCGGTGACGACGAAGATCGAGTACTCCTGGAAGTAGTGTCGTAGCTTCCGCGAGGTGATGAGTACTGAGTACAGGAGCTTCTGCATGGGATGGTAGCGTGCCTTGGACTCTGATAGGACCTCACTGACGAAGTAGACTGGGCGCTGGACTGCGTAGGTGTGGCCGTCTTCCTGCCGCTCGACGATGATGGCACTACTGACCACATGAGTAGTCGCAGTGAGGTAGAGCAGTAGCTGCTCGCCCTTGTGAGGAGCCGTGAGGACCGGCGGCTTTGATAGGAAGTCCTTGAGCTGGGCAAGGGCTTGATCCGCCTCTGGAGTCCACACGAACTTCTCCTGGTGTTTGAGTAGTTTGAAGAAGGGGAGGCCCCGTTCTCCGAGCTTCGAGATAAATCTGTTCAGTGCCGCCATGCACCCGGTCAGCTTCTGCACATCTTTGATGCTTGTGGGAGCTTTCATGCTGGTGATGGCGGAGATCTTCTCGGGGTTGGCTTCGATGCCGCGTTGGCTGATGATGAAGCCGAGTAGTTTGCCCGAAGGTACGCCGAAGACGCACTTGTTCGGGTTGAGCTTCCAGCGGTACTCGCGCGGGGGATGCGAAGGTCTCTTTAAGGTCGTCGATGAGGGTACTGGAGTTTCTGGTCTTGACGACCACGTCATCCACGTAGGCCTCGACGTTCTTGTTGAGCTGCCTCTTGAAGCAGGCCTGGATAGCTCGTTGGTAGGTGGTGCCGGCGTTCTTCAGCCCAAAGGACATGGTCGTGTAGCAGTACGCGCCAAATGGGGTGATGAATGCGGTCTTCTCCTGATCTGCTTCTTTGATCGCGATCTGGTTGTACCCGGAGTAGCAGTCGAGGAAGCAGAGCAGGTCGCAGCCCGCCGTGGAGACGATGACTTGATCAATCTGCGGCAACCCGAAGGGGTCCTTGGGGCAGTGCTTGTTGAGGTCCGTGTAGTCGACGCACATCCTCCACTCGTTTGAGTTCTTCTTGCGGACGAGGACAGGGTTGGCGAGCCACTCAGGATGGAAGACTTCTCTGGTGAAGCCAGCCGTGAGTAGTTTGGCGAGTTCCTTCTTGATGGCGTCCCGTCTGTCGTCGACAAAGCGTCGGAGGTGTTGTCGCTTGGGGGTGGCCTTAGGATCGACGTTGAGGCAGTGCTCAATCAGCTCCCTGGGCACTCCTGGCATGTCCGCTGGCTTCCACGCGAAGATGTCGCGGTTAGCCCGAAGGAAGCTGATGAGCGCATCTTCCTATTTGGGGTCGAGGCCAGCCCCGATGGTGGTGGTCTTGCTGGGGTCGCCTGTTCCGAGGTCGATCGTCTTGACGAGTACCTCCTCAGGTGGCTGAGGCTTGTTGGCGCTGTCAGACTTCTCCGGGATGTCGAGTTCACTTGTAGCAAGCTTCTTCGACGCAGCATAGACCTCCATCATCGCGTTGGGTACTTGATTCGTAGAGGCAATCTCCACGGCTTCTGTGTCGCAGTCGTGGGAGATCTTCAAGTCCCCTTGGAGGGAGAGCACACCTGCTGGGCTTGGCATCTTGAGTACCAAGTAGGTGTAGTGGGGCACCGCCATGAACTTGGCGATGGCCAGTCTGCCGAGGATGGCGTGGTAGGAAGTCTTGAAGTCCGCGACCTCGAACTTGATGTACTCGGTGCGGTAGTTGTCCCAAGATTGCCTGAAGGTAACTGGCAGGACCACTGAGCCCAGTGGGATAGGCGCGTTACCGGGGACGATGCCGTAGAAGGGTGTGTTGCTCTTGGTGAGCATGTGGGTGATGTCGAGCTTCATCTTCTTCAAGGTCTTGGTGAAAAGGACGTTGAGCCCGCTTCCACAGTCGATGAGCACCTTGTTCAGTTTGGAGCCCGCGACCACCGACTTCAGGACGAGGGGGAACCGTCCTGGTTCGAAGAAGCTGGTCCATTGATCCGCGCGGGAGAAGGTGATGGGTACCTCCGACCACTTGAGAGGGGTCGGGACCGCTGGCTCAATGGACATGACTTCACGACGGGTAGCCTTCTGCTCCCGCCTGCTAGGCAGTCCGCCGAAGAGGACGTTGACGGTCTTCTCGGGTTCCTGGAAGTTGTTGTTGTCGCCGTCCTTGTTCTTGCCCTTTTTGTCGTGAGGGTGCGGTGGCTCCGGCGTATCCTTGAGTGCATGCCTGAGTTGGTAACACTGCTCGGTGGTGTGGTTGCCGTTTGGATGCCACGGGCACTTCTCCTTCAGCAAGTCTTTGAAACCGCCGGAGTTCTTCTTCGAGTTCTCCTTCGCAGGGCGCTGAATAGCCGCGACAGTGTTGTCTGGCTTGCGCTTGCGGTTGGGACCTGAGTAGTAGTAGTTGTTGTTGTTGCGACCGCCTTGGTTCGCGTTGTTGCCGCTGCCGCCGCCTTGGTTCTGCTTGTTCTTGCCACGGATGGCGTCGTACTTGGCGTTGGCCTTCTCCACTTCATCCGCCCAGGACGTGATCATGTCCTTGAGGTGGGGGATGGACCTGGGGCGGCGGCGACCGAAGTCTTCGAAGGTGCGGCGGTGGTAGAGGCCATCTTGGAAGAGGTCGATGACCTCCTTGTTGGTGACGTCGACGATGGTAGCGCGCTTGTCGAAGAAGCGGCGCATGTACTTGCGGAGGGTCTCGCCTTGTTCCTGCTTGACCATGGCCAGGTCCATGCGAGTACCCGATCAACCCATGGATCCCGCGAAGTTGTCGGTGAATCGCTCCTTCACCGGTCCCACTTGTCGATCGAGTGCTTGTCCAGCGACTCGAGCCATGTGAGTGGAGCTTGGTCCAGGCAGAAGGGGAAGTAGAGGCACTTGGTGTCGTTGTTGTCGCCAGCGTTCTCGATGGAGAAGGCATAGCACCTGAGCCACTGGATGGGATCCTGTTTCGCGTCGTACTTGGTGATCCCCAAAGGCTTGAACTTGTCAGGGAGGAGCAAGTTGCGAAGTCGAGGTGAGAAGGCGGGGAAGCCGTCGTTGTCGCCTGCAGTGGTCGACTTCTTCCGCCGCAGCTCCTCAATCTTCTGGCGGGCATCGTAGCCGCCCTGTGAGGCACCAGAGGCGTTACTGTTCGCGTGGCCTCGACCGCCGCGTCCGCCGCCGCCGCCGGCCCTCCCGTTGGCTCCATGGTTGGAGCTTCCGCCGGCCGCCGCCGCCGTCAAGATCGTGGCCGCCGCCGGCCGGAGCACGGTGGGGGACGACCTCGCGGTTGCTGTTGTCGCGCTGTGGAGGTCCGCCGGCGTTGGAGCGAGTACGGTTCGGCTCGGCTGGGAGCTCAGCTCGAGTACGGTTGGGACCGTTGTTGGCGCTGCGACTTGTGGCTTCGTTGTCGCGGTGCCTGACGGGAGGAGGTTGGTTGACCCTGTTGTCGACCCGCATGAAGTAGGCATCTTCAGCGAGCTTGGCGATGACCTCTCCAGCACGTATGCCCTGAGCCTGACGTGCGATCGCTGTGATTGACATGAGGCATTGCTCAGGGGTAGTGTGTACTCTGCTCTCGACCGCCTCGAGAGCTTCCGCAGGGTTGCAGACGGGGAAGTTGTCGCGGAGGCGCCGGCGACATTCGCTGCGCTTCCGGTTACGCTCACATCGAGCATCTCTGTCTGCAGGTGTCTCGTTTGCTGGAGCGTCAGCAGAGAGCTCGTCGGAGGAGATGTCTTCAAGGTACTTGTCTTGGGCCGTCCCTGAAGGTCCCGGGGTGTCGCCGGCAGCCATGAAGACTTGGCGATCAGGGGTGCCAAGGCTAGACTCGAAACCGCCACCTCGCTTGGGGTGTTCGAGTCGCCCTTGGGCAAGTGGTGTTCCCTCCCCGGAACGGTAGCGAGTCGATATAGGCGACGTAGCGTGAGTCTCCACTTATCAAGTCGACAGCTTGCGGTCCGGCCAGCAGACAAACCGCCGCCGGTGTGGATGTTATAACCAGCCCAGAGGCCGGCCCTGACAAGGGATGCTCAGTGGAGTTGTCTTCGGACTCGGGCTCCTCAGGGTCCGACCTGAAGTCGAACTCGTATGCGGGGTTCGAGTAGAACTCGGAGAGAGGGTTGGAGTCCGAAGCGTGGCCAGGGGCGGTATTGGAGTCCGAGTTGTACTCGGGTACGGGCTCCTTGCCGGCTCGGCGCGAAGAGGGAGCCCCCATGCGGGCCCGGCTGAGGATGCGGGGGCCACGCGTGGAGCGCTCGTGGAGTGGTGGGACCGCACGCGATGGCTGAGCAGCCGGCTCGCATGCGATAGCCCATGGGGATGTCGAGTTCGAGTTGGAAGCGGACTCGAGCTCGAAGTCAGCGTGATGGTTGAAGAGCGAAATTTCGCCGAATTTGCCGGCGAGTTCGCCTGTGACAACTTCAGGAAGCGTCACGAAGCCAGTCTTCGGGTTGGGCGGCACGGTGAGGCGGCGCTGGAAAGAGCCCGCACCGTCTGCAGTGCAGACCCAGGCGTCGAACACGAAGGTGTCGCCGCGGTTGAAGGAGACGGTTGGCTTGAAGTAGACGGGAGCCGTCGAGTTCGCCATGTGATCTCGGGCGAGATCCCCCTACCCGGGCGCGCCGGTGTCGGTGTTTTAGACCGGCAACCTACTAAGGGGAGTACCCGAAGTAGATGAATGTGGCCTCGCCGAGATCGGTAACTCGAAGGAAGAGACACGTGGCACACAATTTAGACAAAGTTCGGGCCGCGAGGTGCGTAATACCCTACGTCCCGTATGCCGCGTAGCTCGGGATTGATAGGGTACGATTACAAAGTTGGTGTAATTGTACGCCGTGAGAGGAGTTGATGCTAGAGAAAGGTCCCCCGCTCGCCTTATATAGCCCGGGAGGCAGGGTTACAAGTCGGAGTAGGGAGAGAGTACTAGTCGAGTACGTCTAGGAGTCTTCCATAAAGTGCGGGACATGTGGCGGCCTTCCTAACCGAGTACTTCTCCTCCGTAGTCCTTGTGCTCCACGCCATCAGGTGCCGTGTAGCGCAAGCCGGGTAGTCCCAGGGGCCCACCGAGTAGTCGGTCCTGGTACCCACTGAGGTAGTGGGCCCAGGGAGGTCCATACGACAGTACCACAAGGAAGTCCTGTGAGGGATGGATGGGACCTATTCTAAAGGGAACCCACGTCGCGTCTGTGTCTCGCCACGTTTTGCCATACGTGGACATTCCACATTGTGATATGTGTGGCAAGGATCCGCTTCATTCAAAAAGGAGCATATATGAGGTTGGATGCTGTCCATGCATTGGTGCCGTTTCTATAGTGAACGGTAATGTATGTGGATGCTTTCATGAGTGCTGGCATGAAAGGTTCATTGTGTTCTGTGATCTTCTGCAGGTACACTAACCACGTTTTGTAAGTCGCTGAGTGAGTATCGACTAGTTATTATAAGGAGAAACATGTATATGCCCTGCCACTGGCACTAACTTCGATTTTCAGTGGATTGCCTTGTGAGAACGAATAGGACGTCTTGCATCATGCTAAAAATCGTGAAAACTTAATACTGAACCGTTGTTTGTGTCATGTTCTCTCTAAGGTGAAATTTTGCGAGTGCACTTTGTCTTGCTTAGCCTCTCGTGTGCAGGTGTGTTGCTGCCAAAAATCTGGTGTGACTATTTGCTTAGATTTTTGCACCCTGTTCAAGAACCAGCTTGACCAGATGATCTCCACCAAGTTGCTCCATACCTAATCACATGACCGGCGAAAGAAAAATATTATCTCATCTTGATGAAGAAATTTCCGAATTTGACAACATCACTTTTGGAGATGATAGCAAGAGAGGCGTAAAAGGCGTTGGTGAAGTACCTATCTCTATAGATTATAATCTCTCTAATGTCTTGCTAGTTGATTCTCTCAATTTCAATTTGCTATTTATTGCTCAACTTTGTGACAATTGTTACAAATTCACTTTCACTAGTAATGATTTTGAGGTCACCTCCTTGATGGGAAAGATTCTATTTCAAGGGTTTTCATCATGAGAGCTTATATCTAGAGGATTTCTCATCTAAGAAGGCTAGTTTGACTACTTACTTATTCTCAAAGGCCTCTATGGGTTGGTTATGGCACATAAGACTGGGTCATGTTGTCATGAAACAACTTCACTGATTAGTGAAGCATGACTTAGTTCTTGGCTTGAAAGATGTCAAGTTTGAGAAAGATAAATTGTGTAGTGCTTGTCAAGCTGGAAAGCAAGTTGCCAACTCACATCCCAACAAGAGCATTATGTCAACCACAAGACCATTGGAATTACTACGTACGGATTTATTTGGTTCCACTACTTATAGAAGTATTGGTGGAAATAGCTATTGTCTTGTGATTGTGGATGATTATTCAAGATACACATAAGTATTCTTTCTACATGACAAATCCCATACTTGTGACATTTTCAAGACCTTTGTGAGAAGGGCCGAAAATGAATTTGAACAAAAATTGAAGAAAGTGAGAAGTGACAAGTAGTGAATTCATGAACAAAAATATTGAAGAGTTTTGTGATGAGAAAGGGATCAAGCATGAGTTATCAACTACATATACACTGGAGAAAAATGGTGTAGCTGAGAGGAAAAATAGAACCTTAATTGAGATGGCAAGATCAATGCTAGATGAGTACAAAGTTTTGGATTCTTTTTGGGCCGAAGCAATCAGCACCGCTTGCCATGCTTCAAATAGGCTATATTGTCATAGATTCTTCAACAAGACACCATATGAACTTCTCATTGGAAGGAAGCCAAATATTTCTTATTTGCGGGTCTTTGGTTGTAAATGCTATATTTTGAGGAAAGGTATCTGTTATCTAAGTTCCAAAGCAAGTATGATGAGGGATTTCTTCTTGGATACTCATCAAATTCCAAGATTTATAGAGTGTACAACAAATCCAAGGGATTTGTTGATGAAGCTTATGATGTGCAATTTGATGAAACTATGGGCTCTCAAGATGAGAAATAAAACTTAGATGATGTGAGAGGTAAAGAATTGAGTAAGGCAATGAAGACCATGGCTATTGAGGACATCATGCTTAGAGAAGAAGATTATGATGAAGGTCCATTAATTTCTATTCAAGCAAATCCATCTACTTCCACAACAAATTATCAAGATCAACAAGAGGGTAATTCAAGCAACAATGACTCATCTCAAGAAGATGATCAAATGGCCTCTATGACTACAACTTCAATGGAAAGAACTACCAGATGTGGTAGAGGCGGATGGCAGTGTTCCTCCGTGGAAAGGGTCAGATCCTTTGGGATGTCACGATGAACACATCTTTTGTTCATTCTGTGAACTCCCTTGCTCCAGGATCAAGGGACATGTTCGATGCCAACAACAAGGGAGTCGACTACTTGTACCGTGCTCTGTGTCAATCTGATTTCGATCGGGTTCAAATAGAGGATTTGGCGCGCAGGATTTGGTTGGAGCTGAAGAATGCTCATGCTGGGAATGCGGATGTTCAGGCACGGTTGTATGCGACTTACCGGAGAGAGTATGAGAACTTCACTCATCTCCCGGGTGAGTCCATAGATGCCTTGTTCTAGCAGTTCAGGGTGGTTGTGAACAACATGAGGGCCAATGCTGATGTCATCCCATACGATGACCATGATAGAGTGGTGAGCTCTTACATGCGTTGTATCGTACCGTGTGGGATGGAAAGGTCGAGGCCATTCTTGAGTCCGATAAATACACCACTCTGATGGTGAACGAGCTATTCTCGAAGCTGAAGTCTGCTAAGGTTGATCGTGGTTTGACAGCTCATCTTTATATCCTGACTGACTCCCATAGTCTTGCTCTCGCCGTTGAAAGGTGGCTAAGACTAACTCTAACGGATCCTCTAGGATGTACTCTCTGTCTTCTTTGATGTATTTGCCAGACAAGGAGTTCGACGTGCTTGGAGAGGACGAGCTAGCATTGCTGACCAGGCGGTTCAAGAGGCTGCACGAGAACTGGATGAACACGAGGAGGATAGCACAGATGTGCTTTTAGTGTGGCAAGCCAGAACACTTCATCGCCGACTGCCCAGAGAAGACGGAGAAGAAGGATGGCTACAAGGATGGGTACAAGCACTGATCGAGCAAGGATGGCAAGTACAGATTGAGGCATGATTAAAAGCACAAGAACAAGGACAAGGACGACCGATGGTCGAGGAAGAAGGACGGCCGCGGCAGGAAGGCCCGAGCGATTGTCGTAGCAAGCGACGTCGACTCCAGCTCCGCCTACTCTTCCTGGAGCTGAAGTAGCAGCGAAGATGAAGGTGATCAGCGCATGAACAGTAAGGCGTCCAAGAACTTGAGCAGGTTGAGCTGCTTCACGAGAGATGGCTTCTGTGGCATGGCTCGTAGCTCCGGCAACAAGAAGAGTCACCAGAGCGACTCAGATTCCGACTCTAAGGATGAGGTACGTGACTATCTTCCCTTCTTGCGTGAGGAGAACAAGCACCTTGGTTAGTTGCTTGATAACCATGATGATATGCTTAGAGAGGCCAAGAAGATGATGAAAGAGCTTAGGTCCTCACTAGAAGATGCTAGGAAGCTGTCGGTGTTTTAGACCGGCAACCTACTAAGGGGAGTACCTGAAGTAGATGAATGTGGCCTCGCCGAGATTGGTAACTCGAAGGAAGAGACACGTGGCACACAATTTAGACAGTTTCGGGCCGCGAGGTGCGTAATACCCTACGTCCTGTATGCTGTGTAGCTCTGGATTGATTGGGCACGATTACAAGATGGTGTAATAGTGCGCCGTGGATTGGATGAGATGCCTAGAGAAAGGTCCCTGCCCCGCCTTATATAGTCCGGGAGGCAAGGTTACAAGTCGGAGTAGGGAGAGAATACTAGTCGAGTACGTCTAGGAGTCTTCCATACAGTGCAGGACATGTACAGCTTCCTAACCGAGTACTTCTCCTCCGTAGTCCTTGTGCTCCACGCCATCAGGTGCCGTGTAGCGCAAGCCGGGTAGCCCCAGGGGCCCACCGAGTAGTCGGTCCTGGTAGCCACCGAGGTAGTGGGCCCAGGGAGGTCCATACGACAAGCCCCCAAGTACTTTGTAGTCGAGAAGGATAGCTTCAAGTAGTCTTGACGGCCTTAACGAGTAGTCCTCAAGCATCCCCGAGTACTACAAGTCAAAAGTCCTCAAGAGTAGTCGAAGCATCCCGAGGCTGGAATGTACTCCAGCTGATGTTTGAGCAATCTTGAAGTCTTCTCGAGTAGTCCCTAGCGTCCTTGAGTGCTGCCTTCGAAGGTCTTCAAAAAATGCCCGTATTGTCTTGAAGCCGAAGCTGATATGGAGGTGCGATTGCAAAATCGCACTCCATATGGAGTAGCCCCCGAGCCTTAGGTTGAGGCGCGGGCTTTGGCTGAGGGTCTATCTGAAGTCTTGGCAAGAAAATCCCGAAAAATCCGGAGAGAAAAAACCAAAGGACACGTGGCACGGAGCCCCCGAGCCTTGAGTCGAGTACTTCCTCTCGAATTGAAGGGTCATCTTGAAGACTGTGTCCTGAGATGCTTCTGAGTCTTGCCTCTTCCCATGCAGTCGAGTAGAAGTAGCTGAGCCCCCGAGGTGAGGCGCGTCGACTAGTAGAATGCGAAGAGTCACGCACGGCCGCTGAGTCAGCTGAGCGCGGACTTATCCATCTGGCCGTTGGAGGGCCGGTTTGACTTATAAATAGAAGCCAAAACCCTTAGGGGTTTTCACCCATCACTGCCGTTGCCATTTCGAATCAATCTGAGGAAGATCCACTTCCAGCGCACGCCGCCGCCTCAGTAGATCTAAGTGCGCCGCCACCCAAAGCTTCCAGAGTAGCCCCCGAGCGGATGCGCGTGAAGACGCCCTGTACTTGGAGAATGAAGCCTTCACCGTCCAAGTCTGCGAAGGTCGCCGGGAAGAAGAGAGGCCGTGACGAGGCCACCGCGGCTTCCACTGGGGCAGCGCCGCCGATGTCTCCACCGCGGCCAGATCCAAGCCGCGAGTGGAAGAAGTCGAAGGTGAAGACCGAGGATCTGCTGGCCCTTCTCAACAGCGGATTTATCCGGGAGAAGGAAGTGGATATGTGGAGAGCCGCCGCCGGAGATCCTTACCAAATGGAGAAAGCTGAAGACGAGATCCCGATGTTCGCGCGCTTCGCGGAGTGCGGACTCGCGCTTCCGGCCAGCGATTTCTTCAAAGGACTCCTCGGGTACTATGGAGTTGAGTACCTCAATCTCAACCCTAACGGCATTTTCCATACCGCTGTCTTCGTGCATTTTTGTGAAGCGTTCTTGGGAATCAAGCCGCACTGGATCCTGTTCCGGAAATTCTTCCAGGTGAAGCCACAGCCGAGCGCCTGCAATCCTCGAGTAGTAGGCGGAGCCGACATCCAGATGAGAGAAGACGCCGCTGAGCAGTACCTGGCATACAAGCTCATTGACTCCAACGCCGATTGGAAGGCAAGGTGGTTCTATGTCATGAACCACCATCCTGGCCTGCCGAAGCCGAGTGGAAGGTAGCCCAGGCATCAAGACTGGTGGAACACGGAGCCCACAATGCAGGAGGGGATCCAGCTCCCTGAACTCTTGGCGCGCATCAAGGAGCTTAGAGAAGCCGGTCTAAGGGCCGAGCACGTGGCCTTCAGTTTCATGAAGGGGAGGGTACAACCGCTGATGGCCCGCGACACCCTGGGCTTCGAGTACACCGGCGTCGACGACACGTCGCGGATGCCTGGAGGTGAAGTCGACGACGAAGACATCGTGGAGAGGCTGACGCGCATCTTCAAGGACATGCCGCCGTACATGGCGTGTCCCGTCCAGGAGTACTCCGCCGCGCGCCCGCCTAAGGAGGTAAGTAGTCGTACCCCCTAGTCGAGTAGTCATTGCTTGTGAGTAGTCACACAGATGTCTTGTGCCTTGCAGGACGACTTGAAGCGGTTCGTCTCCGAGCCACAGCCGCCCCCTTAGGGAATCGAGATCCCGAAGGAGGGGAAAGCCAAAGCCAAGGAGCGGCGTGAGGTCGGCGAAGGCAATGACACCGTCATCGTGGAAGACACGTCCAAGGACGACGACGACGACGATGACGTGACGCTACAGAACCGCTTCCAGCTGCGGTCGAGGTTCAGCCGTCCCGGCTTGCCTCGTGTACCCCTTGTACAAGATCCGCCGACTAGCCTGGAGGCTAGTCTGGCTGCGCAGCCACGGAACCCGCGCAACCCCGCCCGCAAGCGAGTGGCGAAGAAGCTGAGGGTGTTGACGCAAAAAGTGCACCTAGCACCAAACACACAGCAAGCCGAACAAGCTGGCTTCACACGCGCAAAGAGTCACGAGACGTGCCAGTCAATTTTTCCTGAAAATTAACAAAAGATAAAGAAGTTAGATACCAAAGTTTGGAACTTGCCGGGTGGTACCAGGCAGTTCCATATTTACGGCTAAGAAGCCAGATAGGATGACACATAGCTATAGGGAGCTATCTGCCAATAGATTGAAACCAATCGGGAACTTATGAAAGGAAAAAGTAACATTGCCGAATGGATGACGTAAGCATGACAGCGATCGGTCTTTGTTTGAATGAAGATGCACATGCACGAGGCCATGACCGATCCCCATGATGATTAACATTAAATAAATGAATAAAGTAAAGCACGAACATAATCATGTAATAAACAAGCATGCATAGATCCAAAGCACTAGTGATGAGGACATCACCACCAACGACACATCCACGCCTGCACAAGATCATGTTATTGCTGGCCCTATTACTCGTGCCCGTGCTCGTCAACTTAATAATCAAGTGAGTTCACTCTTGAGTTCATGTTCATCATATTTAGATTGTGGAGACACGTGCACTCTTGTTTTGATTAGGAATCATGGTCAAGACCGAAAGGGAGAAGGACTCGCGCAGGCTGGATTCGGACTGCAGAAAAGCACCATCTTGTGACGGACGCCACGGTCGCACACGGAGTCGGATTGGGGCGTTCAAATACTTCCTAAAACCGTGATGAAGTCACCTTTCATATGGATCCGGACTCATGTCCATATCTATTTTAAGGCGGCCGCAATCGTCGAAACATTGACCGGATGTCAAACTGTCCCAGTTGCTGCGCCACCTTATTTGGCCCAATGGGCCGTGTATCAAGTGGAGCCCCATAGGGGCGCGTCCTAGGGTTGTAGGACGACCCCCACCACGTCCAGGTCGTCCTCCACCCTCTCATATACCTCCATAGCCGCCACAAACTAATGGGGTTTTGTTTAGATCAAGTTTAGCCATTGCTACTTGCTTGTGAGAGCGCCGGTCGCCTCCTTTTCTACGGAACCCCTCCGTTGTTGGATATTGAGTTTGAGAATTGAATCTTTCATTCCCATCTAGTAATTTCAGTACTTGTTTCATACTTGTTCTTGCTAGTTCTTCGATTGCTTGCAGGAATAGGTGCCCTAGTGGCCGGGTGACGCGCTCCACAAGATCGCGGCAGCCATAGGAGGTGGTGTATCGGTTGCTAAGGCGCATCCTTGGACAGGTTGTAGTCGGGCCGTGAATGTCGTCTCCTTCAATCGAGTTATACCCACACCTCTCATCGAAAGATCGGGAACAAACCCTAGCGGGTTCATATCAGTTGGTAATCAGAGCGAGGTTCTTCGGTGAGAGTTCCAATCCTTTGCTGTTTTTAATTTCCTATAGTCCGTAAAAGCCCCGAAAAAAATAGTAGATTAGATTACCCGTTGTCCCATAAACCCTTTGAGCCTTTACTAGCATTGCATGGTTAGGGCTTGTTGAGTTTTTGGTTGCATCGGTCGTGTCAAGTTGCTTGGTCTTAGTGTCTATTCCTTTAGAGTTTTGAGTTCTATCACGTTTTAGTCACGAAATTCGCGTCACCATATACATCTCTGTTTCACTTTTGCCACCACGGATTCATATGATCTCCGATTGAGGTGTTTAAATACAATCTGTAAAGCTTACATTGTCTTCTTTCCAACGGATCTAACCTTGCCTCGAAATTCCATTTGAGCAATCTGCAATTGTCCACGAGATCTGCGATCTGCAATTTGTGTACTTTTCCTTTTGTGCTGATTTGGCTTGATATTGAGCAATAGAGTTTGGTTGTGTGAAAAAAAAAGTTGAAAGAAAAAGAGAGGAAGAAAAAAAATCAGAGAAGAAAAAAAAGAGAGTAGAAAGAGAAGAACAAAAAAAAGAAGAGAAGAGAAGAGAAGAGAAAGAGAAGTAAGTTGAAACTGTTGTTTTACTTGTGCTGTGCTAGTTGTTCTTTTTCAGTGACTACCTTTGTGCCTAGGCTCATGTCTCTAGCATGGTTTAGCCTAGGGCCAAGACAGCGTACCGCCGTTGAACAATTATTCGCTTTGCTTTTTAACTATTGTGGTGCTAGTCATTCCTTGTTTCAGCCCACCTATAGCTCCACATATTCGACTACGGCTTGACAAGGTTTTGTTGCCGCGGCACCGATACACTTCTTCCGGTTTGCGGACTTGTTGGTAGTCGTCCCCTCCTGTCGAGCAAGGTAAGAATTGGTAAGAGCTTGTATAACAGGTTGAGAGTGAGCGCCTTGCTGTAGCTACATCCTATTAGTTGTAGAGTTTTCTTATTTCTTCACTTGTTTTCTTGTTGTTTCTATTTATCTAACATGACATGAATAGCAGATGAAAGTGATGGATCCAAGAATACCATGCCACAGTCTCCTCGCACCAAGAGAATCATACAACACTTTGAAAAGAAGGTGAAGGAGCACAATGAAGGAATTGATAATGACTTGCAGGTGAAAAATGAGAAGATTGGGCAATTGGAGGCCACACAAATCGACACCAACACCAAGGTTACAGGTTTGGAGGTGTCTATTACTCGTATAGACAAGAGTCTTGGTGCTCTTTTGCGCAGGTTTGATGAGATGTATGCTAAGACCACTGAAGGGTATGATGAGAATAGCAAGAAAAAGGATGACAAGACGAAGGATGGCAAGGACGACGAGAGTTTGGATGATAATTGGGTTGCATATAGTGGTGACACTGAACAAGAAGACCAAGATCACCGACGACAACGTACTAACCGTAGAGGTCGGGGTGGTTTTCGCCGAAGACATGAGGTACATGGTAATAATGATGCTTTTAGTAAGATTAAATTTAAGATACCTCCTTTTGATGGTAAATATGATCCCGATGCTTACATTACTTGGGAGATTGCTGTTGATCAAAAGTTTGTATGCCATGAATTTCCTGAGAATACACGTGTTAGAGCTGCTACTAGTGAGTTTACCGATTTTGCTTCCGTTTGGTGGATAGAATATGCTAAGAAAAATCCTAATAATGTACCACAAACATGGGATGCTTTAAAACGGGTCATGCGGGCTAGATTTGTTCCTTCTTACTATGCACGTGATCCGTTACATAAGTTGCAACAATTGAGGCAGGGGTACTAAAAGCGTAGAAGAATATTATCGGGAATTACAAATGGCTATGCTTTGCGTTGTAACGTAGAGGAGGGCGAGGAACCCGCTATTGCTAGATTTGTGGGTGGGTTAAATAGAGAAATTCGGGACATCCTTCAATATAAAGAGTATACGAAAATAACAGTAATGCTTTCATTTTGCTTGTAAAGCCGAAAGGGAAGTGCGGGGACGATATGCTAGTGCAAGGTCTAACATTAATGCGGGGAGATCAGCATCATGGCAGCGAACAACTACTTCTTCGGGGCGTGTACATCCCCCGTCGGGTCGATCAGCACTTTCACCTCCCTCCAGCGACAAGACACGTGTTGCTCCCACAAATTCAGCAATGAAATCTGCTCCAAAACCAGCTGTTAGTACATCTTCCGTGGCCTCTACAGGTAGAACAAGAGACCTTTAGTGCCATTGATGCAAGGGAATTGGACATGTGCAGCGTGATTGTCCAAACAAGCGAGTTTTGGTGGTAACAAATGATGGTGAGTATTCCTCTGCTAGTGATTATGATGAAGATACACTTGCTTTGCTTGCTGCTGACGATGCAGGTAGAGAGGAGCCACCAGACGAACAGATTGGTACAGAGGATGCTGAACATTATGAGAGCCTCATTGTGCAGCGTGTGCTTAGTGCACAAATGGAAAAGGCGGAGCAAAATCAGCAGCATACATTGTTTCAAACCAAGTGTGTGATTAAAGAGCGTTCTTGCCGCTTGATCATTGATGGGGGTGGTTGCAACAACTTAGCTAGCAGCGACATGGTGGAGAAGCTTGCACTTACAACCAAACCGCACCCGCATCCATATTGCATTCGGTGGCTGAACAATAATGGTAAGGAAAAGGTAACAAGGCTGGTACGAATCAGTTTTTCGATTGGCTCATATCATGATGTTGTTGAGTGTGATGTTGTGCCCATGGAAGCTTGTCATATTCTGCTAGGTAGACCTTGGCAATTTGATACGATTGTTTGCATCATGGTAGATCAAATCATTATTCTCTCGGATACAATGATAAAAAATTGCTTTGCTTCCTATGTCACCCGAGGCTATTGTGCGTGATGATATTGCTAAAGCCGCAAAGGCTAAACCGAGAACAATAAAAATAGCAAATCTGTTGGTAATAATGAAGATGGCATAAAATTGAAAGGACATTGCTTGCTTGCTTCAAAATCTGATATTAATGAATTAATTGCTTCAACTTCTATTGCCTACGCTTTGGTATGCAAGGATGCTTTGATTTCAATTCAAGATATGCAAGCATTCTTTGCCTCCCCGTTGTTGCTAACATTTTGCGGGAGTATTCGGATGTGTTTCCAAGCGAGAAACCGGCGGAGGCTGCCTCCTATACGAGGCATAGAGCACCAAATTGATCTTATTCCAGGTTCTTCTTTGCCCAACCGTGCGCCATATAGGACCAATCCGGAGGAAACAAAAGAAATTCGGCGGCAAGTGCAAGAACTACTCGACAAAGGTTATGTACGTGAGTCTCTTAGCCCTTGTCTTGTTCCAGCTTATTTTGGTGCCTAAGAAAGATGGAACATGGCGTATGTGTGTTGATTGTAGAGCTATTAATAATATCACTATTCGATATCGGCATCCTATTCCACGCTTAGATGATATGCTTGATGAATTGAGTGGTGCTACCGTGTTTTCTAAGGTTGATTTGCGTAGTGGGTACCACCGCATTCGTATGAAATTGGGAGATGAATGGAAAACTCGCTTTCAAAACTAAGTTCGGTTTATATGAGTGGTTAGTCATGCCTTTTGGGTTAACTAATGCACCTAGCACTTTCATGAGATTAATGAACGAGGTTTTGCGTGCTTTCATTGGGAAATTTGTTGTAGTTTACTTTGATGATATATTAATCTACAACAAAACTATGGATGAACACTTGGATCATTTACGTGCTGTTTTTAATGCTTTACGAGATGCACGTTTGTTTGGTAACCTTGAGAAGTGCACATTTTGCACCGATCGAGTGTCTTTTCTTGGCTATGTTGTGACTCCACAGGGAATTAAGGTTGATCAAGCCAAGGTAGAAGCTATACAGGGATGGCCTGTACCAAAGACCATCACAAAGGTGCGGAGTTTCTTAGGACTTGCTGGATTCTATCGCCGTTTTGTGAAGGATTTCAGCACCATTGCTGCACCATTGAATGAGCTTACAAAGAAGGGAGTACCTTTTAGTTGGGGTAATAAACAAGAGAATGCCTTCATCATGTTGAAAGATAAGTTGACACATGCACCTCTCCTTCAACTTCCAGATTTTAATAAGACCTTTGAGCTTGAGTGTGATGCTAGTGGGATTGGTTTGGGTGGTGTTTTATTACAAGAAGGCAAACCGGTTGCATATTTTAGTGAAAAATTGAGCGGACTGTTCTG
Organism: Cenchrus americanus; assembly: GCA_947561735.1. Taxonomy (NCBI): domain Eukaryota; kingdom Viridiplantae; phylum Streptophyta; class Magnoliopsida; order Poales; family Poaceae; genus Cenchrus; species Cenchrus americanus. The sequence goes on from OX387241.1 coordinate 149,834,044, forward strand.
AATTATTCCACTTATGATAAAGAATTATATGCTCTTGTTCGAACTTTGGAAACATGGCAAAGCATTATTTATGGCCCAAAGAATTTGTTATTCATTCGATCATGAATCTTTGAAGCATATTCGTAGTCAAGGAAAACTGAATCATAGACATGCTAAGTGGGATGAATTTATTGAATCTTTTCCTTATGTTATTAAGCACAAAAAAGGGAAAGAAAATGTGATTGCCGATGCTTTGTCTAGGAGATATACTTTGCTGAACCAACTTGATTACAAGATCTTTGGATTAGAAACAATTAAAGACCAATATGTTAATGATCCTGATTTTAGAGATGTGTTGCTGCATTGTAAGGATGACAAAGGGTGGAACAAATTCATCGTTAGTGATGGGTTTGTTTTTAGAGCTAACAAGCTATGCATTCCGCCTAGCTCGTTCGTTTGTTGTTGTTGCGGGAAGCGCATGGAGGTGGCTTGATGGGGCATTTTGGAGTTAAAAAGACGAAGACATACTTGCTGGTCACTTCTTTTGGCCAAAAATGAGAAGAGATGTGGAGAGATTTGTTGCACGTTGCACTACATGTCAAAAGGCTAAGTCAAGGTTAAATGCGCACGGTTTGTATTTGCCTTTACCCGTTCCTAGTGCTCCTTGGGAAGATATTTCTATGGATTTTGTGTTGGGTTTACCAAGGACTAGGAGGGGTCGTGATAGTGTGTTTGTGGTTGTTGATAGATTTTCAAAAATGGCACACTTTATACCATGTCATAAAACTGATGATGCTTCTCATATTGCCGATTTGTTCTTTCGGGAAATTGTTCGCTTGCATGGTGTGCCCAATACAATTGTTTCGATCGTGATGTTAAATTCCTTAGCTATTTTTGGAAAACTTTGTGGGCTAAATTGGGGACTAAGCTTTTGTTTTCAACTACATGTCACCCCCAAACCGATGGTCAAACTGAAGTTGTGAATAGAACTTTGTCTACTATGTTAAGGGCTGTTTTAAAGATGAACATTAAGATGTGGGAAGATTGTTTGCCTCATATTGAATTTGCTTATAATCGTTCGATGCATTCTACTACCAAGATGTGCCCATTTCAGATTGTATATGGTTTCTTACCTCATGCTCCTATTGATTTAATGCCCTTACCATCATCTGAGAAGTTAAATTTTGATGCTACTAAACGTGCTGAATTGATGTTAAAACTGCATGAAACAACTAAAGAGAACATTGAGCGCATGAATGCTAAGTACAAGCTTGTTAGTGATAAAGGTAGAAAGGAATTAAAGTTTGAACCTGGAGATTTAGTTTGGTTGCACTTGAGAAAGGAGAGATTTCCTGAATTACGCAAATCTAAATTATTGCCTAGGGCTGATGGACCTTTAAAGTGTTAGAGAGAGTAAATGACAATGCATACAAACTAGAGCTTCCTGCAGATTTTGGGGTTAGTCCCACATTTAACATTGCAGATTTGAAGCCCTATTTGGGAGAAGAAGATGAGCTTGAGTCGAGGACGACTCAAATGGAGGAAGGGGAGGATGATGAGGACATCACCACCAACGATACATCCACGCCTGCACAAGATCATGTTATTGCTGGCCCTATTACTCGTGCCCGTGCTCGTCAACTTAATAATCAAGTGAGTTCACTCTTGAGTTCATGTTCATCATATTTAGATTGTGGAGACATGTGCACTCTTGTTTCGATTAGGAATCATGGTCAAGACCGAAAGGGAGAAGGACTCGCGCAGGCTGGATTCGGACTGCAGAAAAGCACCATCTTGTGATGGACGCCATGGTCGCACACGGAGTCGGATTGGGGCGTTCAAATACTTCCTAGAACCGTGATGAAGTCACCTTTCATATGGATCCGGACTCATGTCCATATCTTTTTTGAGGCGGCCGCAATCGTCGAAACATTGACCGGATGTCAATCTGTCCCAGTTGCTGCGCCACCTTATTTGGCCCAATGGGCCGTGTATCAAGTGGAGCCCCATAGGGGCGCGTCCTAGGGTTGTAGGACGACCCCCACCACGTCCAGGTCGTCCTCCACCCTCTCATATACCTCCATAGCCGCCACAAACTGATGGGGTTTTGTTTAGATCAAGTTTAGCCATTGCTACTTGCTTGTGAGAGCGCCGGTCGCCTCCTTTTCTACGGAACCCCACCGTTGTTGGATATTGAGTTTGAGAATTGAATCTTTCATTACCATCTAGTAATTTCAGTACTTGTTTCATACTTGTTCTTGCTAGTTCTTCGATTGCTTGCAGGAATAGGTGCCCTAGTGGCCGGGTGACGCGCTCCACAAGATCGCGGCAGCCATAGGAGGTGGTGTATCGGTTGCTAAGGCGCATCCTTGGACAAGTTGTAGTCGGGCCGTGAACGTCGTATCCTTCAATCGAGTTATCCCCACACCTCTCATCGAAAGATCGAGAATAAACCCTAGCGGGTTCATATCAACTAGTCTACCGCATGTCTAGGTACTTTAAAACCCGTCGGGTACGATGTCAAGCAAATCTATCCACCGCATGATACAACTTGCATGAAGACCGTACCACTTTCCACAAATAGATCTATCCACCGCATGATACAATCTAAATATGGAAAGCTAAAAGTATACATTATTTAAAGCATGAATTACGCACGTGTTCTACTCGTGAAGAAACATAACCGAATACGGCCGAATGTACCGATTCGGGGTCCATGAAGAAGGAACAAACATTACCAAGTGAATAAATCTATCAGATTGATTTGAAATCTAATCCATCGGATGACTAGCTCCAAAGCAACCCAAAAACCTGCATCTACCGCATGATACCCGGCTCTTTCAAGATTTATACCAACGTTGGCAAGCTTGAACCCGCAACACGTAACAACCTAGATCGATTCGGTTTCGGCTATCGGAAAGCACAAGATCCACGTGTTAAAACACGAACTCGACTCGTACAAGGACACAAAAGGATAAAGCCGATCCAAATCTATCTAGATTGGGCAAAAGTGTGTTACATGAATCTAAACATAAAGTAAAAACTCAAAGCAACACGGGGTAACTTAATGAATCTATTGGATCTTGCCAAGATCCAATAGAGCCGATAACTAGCTTCGAGCTAGATCTTAGCCTATCGCATGGCTCATGACCTAACAAGAAACCCTCTTGAACCAAGCTTGAATCTACCGCATGACACGAAGCATGGTAACAAGACTACTTGCATCAGATCTAAATCCACCGCATGATACTAGACATGATACAAGGTTGCCGGTACTCACGGAGGTCGACGGATCGATGAACCCTCTCGAAGAACTCGACGACACGACAAAAGGACTCTAGGGTTTGGCGTAAGGCCGGTGTGTATTGAAGAATGATTGTTTTTTTACATACATTCAGGGGTCATATTTATACCCTGTCAAGTACAACTTCGAATGGATTCGTTGCCTAACTTATCTCTAAGCTTGATCGCCTATCCATCCATTCGTTCTCCCTGATTGAGCCACGTCACCGTCCAATCCCGCAAAATCAACTCTACTGTTCCTTTGCCGAACTAGAGCAGATAGCCGACCGCAGATCTCTTTGCCGAATATCTCTGAAAAGATCCTTCCTTCCACCAGACGGACTCTTCATCGAGCCGGACCCACAAGTCAGACTTCTTACCAAATTTTGGTGTTAACACATGCCCCTTCAATTGCGGGATAAAAATTTTGTTCCGCGATTGACTCCAGCCACGAATGCTTTCATATCAAATCTGTCAACACCTATTCTTCGCAATCCGCCGGAATCTTCATCTAGATCCAAACCCTAGATCCCCTCGTTCCGAGCTCAAATCCCCAATGGCACTTTGACTCTTCTTAGCCGAGCCAGTCAACTGAATGTGACTCAGCCTAGAACTCCAAGCGACCCGCCGGTGGGCTGGCCAAGGAAACCTTTCCACCTTCCGATTTTCTTGGGATATGCACCACGATCTAAAGCCACGACTCGAGGCCACGATTCACCTTGCCAGGCCTATAAATGCAACCGTAGGTGCCCCTAGCTCTCCACCAAGCCTTTTAGCTCTCGAATCTTTGCCAATCTCAGTTCTTCCTCTTTCCAAACAGTGCACGTCCCAAACCAACATGGTGCGCCGCCTCAACCGCCGCCGCGCCTCCGACAAGGCAGAGGGGAGCAGCGCCAATGCGCGCCGGAGGCAATGATCGTCGATTCCTCTTCTTTGCTTCAATTTTGATTCTTTTCTTGTTTGACGATCATCTCCCTTTCAGGTTGATTCAATGGAATCCGTCTCCTGCGCCGGCCAATCAATCCCTCCCGGACGACTCCTCGGAGTCCGACGGCCACTCCCCCGTGCCTTACGGGGAGCTCGACGCCCTCCGCTTCAAGGAGGAGCTGGAGACGGCCGGCGCGAGCTAGAGGACGTCTCCAAGAAGGCGGGCATAGCCGAGCCGGGAATGGGGAGGACCGGCGCAAACAGCCGCCGGAAACCATCGACGGTACGGCCCCGAAATCCGCCTCTATAATCCAACCCGGCTTTTGATGCTAATCTCCTTTCTTCTTGCTCCTTGCGCCCGCGACGCCGAGCTCAACCACCGAAGGCGCCGGTGGAGCACCGGCCGATAAGGTGAACGCCCGCGGCGACACGCCGGCGGAGCGCCTTGCCGCGGTGGAGCACCGCGTCGACGAGGTGGCCACCCATGGCGTTCGCTTGGGCACCACCTTGGGCCTGGCCGCCATGGCGACGCACACGGACGCCGACTACTCCACCGGGCCGCGCGGCTCCGGGCGGCGCGCCGAGGACATTGAGGAGATCGAGCTCATCCCCGGAGCGCCTTGATGGCCATGGCGACGCCATTGCCGAAATTACTCATCCCCAATCCGTGTTGAACGAGCTTTTCGACTAGATTGTATTAGGGATGTTTAAATATCGGCAATAAATGAAGAACTTTTGAATTCTGTGCTTGTTCTGTGATGATTTTCTTTACATTTGCATCCGTGAATCTTGTTTTCTCTTTGAACGCATCCGGGAACTGTCTTGAGCCGAATACGCACGAACAGATGCCCCTTGGCGCAAAAATCCACAGAAGATCCCTGAATCGGCAGTCCGTAAACACTGTTCAAGCAAAAACCCTTCGCATCCGGGAGAAAACCCTGCCGTTTGGTATTCCAACAGTGTGTACTGGCCGGTCATCACTCCCATTGCGTCCCTTCGGTCAATAAAATAGCCCGCTGAGATGCCCTGCAAATCCACTCGCACACTCATCCACCACTTCTCATCTCTTCCCCTGTCTCCAGAGGAAAAAACCCCAAGGCCATGGACAAGGGCAAGCAGCCCCAGGAGAGCAGCCCTCCAAAGAAACGCACGATTCGAAGGTGAGTTTTCCCTTGATTTACTTCTCGTTTCCTCGTGATCTTGTGTTTTACCTCCTCTTCTTTTCCTCTTTCAGCCTTGATTTGCTCCCTGAAGAAATCATCGGGACTGAAGATGTGCCTGAGTACATCTCCTTCGATTCCCCCTCGAAGCAGAGGACGCCACGCCCGAACAGAGGACCAGCCATCAGCTGCGCCGCCGCGTTCGGCACTTGGAGCACGGTCTCAGGGACATCACTGCTCGTTGCCAAGCCGAACGCGAGCGCCGCATGGCTCTGGAGGCACTAGTAGGGGGTAAATGCTTCTGACTTTTCCTTGACTTTGTGCCCGCATCTGGATTTCTTGCCCCTAACATCCAATCCTCCGCGCGGATGTCTCCGACGGTACAACAACCCGAAGGCGGCCCGGGGACGCCTTGGTGGAGGCCGCGAACCATGGTCACCCTCGTGCCTTCTAAGTTGCCGTCACGGTGGTCCTGGAACAACTGAAGAGGGAGCAGCCGGAGAAGAAGCAAAGAAAAGATTGAGTCATACTTTTGCTTCTTCCTCCACGCCTTCTGCTTCCCACCTCCTTGAGGTCATGATCACCAGGGTTGTTGGATGTAAACCTGCAAGAAGCAGTTGTAATGTGGTTTTTGTGCTAAGGGCAATGCATCTAGGCACTGGCCATTTCTTCTGTTTATGGATTTTTTGTTCTGAAGGCGGCCTCGTTCTTGAGCGCCGGCTGTCTCTGTGTCAGATGTGTGTAATCATCGATCGATCTCAATGCTAGGATAATATTTCTTCAGATATCTTCCATTTATTGCAGCGGAAAATTCTTATCCTAGCAAAGTTTTCAATATATATGCATTACCAGGGACGCATCTGACCACACGGAAAGGTCCTTCCCAGTTAGGGGACCATTTGCCGAATTCACTGTATTTAGTCCCAATCGGCAATAGCACTTTCCAAACCAAATCGCCTTCTGCAAATTGCCTTACTTTTACCTTCTTGTTGTAGTACTTGGCAACCCGCAGCTTGTTTTTCTCGATGTTTTCCAGGGCTCTAAGACGGGTCATGTGTAAATCCTCTAGCTCGTCCATCATTAGACCACTGTAATCTTTGGAGCTCAAATCTTTCTGTAACACAACCCTCCTTGAATCAGATTGCACTTCCCACGGTAGAACTGCGTGATGCCCGTAAACCAATTCGTAAGGAGAAGTCTTTGTAGCTCCATGGGGGGCCATTCGGTAAGCCCACAGTGCCTCACTGAGTACCGAATGCCACCTTCTTGGCTTCTGGTCGATCTTCTTTTGGATCAGCTTGATCATGATCTTATTAGAAGCCTCTGCTTGACCATTAGCTTGGGCGTAATAGGGAGAAGAGTTAAACAATTTGATCCCCATGCTTTCGGCAAATTCTTTGAACTCTAGCGACATGAATTGTGCCCCTTGATCAGTGGTGATCGTCTGAGGGATTCCAAACCGATAGATGATGTGCTCCTTGACAAATTCAACCATGTTTTCTGATGTCCCCTTCTTCAGCGGGATCGCCTCGACCCATTTGGTAAAATAATCCGTAGCCAAAACCACGAACTTATGCCCCTTGCTAGATGGTGGAGTAATCTGGCCAATCAAGTCTATACCCCAACCCCTGAATGGCCATGGCTTGATGATGGGATTCAATACTGACGCGGGAACTCTTTGAATATTTCCAAACCTCTGGCAGTCCTGACATCCCTTGTAATACTCAAAGCAGTCCTCTAATATCGTCGGCCAAAAGCACCCAGCTTGTCTAATAACCCATTTCATACGGTAGGCCGATTGGTGTGCTCCACATATCCCATAGTGCACTTCGCTCATCATGTTCTTGGCTTCTTCTGGACCCAGGCATCGCAATAATACCGCATCCAATGATTTATAGAACAAATTATCATCCAGAAGAACGAATTTTATGGCTTTGTACCTGAGCTTCCTAGAGACCTTTCGGGATGGATCCTTCAAGTAATCAACGATCTCTTTCCTCCAATCATCTTCTGTAAGATCCGTCCCCAATGCACACACCTCTGCAGCAAACGCTTCTTGACTTTCTTTGTAACCAGAGGCGCTTTGAGCCAACCTGTTTGCTTCTTCGTTATGCTCCCTAGGAATGTGCTGCAGAGTTACCAACGGGAAGCTCTTCAAGATTTCCCTGCATTCTTCGTAGTAACTCCTCAGCGTTTCACTTTTGCATTCGTATTGGCCGTTCAATTGCTTGATCACCACCTCTGAATCTCCATAAACTTCAACTGAAACGGCCCCAGCTTCTCTCAAATATTGAAGCCCTCGAAGTAATGCTTCGTATTCAGCCTGGTTATTTGTGACAGTGGGCTGTATAGGGATGGCAAATTCAAACATCTCACCTCTAGGTGAAATCAGTAGGATCCCTACTCCCCCACCTTTTCCACATGATGATCCATCAAAAAATAAAGCCCAAGGGGTAATTTCAAGCAAATCAATTGACGGATCGCGATGCTCAGTTATAAAACCGGCAATGATCTGTCCCTTGATAGCTTTTGCCGATTCGAACTTTAAATCGAACTCTGATAAGGCCAAGATCCATTTGCCAATCCTGCCGTTCAAAATTGGCATAGATAACATATGTTTTATTACATCGAACCTGGAATACACAGTGCATTCATCATTTAACAAGTAGTGTCGAAACTTTGTACACGAGTAGTATACGCACAAGCACAGCTTTTCCATAGCCGAATACCTGGTCTCAGGATCAAGTAGTTTTCGGCTAAGATATGCTACTACCCGCTCCTTTCCTTCAAATTCTTGAATAAGGGCCGATCCAATGGTTTGGGTATCGACCGCCACGTACAACTTGGAAGGCTTGTCCAGCTGAGGAGGGACCAGCACTGGTGGCTCCTTCATGTACTGCTTGATCTCGTCGAAAGCCTTTTGTTGTTCGTCGCCCCATGCGAACTCCTGATTTTTCTTTAGCTTCAACAATGGAGAGAATGGCAAAACCTTCTGTGATAAATTTGAAATGAATCTTCTCACAAAATTGATTTTGCCGAGCAGTGATTGCAACTCCTTGAGATTAGTTGGAGGAACAACTTCGTCAATGGCCTTCATGCTCTTCTTGCCAACTTCAATTCCTCCTTCGTGGACTAAAAACCCCAAGAATTCTCCAGCTGATACCCCAAAAGCGCACTTGTTCGGGTTCATCTTTAAACATGGCTTTCGGGTGCACTCCAAGGTCTTCTTTACGTCTTCCAAATGCGTGTCATGACTTAGGGACTTGATTACCACATCATCAATGTAGATCTCCACAATTTTGCCGATCAACTCATGAAAAATGTAATTCATGGCTCGCTGATAAGTTGCACCGGCATTTTTTAATCCAAACGTCATGACTATCCATTCAAACAGGCCTATATGACCAGGACATCTAAAGGCCGTCTTTGATATGTCCTCTATTGCCATGAAGATTTGGTTGTAACCCGCATTGCCGTCCATGAAACTGATGACTTTGTGTACGAACCGCGCGTCAATCAACAAATCGGCAATAGGCATTGGGTAACCATCCATCGGAGTAGCTCTATTCGAGTCCCCGAAATCTATGCGACCCTCATCTTTCCATTCTTCTTGTACACGGGGACAATGTTAGAAATCCACTCCGCATATCTGCATGGCCGAACGAAGTTTGCATCAAGTAATCTTTCAACCTCTTTCTTCACATCGGCCAATACCTCATCCTTGTAGATTTTCCGGGGTGGTTGCTTGTATGGTTTGAAACCAGATTTGATTGGCAACCGATGCTCGACGATAAAACGATCCAATCCAGGCATCTCCGAATAATCCCAGGCGAAGCAATCCTTGTATTCCTTGACAAGCTTAATTAACTCTCCCCTGAAGTCTGGCTGCAAGTTTGCACTGATGAACGCCGGCCTTGGCTTATCACCGCTTCCAATGTCAACCTCTTCTAATTTATCAGCCGACATGAATCCTCGCCCCAACTTGCCATCAGTGCCATCTACGAGGTTCTCCATTAAAAATTGCTATAAGAGCCGACTGCTTGAATCGGCCGTTGATCACCGTCGGGTTCAACAGACCTTCTCCCCGCCTCTTCCCCGAGAAACAATCAATACCTTGGTATTCCCAGAAGGCTGGTTCCATGTTCGCCACGCTCACGGAGTCATCTGCTTGGACGACCTCAATCTCATCGTCCACCCACTGGATAAGCTGCTGGTGCATGGTGGATGGGACGCAACAATTGGCATGAATTCAGTCCCGCCAAGCAGTAGGCTGTAGGCTCCTTTACCTTCGATGACAAAGAAGGTAGTGAGCAGCGTCTTGGACCCGATCATCAAATCCACGTGAGCGCATCCCTTGGTATCTGAAGGATTCCCAGCGAAATCATTCAATATTATGCTGGTAGGCGTCAGATCGCTCGAGCCCATGCCAAGTTTCCTGAAGGTGGTGTACGGTATTACGTTGACTGCCGCTCCACCGTCGACAAACATCTTGGTCAATGGCTTGCCATTGACGTATCCTCTCAAGTACAGCGGCCTCATATGTCGATTCTTGGCCGGTTTGTCGAAGATTGCCCTCGCTTGGCCACACTCGTTGTGCCATCATCCCCTCGACCTGCTCATCATCTAGGGACGCCTCTTCCTGCACAACCTGGTTAGCAGGAGCCATGAATTCGTTCGGCAAAAAGTATACCATGCAAGTTGGAGCTGAACGCCTTGATCCTTCTGGTTGGTCCTTTGGACGCCACACCTGCTTTGTTTGGATCCCGGCCTGCCTCAGTTCACGGTTCCTCAAGCGCTGGACCCGTCTCTTCTGACTCTTGCGTAGGCCAGGCGAGCACCATTGCCCCTTCTGCCAGATGTAGTCGTCCTCGTCCTTTTCTTGATCAGCCCACCTTAAATCGGCTTGGCGCTTCCTAGGGTGATCAATGACTTCAATTTTTTGGAGCCGATCCCCGTTAGGGTGGATCCTTCCAATTCTCTCGTGGACGGATCGGTGATTGGCAGTCTCCTGCCTGTACTCAAAATATCTGTCACTGCATTCAGGACAGTTCCTCAGTGTGGGCAGCTTCAAACCCTCGTTCCAGCAATGCCTGAAGAAGGCACATCCCCAGTGCGCGCGCTCCTGCTCACGCGTGTACTGCTCCTGGTCCCTTTTGTGTGCTTCTTCTTCGGCTCTGCGTTTCTCCTCCTCGCAACGTCGCTTCTGGTATGGCTTTTTCTCCATATGGCGCTGCCACTTGTTGAGGAGGATGCGTGTGGTCACCCTGGGCTTGGCTCTGGATGACTCCCCGACTTCGATGTGACTCTTGAGAACGCGGGGGGCTTCACCATGCACCTGTTCCAGAGTTACTTGGCGCTCTGGGTCCACTGCTCCATCCTGTCTAGCCCTGGCTGAGGTCAAGACTTTGACCTTTCCCTTCTCCTCAGCCGTCACCATGTTGACAGAGAAGCCCACCATGTTCTGAGGGAAGGGGTGGCCATCCAGCTTCATCTTGTTGTCGAACTTAAGGTGCCCTTCCTGGATGGCCTTCTGGATCCTCATCCTGAAGACCCTGCAATCATTGATGGAGTGCGAATCCCTGTCGTGGAAGCCACAGTAACGTTTCCCTTTAACTCCATCGGGCCGAAGCATGGAATGCCCCTCAGGCAGCTTGATTCGGCCTTCCTTCACTAAGAGCTCGAACAGTTTGTCAGCCTTCGTGATATCAAAATCGTAGGTGCCCTTGGTCTGTTTGACCCAGCGCTGATTCATCGTCAAAGGCTCTTTCCCCCACATGATCTCGGCTGCGGCCACATCCAATTCATCATCAGAATCCTCGATCAGATCAGCCTTGTCTAAGAACTGGTTGTAGATATCAGCGACATCATGCTGCTTGCCAAACTTAGCATCCTTCTTGAAGCCATACGCCTGGTTGCTCATCAATGATAGCTTCTGCGATAGCTGGCCTAGGTTTTCAAACTCCATCCCGAAAAGCTTCTCGCGTATGGCCGGCAGCATCCCGGCGACGGCCATATCAGCCAACTGGTCATCTGGCAAGTTAAGTGAGAAGCACATGCCCTTAACCTCCCTGAATCTCCTGAGAAACTCTAACGGCGTCTCGCTGTGCCTCTGCTTCAGGGTGGCAAGGTCGATCAGCTTCTTCTCCGAGCTACCACTGAAATAATGAGCGTGGAATTTCCGCTCTAGGTCCTTCCATCTACAAACTGACTCAGGGGGTAGGGACGAGAACCACTAGAATGCTGGACCTGTTAGTGACGCGGGGAAGTAGCGGACCCTGAATGTTTCCTCAGCTGAGCATTCCCCGAGCTGCATGAGGTATCGAGCGATGTGCTCCACTGTGCTTGTGTCCTCCTGCCCTGAAAATTTTGTGAACTCCGTCGGCGGCTTCACCCTTGGCGGAAGGAGCACGTTGTAGTACCACTCCGGGAACGGCGGCTTGTAGGCAGGTCCCTGCATTTTTGGCTTGAGGCCGAACTGATTTTGCATCAACTCGGCCATCTTCCGTGCCAGGGCGTCGTCCTCTTGCGCGCCTACAGCTGGCGCGTATCCTGGGTGCGGGAAGGCGTCAAAGGCCCCGTAGTTTCCCACCTCATGGTAGCCTCCGCCGTATAAGTTCCTCTGCAGCCAGTTGTTTGCCGGAGCAATCCTGTGGCCGGAGGCAAGTGGGGCACCAGGCGAGCCGAACGCTAGTTCTCCGTACGTAGGCTGGTACGGATTCGGCTGTTGCACAGGTTGACCTGTGCTGCCCTGCGGTGGTGGCTGGATTGGCTGTCCTCCTGAGGCCTGTAGTGGGGGCTGAACTGGCTGCCCCCCCAGCACCGTGAGGAGGAGGCTGGAACGCTTGACTTCAAGAGCTTTGAGGAGGAGGCTGATGTGGCTGGCTCCATAATGGTGGTTGAGAGCTTGAATCGCCCAGCTCCACGGTGCCCCCTTGGACGGGTGCCTTGCTGAATGCTTGTTCCATGCCTGGGCCAAAGACGGCCACCATCATCTGCTGGAGCGCACCGAGGAAAGCTTTGTGGTGCTTGCTCAACATGTAGTCTGCAGATTCCTGGAATACTCGCATGCACTCCTCTTTCTCCTGCTGAGCCGTGGCATCGCTCTCCCCTGGCAGCAACACCCTGGGCATCTCGTTCTTCAAGTACGGGACGCCACTTCTATTTTTCTTGAAGGACAACAGACATTTTTGCTGAACTGGTCTATGGCGTCCTGGAGTTGCTGCCGCTGCTCGGGAGAGAGGTCTTCAATGTTGACGTCCATGATGTCCGCGATCTCGGGCATCTTGATCTATTCGGCTGTGGTCCCACCGAGCGTGCCAAAAAGTGTGTTGACGCAAAAAGTGCACCTAGCGCCAAACACACAGCAAGTCGAACAAGCTGGCTTCACACGCGCAAAGAGTCACGAGACGTGCCAGTCAATTTTTCCTGAAAATTAACAAAAGATAAAGAAGTTAGATACCAAAGTTTGGAACTTGCCGGGTGGTACCAGGCAGTTCCATATTTACGGCTAAGAAGCCAGATAGGATGACACATAGCTATAGGGAGCTATCTGCCAATAGATTGAAACCAATCGGGAACTTACGAAAGGAAAAGGTAACATTGCCGAATGGATGACGTAAGCATGACAGCAATCGGTCTTTGTTTGAATGAAGATGCACATGCACGAGTCCATGACCGATCCCCATGATGATTAACATTAAATAAATGAATAAAGTAAAGCACGAACATAATCATGTAATAAACAAGCATGCATAGATCCAAAGCACTAGTCTACCGCATGTCTAGGTACTTTAAAACCCGTCGGGTACGATGTCAAGCAAATCCCTGCAGGAGTTGAGGCCGAAGGGAGCGACATCCCTGCAGCGGTGCCTATGCGGAAGTCGACACCACAGGCGCCGGAAGCTGCTGAAGGAGCCCCCGAGCCGATGGAGGAGGTCGCCGAGGAAGCCGTCGCAGCGACCTGAGGGGAGGAGGCCACCATGCCACCAGAAGTTGCTCTAGAGGTGGCTGTCCGCTCCCCGGAGATGCAGGACGCAGAGCCCATCCGCTCTGCGCCGATGACGGAAGCCCCCGCGAGTAGTCATGGCGGGGTGGAGCTGCTCGCGGATGATCTAGTGGACCCGGCAACGGTGGCCAGGCACCTGGAGGCAGTCCGCCAGGCCGAGCAGTGGATGAAGGTAAGTAGCCTTAGCTTCTGAGTAGTCAATCCTCTGTTGTTGAGTACTCGTTGACGTGTGTTGTCTGTGCAGGACGTCGTGGAGAGGTCCCGCGAGAAGTCCAACATGCTGCAGGGCTTTGGTGACACAGTGCTTCGGGCAGAGGCATTGGAGGATCAGCTTTTGAAGTCGCGGAAGCACGCGGCTGCCATGCAGTCCAAGCTCGACGCCGCCTTTGCCAAGTATCACAATGACATCCGAGAGCTGCAGGCAAAAGGCGACGACTTGGTGTGGAAGAACAAGAGCCTCCGCAACAAGAACAAAGGTACGCTGCTTGACTTGTTGGGTAGTTGTTGGATGTCGAGAGGTAATCTGACCCGTTGCGCTTTGCAGAGCTTGAGGGCCAAGTGGAGCAGTTGAAGTCCTCAGAGATGAGTATGAAGAACCTCTTCTACCGGGAACAAGAGGCCCGCTAGGTACTCGAGCTCGACTACAAAGAACTTGCCTTCGAGTGCGAGAAGCACATGGAGCTTCGAATTGCTTCTGACCGCGATCTCGTCAACTGCTACAAATCGTTGCAGAAGTTGAATGAAGACTGCGAGGCGCTGCGGGCCCAGCTGAAGGATCTTGAAGAAGCCGCGCTGCCGATCGCAAGGCTCTTGGTGCCGCACCCGGGCGGCCCCAAGATCGCTCCACTGGTGGATCGCCTCAGGGAAGCCCCAAGCCGGCTGGCGGCTTATGTGAAGCACATGGCGAGGTCGATCCCGAAGCAGGTCTTGGCCTTCATGAAGTCCTACTTCCCGAAGGCGCCGGTGGAAGTAGTCGCTGGCGGGGTAGCCGCCAACTGCACCGATGCGGAGTACGCGGAGCTGCTGGAGCAGATGGCTCCCATTGCGGAGCAAGTAGCCGATAAGCTCAATCTCCAGTAGCCCTGTAATAGTTAGCTCGTAGCCAAAGTTGTACAAAAACAATTGTAATGAATTGCTTAAGTATTAATGAAAGAAAAATTCCAGCAAAGAGTACTCGTAGTCGCGATCTTAGAGTGCGGAGCCCCCATCGTGGAGCAGATGCGAGTAGTCGTACTCGGCAGTGGTCCCGTTGAAGGGAGTAGTCAGTAAAGAAGTTGATGAATGATCAAACTTTATTACTGAAGAAGTACACCTGGTTGGCCAGGGCCGTAGTTACATAGTAGTCGCCTGGACCCGGAGGCCGCTTACAGCTGAGTAGTGCTAGGGCGGGTAGCTGCTTACAGCAATAGATCCGTAGGTAGCTGTGTAGGCTGGATCTTGTAGTACATGGTCTCTTAGTAGACCGCTGCTAGAGTCCTTGATGCTCGTCGCAGCCCACAATCCGTAGGTAGCCGCGCGGGCTGGATCCTGCAGAGGAGTAGTCTGGAGACTGGAGCCAGGACCCGGAGGCCGCTTACGGCAGAGGGGTGTTGATGTAGTCGTGTAGACTTGAACCCCGGAGTAGTCTTGTAGACTAGGCGTAGAACCGACAGAGCTGGTCGACGTTCCACGAGTTGTTGATGTCTTCGCCTTCAATTGTCTGGAGGCGGTAGGAGCCCGGCCCGGTCACCTTTGCAACTGTGAAGGGACCTTCCCAGGGGGAGCTGAGCTTATGTAGTCCTTCCGTGTTCTGGATACGACGGAGGACAAGATCACTAACGTTGAAGGAGCGTTCCTTGATGTTGCGATCGTGGTAGCGTCGGATACCGTCTAGGTACCTTGCTGACTGGACGAGGGCAGCGCAGCGAGCTTCTTCGAGGCTGTCGATGTTAACTCGTCTGCTGTCTTCTGAGACGCCTTCGTCGTAGTGCTCCACTGCTGGCGAGTTCCATATGACGTCGGCAGGGAGGATTGCTTCGGAGCCGTAGACCAGGAAGTAAGGGGATTGCCCCGTTGGCTTGGATGGCTGAGTCCGTAGCCCCCAGAGTGCGTTGGGTAGTTCCTTGATCCACTTGCCCCCTTTGGAGTTAGCAGCGTCATGTAGCCACTTCTTGAGAGCGTCGAGCACCATCCCATTGGCGCGCTCGACTTGTCTGTTGGACCGAGGATGGGCAACTGAGACGTATCAGACGTCGATCCCGCTGTTCTCGCAGTACTCCCATAACTGGTGGTTGTTAATGTTGGAGCCCAGATCTATGATGATGCGGTGGGGTAGTCCGTAGCGACGTACGAGTTCATCCAGGAAGTCGAGTACTCTGTCAGCCTTGGGGCATGTGACCGGCTTGACCTCGATCCACTTGCTGAACTTGTCGATGGCCACCAATACTCTGTTGAAACCACCTGGCGCAGTTGGCAGTAGCCCAATCATGTCGAGCCCCCGGCCAGGGCAAAGGGCCGGGTTGGCGGTATGGTGACTAGCTTGTAGGCCGGGACGTGTTCGCTTGGCGAAGTAGCGGCATCCTTGACACCTTCGACGAGTTCTTCGGCATCGCCCGCAGCCGTGGGCCGCAGAAAGCTCGCCGGAAGGCCTTGCTGACCAGCATGCGTGAGGACGCGTGGTTGCCGCAGACGCCCTTGTGGATCTCCTCCAAGATGTCCTTGCCTTCTTGCCGAGGGACGCACTTCATGAGTACTCCAGAAGATGCGCCCCTCTTATAAAGCTTGTCTCCGACGAGGACGTAGGACTTGGCGCGGCGGATGAGCTGCTCGGTCGAGTTCTTGTCGGAGGGAACCTTTTGCTCGCTGAGGTAGTCGATGAAGGGTTGCCTCCAGTCCATGTCGATCATCATGACCTCCTGTCCAGCTGGTGGGTGAGCTGGGACAGTGGTCGGTGGCGCCGGCTCCGGGATGGATGGCGTGTGAAGCTCGTGAACGAAGACACCCGCTGGCACTTGAGCGCGGGTAGATCCAAGCTTCGAGAGGACATCCGCTGCAACGTTGTTGTCGCGGATGATGTGGTAGAACTCGAGACCATAGAACTTGTTCTCGAGCTTGCAGACTTCTAGGCAGTAGGCATCCATGTTCTCCTTGTTGCGGTCCCAGGATTTGTTGACTTGGTTATTGACCACTGCGGAGTCGCCGTAGACTAGTAGCCGCTTGATGCCCAGTGAAGCTGCGAGGCGGAGCCCGTGTAGGAGAGCTTCGTACTCGGCTTCGTTGTTTGAGACCTTCCAGAAGATCTGTAGGACGTACTTGAGTTGTTCGCTCGTTGGAGAGATCAGCAGTACCCCTGCACCTGCGCCCTCGAGGTTGAGTGAGCCATCGAAGTACATCACCCAATGCTCTGGTCGCACAGTTGGAGTAGGCAACTGATTCTCCCGCCACTCCACCATGAAGTCGACTAGCGCCTGTGACTTGATGGTTGTGCGTGGCTTGAAGTCGATGGTGAGGGTGCCGAGCTTGACTGCCCACTTGGAGATTCTTCCTGTAGCATCTTGGTTCCGCAGGATGTCGCCGAGCGGGTAGTCGGTGACGACGGAGATCGAGTACTGCTGGAAGTAGTGTCGTAGCTTCTACGAGGTAATGAGTACTGCATACAGGAGCTTCTGCACGGGCTGATAGCGTGCCTTGGACTCTAATAGAACCTCGCTGACGAAGTAGACTGGGCGCTGGACTGTGTAGGCGTGGCCGTCTTCCTGCCGCTCGACGACGATGGCAGTACTGACCACGTGAGTAGTCGCAGCGAGGTAGAGCAGTAGATGCTCGCCCTTGTGAGGAGCCGTGAGGATCGGCGGCTTCGATAGGAAGTCCTTGAGCTGGGCAAGGGCTTGATCAGCCTCTGTAGTCCACACGAACTTCTCTTGATGCTTGAGTAGTTTGAAAAAGGGGAGCCCCCGTTCTCCGAGCCTCGAGATAAATCTGTTCAATGCCGCCATGCACCCGGTCAGCTTCTGGACGTCTTTGATGCTCGTGGGAGCTTTCATGCTGGTGATGGCGGAGATCTTCTCGGGGTTGGCTTCGATGCCACGTTGGCTGATGATGAAGCCGAGTAGTTTGCTCGAAGGTACGCCGAAGACGCACTTGTTCGGGTTGAGCTTCCAGCGGTACTCGCGCAGTGATGCGAAAGTCTCTTCAAGGTCGTCGATGAGGGTACTGGAGTCTCTGGTCTTGACGACCACGTCATCCATGTAGGCTTCGACGTTCTTGTTGAGTTGCCTCTTGAAGTAGGCTTGGATAGCTCGTTGGTAGGTGGCGCCGGCGTTCTTCAACCCGAAGGACATGGTCGTGTAGCAGTACGCGCCAAACGGGGTGATGAACGCGGTCTTCTCCTGGTCTTCTTCCTTGATCGCGATCTGGTGGTACCCGGAGTAGCACTCGAGGAAGCAGAGCAGGTCACAGCCCGCCGTGGAGTCGATGACTTGATCAATCCGCGACAACCCGAAGGGGTCCTTGGGGCAGTGCTTGTTGAGGTCGGTATAGTCGACGCACATCCTCCACTCGTTCGAGTTCTTCTTGTGGACGAGGACGGGGTTGGTGAGCCACTCAGGATGGAAGACTTCTCTGATGAAGCCGGTCGCGAGTAGTTTGGCGAGTTCCTTCTTGATGGCATCCCGTCTGTCGTCGGCAAAGCGTCGGAGGTGTTGTCGCTTGGGGGTGGCCTTAGGATCGACGTTGAGGCAGTGCTCAATCAGCTCCCTGGGCACTCCTGGCATGTCCGCTGGCTTCCACGTGAAGATGTCGCGGTTAGCCCGAAGGAAGCTGATGAGCGCGTCTTCCTATTTGGGGTCGAGGCCAGCCCCGATGGTGGTGGTCTCGCTGGGGTCGCCTATTCTGAGGTCGATCGTCTTGACGAGTACCTCCTCAGATGGCTGAGGCTTGTTGGTGCTGTCAGACTTCTCTGGGATGTCGAGTTCACTTGTAGCAAGCTTCTTCGACGCAGCGTAGACCTCCATCATTGTGTTGGGTACTTGATTCATAGAAGCGATCTCCACGGCTTCTGTGTCACAGTCGTGGGAGATCTTCAAGTCCCCTTGAAGAGAGAGTACACCTGCTGGGCTTGGCATCTTGAGTACCAAGTAGGTGTAGTGGGGCACCGCCATGAACTTGGCAATGGCCGGTCTGCCGAGGATGGCGTGGTAGGAAGTCTCGAAGTCCGCGACCTCGAACTTGATGTATTCGGTACGGTAGTTGTCCCGAGATTCCCCGAAGGTAACTGGCTGGACCACTGAGCCCAGTGGAATAGCCCCGTTGCCGGGGACGATGCCGTAGAAGGGCATGTTGCTCTTGGTGAGCATGTGGGTGATGTCAAGCTTCATCTTCTTCAAGGTCTTGGTGAAAAGGACGTTGAGCCCGCTTCCACCGTCGATAAGCACCTTGTTGAGTTTGGAGCCCGCGACCACCGGCTTCAGGACGAGGGGGAACCGTCCTGGTTCGGAGAAGCTGGTCCATGGATCCGCGCGGGAGAAGGTGATGGGTACCTCCGACCACCTGAGAGGTGTCGGGACCGCTGGCTCGATGGACATGACTTCACGACGGGTAGCCTCTCTCGCTCCCGCCCGCCGGCGTCCGCCGAAGAGGACGTTGACGGTCTTGTCAGGCTCCTAGAAGTCGTTGTTGTCGCCTTCCTTCTTCTTGCCCTTTTTGTCGTGAGGGTGCGGTGGCTCCGGCGTATCCTTGAGTGTGTGCCTGAGTTGGTAGCACTGCTCGGTGGTGTGGTTGCCGTTTGGATGCCACGGGCACCTCTCCTTCAGCACGTCCTTGAAGCCGCCAGAGTTCTTCTTCGAGTTCTCCTTCGCAGGGCGCTGGATAGCCGCGAAAGTGTTGTCTGGCTTGCGTTTGCGGTTGGGACCCGAGTAGTAGTAGTTGTTGTTGTTGTTGCGATCGCCTTGGTTCGCGTTGTTGCCGCTGCCGCCGCCCTGGTTCTGCTTGTTCTTGCCACGGATGGCGTCGTACTTGGCGTTGGCCTTGTCCTCTTCATCCGCCCAGGACGTGATCATGTCCTTGAGGTGGGGGATGAACCTGGGGCGGCGACGACCGAAGTCTTCGAAGGTGCGGCGGTGGTAGAGACCGTCTTGGAAGAGGTCGATGACCTCCTTGTCGGTGACGTCGACGACGGTAGCGCGCTTGTCGAAGAAGCGGCGCATGTACTTGCGGAGGGTCTCGCCTTGTTCCTGCTTGACCATGGCCAGGTCCATGCGAGTACCCGATCGGCCCATGGCGCCCGCGAAGTTGCTGGTGAACTGCTCCTTTAGCTGGTCCCACTTGTCGATCGAGTGCTTGTCCAGCGACTCGAGCCATGTGAGTGGGGCTTGGTCCAGGCAGAAGGGGAAGTAGAGGCACTTGGTGTCGTTGTTGCCGCCAGTGTTCTCGATGGAGAGGGCGTAGCATCTGAGCCACTGGATGGGGTCCTGCTTCGCGTCGTACTTGGTGATCCCCAAAGGCTTGAACTTGTCGGGGAGGAGCAAGTTGCGAAGTCGAGGTGAGAAGGCGGGGAAGCCGTCGCCATCGCCTGCGGTGGTCGACTTCTTCCGCTGCAGCTCCTCAATCTTCTGGTGGGCGTCGTAGCCGCCATCTGAGGCGCCAGAGGCGTGGCTGTTCGCGTGGCCTCGGCCGCCGCGACTGCCGCCGCCACCGACCCTTCTGTTGGCTCCATGGTTGGAGCTTCCGCCGTCGCCGCCACCACCGTCGGGGTCGTGGCCGCCGCCGCCGGCCGGAGCGCGGTGGGGGACAACCTCGCGGTTGTTGTTGTCACGCTGTGGAGGTCCGCCGGCGTTGGAGCGATGACGGTTCGACTCGGCTGGGAGCTCAGCTCGAGTACGGTTGGGACCGTTGTTGGCGCTGCGACTTGTGGCTTCGTTGTCGCGGTGCCTGGCTGGAGGAGGTTGGTTGACTCTGTTGTCGACCCGCATGAAGTAGGCGTCTTCAACGAGCTTGGCGATGACCTCTCCAGCGCGTATGCCCTGAGCCTAGCGTGCGATCGCTGTGATTGACATGAGGCATTGCTCAGGGGTAGTGTGTACTCTGCTCTCGACCGCCTCGAGAGCTTCCGCAAGATTGCGGACGGGGAAGTTGTCGCGGAGGCGTCGGCGACGTTCGCTGCGCTTCTGGTTGCGCTCACGTTGAGCGTCTCTGTCTGCAGGGTTCTCGTTTGGTGGAGCATCAGCAGAGAGCTCGTCGGAGGAGATGTGTTCCAGGTATCTGTCTTGGGCCGTCCCTGAAGGCCCTGGGGTGTCGCCAGCAGCTATGAAGACTTAGCGATCGGGGGTGCCAAGGCTGGACTCAGAAGGCGCCACCTCAGTTGGTGTGCTCGAGTCAGCCCGGGCTAGTGGTGTTCCCTCCTGGAACGGTAGCGAGTCGATGTAGGCGACGTAGCGTGAGTCTCCACTTATCAGGTCAGCAGGCTTGCGGTCTGGCCAGTGGACGAATCTCCCGGCCGGTGTGGATGTACTGACAAGGGATGCTCAGTGGAGTTGTCCTCGGACTCGGGTTCCTCAGGGTCCGACCCGAAGTCGAACTTGTATGCGGGGTTCAAGTAGAACTCGGAGAGAGGGTTGGAGTCCGAAGCGTGGCCGGGGGCGGTGTCGGAGACCGAGTTGTACTCGGGTACGGGCTCCTTGCCAGCCCGGCGCGAAGAGGGAGCCTCTGAGCGGGCCCGGCTGAGGATGCGGGGACCGCGTGCGGAGCGCTCACGGGGTGAGGGGACCGCCTGCGATGGCTGAGGAGCCGGCTCGCATGCGATGGCCCATGGAGACGTCGAGTTCGAGTTGGAAGCGGACTCGAGCTCGAAGTCAGCGTGGTGGTTGAAGAGCGAAATTTCGCCGAACTTGCCGGCGAGTTCGCCTGTGACGACTTCTGGAAGCGTCACGAAGCCGGTCTTCAGGTTGGGTGACATGGTGAGGCGGCGCTGGAAAGAGCCCACGCCGTCTGCAGTGCAGACCCAGGCACCGAACACGAAGGTGTCGCCGCGGTTGTAGGTGACGGTTGTCTTGAAGTAGACTGGAGCCGTCGAGTTCGCCATGTGATCTCGGGCGAGACCCACTACCTGGCGTGCCAGCTGTCGGTGTTTTAGACCGGCAACCTACTAAGGGGAGTACCCGAAGTAGATGAATGTGGCCTCGCCGAGATCTGTAACTCGAAGGAAGAGACACGTGGCACACAATTTAGACAGGTTTGGGCCGCGAGGTGCGTAATACCCTACGTCCTGTATGCTGCGTAGCTCTGGATTGATTGGGCACGATTACAAGATGGTGTAATAGTGCGCCATGGATTGGATTAGATGCCTAGAGAAAGGTCCCTGCCCCGCCTTATATAGTCCGAGAGGCAAGGTTACAAGTCAGAGTACGGAGAGAGTACTAGTCGAGTACGTCTAGGAGTCTTCCATACAGTGCAGGACATGTACAGCTTCCTAACCGAGTACTTCTCCTCCGTAGTCCTTGTGCTCCACGCCATCAGGTGCCGTGTAGCGCAAGCCGAGTAGTCGCAGGGGCCCACCGAGTAGTCGGTCCTGGTACCCACCGAGGTAGTGGGCCCAGGAAGGTCCATACGACACCGTGTGGCTGAGCTAGAAACCCAGAACCTAGATGCTAATCTTGAGATTGATTCGCTTAAGGCTTCTCCTGTGGTTTCCGATGAGATTGGTTGCTGTGATTGCTCTATGTACCTAGCTGATTTTACTACTCTTAAGGATAAGCATGCTTCTGCTTGTGATGAGCTAGATGTGCTTACAGTTGAAGTGGCTGAGCTTAAGTCTTGACCTGCTTTGCTAGGTGCTTGCACTTCTTGCCCTGTTTTACATGGAAAGATTGATGAGATGCATGCTTACACTGCTTCGCTTGAGGCTAAGTTGAAAGATCCTATTCTTACTTCTTGTTCTACATGTGAAGTGCATGCTTTGAAAAATCTGGAACTTGCACACTATGTGAATCGCTTGCAAGATGAGAATGACGAGTTGAGAAAAATGATTGGTTGGTTGTCAGGGCATGAACCACAACTCAGGATGTTGATGGAGACCTATAAGTGCCAATATGGGCAAGCGCTTGGGTCGGAGAAGGTTGGAGAGTCTAGTGGTGAGGGAGGAGAGAAGATTGGTGTTATCCTAGCTCCACCAAAAACCTACCACAAAAATGCCTATGCTCATAAACCTAACTGCCGGTGTTTTAGACCGGCAACCTACCAAGGGGAGTACCCGAGGTAGAGGAATGTGGCCTTGCCGAGATCAGTAACTCAAAGGAAGAGACACGTGGCACACAATTTAGATAGGTTCGGGCCGCGAGGTGCGTAATACCCTACGTCCTGTATGCTGCGTAGCTCTGGATTGATTGGATGTGATTACAAGATGATGCGTAATGAGAAAGAAGGGTCCCTGCCTCGCCTTATATAGTCCGGGAGACAGGGTTACAGGTCGGTTTAGGGAGAGAGTACTAGTCATGTACGTCTAGGAGTCCTCTACACAATACAAGGTATGTATAGCTTCCTATCCGAGTACTTCTCCACCGTAGTCCTTGCGCCTCACGGCATCAGGTGCCGTGTGGCACAAGCCGGGTAGTCCCAGGGGCCCACCGAGTAGTCGGTCCTGGTACCCACTAAGGTAGTGGGCCCAGGGAGGTCCATACGACAAGCCCCCCAGTACTTTGTAGTCGAGCAGGATATCTTCAAGTAGTCTTGACGGCCTTGGCGAGTAGTCCTCAAGCGTCCCCGAGTACTACAAGTCGAAAGTTATCAAGAATATGAAGCATCCCGAGGCTGGAAGGTACTCCAGCTGATCCTTGAGTAATCCTGAAGTCTTCTCGAGTAGTCCCCAAGCGTCCTCGAGTTCTGCCCTTGAATGTCTTCAACAATACTCATGTTGTCTTGAAGCCGAAGTTTATATGGAAGTGCGATTGCAAAATCGCACTCCATATGGAGTAGCCCCCGAGCCTTAGGTTGAGTCATAGAGTCTGGTTGAGGGTCAATCTGAAGTTCTGGCAAGATTATCCCGCAAAATCCAGAGAAAAAACCGAAGGACACGTGGCACGGAGCCCCCGAGCCTTGAGTCGAGTACTTCGTCTCGAATTGAAGGGTCATCTTGTATGTAGAATGTGTCCTGAGTTGCTCTTGAATCTTGTCGCTTCCCAAGGAATTGATTAGACGTAGCCGAGCCCCAGAGATGAGGCGCGTCGACTACTGGAAGTTGAAAGGTCAGGCGCTGCCGCTGAGTCAGCTATTGTGAAACATATCCATCCGGCCGTTGCGGAGCCGCCTGTTGACTTATAAATAGAAGCCAAAACCCTTAGGTTTTTTCACCCCCACACTCGCAACCATTCGTAGCAGATCTCGCTAAGAATCCGCCGCTAGTGCACACTACCACCTCAGTGGAGATCGTAGATCCAAGCGCGCCGCCGCCAGTAGCCACCGCCGTAGCCCCCGAGCAAATGCGAGTGAAAACCCGCTGTACTTGGAGAATGAAGCCCTCACCATCCAAGAGCATGAAGACCGCCGGTGGGAAGAAAACATCCCGGCAGGGGCCGCTGTTGGTGTTTTAGACCGGCAACCTACTAAGGGGAGGACCCGAAGTAGATGAATGTGGCCTCGCCGAGATCGGTAACTCGAAGGAAGAGACACGTGGCACACAATTTAGACAGGTTCGGGCCGCGAGGTGCGTAATACCCTACGTCCTGTATGCTGCATAGCTCTGGATTAATTGGGTACGATTACAAGATGATGCAATCTTATGCCGTGAGATGAAATGCTGAGAGAGGGGTCCCTGCCTCGCCTTATATAGTCCGGGAGGCAGGGTTACAAGTCGGTTTAGGGAGAGAGTACTAGTCGAGTACGTCTAGGAGTCCTCTATACAGTGCGGGACATGTACAACTTCCTAACCGAGTACTTCTCCTCTGTAGTCCTTGTGCTTCACGCCACCGGGTACCGTGCAGCGCAAGTCAGGTAGTCCCAGGGGCCCACCGAGTAGTCGGTCCTGGTACCCACTGAGGTAGTGGGCCCATGGAGGTCCATACGACAAGCCCCCGATTACTTTGTAGTCGAGAAGGATAGCTTCAAGTAGTCTTGACGGCCTTAATGAGTAGTCCTCAAGCATCCCCGAGTACTACAAGTCAAAAGTCTTCAAGAGTAGTCGAAGCATCCCGAGGCTGGAATGTACTCTAGCTGATGTTTGAGCAATCCTGAAGTCTTCTTGAGTAGTCCCAAGCGTCCTCGAGTGCTGCCCTTGAAGGTCTTCAACAATGCTCGTGTTGTCTTGAAGCCGAAGCTGATATGGAAGTGCGATTACAAAATCGCACTCCTTATGGAGTAGCCCCCGAGCCTTAGGTTGAGTTGTAGACTCTGGCTGAGGATCCACCTAAAGTTTTGGCAAGAATATCCCGAAAAATCCGGAGAAAAAACCGAAGGACACGTGGCACGGAGCCCCCGAGCCTTGAGTCGAGTACTTCCTCTCGAATTGAAGGGTCATCTTGTAGAATGTGTCCTGAGATGCTCTTGATTCTGGCCGCTTCCCAGGAAGTCGAGTTGGAGTAGCCGAGCCCCCGAGGTGAGGCGCCTCGACTAGTAGAAGTTGAAGGGTCACGCGCGGCCGCTGAGTCAGCCGAGTGCAGACTTATCCATCCGGCCGTTGAGGGGCCGTGTTGACTTATAAATAGAAGCCAAAATCCTTAGGGTTTTTCACCCCACGCAGCTGCAGTCATTCCGAGCAGATCTAGCCAAGAATAGCCACTGGTGCACACCACCGCCGTAGGAAGCCACCACAGTAGCCCCCGAGCGAATGCGCGTGAAGACACCGTGCACCTGGAGGATGAAGCCATCCCCGTCGAAGACCACGAAGGCCGCCGGCGGAAAGAAGAGGAGCCGTGAAGAGGCCGCCAGATCTGCCGCAGGGACATCACCGTCGGTGTCCCCGCCGCGGCCAGATCCAAACCGTGAATGGAAGAAGTCCAAGGCGAAGACCGAGGACTTGCTGGCTCTCCTCAATAGTGGATTCCTGCGGGAGAAGGAGGTGGACATGTGGAGGGCCGCCGCCGGGGATCCGTACCCCATGGAGAAGAATCCAGACGAGATCCCGATGTTCGCGCGGTTCGCAGAGCGTGGATTATCTCTCCCGGTGAGCGACTTCTTCAAGGGGCTCATGGGGTACTACGACATCGAGTACCACAACCTCAACCCCAACGGTATCTTCCACACCGTTGTCTTCGTACATTTCTGCAAAGCCTTTCTGGGGATCAAGCCCCATTGGAACTTGTTCCGGAAGTTCTTTCGGGTGAAGCCGCAACCCAGCACCAGCAACCCGCGAGTACTCAGAGGAGCGGGGATCCAGATGAGGGAGGACGCCGCCAAGCATTACCTCTTGTACAAGCTGATAGACTCCAACCAGGATTGGAAAGCCAAGTGGTTCTACGTCACGAACCACCACCCGGAGCTGCCGAAGCCCAGCGGGAAGCAGCCCAAGCATCGCTCGTGGTGGAACTTGGAGCCGACGATGTAGGAAAGGATCCATCTGCCGGAGTTGTTGGCGCGGATCAAGGCATTGAGGGAAGTCGGGCTGAGGGCCGAGCACGTGGCCTTCAGCTTCATGAAGCGCAGGGTGCAGCCGCTGATGGCTTGCGACACCCTGGGGTACGAGTACACCGGAGACGACGACACGTCGCGGATGCCTGGAGACGAAGTCGTCGACGACGACATTGTTGACAGGCTCGCCCGGATCTTCAAGGATATGCCGGCGTACACGCCGTGCCCCGTACCGGAGTACTCCACCGCGCGCCCACCAAAAAAGGTTAGTAGCCGCATCCGTAGTCGAGTACCCATTGCTTTGAGAGTAGTCGCACTGATGAGTTGTTCTTGCAGGATTACTTGAAGAAGTTTGTCTCCGAGCCGCCGCCTCCTCCCCAGCTAGTCGAAGTCCCAGAGGAGGGGAAAGCCAAGGCCAAGGAGCGGTGTGAAGTTGGCGAAGGAGACGACACCGTTGTCGTGGAAGACACGTCCGAGGAGGACGACGACGAGGAGAAGTTGCAGGACCGCTTCCAGCTGCGGTCGAGGTTCAGCCATCCTGGCCTACCTCACATCCCTCTCGTTCAGGATCAGCCGGCTAGCCTGGAGGCTGGTCTGGCCGCGCCGCTGAGGAGGCCGCGCAATGCGTCCCGCAAGCTCGCAGCCAAGAAATTGAAGGTCACTGAGACCACATCTCAGGAGGTAAGCCGTCTTCACTAATGTGGTCGAGTACTCGTGTCTCGAGTTTATGTGTTGACGATAGAGTTTCCTTGCTTGTAGGAGATGCCGCCTACCGAGCCCGTTGAGCAGGGCGACGAAGGCGAGTGGGACACAGTGGGGGAAGCAGCTAGTAGTCGCAGCCCAGCCCCCACTGTCGAAGAGCTCTTGGCGCAGATGGAGCGCCAGCCCCCTGCTGCGCAGGAGAGCACGGAACCCGCTGTTGCTGCTGCGGAAGAAGCAGTGGCTGCAGAGGCGCAAGAGGAGGCGCCCGCCGAGGCTGGACTGGTCGACATCGCCAGCATCCTCGGCGCCCCGACCGTGACTGTGGTCCGGTCAAGCTTGTAAGTGTTGATTCTCCCCGAGTAGTACTTGATGTGGTAGTTGTGCTTGATTGACAACCGGCTTGTGTACTCTGCAGGAAATCGACAAACTTGTCCTGGGTGGGGGATGAACCCTCCTCAGCGGTGGCTGAAGAAGAAGCCGCAACGCCCGCTGAGGAGTCCGCTCCCGCCCCTCAGGAGGAGCCCGAAGCGCCGACCGCTGAGGCTACATTGCCTGAGGCTAGCGTGGTTGAAGGTGAGTACTCTGCTAAAGTCGAAGTGCCTTTGTAGAGTAGTTGTAGTCGACATGTTGACTGATACACTTGTCTTCTTGTCAACAGGTGCTGAGACCGAAGGAAGCGAGATCCCGTCGGCGGTGGCCGTAGAAGACGTGGCACCAGAGACTCACGAGGTAGCCGTAGAAGCCCCCGAGCCGATGGAGGTGGCCACCAGAGGAGCCGCCGCGACAGCTGGAGGAGAGGACGCCGCACTCCCAGAACCCGCTCTGGAGGTGGTCGTCCACTCACCGGAGATCCAGGACGCGGAGCCAATCCGCTCGGCGCCAATGACTGAAGCCGCTACGAGTTCTCGTGGCGGGATCGAGTTGTTGGCGGATGATCTGGTCGACCTGGCAATGGTGGCTCGGCACTTAGAAGCGATGCGCCAAGCCGAACAGTGGATGAAGGTCAGTAGTCATGACCCTTGAGTAGTCAATCCTTTAGCGTTGAGTACCCATCTGATGTGTCTTGTGTGCACAGGACGTCGCTGAGAGGTCCCACTTGAAGTCGGAGATGCTTCAAGGGTACGGCGACGCGGTGCTTCGGGCCGAGACACTGGAGGATCAACTCTTGAAGTCCCGGAAGCACGCCGCCGCCATGCAGTCAAAGCTGGACACCGCCTTCGCCAAGTACCACAATGACATCCAGGAGATGCCGGCGAAAAGCGACGACTTGGTGCGGAGAGAACAAGTCGCTTCGCAACAAGAACAAATGTACACCACTTGTCTTGTTGAGTGCTTGTTGGAGGTCGAGAGGTAGTCTAACCCCCTATGCCTTGTTGATTGCAGAGCTTGATACTAGGGTAGATCAGCTGAAGACTTCGGAGACTGATCTGAAGAATCTTTTCTACCGGGAGCAGGAGGCCCGCCAGGTACTGGAGTTAGATTATAAGGAGCTTGCTT
The DNA here is from genome assembly GCA_947561735.1 of Cenchrus americanus. Taxonomy (NCBI): domain Eukaryota; kingdom Viridiplantae; phylum Streptophyta; class Magnoliopsida; order Poales; family Poaceae; genus Cenchrus; species Cenchrus americanus. The sequence goes on from OX387241.1 coordinate 149,862,127, forward strand.
ACGAGTGCGACAAGCACATGGAGCTCCGTATTGCATCCGACCGTGACCTCGTCAAGTCGCTACAAATCATTGCGAAGCTGAACGAGGATTGCGAGAAGCTGCGGGCCCAGCTCAAGGAACTTGAAGAAGCCGCGCTCCCCATCGCGAGGCTGCTGGTGCCTCATCCTGGCGGTCCCAAGATAGCGCCGCTGGTGGACCGGTTGAAGGAAGCCACCAGCTGGCTGGCGACCTACATGAAGCATCTGGCGAAGTCGATACCGAACCAGGTGCTGGCCTTCATGAAGTCGTACTTCCCGAAGGCTCCCGTAGATGTAGTCGCCGGCGGGCTAGCCGCCAACTGCACTGACGAGCAATATGCGGAGCTGCTGGAGCAGATGGCGCCCATTGCGGATCAAGTCGCTGAGAAACTTAATCTCCAGTAGTCCTGTAATAGTTAGCTCGTAGAAATGGTTGTACAAAAACAATTGTAATTGGTTAAGTATTAATGAAGAAAAGTTTCCATCAATGAGTACTCGTAGTCGCGATCTCAGAGTGCGGAGTCCCATCGTGGAGTTGCCGCGAGTAGTCGTACTCGGTAGTAGTCCCGTAGAGGGAAGAAGACAGTAAATCAGTTGATGAACAATCAAACTTTATTACTGAAGAAGTACACCTGGATGGCCAGGGCCGAAGTTACAGAGTAGTCGCCAGGACCCGGAGGCCGCCTACGGCTAAGTAGTGCTAGGGCGTGTAGCCGCTTACATCAGTAGATCCGTAGGTAGCCATATAGGCTGGATCTAGGAGTACATGGTCTCTCAGTAGATCGCTGCTAGAGTCCTTTGTCGCTCATCGCAGCCCAGGATCCGTAGGTAGCCGCATGGGCTGGATTCTGGAGAGGAGTAGTCCGGAGACTGGTGCCTGGACCCGGAGGCCGCTTACAGCGAAGAAGTAGTCCGGAGACTGGTGCCTGGACCCAGAGGCCGCTTACAGCAAAGGAGTAGTCCGGAGACTGGTGCGTGGACCCAGAGGCCGCTTACAGCAAAGGAGTAGTCCGGAGACTAGTGCCTGGACCCGGAGGCCGCTTACAGCGAAGGAGTCTTGATGTAGTCGTGTAGACTTGAGCACCTAGGGTAGTCATGTAGACTAGGAGTAGAACCGACAGAGTTGGTCTACGTTCCACGAGTTTTTAACGTCTTCGCCTTCAAGTGTATGGAGGCGGTAATAGCCCGGCCCAGTCACCTTTGCAACTGTGAAGGGACCTTCCCAGGGGGAGCTGAGTTTGTGTAGTCCTTCCGTGTTCTGGATGCGACGGAGGACGAGATCGCCAACGTTGAAGGAGCATTCCTTGACGTTGCGATCGTGGTAGCATCGGATACCCTCCAGGTACCTTGCTGATTGGACGAGGGCGGTGCAGCGAGCTTCTTCGAGTCCATCGATGTCAACTCGTCTACTGTCTTCAGAGATGCCTTCGTCGTAGTGCTCCACTGCTGGTGAATCCCATATGACATCAGCAGGGAGGATTTCTTCGGAGCCGTAGACCAGGAAGTAAGGGGATTGCCCCATTGGCTTGGAAGGCTGAGTACGTAGCCCCCAAAGTGCATTGGGTAGTTCCTTGATCCACTTGCCTCCTTTAGAGTTAGCAGCGTCGTGTAGCCGCTTCTTGAGAGCATCGAGCACCATCCCGTTGGTGCGCTCGACTTGTCCGTTGGCCCGAAGATGGGCAACTGAGGCGTATCGTACGTCGATCCCGCTGTTCTCGCAGTACTCCCAGAACTGGTGGTTGTTGAAGTTGGAGCCCAGGTCTGTGATGATGTGATGGGGTAGTCCGTAGCGATGCACGAGTTCATCCAGAAAGTCGATTACTCTGTCAGCCTTGCGGCATGTGACCGGCTTGACCTCGATCCACATGGTGAACTTGTCGATGGCCACCAGTACTCTGTTGAATCCACCTGGCGCAGTTGGCAGTGGCCCAATCATGTCGAGCCCCCAGCAGGCGAAAGGCCAGGTTGGTGGTATGGTGACTAGCTTGTAGGCCGGTATGTGTTGCTGCTTGGCGAAGTACTGGCACCCTTGGCACCTTCTGACGAGTTCCTCAGCGTCGCCCAAAGCTGTGGACCAGTAGAAAGCTCGTCGGAAGGCCTTGCTGACCAGCGTGCGAGAGGACGCGTGGTTGCCGCAGACGCCCTTGTGGATCTCCTCCAAGATGTCCTTGCCTTCTTGCCTGGGGACGCACATCATGAGTACTCCGGAAGATGCGCCCCATCTGTAAAGCTTGTCTCCGACGAGGACGTAGGACTTGGCGCAGAGGATGAGCTGCTTGGCCAAGTTCTTGTCCGAGGGAACCTTCTGCTCGCTGAGGTAGTCAATGAAGGGTTGCCTCTAGTCCACGTCGATCATAATGACATCCTGGCCAGCCGGAGGATGCGCTGGGACAGTGGTCGGTGGCACCGGCTCCGGGATGGATGGTGCGTGAAGCTCGTGGACGAAGACACCCGCTGGTACTTGAGCGCGAGTAGAGCCAAGCTTCGACAGGACGTCCGCTATGACGTTGTTGTCGCGGACGATGTGGTGGAACTCGAGACCATAGAACTTGTGCTCGAGCTTGCGGACTTCTAGGCAATAGGCGTCCATGTTCTCCTTGTTGCGGTCCCAGGACTTGTTGACTTGGTTAATGACCACTGCGGAGTCGCCGTAGACTAGTAGCCGCTTGATGCCCAGTGAAGCCGCGAGGCGGAGCCCGTGTAGTAGAGCTTCGTACTCGGCTTCGTTGTTTGAGACCTTCGAGAAGATCTGTAGGACGTACTTGAGTTGTTCGCTCGTTGGAGAGATCAGCAGTACCCCTGCACCTGCGCCCTCGAGGTAATGAGTACTGCGTACAGGAGCTTCTGCACAGGCTGATAGCGTGCCTTGGACTCTGACAGGACCTCGCTGACGAAGTAGACTGGGCGCTGGACTGGATAGGCATGGCCGTCTTTCTGCCGCTCGACGATGATGGCAGTACTGACCACATGAGTAGTCGCAGCGAGGTAGAGCAGTAGCTGCTCGCCTTTGCGAGGAGCTGTGAGGACTGGTGGCTTCGATAGGAAGTCCTTGAGCTGGGCAAGGGCTTGGTCCGCCTCTGGAGTCCACACGAACTTCTCTTGGTGCTTGAGTAGTTTGAAGAAGGGAGCCCCCATTCTCCAAGCTTCGAGATAAATCTGTTCAAGGCCGCCATGCACCCGGTCAGCTTCTGGACATCTTTGATGGACGTGGGAGCTTTCATGCTGGTGATGGCGGAGATCATCTCAGGATTGGCTTCGATGCTGTGCTGGCTGATGATGAAGCCGAGTAGTTTGCCCGAAGGTACGCCGAAGACGCACTTGTTCAGGTTGAGTTTCCAGCGGTACTCGTGCAGGGATGCGAAAGTCTAAGGACCAGGTGTGGTTCGAGGACCGGTGGGTGGTCGCTTCCTTGTGTGATGAGTGATTGACAACGTTGTGTGAACTGATTCTTGGCTAAGTATTGCAGGTGCAGGTTGCGGCTTGACTGGTGTTGGTGCAGGTGAAGAACAAGCGCGAAAGGTCATCGCCGGTGAGGCCTCCAGGTGTGGAGAAGACAAGTAGGCTTCGTTCGATGGACCCGGTAGCCAGCGGGGTCAAGTGCGGGACGCATGGTGGCATGAACAGCAAGATGAAGTCGTGGACGGTTTCTTGGTTGAGCCTCAAAACCAAGGTCGAGCCGGGACTACGTGGGAGCCGAGTCATGAGTGGAGATTGGCGGAGGCTACACCGAGTTCGCGGGATTTCCGGTGGTTCACCAGAAAACCACTGGGTTCCTTGGTTGATCCGCAAAGCCAAGACCGAAGAACCGAAGACGGAGGCTGCGAGCGAGCGCGGACCGGTCCGACCGGTGGGTCCGGACACCGGTCTGACCGGTGGGGACCGGTCTGACCGGTATTCGACGACGCAGTTCGGAGACTTCGAAGCGGAGGACACGCGTCGGGATCGCATGGCTTGCGTCGAGGCTACGCTGGGTGCGGTCGCCGGGCATCCGTCCGATGGAAAAGACATGAAGACTTCCAAAACCGCCCTTGAGGGGCTTGTATCCCTAGTCATTAGGAAAGGGTATTTTAGACTTTCGGTTGCCTCCATATAACCCAAGAGGTGAGAGGATTGTCGGTGTTTTAGACCGGCAACCTACTAAGGGGAGTACCCGAAGTAGATGAATGTGGCCTCGCTGAGATCGGTAACTCGAAGGAAGAGACACGTGGCACACAATTTAGATAGGTTCAGGCCGCGAGGTGCGTAATACCCTACGTCCTGTATGCTGCCTAGCTCTGGATGATTGTGTACGATTACAGGATGGTGTAATTGTACGCCGTGAGGTTGTATGAGATGAGATGCTAGAGAAAGGTCCCTGCCTCGCCATATATAGCCCGAGAGGTAGGGTTACAAGTCGGAGTAGGGAGAGAGTACTAGTCGAGTACGTCTAGGAGTCTTCCATACAGCGCAGGACATGTACAACTTCCTAACCGAGTACTTCTCCTCTGTAGTCCTTGTGCTCCATGCCATCAGGTGCCGTGTAGCGCAAGCCGGGTAGTCCCAGGGGCCCACCGAGTAGTCGGTCCTGGTACCCACCGAGGTAGTGGGCCCAGGAAGGTCCATACGACAAGCCCCCGAGTACTTTGTAGTCGAGAAGGATAGCTTCAAGTAGTCTTGACGGCCTTAACGAGTAGTCCTCAGGCGCCCCCGAGTACTACAAGTCAAAAGTCCTCAAGAGTAGTCGAAGCATCCCGAGGCTGGAATGTACTCCAGCTGATATCTGAGCAACCTTGAAGTCTTCTCGAGTAGTCCCAAGCGTCCTCGAGTGCTGCCCTCGAAGGTCTTCAAACATGCCCGCGTTGTCTTGAAGCCGGAGCTGATATGGAAGTGCGATTGCAAAATCGCACTCCATATGGAGTAGCCCCCGAGCCTTAGGTTGAGTCGTAGACTCTGGCTGAGGGTCTATCTGAAGTCTTGGCCAAAATATCCCGAAAAATCCGGAGAGAAAAAACCGAAGGACACGTGGCACGGAGCCCCCGAGCCTTGAGTCGAGTACTTCCTCTCGAATTGAAGGGTCATCTTGTAGAATGTGTCCTGAGATGCTCCTGAGTCTTGTCGCTTCCCAGGTAGTCGAGTAGAAGTAGCCGAGCCCCCTAGGCGAGGCGCGTCGACTAGTAGAATACGAAGAGTCACGCGCGGCCGCTGAGTCAGCCGGGCGCGGACTTATCCATCTCGCCATTGGAGGGCCGTTTTTGACTTATAAATAGAAGCCAAAACCCTTAGGGTTTTCCACCCATTGCAGCTGTAGCCATTTCGAATAGATCTGCACACACTGCTGCCACTGTAGATCCGAGCGCGCCGCCACCCAGAGCTGCTAGGGTAGCCCCCGAGCGAATGCGCGTGAAGACTCCGTGTACTTGGAGAATGAAGCCATCGCCGTCCAAGTCCACGAAGACCGCCGGGAAGAAGAGGGGCCGCGACGAGGCCACCATGGCTGCCACGGGAGCAGCACCGCCGATGTCTCCACCGCGGCCAGATCCAAGCCGCGAGTGGAAAAAGTCGAAGCTGAAGACCGAGGATTTGTTGGCCCTTATCAACAGCGGATTTATTTGGGACAAGGAGGTGGATATGTGGAGAGCCGCCAAACAGTACCTCAACCTCAACCCCAATGGTATTTTCCATACCGCAGTCTTCGTCCATTTCTGTGAGGCGTTCCTGGGGATCAAGCCGCACTGGATCCTGTTCCGAAAATTCTTCCGGGTGAAGCCGCAGCCGAGCGCCAGCAACCCGTGAGTAGTTGGAGGAGCGGGCATCCAGATGCGAGAGGACGCCGCCAAACAGTACCTCACGTACAAGCTCATCGACTCCAACGCCGATTGGAAGGAGAGGTGGTTCTACGTCACGAACCACCACCCTGGCCTGCCGAAGCCGAGCGGGAGGCAGCCCAGACACCGGGACTGGTGGAACACGGAGCCTTTGATGCAGGAGGGGATCCAGCTCCCCGAGCTGTTGGCGCGTATCAAGGTGCTTAGAGAAGCCGGGCTGAGGGCCGAGCATGTGGCCTTCTGCTTCATGAAGCGGAGGGTGCAGCCGCTGATGGCCCGCGACACCCTGGGCTTCAAGTACACCGGCGACGATGACACGTCGCGGATGCCTGGAGTTGAAGTCGATGACGACGACATCGTTGATAGGCTGACGCGCATCTTCAAGGACATGCCACCGTACACGGCGTGCCCAGTCCAAGAGTACTCCGCCGTGCGCCCGCCAAAGGAGGTAAGTAGTCGTACCCCCTAGTCGAGTAGTCATTACTTGTGAGTAGTCGCGCTGATGTCTTGTGTCTTGCAGGACGACTTGAAGTGGTTCGTCTCCGAGCCGCAGCCGCCCCCTCAGGGAATCGAGATTCCGGAGGGAGGAAAGGCCAAGGCCAAGGAGCGGCGGGAAGTCGGCGAAGGAGATGACACCGTCATCGTAGAAGACACGTCTGACGAGGACGACGACGAGGAGACGCTGCAGGATCGTTTCCAGCTGCGATTGAGGTTTATCCGTCCCGGCTTGCCTCATGTACCCCTCGTGCAAGATCCGCCGGCTAGCCTGGAGGCTAGTCCGGGGCTGCGCTGCCACGAAGCCGCGCAACCCCGCCCGCAAGCGGGTGACAAAGAAGCTGAAGGTCTCGGAGACCACGCCTCAAGAGGTAAGGTGTCTTGACTAGTGTAGTCGAGTACCCATCGTGCGAGTTCACTTGCTGATGAATGATCTTCCTTGTATACAGGAGGTGCCGCCAACGGAGCCCGTCGAGGAGGGTGACAGAGGCGAGTGGGACACAGTAGTGGAGCCTGCTGGGAGTCGTAGCCCAGCTCCCACTGTCGAAGAACTCATAGCGTAGTTGGAGCGCCTGCCCCCTGCTCATCAAGAGAGCACAGAACCCGCAGCCCCCGCCGTCGAAGAGGTGGTGGCCGCAGGAGCGCAGGAGGGCGCTGCACCGGCCACCGTTGCCGCAGAGGAGGCGGCGGCCGCGAGAGGGCGCAAGAGGAGGCACCCGCCGAGGGTGGACTGGTAGACATTGCCAGCATCCTCGGTGCCCCGACCGTGACGATAGTCCGGTCAAGTTTGTAAGTACTGAGCCTTCCCGAGTAGTACTTGGTGTAGTAGTCGAGCTTGATTGACAACCAATTGTGTACTTCTACAGGAAATTGACAGATCTGTCCTGGGAGGAGGATGAACCCTCTATGGCGGTGGCGGAGGAAGAAACCGCGCCGCCCGCCGAGGAGTCCGCTCCCACCTCTCAGTCTGTGCCCGAAGCGCCGGCTACTGAGGCTGCGTTGCCTAAGGCCAGCATGGTCGAAGGTAAGTACTCTGCTGAAGCTGTAGTGCTCCTCAAAGAGTAGTTGTAGTCGCTGATACACTTGTCTTCTCCTTGGCAGGTGCCGAGGCCGAAGGGAGCGACATTCCTGCAGCGGTGCCCATGCAGAAGTCGACACCACAAGCGCCGGAAGCTGCTGAAGGAGCCCCCGAGCCGATGGAGGAAGTTGCCGTGGCGGCCGGAGGAGAGGAGGCCGCCGTGCCGCCGGAGGCTACTCTGGAGGTGGTGGTCCGTTCCCCAGAGATTCAGGACGCAGAGCCCATCTGCTCTGCGCCGATGACGGAGGCCGCCGCAAGTAGTCGTGGCGGGGTGGAGCTGCTCGCGAACGATCTGGTCGACCCAGCGACGGTGGCCAGGCACCTGGAGGCGGTCCGCCAGGCTGAGCAGTGGATGAAGGTAAGTAGTCTTACCTTCTGAGTAGTCAATCCTCTGTTGTTGAGTACTCGTGTGACATGCGTTGTCTGTGCAGGACGTCGTGGAGAGGTCCCGCGAGCAGTCCAACATGCTGCAAGGCTTTGGTGATGCGGTGCTCCGGGCTGAAGCACTAGAAGATCAACTCTTGAAGTCGTGGAAGCCCGCGACCGCCATGCAGTCCAAGCTCGACGCCGCCTTTGCCAAATATCACAATGATGTCCAGGATATGCAGGCAAAGAGCGACGACTTGGTGCGGAGGAATAAGACGCTCCGCAACAAGAACAAAGGTATACCGCTTGACTTGTTGTGTTGCAGAGCTTGAGACCCAGGTGGAGCAGTTGAGGTCCTCAGAGATAAGTATGAAGAACCTCTTCTACCGGGAACAGGAGGCCCGCCAGGTACTCGAGCTTGACTATAAGGATCTTGCCTTCGAGTGCGACAAGCACATGGAGCTTCGGATTGCTTCTGACCGTGATCTCGTCAACTGCTACAAATCGTTGCAGAAGTTGAATGAAGATTGCGAGGCGCTGCGGGCCCAGCTGAAGGATCTTGAGGAAGCCGCGCTGCCGATTGCAAGGCTCTTGGTGCCTCATCCTGGCGGCCCCAAGATCGCTCCGCTCGTGGATCGCCTCAGGGAAGCCCCCAGCCGGCTGGCGGCTTATGTGAAGCATATGGCGAGGTCGATCCCGAAGCAAGTCTTGGCCTTCATGAAGTCCTACTTCCCGAAGGCGCCCGTGGAGGTAGTCGCTGGCGGGGTAGCCGCCAACTGTACCGATGAGCAATACACGGAGCTGTTGGAGCAGATGGCTCCGATTGCGGAGCAAGTAGCCGATAAGCTCAATCTCCAGTAGCCCTGTAATAGTTAGCTCGTAGCCAAAGTTTTACAAAAACAATTTTAATGGAATTGCTTAAGTATTAATGAATGAAAAATTCCAGCAATGAGTACTCGTAGTCGCAATCTCAGAGTGCGGAGCCCCATCGTGGAGTGGATGCGAGTAGTCGTACTCGGCAGTAGTCCCGTTGAGGGGAGTAGACAGTAAAGAAGTTGATGAACGATCAAACTTTATTACTGAAGAAGTACACCTAGATGGCCAGGGCCGTAGTTACAAAGTAGTCGCCTGGACCCGGAGGCCGCTTACAGCTAAGTGGTGCTAGGGCGAGTAGCCGCTTACAGCAGTAGATCCGTAGGTAGCCGTGTAGGCTGGATCTTAGAGTATGGTCTCTCAGTAGACCGCTGCTAAAGTCCTTTGTCGCTCGTCACAAGCCAGGATCCGTAGGTAGCCGCGCGGGCTGGATCCTAGAGAGGAGTAGTCTGGAGACTAGAGCCAGGACTCGTGGGCCGCTTACGGCGGAGGGGTGGTGATGTAGTCGTGTAGACTTGAACCCCGGAGTAGTCGTGTAGACGATGCGTAGAACCGACAGAGCTGGTCGACGTTCCACGAGTTGTTGCTGTCTTCACCTTCAAGTGTTTGGAGGCGGTAGGAGCCCGGCCCGGTCACCTTTGCAACTGTGAAGGGACCTTCCCAGGGGGAGCTGAGCTTGTGTAGTCCTTCCGTGTTCTGGATACGGCGGAGGACGAGATCACTGTGACAACCCGCCCAGAAAAATACCGTACTATCGCCTAAGACTGATCCACTTTGGTCATTAAGCAATAATAAAGTACCATCCTGTCGTAAGTTGCCGGATTAACGCCCGGTAAATCACTTGAATAGCACAAGGATCGAATATATGCATTAAAACTCACTCGAAGGCGAGTCCAGAGATACAACAATATTAATATCCAAATTCATACCCCGAGGGGTTTAATTATTACAAACCATAGTTTTTGTCATGATGAAACAGTTCAGAGTTTTGAAAAGCAGCGGAAATTAATTAACGGAAGCGAAGACACCACGGGAGGCCATCCATGATGCTTTCAGTAGTCATCCTCCACCCACTCCAGCTCCCAGCCGGGCGGGATCTCTCCGGGCTACACATCACTGAAGGCATTACCTGGATCAACACATTATAGCAAGGCTGAGTATACTAATACTCACCAAGACTTACCCGTCGGTGATATCTACTTCACCAAATCTAGACCATGAAAGGCTTTTTGGCTACTGGGTTGCCTTTGCTAAAAAGTAACAAAGAGTAGGTCCTTACTTTCAAGGTTTTAGCACAAGTTCTAGTAGGTCTAATCTTTACTACGTTAGCCAACTAGTACAAACAAAGTTGTACAATACAATTAATCAAACATAATATTCATCAACTTCCATCATTAGGGATCATATGACTAGTGGAGTAAGTAGTCTCGGATAACGGTGAGAGGCCGACAATTGATTGAGTTAAACCTTGCAAGGCAGACCCAAACACACGGTAGGCTGCCCCCGCAAGGACAACTTTCCCAGGCCGTCCCCAGAAATCCTCGGGTCGGGATCGAATCTTACAGTCTTTGGTGCAGGCTATCCGGCATACCCCGCGATATACCCGGAGTCACCATACACCACCGGTGGCGAGCCGTGAGAGCGAATCCCAAAAGTAGTAACGGTAGGATCCCTTGCTTCCTCATTAAGGTACTAGGCTTACCGGCCCCATAACCGGCATGTGCTTAGTACGTTCAAAAACTTAACCCATATAACCACTGGACCGGAGCCTAGATCCCATGCTCTTACCACGTGAGCAATCCATTTAAGGATACATTGTGATTCCTATCTAGGAACCTATTCTCGCGAGTGAGGTCATCACCCGACTTGTAACGGTCCTATAGCTTAGCAGCTATCGACCTATCGTACTAGTAGGGACCAAAGGTACCTAGGGATCATGCATCTAGGGTTTCATTCAACTCCTGAACGTAAATGCACAATCATTCATAGATAATTGAATAAAGAACTTTAAAACTAGGTTAGATGCACCGGAGCTTGCCTTCGTCAGCTAGGTTAGCGTGGGCACCCTCGGTGTCGAGTACTTCCACGTACTGCAGCGACGCTTCCACGGACAAGGGAGTAATCTCCGTCCGGAAGATCTACACGGAATGCAATGCACTTTAGGTGATGTGATAGATTGTTGTCTTATCCAACTCTGGGTTGGTCATGTTTACCTTAACAAGCATTAATCTAATGTTTCTCTTTTAGGAAGGTTATTGGTTGTACATGGGTTACTCTTTTATTCCACATTTGAATAAAGGTTTTTAATAAGCTTATCATTTCATGTGAAAGCTTCATTCCCTTTTGTCCTTACCAACAAAAGTGCAATTAATATTTTTATCAGTGATGATAATTAATTATCTTTTAATTATATTAAATAATACTTTCAAAATGGAAACAGATTTAATAAGGGTTTTTCTTTATTTAATTTCCCTTTAATATTAAAAGGGCTTTTAAGCTTTTTATTAAACAATTAAATTACCAAAAATTAAAGGAGTATTTCTTAATCCTACTAGCACCTATCCTGGTCCATTGGACCCACATCTAAGTGTTGGATGCTAGGAAATTAAATATTGTGGAAAATAACAAAGACTAGCTAGTGATTCATCTTAAATGAAAATAAAAATAAATAAGCAACAATTTGATCCCAACTTTCTTGTGCAAGCTCTCTGGTCCTAAACAAGCCTAAAGAACCAGCATGTTCACATGGAAACTCTACTGAACTTGGTTTATTAATTTACAAAGGAAAACATGCATAAATCAGGAATAGTTATTTTTGTTAATCCAAAATTCATGATTAATTCACAAGATGTGTATTTTGGCATTACAAGACAGTGTGCACAAGTTGAGCTCAAGAACATAAATATATTTAACAGGAAAAATCATCTAAGTAGTTACTGCAGGAAAGGAAAAGAATTTATTTAGCAAGATCTACTGCATAACGTTGTGCAATTTTTGGCACAGCGTCTAGTCATATCCTAACACACATCATATCCAAAGTTGGGCTACAGAGGAGTTATGGATTTCAAGTTATGACAGATCTAGGTTTAACACATTTGTATTTTTCCTGCTAAAACTATTTAAAATCTAGCCATGAGTATATAACAAAAGAGATGGGATTTATCATCCTGAACCCTACAAAATTGGTTTGGGATTTTTCTGATTTGTCTACAAATTTCTAGGCATTTTTCAAGTCACTGGACCAATCTACAAGAAAAGCTAGTTAGGTTTCCTCACAACTAAGTCCCTGGAATTTACAACCGTGCCCTCGCGGCGGCGGGAGGGCTCGCCGGCGGCGAGGTGGGGCCGGGCCAGAGCAACATGTGGCACGGGGGTGCTATTAGCCTCACCCGGGTCGATTGGCGGCGGTGGCGGGGTCGGGGCGAGCTCGGCGAGGGCGCGCGGCGGCGGCGGCGGCGGCACCCACTGTGGCTCGGGGAAAAGTGGCAAGGAGGCGCGGCGCTGGGCAACAAGCGGGCTTTGGAGATTCACCAGCACCTACTGGATCTATTAGAGTGGTTGGCCGGCGACGAGCACGGGCGGGAGGAGCTAGCAGCGTGCGGCGCGCGGCGGGGAACAGGGGAGGGTTTAAATAGGCTCGCGAGCACCGGGTGACGCTGGGTGACGGCGCGAGAAGCTCACCGTGCTACGGCGGCTCGAGGCACTCGCGTACGGCGGCGACACGGCCGACGGACCGCCGGTCCGGCGTGTGTGCGCGCGCGTACGGCGACGCGTGCCTCCGGGCTCCTCGGGACGGGGCGCTGCGGGGACGCGGGGCCTCGGGATGGAGCGCCTTGGGCCGGGCGCGGCCTCGGGAGGCGTGGGTGCGACGCCGGAGCAAGGCCGGTGGTGGGCGGCGACGGTGGCGCACGGGCGCGTGCGACGTCGCGGCACGACGCGCTCTGGGCTCATCTGTGTTGCTGGTGCCCGGTTCACAACGGTTTTTCTCAAAATTTTTGAACAGAACTGAACCCAGTGATGAATACCAAAGTTGTAGATCTAGCTACCAGCAACATTTTCTACAAAGGCTATATAGGGTTTTTCTGCCTAGATTCGAAAATATTTGAATGCCAACTTTGAATGTCAGCCTGTTTTGGCAAACAGTGTTTTCTGCCTTGCAATGGATTTTTCAAGTTTTTCCCCTCAAAATTTGAAATGCCAATCTACATGAAAGTTCTGTCAACTTTCATAAAGGTAGAAATTTAAGTGTTTAGGTGAATTTTGGAGGACGCGGCAAAAGTTCCGGCAGACACCTGTGGACACTGGGGTGGCAAGGGGTTTGACCCAACCTTTGACCATGGGTTGGCCCCACAAGTGTGTTTACTATTCATTTAGGGTCACTAGGGTGGGTTAGTGAGTTTTTCGAGGTGAGGGCCCAGGTTGACCGAGGTTTAACCACGGTTGACCATTTGACCGGCTAATCCGGTCATTAGCGTTAATGACGGTAATTAAAAACCTGGGGCGACACAATCACCAACGTTGAAGGAGCGTTCCTTGACGTTACGATCGTGGTAGCGTCGCCCAGAGCCGTGGGCCAGTAGAAAGCTCGCCGGAAGGCCTTGCTGACCAGCGTGCGTGAGGACGCGTGGTTGCCGCAGACGCCCATGTGGATCTCCTCCAAGATGTCCTTGCCTTCTTGCCTGGGGATGCACTTCATGAGTACTCCGGAAGATGCGCCCCGCTTGTAAAGCTTGTCTCCGACGAGGACGTAAGACTTGGCGCGGCGGATGAGCTGCTCGGCCAAGTTTTTGTCCAAGGGAACCTTCTGCTCGCTGAGGTAGTCGATGAAGGGTTGCCTCCAGTCCACATCGATCATCATGACCTCCTGTCGAGCTGGTGGGTGCGCTGGGACAGTGGTCAGTGGCGCCGGCTCCGGGATGGATGGCGTGTGAAGCTCGTGAACGAAGACACCCGCTGGTACTTGAGCGCGGGTAGATCCAAGCTTCGATAGAACGTCCGCTTGAAGGATCAGATGGCGACTAGAGAGGGGGGGAATGAATAGGAGCCGGTAAAAATTCTTCCCAAAGAACCCGGCCTATGTCCTACTCAAATCCCGGTCACTCACAAGCGATGGATCGAATCACGCACCAATCGCCAAGACCACGAGGTTATGGATCAACCTCTAGCCTAAGGAACGATTCCTAAAAGCACACGCGGAAGCACTAGAAAGGGAGGAAGGAATCGAACCAAGAAGCAAAGCACACGGGCTGCGGCGGACCGTCGCGCGCGGAGGGGCGGACCGTCCGCAAAGAGCGCGCGGACCGTCCGGCCGGGTATCGCGGCACCGTCCGCACCCGAGCCGCGGACCGTCCGGCCCGAGCCGCGGACCGTCCGTTAAATCACACGAACGACCCAAAGCCACCCCCGTGCCACGGACCGTCCGCGGGGAGCACGCGGACCGTCCGCCAAGCACCCGCGGACCGTCCGCCCGACACCGCGGACCGTCCGAAACTCCGTCCAACCAAAAACCAAAATCACGACGGATCGAAACGAAGGACGAGCAAGAACACGAAGAACACGGGACGAACCCTAGCCGCGCGGACCGTCCGCCTGGTCCTCGCGGACCGTCCGCCAGGTGCGGACAGAGCTGAAAACAGCCCGACCCCGAAAGTCAACTCCCCCAAATCATCATCGGATTTCCCAAACGGTTGAAGGTTTGTGGAGACAAGGGTTTGGGTACTTGAAAAGCGTCACACAAGGATGCTATAGCCCAAAAATCTTGCCTCCTAACTCCCTAAATCACCGGGAATCGCGAATCCTTTGAGCACCACCAAAAGCTAGAGAACCGAACGAAAACTCACAAATCGAAGTAGTTTCCCGGCGTTTGAGGGCACAAGATCAAGCACAAAGATGCACAAGGCATCTATCCATGTTTCCCTCAAAGAAATCCGGGAAGAAACTCACTCAAATCCGCGGAATCACACCGGGAACAAAGGCACGAAAATAAGCACAAAAAGCCACGAAAAACAACCCCGAATCTTCTATACAAACCAGGAAAGATTCACAAGGTCTAGCATGCCGCCCTAGCATCCATCCCTCTCAACAAATCTCACATGATGCTCTCATGCTAGCCTAGAGAAAATAGGAAGGAAAATAGCTACGAAAATGAGAAAGAGGAGGGGGGAAATGAAACCCTAAGTCGCGGAGAGAGAGAGCCATCAACACACACTCATGGCTTATATATCGAGTCCCGCGGAGTGGTAAATGACTCGACTACCCCTAACTACACTACTGGCGATACAACCCACGTAGGGGCATTTTGGTAATGTTTGTGGGTCTTCCCATCGGACGGCCACGCCTTTGCCGCACCCCCGCGTCCTCCCGACGCAAGCCATGCGATCCCGCCGCGTGTCCTCCGCCTCGAAGCTTCCCGACACGCCCGGATCCCGTCTCCGTCGTGTTGGGCCCTCGGACTTGGTTTTGAGGCCCAAACCAAGAAACCATCCGCCGATGGTTTTGTGGGCAAACCACCAAACCCCGCGTGCCCGGTCCGGCCTCCCGCCAAACCACTTGACTTGACCGCCACCGTGCACCGGCTCACTTGTCCATGACTTCGTCTTGCTTGTGTCGCCACCATGTGGCCCGCACCCAGTCCCGCTGTCCACCGGGTCCCTCGAACCGAGCCTACTTGTCTCTCCATCTCCCGGAGGCCCCTCAAGGGCGAAGACCTTTCGCGCCCGTTCTTCACCCGCAACAACACGAACTAGGCCGCGGCCTACACCGCGCACTAAGCCAAGAGTCGGTCCAACACCCGTTGTCAATCACTCATCACCGAGGAGCGGTCAACCATCGACCACCGGGACGCTCCTGGTCCACAATCTCCCCCTTGATGAGTGCATTGACAACACACAACGCGAAATGAAATTCGAGTAAAAAGAGAAAGAAAGAAAAAAGAAAAACAAAGAAGCTCAACTCATGACCAAAACCGAAGAAAGGCGAAGAAAGGTCACAAGCCAAGCAAAGCACAAAATCCACACCGAAAACAACAAGAAAGCTCCCCCTGAACAAATGCAAGCTCCCCCTGAACATGTGGATGTAAACTCATGCAAACTCCCAAATTTCAGCTCACCTCTTCGAATTTTCATTAAGCTCACCTTTTCTCCCCCTTGTTGACAATGTATGAATCAAGGTGAAAATGCAGAAATGCAAAGCAAAGCATATAAACAACTACATGAGCTTCTCAAATAGGCCAAATCTAGTGTCAAAGGCTAAAAATGAGACAAAGATCACACACATGAATCATTGCATAGTCAAAGCATTGCCACAAGTAATATATGAAAATACAAGCATGTGACAAAGCAAAATTTTCAGATTTAAGCATTTTTACCAAAAGAAAGCTCGCTTCACATGTAAAAGCCTATCCATGTCACACTTGAGCTACAAACATGCATTTTACTCAAAGATCATACAAGGATATCAAATTCTCAGCAAAAGATCATGGTAAACACCCATAAAACAAAGCATGTCATGTCAAAGCTCATGAGCCATGTGTCCACTTCGGGGAGACTTCTCCACTGGTGAACATCATGCAACATGTTTTGCACCCATATGTGAAAGATAAAACATTTTAAGCATAGACATGATGGATGGAGCATTTTTCAAGCATTCACACTTCTTTTCAAGATTAATTCATTTCATGGTACATGAAGTGCCTTTGCGGCAAAAAGAAGCTTATGCTCCCCCATGAATGCAACATAGGCTAAACATTCACAATGATATCCGGCCTTTGGCCCAAATGCAAGAACAAGGCATCCAAGCACAATCTAAGCATGAAAAGCACATTTAGACCAAAGCGTGACATGGATACACGGCTACACACGAGTGGAGCATATTTCATCGAAATTTGTCAAGTTAAGCATTTATTTCAAAAGGGGGTTATCTCACCACACATATATCTCAAATATTCCAAGAGCATAGCCTCACATCACCATTTCTCCACACATATAACCAATATCTCACAAGTAGCCAAAGAGACTCAAAAATGGCATATGAAAGAAGCTCATCATCCTAAAATGCAATATGACACAAATGCAACATGATATATGACAAGATGGCTATCCTACCATGGTTTGTACAACGAGCAAAGCATGTATATACATCAAAGTAAACATGGTATGATACATATGATACAAAAGGAAATCCCCCAAGAATCAACTAGAAAGGGCAACAAACCCCAAGTTCCCCCCGCAAGCGCACAAATGTAGCTTGGTCGAGAGGCTTTGTAAAGATGTCGGCTAGCCGATCTTGGGTAGGGACATGGCTCAAAACAATGATTCCTTTCTCCACATTGTCCCTCGGGAAATGATACCTCACTTCTATATGTTTGGATGCGGAGTGAAGCACCGGGTTTTTGGCTACGCTTATGGCACCGGTGCTATCACAAAGAAGTGGGATGCGGGTGCACTCCTCACCAAAGTCTCTCAAAGTGTATGAAATCCACAACAAGCGGGAGCAACAACTAGCGGCGAGCAACATACTCCGCCTCGTGGTAGACCGAGCTACATTAGGGCGCTTGCGGGAAGACCATGAGACCAACGAAGAACCAAGAAACCGACAAGTACCGAAGTAGACTTCCTCTCGACTCGACAACCGACAAAATCCGCATCGGAAAAACCCCGAAGAGACAGAGTCGAGGAGGAAGAATACCAAAGGCCAAGACCGAGGGCGGACCGTAGGTACCGAAAATCCTCTTGACGGCCTGTCGATGTGATGTCCTCGGCGAAGCCTGAAAACGAGCGCACAGACACACGCTGAACTGTATGTCTGGCCTCGTCGCCGTCAAGTAGAGGAGGGAGCCGATCATGCTCCTGTACTCCCGCTGGTCCACTGGTTCTCCGTCCTCATCCGCATCCAAAGTTGCCGTACTCCCCATGGGAGTCGACATTGGCTTCACATCTTGCATCTGGAACTTCCTCAGCATGTCTTTCGTGTACTTGGTTTGGTGCACAAATGTACCGTCCTTCACTTGCTTGATCTGCAGCCCGAGAAAATACTGCAACTCCCCCATCATGCTCATCTCGAACTCCCTGCTCATCTCATCTGCAAACTTGGCAACAAGGTTATGTGACGAGCCACCAAAGACAATATCATCCACGTAAATCTGAACAATCAGCAAGTCATTTCCATGCTTGAGGAGAAATAAGGTTCTATCCACGGTACCCATCACAAACCCTCTGCTCAAAAGAAAACCTCTCAATCTCCCATACCAAGCACGGGGCGCCTGTTTCAACCCATACAGAGCCCTTTTCAACCTGTACACCCTGTGTGGGTACAACTCGCTCTCAAACCCAGGTGGCTGCTTCACATACACCTCCTCCTCTATGACCCCATTCATAAAAGCACTCTTCACGTCCATCTGAAACAACTTGAACCCTTTAGCCACGGCAAAGGCTAGAAGGATCCGAATTGCCTCAAGACGGGCCACAGGAGCAAAGGTCTCCTCATAGTCGATCCCCTCCTTCGGCTAAACCCCCGAGCAACAAGTCCGGACTTGTTCCTCACAACCATCCCATTCTCTCCCTCTTTGTTCTTCCAAACCCACTTGGTTCCTATGGGATGACAATTTGGAGGTGGTTCAACTAACTCCCACACTGGTTCCTCTCAAAGTTTTCCAACTCCTCATGCATAGAATTGACCCAGTTTGCATCAGATAAAGCATGTCCAATGTCCTTGGGCTCAAAAGTAGCAACAAAAGCAGCATGAGCAAAATGAGAGGAATTCCTGGACCTCGACCGTGTAGTGCGTTCATCAATGTTCCCAATGATCTTCGACAGGGGATGCACTTCTTGAATCCGCCGGGGAGCCTCACGCCTCGAGACTACCTCCCCCTCAACTTCAGCTTCTCTCGCCTGGTCCTCTTGTTGCACCGTCGTTGTCCATGATGTAGACGGTCCATGCTCCAAAGTGGTTGTAGGGGAAGTAGTGGGTACATGCTCAGCTTCAGGCTCATGGTTCTCCCCATCATCATCTCCAGCTTCATCTTTCTCCTCCTCAAAGAGGTCCTCGGCCATCTCTTCATCACCTGCACATTCAAAGCCAAGAGAGGTACATGGCATTGTCTCGTCGAAGGTCACCTCGCAAGTCTCCATGATTTTGTTAGTCTCAAGGTTAAGGACCCTATAGGCTCTAGAATGGTTAGCATATCCAAAGAAAATACCATCACTAGACCTAGCCTCAAACTTGTCGAGTTTTCCCTTCTTCAAAATAAAGCACTTGCAGCCAAAAACTCGGAAGTGACTCACCTTGGGTGCCCGACCATGCATAAGCTCATAACAGGTTTTCTTCTTGAAAGCTCTCAATAAAATCCGGTTGGAAACATGACAAGCTGTATTGACCGCCTCAGCCCAAAACCTCCTAGGAGTCCTGTGCTCATCGAGCATCATCCTAGCCATCTCACAAAGAGTCCGATTTTTCCTTTCCACGACTCCATTTTGAGGGGGCACATAAGGGGTCGAATACTGATGTTCAAGACCTAGATCACGACAAAAGGCATCAAAACGAGAGTTCTTAAACTCAGAGCCATTATCCTTGCGGATAGCTCGAATAGCATTCCCATGCCTCTCGTTTTTCAACCTCACGATCGGATCTCGAACAAAACCAAAAGTCTCACTCTTATCCTCCAAGAAGAACACCCGGGCATAGCGAGAGTAATCGTCCACCACAACAAGGACATACCACTTCCCACCCACCGAGCGAACTCGAGCCGGCCCAACAAGGTCCATATGCAACGGCTCTGTCGGACGCTCGGTCATGACATCGGTCAGGGGTGGATGGGGAGTGGCTACCATCTTACCATGCCTACAAGGAGCACAAACCAAATCCTTCTCAAGCTTCAACCTCGGCAATCCTCGGACAAGGTCAAGACCACTCAAGCGGGAAACCAAATCAAAGCTCAAGTGTCCCAACCGCCTATGCCATTTCCACAAATCAGAAGAAGGACCGGCCATCAAACAGCGAGCAGGACCCAAAGAACGAGAGAAATCGCCCACGAAAATCGACCCTCAGGGATGATCATACAGAAAAGATCACCTCGAGAATCAAGCAAGCGAGACTCGCCAAACTTGAAACGCACCTCAAAACCCTCATCAAGCAACCGAGAAACCGAAAGCAAATTAAAGCCCAAAGACTTCACAAGAGCCACTCTCTTCAACGTTACCTCGTCACTCACATGCACAACACCCTCTCGAAAGCACCCTACCTCGTCCATTGTCCCCAAATGTGATGTACATCTTTTCCTTCACCGGGGTGAGGGTGGAGAACCACTTCTTATCTCCGGTCATGTGTCGAGAACACCGGAGTCGATCAACCAAATGTTCTCCAAGCCTCCCGCCTGCAGATCGAAACAAGAACGAGAATGAGCTAGCGACTCGACACCGGGGTTAGCACACGGAAAGTTAAACCGAGTGTCGAGCCATCTCGCTCAAAAGAGGGGTTAGCAAACATCACTCCCTTGCCACCAAACTTCCCATGTCCCATGGGAGGAGTACGAGCACCACGAGGGGGAAAACGTGGTCCGTAGTTCCTCTGGAACCCAAAGCTGCGATCATCTCCCCTAAACCCGTAATGAGGACGAGTAGGAGGACGTCCAAACAAAACCACCACGAGCTCGACCAAACCTCTCACCAAGACGCACACCATCATCTCTCCCGACAAACCTCTCACCACCACCTCTCCGTGGGAACCCGCCAACACTCCTCACACTTCCCACACCCCGTGGAAGTGGCACTCTAGGCTCGGGAATACCGCGAGACCGGCGATACCTGTCCCGGTTAGCTTGCTCCCTAGCAAGCCTCTCATCCCTCTTCCTCTTATAGCAAAACTCGCAAGATGCCTCTCCTTGCCACAATACTCACACCCGAAGGGGATGGGTTTTGGTTTTGGCTCGGCTTCTCTCTAGGCTTCTCACCCTTCTCACCCACAAACTTCACTGGTTTCGGAAATCATTTGTCTTAGGTGGGAATTTGGGTGGATCTTGGGTTGTGTCAAGCTTGTTGCAAAGGTGGTTGGGCTTTGGTGTGAAAGAGTTCTTGGGTGCTTTTGGGAGTGGGACTTGGATCTCTCGATCACCTCAAACTCGGGGTTAGACTCAACACATTTCTCGTACACACTCTCCCCCAATCGTTCTCTCCCACTTTCTCACCCAACTTCTCAAACCCCAAACCACGACCATCGGCTCTCTTGAACTCCTCAATCATGATTTTCAATTGAGGTTCCTGCCCGTACAACCAACCCAACACCTTCCTCAAATAGTCATTCTCCTCATAGATGACATCCAAACGGGAAGTAAGTTCAAGATTACGCAAAGTGACTTCATCACGGCTAGTACATGCATTTGCAACGGGAGATTTCAAAGATGCTTCCAAAGAACTAATGGTAGAACGAGCATCAACAAGCTTAGCATGCATAGTAGGACATGATTTGCAAGCACCAAGCAAAGTAGGTCTAGCCTTAAGCTCATCATGTTCGATCCTAAGAGCATCTAGTTGAGCCAAAATAGAAGCATTCTTCTCATTAAGCGAGTTTGATCTCATTCAACCAAGCATCACATTCAACACATTCAACATCATCGGGAGGAGTAGGAGCAAGTTTCAAAGAGTCATTCTCAAGTTTCAATTCAAGCAATTTTGACTCTAACTCTCCTACTTTCTCACTAGCATTCTCAAGCCGAGCCCTAAGATCTTTCCTCATCTTTTTGGCATCTCTCGGCACACTATCACGGTTATCAAGCAAACCATTCAACCTAGCAATCTCGGCAAGCAAAGAGTCGGGGTCACGGTTTACCTCATCCTCCGAGTCGGAGTCGCCGTCTTCCTTCACACTCTTCTTCTTGCTCGAGCTATGGGCCATGCCACAAAAGCCCTCGAGCGCCACACGGCTCGGCCCGGCCGAGGTTCCGGCTTGCACTCTTCTTGCCCACCGCGCCTCCCGACGTCTTCATCTTCGCTGCTTGAGCTTGACTGCTCCTCGCTTGAGCTTGAGTCGACGTTGCTCGCACCGGCCACCATCGCTCTTGCCTTGTTCTTCTTGTAGTTGCTCTTGCTCGGTCGCCGCTTGTCCTTGTCCTTGCTCTTGGACTTGTTGAAGTGCTTGCCCTTGGAGGAGTACTTGTCTTCACGCCTCGGGTGCGCCTTGTACTCGTTCACCTTGTACTTGTTCTCCTCCGCTTCCGGGCACTCGGCGATGAAGTGGCCACGCTTGCCACACTTGTAGCACGTCCCTGAGCTCCGCCTTGCGTTCCTCCGACTCTCGTGTAGTCGTTCAAACCTTCTTGAGAGCAAGGCCGGCTCCTCCGCGCCCCCGCACATCAAACTCCTCATCCGGAATGGACATAAGAGAGGACAAAGAAAACCGTTGACGGGAAGGGTTAGATTTGCCCTTTGATCCTCCCACAAGAGCAAGACTATGATCGGTCGAGCCCTCATGCTTGGATAGCAACTTCCTGTCAACCTCGGCCGACTTGAGCTTAGAAAAGAGGTCATCCAACTCAATAGTCAAATAATTCCCGAGACTCCTTGATGGCCTCAACCTTAGCACCCCAAACATTTGGATCCAAGACATGCAAGAGCTTCAAAGCTCGATCATGCTCGGAATACGGAAAATCTTCAACATTAGCCTTCATGTTGTTCACGATGGCAGTGAACCTCCGAAACATCACATCAATGTCCTCACTAGGGAAGTGGAGTGAAATTATCATATTGCATCCGGTAAGAGACAAAGAGACGAGCCTTCACATGGTTATCACCACCGTGAGCAACCAACAACTTATCCCAAATTTGCCAAGCAAGATTCAAATGGCGAACACGCTCAAACTGCGGATCACACAAGCTCGCAAACAGTGTTTTCTGCCTTGCAATGGATTTTTCAAGTTTTTCCCCTCAAAATTTGAAATGCCAATCTACATGAAAGTTCGTCCCTCATCAAGATCTACAACTTTCATAAAGGTAGAAATTTAAGTGTTTAGGTGAATTTTGGAGGACGCGGCAAAAGTTCCGGCAGACACCTGTGGACACTGGGGTGGCAAGGGGTTTGACCCAACCTTTGACCATGGGTTGGCCCCACAAGTGTGTTTACTATTCATTTAGGGTCACTAGGGTGGGTTAGTGAGTTTTTCGAGGTGAGGGCCCAGGTTGACCGAGGTTTAACCACGGTTGACCATTTGACCGCTAATCCGGTCATTAGCGTTAATGACGGTAATTAAAAACTGGGGCGGCACAATCACCAACGTTGAAGGAGCGTTCCTTGACGTTACGATCGTGGTAGCGTCGCCCGCAGCCGTGGGCCGTAGAAAGCTCGCCGGAAGGCCTTGCCGACCGGCGTGCGTGAGGACGCGTGGTTGCCGCGGACGCCCATGTGGATCTCCTCCAAGATGTCCTTGCCTTCTTGCACGGGGACGCACTTCATGAGTACTCCGGAAGATGCGCCCGGCTTGTAAAGCTTGTCTCCGACGAGGACGTAAGACTTGGCGCGGCGGATGAGCTGCTCGGCCAAGTTTTTGTCCAAGGGAACCTTCTGCTCGCTGAGGTAGTCGATGAAGGGTTGCCTCCAGTCCACATCGATCATCATGACCTCCTGTCGAGCTGGTGGGTGCGCTGGGACAGTGGTCAGTGGCGCCGGCTCCGGGATGGATGGCGTGTGAAGCTCGTGAACGAAGACACCCGCTGGTACTTGAGCGCGGGTAGATCCAAGCTTCGATAGAACGTCCGCTTGAAGGATCAGATGGCGACTAGAGAGGGGGGGAATGAATAGGAGCCGGTAAAAATTCTTCCCAAAGAACCCGGCCTATGTCCTACTCAAATCCCGGTCACTCACAAGCGATGGATCGAATCACGCACCAATCGCCAAGACCACGAGGTTATGGATCAACCTCTAGCCTAAGGAACGATTCCTAAAAGCACACGCGGAAGCACTAGAAAGGGAGGAAGGAATCGAACCAAGAAGCAAAGCACACAGGCTCTGGCGGACCGTCCGCGCAGGAGGGGCGGACCGTCCGCAAAGAGCTGCGCGGACCGTCCGGCCGGGTATCGCGGGACCGTCCGCACCCGAGCCGCGGACCGTCCGACCCGAGCCGCGGACCGTCCGTTAAATCACACGAACGACCCAAAGCCACCCCCGTGCCACGGACCGTCCGCGGGGAGCACGCGGACCGTCCGCCAAGCACCCGCGGACCGTCCGCCCGACACCGCGGACCGTCCGAAACTCCGTCCAACCAAAAACCAAAATCGCGACGGATCGAAACGAAGGACGAGCAAGAACACGAAGAACACGGGACGAACCCTAGCCGCGCGGACCGTCCGCCTGGTCCTCGCGGACCGTCCGCCAGGTGCGGACAGAGCTGAAAACAGCCCGACCCCGAAAGTCAACTCCCCCAAATCATCATCGGATTTCCCAAACGGTTGAAGCTGTGGAGACAAGGGTTTGGGTACTTGAAAAGCGTCACACAAGGAAGCTATAGCCCAAAAATCTTGCCTCCTAACTCCCTAAATCACCGGGAATCGCGAATCCTTTGAGCACCACCAAAAGCTAGAGAACCGAACGAAAACTCACAAATCGAAGTAGTTTCCGGCGTTTGAGGGCACAAGATCAAGCACAAAGATGCACAAGGCATCTATCCATGTTTCCCTCAAAGAAATCCGGGAAGAAACTCACTCAAATCCGCGGAATCACACCGGGAACAAAGGCACGAAAATAAGCACAAAAAGCCACGAAAAACAACCCCGAATCTTCTATACAAACCAGGAAAGATTCACAAGGTCTAGCATGCCGCCCTAGCATCCATCCCTCTCTACAAATCTCACATGATGCTCTCATGCTAGCCTAGAGAAAATAGGAAGGAAAATAGCTACGAAAATGAGAAAGAGGAGGCGGGAAATGAAACCCTAAGTCGCGAGAGAGAGAGCCATCAACACACACTCATGGCTTATATATCGAGTCCCGCCGGAGTGGTAAATGACTCGACTACCCCTAACTACACTGCGGCGATACAACCCACGTAGGGGCATTTTGGTGATGTTTGTGGGTCTTCCCATCGGACGGCCACGCCTTTGCCGCACCCCGCGTCCTCCCGACGCAAGCCATGCGATCCCGCCGCGTGTCCTCCGCCTCGAAGCTTCCCGACACGCCCGGATCCCGTCTCCGTCGTGTTGGGCCCTCGGACTTGGTTTTGAGGCCCAAACCAAGAAACCGTCCGCCGATGGTTTTGTGGGCAAACCACTTGACTTGACCGCCACCGTGCACCGGCTCACTTGTCCATGACTTCGTCTTGCTTGTGTCGCCACCATGTGGCCCGCACCCAGTCCCGCTGTCCACCGGGTCCCTCGAACCGAGCCTACTTGTCTCTCCATCTCCCGGAGGCCCCTCAAGGCTGAAGACCTTTCGCGCCCGTTCTTCACCTGCAACAACACGAACTAGGCCGCAGCCTACACCTGCGCACTAAGCCAAGAGTCAGTCCAACACCCGTTGTCAATCACTCATCACTGAGGAGCGGTCATCCATCGACCACTGGGACGCTCCTGGTCCACACCGCTGCGACGTTGTTGTCGCGGACGATGTGGTGGAACTCGAGACCGTAGAACTTGTTCTCGAGCTTGCGCACTTCTAGGCAGTAGGCGTCCATGTTCTCCTTGTTGCGGTCCCAGGACTTGTTGACTTGGTTGATGACCACTGCGGAGTCGCCGTAGACTATTAGCTGCTTGATGCCTAGTGAAGCCGCGAGGCGGAGCCCGTGTATGAGAGCTTCGTACTCGGCTTCGTTGTTTGAGACCTTCCAGAAGATCTGCAGGACATACTTGAGTTGTTCGCCCGTTGGAGAGATCAGGAGTACCCCTGCACCTGCACCCTCGAGGTTGAGTGAGCCGTCAAAGTACATCACCCAATGCTCTAGTCGCACGGTTGGAGTGGGTAGCTGTTTCTCCCGCCACTCTGCCATGAAGTCGACTAGAGCCTGCGACTTGATGGCTGTGCGTGGCTTGAAGTCGATGGTGAGGGCACCGAGCTCGACTGCCCACTTGGAGATTCTTCCAGTAGCATCTTCGTTCCACAGGATGTCGCCGAGCGGGTAGTCGGTGACGACGGAGATCGAGTACTCCTGGAAGTAGTGTCGTAGATTCCGCGAGGTGATGAGTACTATGTACAGGAGCTTCTGCACGGACTGGTAGCGTGCCTTGGACTCTGATAGGACCTCGCTGACGAAGTAGACTGGGCGCTAGACTGGGTAGGCGTGGCCTTCTTCCTGCCGCTCGACGATGATGGCAGTACTGACCACATGAGTAGTCGCAGCGAGGTAGAGGAGGAGCTGCTCGCCCTTGCGGGGAGCCGTGAGGACCGGCGGCTTTGATAGGAAGTCCTTGAGCTGGGCAAGGGCTTGATTCGCCTCTAGAGTCCACACGAACTTCTCTTGGTGCTTGAGTAGTTTGAAGAAGGGGAGCCCCCGTTCTCCAAGCTTCGAGATAAATCTATTCATTGCCGCCATGCACCCGGTCAGCTTCTGGACGTCTTTGATGCTCGTGGGAGCTTTCAACCTGGTGATAGCGGAGATCTTCTCAAGGTTGGCTTCGATGCCGCGTTGGCTGATGATGAAGCCGAGTTGTTTGCCCGAAGGTACGCCGAAGACGCACTTGTTCGGGTTGAGCTTCCAGCGGTACTCGCGCAGGGATGCGAAGCTCTCTTTAAGGTCATCGATGAGGGTACTGGAGTTTCTGGTCTTGACGACCATGTCATCCACGTAGGCCTCGACGTTCTTGTTGAGCTGCTTCTTGAAGCAGGCCTGGATAGCTCGTTGGTAGGTGGCGCCGGCGTTCTTCAACCCAAAGGACATGGTCGTGTAGCAGTACGCGCAAAATGGGGTGATGAACGCGGTCTTCTCCTGGTCTTCTTCCTTGATCGCGATCTGGTGGTACCCGGAGTAGCAGTCGAGGAAGCAGAGCAGGTCGCAGCCCGCCGTGGAGTCGATGACTTGATCAATCCGCGGCAACCCGAAGGGGTCCTTGGGGCAGTGCTTGTTGAGGTCGGTGTAGTCGACGCACACCCTCCACTCGTTCGAGTTCTTTTTGCGGACGAGGACGGGGTTGGCGAGCCACTCGGGATGGAAGACTTCTCTGATGAAGCCAGCCGCGAGTAGTTTGGCGAGTTCCTTCTTGATGGCGTCCCGTCTGTCGTCGGCAAAGCATTGGAGGTGTTGTCGCTTGGGGGTGGCCTTAGGATCGACGTTGAGGCAGTGCTCGATCAACTCCCTGGGCACTCCTGGCATGTCCGCTGGCTTCCATGCAAAGATGTCGCGGTTAGCCCGAAGGAAGCTGATGAGCGCGTCTTCCTATTTGGGGTCGAGGCCAGCCCCGATGGTGGTGGTCTTGCTGGGGTCGCGTGTTCCGAGGTCGATCGTCTTGACGAGAACCTCCTCAGCTGGCTGAGGCTTGTTGGCGCTGTCAGACTTCTCCGGGATGTCGAGTTCACTTGTAGCAAGTTTCTTCGACGCAACGTAGACCTCCATCATAGTGTTGGGTACTTGATTAGTAGAGGCGATCTCCACGGCTTCTGTGTCGCAGTCGTGGGAGGTCTTCAAGTCCCCTTGGAGAGAGAGCACACCCGTTGGGCTTGGCATCTTGAGTACCAAGTAGGTGTAGTGGGGCACCGCCATGAACTTGGCGATGGCCGGTCTGTCGAGGATGGCGTGGTAGGAAGTCTCGAAGTCCGCGACCTCGAACTTGATGTACTCGGTACGGTAGTTGTCCCGAGATTCCCCGAAGGGAACTGGCTGGACCACTGAGCCCACTGGGATAGCCGCGTTACCGGGGACGATGCAGTAGAAGGGTGTGTTGCTCTTGGTGAGCATATGGGTGATGTCGAGCTTCATCTTCTTCAAGGTCTTGGTGAAAAGGACGTTGAGCCCGCTTCCACCGTCGATGAGGACCTTGTTGAGCTTGGAGCCCGCGACCACTGGCTTCAGGACGAGGGGGAACCGTTCTGGTTCGGAGAAGTTGGTCCATTGATCCGCGCGAGAGAAGGTGATGGGTACCTCCGACCACCTGAGAGGGGTCGGGACCGCTGGCTCAATGGACATGACTTCTCGACGGGTAGCCTTCTGCTCCCGCCTGCTGGGCAGTCCGCCGAAGAGGACGTTTGCTGTCTTATCGGGTTCCTGGAAGTCGTTGTTGTCACTGTCCTTCTTGCCCTTTTTGTCGTGAGGGTGCGGTGGCTCTGGCGTATCCTTGAGTGCATGCCTAAGTTGGTAGCACTGCTCGGTGGTGTGGTTGCCGTTTGGATGCCACGGGCACTTCTCCTTCAGCAAGTCTTTGAAACCGCCGGAGTCCTTCTTCGAGTTCTCCTTCGCAGGGCGCGGAATAGCCGCGACAGTGTTGTCTGGCTTGCGCTTGCGGTTGGGACCTGAGTAGTTGTTGTTGTTGTTGTTGCGACCACCTTGGTTCGCGTTGTTGCCGCTGCCGCCGCCCTGGTTCTGCTTGTTCTTGCCACGGATGACGTCGTACTTGGCGTTGGCCTTGTCCTCCTCATCCGCCCAGGACGTGATCATGTCCTTGAGGTGGGGGATGGACTTGGGGCGGCGACGACCGAAGTCTTCGAAGGTGCGGTGGTGGTAGAGGCCGTCTTGGAAGAGGTCGATGACCTCCTTGTCGGTGACGTCGATGACGGTAGCGCGCTTATCGAAGAAGCGGTGCATGTACTTGCGGAGGGTCTCGCCTTGTTCCTGCTTGACCATGGCCAGGTCCATGCGAGTACCCGATCGGCCCATGGCGCCCGCGAAGTTGCTGGTGAACTGCTCCTTCAGCTGATCCCACTTGTCGATTGAGTGCTTGTCGAGCGACTCGAGCCATGTGAGTGGAGCTTGGTCCAGGCAGAAGGGTTAGTAGAGGCACTTGGTGTCGTTGTTGCCGCCAGCGTTCTCGATGGAGAGGGCGTAGCACCTGAGCCACTGGATGGGATCCTGCTTCGCGTCGTACTTGGTGATCCCCAAAGGCTTGAACTTGTCGGGGAGGAGCAAGTTGCGAAGTCGAGGTGAGAAGGCGGGGAAGCCGTCGTTGTCACCCGCAGTGGTCGACTTCTTTCGCCGCAGCTCCTCAATCTTCTGGCGGGCGTCGTAGCCGCCCTGTGAGGCACCGGAGGCGTGGCTATTCGCGTGTCCTCGGCCGCCGCGACCGCCGCCACCGCCGACCCTCCTGTTGGCTCCATGGTTGGAGCTTCCGCCGTCGGCCGCCGCCGCCGTCGGGGTCGTGGCCGCCGCCGCCGGCCGGAGCACGGTGGGGACGACCTCGCGGTTGCTGTTGCAACCCTGTGGAGGTCCGCCAGCGTTGGAGCGAGTACGTTTCGGCTCGGCTGGGAGCTCAGCTCGAGTACGGTTGGGACCGTTGTTGGCGCTGCGACTTGTGGCTTCGTTGTCGCGGTGCCTGGCGGGAAGAGGTTGGTTGACCCTGTTGTCGACCCGCATGAAGTAGGCCTCTTCAGCGAGCTTGGCGATGACCTCTCCAGCGCGTATGCCCTGAGCCTGGCGTGCGATCACTGTGATCGACATGAGGCATTGCTCAGGGGTAGTGTGTACTCTGCTCTCGACCGCCTCGAGAGCTTCCACAAGGTTGCGGACGGGGAAGTTGTCGCAGAGGCGCCGGCGACGTTCGCTGCGCTTCCGGTTACGCTCACGTCGAGCGTCTCTGTCTGCAGGTGTCTCGTTTGCTGGAGCATCAGCAGAGAGCTCGTCGGAGGAGATGTCTTCAAGGTACTTGTCTTGGGCCGTCCCTGAAGGTCCTGGGGTGTCGCCGGCAGCCATGAAGACTTGGCGATCAGGGGTGCCAAGGCTAAACTCAGAAACCGCCACCTCAGTTGGGGTGTTCGAGTCAGCTTGGGCAAGTGGTGTTCTTTCCTGGAACAGTAGCGAGTCGATGTAGGCGACGTAGCGTGAGTCTCCACTTATTAGGTCAGCAGGCTTGCGGTCTGGCCAGTAGATGAATCTCCCGGCCGGTGTGGATCTTATAACCAGCCCGGAGGCCGGCCCTGACAAGGGATGCTCAGTGGAGTTGTCCTCGGACTCGGGCTCCTCAGGGTCCGACCCGAAGTCGAACTCGTATGCGGGGTTTGAGTAGAACTCGGAGAGAGGATTGGAGTCCGAAGCGTGGCCGGGGGCGGTGTCAGAGTCTGAGTTGTACTCGGGTACGGGCCCCCGTGCGGGCCCAGTGTGAAGAGGGAGCCCCCGTGCGGGACCGGCTGAGGATGCGGGGGCCACGCGTGGAGCGCTCGCGGAGTGATGGGACCGCACGCGATGGCTGAGCAGCCGGCTCGCATGCGGTAGCCCATGGGAACGTCGAGTTCGAGTTGGAAGCGGACTCGAGCTCGAAGTCAGCGTGATGGTTGAAGAGCGAAAGTTCGCCAAACTTGCCGGTGAGTTCGCCTGTGACAACTTCAGGAAGCGTCACGAAGCCGGTCTTCGGGTTGGGCGGCATGGTGAGGCGGCGCTGGAAAGAGCCCGCGCCGTCTGCAGTGCAGACCCAGGCGCCGAACACGAAGGTGTCGCCGCGGTTGAAGGCGACGGTTGGCTTGAAGTAGACAGGAGCCGTCGAGTTCGCCATGTGATCTCGGGCGAGATCCCCTACCCGGCGCGCGCGCCGGTGTCGGTGTTTTAGACCGGCAACCTACTAAGGGGAGTACCCGAAGTAGATGAATGTGGCCTCGCCAAGATCGGTAACTCGAAGGAAGAGACACGTGGCACACAATTTAGACAGGTTTGGGCCGCGAGGTGCGTAATACCCTACGTCCTGTATGTTGCGTAGCTCTGGATTGATTGGGTACGATTACAGGATGGTGTAATTGTACACCGTGAGGTTGTATGAGATGAGATGCTAGAGAAAGGTCCCTGCCTCGCCTTATATAGCCCGGGAGGTAGGGTTACAAGTCGGAGTAGGGAGAGAGTACTAGTCGAGTACGTCTAGGAGTCTTCCATACAGCGCAGGACATGTACAGCTTCCTAACCGAGTACTTCTCCTCCGTAGTCCTTGTGCTCCACGCCATCAGGTGCCGTGTAGCGCAAGCCGGATAGTCCCAGGGGCCCACCGAGTAGTCGGTCCTGGTACCCACCGATGTAGTGGGCCCAGGGAGGTCCATACGACAAGGATGGCAGCCAACTCTTGGAACCCTAGCTCATTTGTTTTCCTATTTTTCCTTCCTATTTTACTTAGGATTTCCATAGGACTAGCTTGAGAGCTTCATGGTGAGATCTTGTGAGAGGGTTGGATGATCGGGCGGCAAGCTAGACCTTGTATGAACCTTTGTTGCTTGTATAGATGATTCGGCGTGGTTCCTCAAGGTTTGGATGTGTGGTTCCCGGTTGATCTTGGTGGTGATTTTCGGAGCCCTCTCTTGGTGATTTCTTTGGGTTGTTTTTGGGACCTTTCTCTTGGGGATTTGATGGGGGAAATTTATGGGAACCCTTCGTGGTCTTTGGGCTATGATTCCCCTCCCAAATCCGTGAGTAAAGGGGCTCGATTTTGGGGTTTTCCGAGTTCTAGGGTTTGTGGTGCTCTTGGCGGGAGTTCTTCGATTCCTTCTTCTTGGACGAGTTTTGGTGGGATTAAACTTTGCTATGGACTCCTCATGAGGTGTTCCTAATATCCCAAAAGTCTTGTTCAAGTCCGTGGAGCGATTCGGGAGATCGTGGTTTGGATTTGGAGGAGTTGACCCGCGGGTGCTGTTCATCCCGAGCTGCCCAGGCTACACCGGTCTGACCGGTGCTCTTGACCGGTCTGACCGGTGCAACCCTTGGTGGGTTTTTGCTCGGGTGAACGTCTGGGTGTGTTCGCTGTTGTCCTGTGTTGCAACTGTTTCAAGTTTGGGTCAGTTTGGAGGTCGGTTGGCCTGTTTGGTGTTTTGGGGACTTTCAGGCCTCGACCGGTCTGACCGGTGTGTCTCACCAGTCTGACCGGTGTGGAGCCACTTAGTGAAAGTTGCTCAGTTTCACCAGCAGGGACCGGTCTGACCGGTGGTGCTCACTGGTCTGACCGGTGTTGGTCTGTAGACTCGAGGTTTGGTGTTCCGCTGCGTTCTCGGGTCGGAAGGTTGTGTGTTGGTTCCTAGGTCCAGTAGCACTCCAGTGGCTACGTGGTCTTGACAAACTTGGGTAGTGAGTTGGAGAGGTGTGTTGGAAGCCGCGTTCATCTTGTTGGAGTCTCCATCTCCTTTGAGAAGAATTTTTATCGGCTCCCATTCACTCCCCCCTCTCTGGTTCGCCATATCGGTCCTTCAAGTGGTATCAGAGCCGGTTCGGGTCTTTATTGACTCTAACGAGTCTAAGATCCAAGGATGGCGTACCAGGAACGGGGTTCGGGTCCTCCACACTTCGATGGCAAGAACTACCAGATGTGGAGTAAGCGGATGGGTGCGTTCCTCCGCGGAAAGGGTCAGATCCTTTGGGATGTCACGGTGGACACAGGATATGTCCGGCCGATGGACTTCCTCGCTCCAGGATCGAGGGACAGATTCGACGCCAACAACAAGGCAAGCGACTACTTGTTTCATGCTTTGTGACAGCCTGAGTTCGATCGGGTGCACACCGAGCACTTGGCTTGTAGAATTTGGTCGGTGTTGAAGGAGGCTCATGTTGGGAATGCCCAGGTTCAGGCACGGATGTATGCGACCTACCGGAGAGAGTACGAGAACTTCACTCATCTCCCCGGTGAGTCCATCGATGCCTTGTTTCAGAGGTTCACGATGGTTGTTAACAACATGAGGGCCAATGTGGACGTGCTCCCGTACGATAATCATGATAGAGCGGTCAAGCTCTTACACTCTTTGGATCGTACGATTTAGGGCGGAAAGTTCGAGGCCATTGTGGAGTCAGAGAAGTATGACACTCTGACGGTGAACGAGCTGTTTTCAAAGCTCAAGTCGGCTAAGGTGGATAGGGGCATGACTGCAAAGCTCGAGGGACCGACTGATTCTCATAGTCTTGCCCTCGTTGGTGGCTCGAAAGGAAAGGCTAACACTAACCCATCCACCAGGATGTTCTCTTTGTCCTCTTTGATGTCTATGCCAGATGAGGAGTTCAATGTGCTTGGAGAGGACGAGCTGGCACTACTGACGAGGAGGTTCGAGAGGCTGCACGAGAACCGGGTGAACATGAGGAGGAACAAAAGGACATGCTTCCTGTGCGGCAAGCCGAGACACTTCGTCGCCGACTGCCCGGAGAAGGTCGAGAACAAGGACGACTACAAGCACAAGTCGGGGATGGATGGCAAGTACCGGTCAAGGTGCGACCACAAGAGCAAGCACAAGAACAAGTACAAGGATGAGCGACGATCGAGGAAGAAAGAGAGCCGAGGCAAGGCCCGAGCGATGGTTGGAGCGAGCGACGTCGACTCCAGTTCCGCGTACTCCACCTCGAGCTCAAGCAACAGTGAGGATGAAGGTGATCGTCGTAAGAGCAAGAAGTCATCCAAGAACCTGAGCGGGCTGAGCTGCTTCGCGAGAGACGGCTTCTGCACCATGGCGCTGAGCTCCGGCAGCAAGAAGAGCACACAGAGCGACTCAGACTCTGATTCCGACGACGAGGTGCGTGATGAACTTCCCTTCTTGCGCCAGGAGAATGAGAGGCTTGGCTCTTTGCTTGATAACCATGATGACATTCTTAGAGAGGCCAAGAAAATGAGAAAAGAGCTTAGGGCTTCACTCGAGGATGCTAGGACTAGAGTGGCTGAGCTAGAGACATAGGTGCTTGATAGAAAGCTTGAGATTGACTCCCTTAAGGCTAGCCCTGTTGTTTCGGATGAGGTTGATTGTGCTGATTGCTCCATCTTTCTTGCTGATCTTGCTTTGTTTAAGGAGAAGCATGCCTCCAAGTGTGAGGAACTAGATGTGCTTAGGGTTCAAGTGGCTGAGTGAGGACCAGGAGCGTCCTGGTGGTCGATGGATGACCGCTCCTCAGTGATGAGTGATTGACAACGGGTGTTGGACTGACTCTTGGCTTAGTGCGCAGGTGTAGGTTGCGACCTAGTTCGTGTTGTTGCAGGTGAAGAACGGGCGCGAAAGGTCTTCAGCCTTGAGGGGCCTCCGGGAGATGGAGAGACAAGTAGGCTCAGTTCGAGGGACCCGGTGGACGGCTGGACTAGGTGCGGGCCACATGGTGGCGAGACGAGCAAGACGAAGTCATGGACGATCGAGCCGGTGCACGGTGGCGGTCTAGTCAAGAGGCTTGGCTGGAGGCCGGGCCGAGCACGCGGGGTTTGGTGGTTTGCCCACAAAACCATCGGAGGACAGTTTCTTGGTTTGGGCCTCAAAACCAAGTCCGAAGACCCAACACGACGGAGACGGGATCCAGGCGTGTCGGGAAGCTTCGAAGCGGAGGACACGCGGCGGGATCGCATGGCTTGCGTCGGGACGACACGGGGTGCGGCGAAGGCATGGCCGTCCGATGGCAAGACCCACAAACATTACATAAATGCCCCTGCGTGTGTGGTATCGCCAGTAGTTGAGTTAGGGGTAGTCGAGTCATTTCCCACACCGACGGGACCCGATATATAAGCCATGAGTGTGTGGATGGCTCTCTCTCTCCGCGACTTAGGGTTTCATTTCCCCCCTCCCATTTCTCATTTTTGTAGCTATTTTATTCTCCATTTTCTCTAGGCTAGCATGAGAGCTTCATGTGAAATTTGTTGAGAGGGATGGATGCTAGGGCGGCATGCTAGACCTTGTGAAGCTTTCCTGGTTTGTATAGAAGATTCGGAGTTGTGTTTTTCGTGGTCTTTTTGGTGCTTGTTTTCGTGCCTTTGTTCTTGGTGTGATTCCGCGAATTTGAGTTGGTTTCTCCCCAGATTTCTTTGAGGGAAACATGGATGGATGCCTTGTGCACCTTTGTGATTGATCTTGTGCCCTCAAACGCCGGGAAACCACTTCGATTCTAGATTTTTCGGTCGGAGCTCTAGCTTTTGGTGGTGCTCAAAGGATTCGCGATTCTCGGTGAATTAGGGAGTTAGGAGACAAGATTTTTGGGCTATAGCATCCTTGTGTGACGCCTTTCAAGTCCCCAAACCCTTGTCTCTACAGCTTCTACCATTTGGGAAATCCGATGATGATTTGGGGGAGTTGACCTTCGAGGCCGGGCTGTTTTCAGTTCTGTCCATGAGGCGCGGACGGTCCGCGAGGGGCCGGCGGACAGTCCGCGAGGAGCCAGTTCGTCGGGCGTTCTTCGCGTTCTTGTTTCGTTTCGTTTTTGATCCAGTTCTGTTTTAGGTGTTCGTTGCAGCCGGTTTGCGGACGGTCCGAGCTTCAGTAGCGGACGGTCCGTGGCCCGCACGGACGGTCCGCCCGGTCTTCGCGGACGGTCCGTTTTTCTCGGGTCGGTTCTGCTGGTTCTGTTCGCTTTAACGGACGGTCCACGGCTCAGGCCGGACAGTCCGCGGCAAGGGTGCGGACGATGCGGTACCTGCCGGGACGATCCGCGCGGCCATCGCGGACAGTCCGCCCTGCCTGGCCGGACGGTCCGCCAGAGGCTGGCAGCTTTGCTTCTTGGTTCGATTCCTCTCTTCCTTTCTTGTGCTTCCGCGTGTGCTTCAAGGAATCGTTCCTAAGACTGGAGGTTGATCCATAACCTCGTTGTCTTGACGATTGGCGTGTGATTCGATCCATCGCTTGTGTGTGACCGGGAATTGTCTAGGGTATAGGCCGGGTTCTTTGAGAAGAATTTTTACCGGCTCCTATTCACTCCCCCCTCTCTAGTCGCCATCCGATCCTTCAATCAGTATCAGAGCTTGGTGCCAGATTCTTTGTGACTTTGACAAGTCTTGAATCCTAAGATGGCGTACGTTGAGCGGGGCGGTCCGCCGCACTTCGATGGGAAGGGTTACCACAAGTGGGCGGCTCGTGTGATGATCTTTCTTCGTGGCAAGTTATTGGATTTCATTGTGCTTGACAAGACCTATGCTATTCCGGTCAACATCCATACTCTTATGGTGACCGATGCTGGTGCTAAGGCCAAGTATGAGGCAAATGCAAAAGCCGTTGATCACTTGGTCCGGAGCTTGTGTGATCCTGAGTTTGAGCGTGTTCACCATTTGAATCTTGCTTGGCAAATTTGGGAGAAGTTGTTGGTTGCTCACGGTGGTGATAACCATGTGAAGGCTCGCCTCTTTGTCTCTTACCGGATGCAATATGAGAACTTCACTCAACTTCCCGGTGAGGACATTGATGCGATGTTTCAGAGGTTCACCACCATCGTGAACAACATGAAGGCTAATGTTGAGGATTTCCCTTACACTGAGCATGATCAAGCTTTGAAGCTCTTGCATGTCTTGGACCCAAATGTTTGGGGTGCTAAGGTGGAGGCCATCAAGGAGTCTGGGCAATATTTGACTATTGAGTTGGATGACCTCTTTTCTAAGCTTAAGTCGGCTGAGGTTGACAGGAAGTTGCAATCCAAGAATGAGGGCTCGACTGACCATAGTCTTGCTCTTGTGGGCGGATCAAAGGTCAAATCTAACCCTTCCTGTCGACAGTTTTCCTTGTCTTCTCACATGTCTATTCTAGATGAGGAGTTTGATGTGCTGGGCGAGGAGGAGCTGGCGTTGCTCTCAAGGAGGTTTGATCGACTACATGAGAGCCGGAGGAATGCAAGGCGGAGCTCGGGGACATGCTACAAGGGTGGAAAGCGTGGACATTTCATCGCCGAGTGCCCGGAAGCGGAGGAGAACAAGTACAAGATGAGCGAGTACAAGGCGCACCCGAGGCGTGAAGACAAGTACTCCTCCAAGGGCAAACACTTCAGCAAGTCCAAGAGCAAGGACAAGGACAAGCGGCGACCGAGCAAGGGCGGCTACAAGAACGACAAGGCAAGAGCCAAGGTGGCCGGTGCAAGCGACGTCAACTCAAGATCAAGCGACACGCAGTCCAGCTCAAGCAGTGAAGATGAAGACACCGAGAGGCGTAAGGGCAAGAAGAGTGCAAGCCGGAACCTCAGTGGGTTGAGCTGTGTGGCGCTTGAAGGCTTTTGTGGGATGGCCCATAGCTCAAGCAGCAAGAAGAGTGAGAAGGAAGACAGCGACTCTGACTCGGAGGATGAGGTAAATCGTGACCCCGACTCTTTGCTTGCTGAGATCACTAGGTTGAATGGCTTGATTGACAACCGTGATAGTGTGTTGAGAGATGCTAAGAAGATGAGGAAAGATCTTAGTGCTCAACTTGAGAATGCTAGTGAGAAAGTAGGAGAGTTAGATTCCAAATTGCTTGAATTGAAACTTGAGAATGACTCTTTGAAACTTGCTCCTACTACCCCTGATGATGTTGAGTGTCTTGAGTGTGATGCATGGTTGAATGAGATCAAGTTGCTTAATGAGAAGAATGCTTCCACTTTGGCTAAACTAGATGCTCTTAGAACTGAGTATGATGAGCTTAAGGCTAGACCCACTTTGCTTGGTGCTTGTAAGTCATGTCCTACTATGCATGCTAAGCTTGTTAATGCTCGTTCTACTATTAGCCTGTTGTCAATGCATGCACTAGCTGTGATGAAGTTACTTTGCGCAATCTTGAACTTACTTCCCGTTTGGATGTCATTTATGAGGAGAATGATTACTTGAGGAAGGTGTTGGGTTGGTTGTCTGGGCAGGTACCTCAATTGAAAATCATGATTGAGGAGTTCAAGAGAGCTGATGGTCGTGGTTTGGGTTTTGAGAAGTTGGGTGAGAAAGTGGGAGAAAACAGTGGGGAGAGTGTGTATGAGAAGTGTGTTGAGTCTAACCTCGAGTTTGAGGTGATTGGAGACATCCACGTCCCACTTCCAAAAGAACCCAAGAACTCTTTCACACTAAAGCCCAACCACCTTTGCAACAAGCTTGACACAACCCAAGATCCACCCAAATTCCCTCCTAGGACAAATGACTTCCAGAAACCGGTGAAGTTTGTGAGTGAGAATGGTGAGAAGCCTAGAGAGAAGCCAGAGTCAGAGCCAAAACCAAAACCCATCCCCTTCAGGTGTGAGTATTGTGGCAAGGAGAGGCATCTAGCAGAGTTTTGCTACAAGAGGAAGAGGGATGAGAGGCTTGCTAGGGAGCAAGCAAATCAGGACAGGTATCACTAGTCTCATGGTATTCCTGAGCCTAGAGTGCCACTTCCACGGGGTGTGGGAGGTGTGAAGAGTGTTGGTAGAGTTGGAGCTCAGGGTGGTAGGTTCCCACAGAGAGGTGGTGGTGAGAGGTTTGTTAGGAGAGATGATGGTGTGCGTGCTGGTGAGAGGTTTGGTCGGGCTCGTGGTGGTTTTGCTGGACGTCCCCCCACTCGTCCTCAATACGGGTTTAGGGGAGATGATCGCAGCTTTGGGTCCCAGAGGAACTACGGACCATGTTTTCTCCCTTGTGGTGCTCGTACTCCTTCCATGGGACATGGGAAGTTTGGTGGCAAGGGAATGATGTTTGCTAGCCCCTCTTTTGAGCAGATGGCTCGACACTGGTTTAACTTTCTTTGTGCTAACCCCAATGTCGATTCGCTAGCTCATTCTCGTTCTTGTTTCTGACTACAGGCAGGAGGCTTGGAGAACATTTGGTTGATCGACTCCGAATGTTCCCGACACATGACCGGAGATAAGAAGTGGTTCTCCAGCCTCACCCCAGTGAAGGAAAAGATGTACATCACATTTGGGGACAATGGACGAGGAAGGGTGATTTCTGAGGGTGTTGTGCATGTGAGTGACAAGGTAACGTAGAAGAGGGTTGCTCTTGCGAAGTCTTTGGGTTTCAATTTGCTTTCGGTTTCTCAGTTGCTTGATGAAGGTTTTGAGGTGCGGTTCAAGTCTGGTGAGTCTCGTTTGCTGGATTCCCGAGGTGATCTTGTCTGTATGATCATCCCCGAGGGTCAGATTTTCAGGGCTGATTTCTCTCGTTCTTTGGGTCCTGCTCGCTGTTTGATGGCCGGTCCTTCTTCTGATTTGTGGAAATGGCATAGGCGGTTGGGACACTTGAGCTTTGATTTGGTTTCCCGCTTGAGTGGTCTTGACCTTGTCCGAGGATTGCCGAGGTTGAAGCTTGAGAAGGATTTGGTTTGTGCTCCGTGTAGGCATGGCAAGATGGTAGCCACTCCCCATCCACCCCTGACCGATGTCATGACCGAGCGTCCGACGTAGCCGTTGCATATGGACCTTGTTGGGCCGGCTCGAGTTCGCTCGGTGGGTGGGAAGTGGTATGTCCTTGTTGTGGTGGACGATTACTCTCGCTATGCCGGGTGTTTTTCTTGGAAGACAAGAGTGAGACATTTGGTTTTGTTCGAGATCCGATCGTGAGGTTGAAAAACGAGAGGCATGGGAATGCTATTCGAGCTATCCGCAAAGTGATAATGGCTCGCAGTTCAAGAACTCTCGTTTTGATGCCTTTTGTCGTGATCTAGGTCTTGAACATCAGTATTCGACCCCTTATGTGCCCCCTCAAAATGGAGTTGTGGAAAGGAAAAATCAGACTCTTTGTGAGATGGCTAGGACGATGCTCGATGAGCACATGACTCCTAGGAGGTATTGGGCTGAGGCGATCAATACGGCTTGTCATGTTTCCAACAGGATTTTATTGTGAGCTTTCAAGAAGAAGACCTGTTATGAGCTTATGCATGGTCGGGCACCCAAGGTGAGTCATTTCTGAGTTTTTGGTTGCAAATGCTTTATTCTTAAGAAGGGAAAACTCGACAAGTTTGAGGCTAGGTCTAGTGATGGGATTTTCTTTGGATATGCTAATCATTCTAGAGCCTATAGGGTGCTTAACCTTGAGACTAACAAAATCATGGAGACTTGCGAGGTAACCTTCGACGAGACAATGCCATGTACCTCTCTTGGCTTTGAATGTGCAGGTGATGAAGAGATGGCCGAGGACCTCTTTGAAGAGGAGAAGGATGAAGCTGGAGATGATGATGGAGAGAACCATGCGCCTGAAGCTGAATGTGTACCCACTACTTCCCCTACTACCACTACGGAGGGTGGACCGTCTACATCATGGACAACGACAGTGCGACAAGAGGACCAGACGAGAGAAGCTGAAGTTGAGGGGGAGGTAGTCTCGAGGAGTGAGGCTCCCCGGAGAATTCAAGAAGTGCATCCCCTATCGAAGATCATTGGGGACATCGACGAACGTACTACACGGTCAAGGTCTAGGAATTCCTCTCATTTCGCTCATGCTGCATTTGTTGCCACCTTTGAGCCCAAGGACATTGGACATGCTTTATCTGATGCAAACTGGGTCAATTCTATGCATGAGGAGTTGGAAAACTTTGAGAGGAACCAGGTGTGGGAGTTAGTTGAACCACCTCCAAATTGCCATCCTATAGGAACCAAATGGGTTTGGAAGAACAAAGAGGGTGAGAATGGGATGGTTGTGAGGAACAAGTCCAGACTTGTTGCTCAGGGATATAGTCAGAAGGAGGGGATCGACTATTAGGAGCCTTTGCTCCTGTGGCCCGTCTTGAGGCAATTTGAATCCTTCTAGCCATTGCCGTGGCTAAAGGGTTCGAGTTGTTTCAAATGGACGTGAAGAGTGCTTTTCTGAATGGGGTCATAGAGGAGGAGGTGTATGTGAAGCAGCCACCCGGGTTCGAGAGTGAGAAGTATCCACACAGGGTGTACAGGTTGAAAAGGACTCTGTATGGGTTGAAACAGGCGCCCCGGGCTTGGTATGGGAGATTGAGAGGTTTTCTGGTGAGCAGAGGGTTTGTGATGGGTACCGTGGATAGGACCTTGTTTCTCCTCAAGCATGGAAATGACTTGTTGATTGTGCAGATATACGTGGATGATATTGTCTTTGGTGGCTCGTCACATAACCTTGTTGCCAAGTTTGCAGATGAGATGAGCAGGGAATTCGAGATGAGCATGATGGGCGAGTTGTAGTACTTTCTCGGGTTGAAGATCAAGCAAGTGAAGGACGGAACATTTGTACATCAGACCAAGTACACGAAAGACATGCTGAGGAAGTTTCAGATGCAAGATGTGAAGCCTATGTCGACACCCATGGGGAGTACGGCTACTTTGGATGCGGACGAGGATAGAGAACCAGTGGACCAGCGGGAGTACAGGAGCATGATCGGCTCCCTCCTCTACTTGACGGTGACGAGGCCAGACATACAGTTCAGTGTGTGTCTGTGCGCTCGTTTTCAGGCTTCGCCGAGGACATCACATCGACGGGCCGTCAAGAGGATCTTCGTGTACCTATAGTCCGCCCTGGTCTTGGCCTTTGGTATTCTTCCTCCTCGACTCTTTCACTTCATGGTTTTTCGATGCGGATTTTCTTTGGTTGTCGAGTCGAGAGGAAGTCTACTTCCGGTTCTTGTCAGTTTCTTGGGTCCTCGTTGGTTTCGTGGTCTTCTCGCAAGCAGTCTAGTGTAGCTCAGTCTACCACCGAGGCAGAGTATGTTGCAACCGCGAGTTGTTGTTCCCAGTTGTTGTGGATTTCATACACTTTGAGAGACTTTGGTGAGGAGTGCACCCAGATCCCGCTTCTTTGTGATAGCACCAGTGCCATAAGCGTAGCGAAAAACCCAGTGCTTTACTCCAGAACCAAACACATAGAGGTGAGGTACCATTTCTTAAAAGACAATGTGGAGAAAGGGACCATTGTGTTGAGCCATGTCCCTACCCAAGATCAGCTTGCAGACATTTTCACAAAGCCTCTCGACCAAGCTACATTTGTGCGCTTGCGGGGGGAACTTGGGGTTTGTTGCCCTTTCTAGTTGATTCTTGGGGGATTTCCTTTTTGTATTATATGTATCATATCATGTTTACTTTGATGTATATACATGCTTTGCTTGATGTATAAACCATGGTAGGATAGCCATCTTGTTATATATCATGTTGCATTTGTATCATATTGCATTTTAGGATGATGAGCTTCTTTTATATGCCCTATTTGAGTCTCTTTGGCTATTTGTGAGATATTGGTCATATGTGTGGAGAAATGGCTATGTGAGGCTATGCTCTTGGAATATTTGAGATATATATGTTGTGAGATAGCCCTTTTTGAGTCAAATGCTAATCTTGATTAAATTTGATGAAATGTGCTCCACTCATGTGTAGTAGTGTATCCATGTCACGTTTAGGTCTAAATGTGCTTTCTATGCTTAGATTGTGCTTGGATATCTTTTTCTTGCACTTGGGCCAAAGGCCGAATATCATTGTGAATGTTTAGCCTATGTTGCATTCATGGGGGAGCATAAGCTTCTTTTTGCCGCAAAGGCACTTCATGTACCATGGAATGAATTTATCTTGAAAAGAAGTGTGTATACTTGAAAAATGCTCCATCTACCATGTTTATGCTTAAACTGTCGTATCTCTTACACATGGGTGCAAAACATGTTGCATGATGTTCACCAGTGGAGAAGTCTCCCCGAAGTGGACACATGGCTCATGAGGTTTAACATGACATGCTTTGTTTTATGGGTGTTTGCAATGATCTTTTGTTGAGAATTGGATATCCCTGTATGATCTCTGGATGATATGCATGTTTTTGGCTCGAATATGACATGGATAGGCTTTTACATTTGAAGTGAGCCATCTTTTGATATAATTATTGAAATCTGAAAATTTGCTTTGTCACATGCCTAAGGGATTTGTTGCAATAGGGGGAAAACCTTGTAGTGTTGTGGAAATGCTTTGACTATGTTATGATCCATATATGTGCTCTTTGTCTCATTTCTAGCCTTTGACACTAAATTTGGCCTATTTGAGAAGCTCATGTAGATGTTTATATGCTTTGTTTTGCATTTCTGGATTTTCACCTTGATTCATACATTGTCAACAAGAGGGAGAAGAGGTGAGCTTAATGAAAATTCGGAAGAGGTGAGCTAAAATTTGGAAGTTTGCATCCACATGTTCAGGGGGAGCTTTCTTGCTGTTTTCGGTGTGGAGTTTGTGCTTTTGCTCGGCTTGCGACCTTTCTTTGCCTTTCTTTGGTTTTGGTCATGAGTTGCGCTTCTTTGTTTTTCTTTTCTTCTTTACTTCTTTCTCTGAATTTCATTTCGCGTTGTGTGTTGTCAATGCACTCATCAAGGGGGAGATTGAGGACCAGGAGCGTCCCGGTGGTCGATGGATGACCGCTCCTCAGTGATGAGTGATTGACAATGGGTGTTGGACCGACTCTTGGCTCGGTGCGCGGTGTGTAGGCCGCGGCCTAGTTCGTGTTGTTGCAGGTGAAGAACGGGCGCGAATGGTCTTCAGCCTTGAGGGGCCTCCGGGAGATGGAGAGACAAGTAGGCTCGGTTCGAGGGACCCGGTGGACGGCGGGACTAGGTGCGGGCCACATGGTGGCGAGACGAGCAAGACGAAGTCATGGACGATCGAGCCGGTGCACGGTGGCGGTCGAGTCAAGAGGCTTGGCGGGAGGTCGGGCCAAGCACGCGGGGTTTGGTGGTTTGCCCACAAAACCATCGGAGGACGGTTTCTTGGTTTGGGCCTCAAAACCAAGTCCGAAGACCCAACACGACGGAGACGGGATCCGGGCATGTCGGGAAGCTTCGAAGCGGAGGACACGCGGCGGGATCGCATGGCTTGCGTCGGGAGGACACGGGGTGCGGCGAAGGCGTGGCCGTCCGATGGCAAAACCCACAAACATTACATAAATGCCCATGCGTGGGTTGTATCGCCAGTAGTTGAGTTAGGGGTAGTCGAGTCATTTCCCACACCGGCGGGACCCGATATATAAGCCATGAGTGTGTGTGGATGGCTCTCTCTCTCCGCGACTTAGGGTTTCATTTCCCCCCTCCCATTTCTCATTTTCGTAGCTATTTTCTTCTCCATTTTCTCTAGGCTAGCATGAGAGCTTCATGTGAGATTTGTTGAGAGGGATGGATGCTAGGGCGGCATGCTAGACCTTGTGAATCTTTCCTGGTTTGTATAGAAGATTCGGAGTTGTGTTTTTCGTGGTCTTTTTGGTGCTTGTTTTCGTGCCTTTGTTCTTGGTGTGATTCCGCGAATTTGAGTTGGTTTCTCCTCGGATTTCTTTGAGGGAAACATGGATGGATGCCTTGTGCACCTTTGTGATTGATCTTGTGCCCTCAAACGCCGGGAAACCACTTCGATTCAAGGATTTTCGGTCGGAGCTCTAGGTTTTGGTGGTGCTCAAAGGATTCGCGATTCCCGATGATTTAGGGAGTTAGGAGACAAGATTGTTGGGCTATAACATCCTTGTGTGACGCCTTTCAAGTCCCCAAACCCTTGTCTCTACAGCTTCTACCGTTTGGGAAATCCGATGATGATTTGG
Source organism: Cenchrus americanus (assembly GCA_947561735.1). Lineage (NCBI taxonomy): Eukaryota > Viridiplantae > Streptophyta > Magnoliopsida > Poales > Poaceae > Cenchrus > Cenchrus americanus. The sequence goes on from OX387241.1 coordinate 149,905,997, forward strand.
GGGAGTTGACCTTCGAGGTCGGGCTGTTTTCAGTTCTGTCCGTGAGGCGCGGACGGTCCGCGAGGGGCCAGCGGACAGTCCGCGAGGAGCCAGTTCGTCGGGCATTCTTCGTGTTCTTGTTTCGTTTCGTTTTTGATCCAGTTTTGTTTTAGGTTTTCGTAGCAGCCGGTTTGCGGACGGTCTGAGCTTCAGTAGCGGACGGTCCGTGGCCCGCACAGACGGTCCGCCCAGTCTTCGCTGATGGTCCGTTTTTCTCGGGTCGGTTCTGGTGGTTCTGTTCGCTTTAACGGACGGTCCGCGGCTAAGGCCGGACAGTCCGCGGCAAGGGTGCGGACAGTCCGCGGTACCCTGCCGGACGGTCCGTGCGGCCATCACGGACGTCCGCCCCCGCTCGGCCGGACGGTCCGCCAGAGGCTGGCAGCTTTGCTTCTTGGTTCGATTCCTCTCTTCCTTTCTCGTGCTTCCACGTGTGCTTCAAGGTATCGTTCCTAAGACTACAGCCATAACCTCGTTGTCTTGATGATTGGCGTGTGATTCGATCCATCGCTTGTGTGTGACCGGGAATTGTCTAGGGTATAGGCCGGGTTCTTTGAGAAGAATTTTTACCGGCTCCTATTCACTCCCCCCCTCTCTAGTCGCCATCCGATCCTTCACTGAGCTTAAGTCTAGACCTGCTTTGCTAGGTGCTTGCACTTCTTGCCCTGTTTTGCATGCTAAGATTGATGAGATGCATGCTTACACTAGTTCTCTTGAGGCTAAGCTGAAAGAACCTATGCCTACATCATGCTCTACCTGTCAAATGCATGCTTTGAAAAATCTGGAACTTGCACATTATGTTGATCGTTTGCAGGATGAGAGTGATGAGCTGAGGAAGTTGACGGGTTTGTTGTCTGGTCATGAGCCTCAGTTGAGGATGATGATCGAGGCATTTAACAGGCAGGATGGTGAGGGACTTAGGACAAACAAGGTTGGTGAGGGAAGTGGAGAGAATATCCCAGAGCCACCAAAAACCCACCACAAAAATGATTTCCCCCCAAAACCTAATCATCTTAGGAACGGACTAGACACAACCCAGCTCCACCCGTGTTTCCTACACCCACAAATGATCTACAAAAGCCTATCATGTTTGTGAGCACTTCCGGGAAAGTATTCTTTGGGAAAGAAAGTGAGAAGGCTAGTGAGGGGAAATCGGTGGAGGAATTGAGTGGAGAGAAACCAAGTGAGCAGCCACAGCCCAAGCCTAAGCCTAAGCTTGTGAGGTTCCATTGTGGCTATTATGGGAGAGATGGCCATAAGGATGAGTTTTGCTTCAAGAGGAAGCGAGAAGAGAGAATGGATAAGGAATGGGCTAACAAGGACAAGTACCACCCTTCCGATGGGGTACTTGAGCCTCGTGTGCAGATGCCCAGGGCCAAGGCGAGTGTGAGGACAGTTCGGGCTTGGGGAGAGCGGAAGGCTGTTGGAGGTGCTGTTGTCCAGGTCACACCGGTCAGACCGGTGTGGAGCACCGGTCTGACCGGTGCAGGCCTGGACAGGCAACGTTTTGGGTTTCGTGCTCGTACATGTGCGAGGGTTGTTACTGGAGGTTGTGGTTCTGGTGGTTGGGCTGGAGAGTTTGCAGGTGGTCAGGTTGCTAGGCGTTCTCCCCCTCGAGTTCACTACGGGGATGGGAGGAGTCGTAGCTTTGAGAAGGAGAGGAGGGACGGTCCACGGGTTCTCTTTCGTGGTTTTGGTCCTCCTCCAGGCAGAGAGGGGTGGTTCCCTCAGGGTGGTTACTGTGGTGGTGCTCGTGGAGATAGCTTTGGTAGGAGAGATGCTTTGGTTGGTGCTAACCCCACTTTCGAGCAAATGGCTCGGCACTGGATAAGGGGGAGACGTTTGGTTTTGTTCGAGATCTAGTCTTGAGGTTGAGGAACGAGAGGCACAGAGATGCCATACGAGCTATCCGCAGTGATAATGGCTCGGAATTCAGAAACTCTCATTTTGAAACCTTTTGCCATGACTTGGGTCTTAAGCACCAGTTTTCGAGTCCGTATACGCCTCCCCAGAATGGTGTTGTGGAAAGGAAGAACAGGACCTTGTGCGAGATGGCTCGGACGATGCTTGATGAGCATAGGACTCCGAGGAGGTATCGCTGTGGCGGTGAATACCGCGTGCTATGTGTCAAACAGGATCTACCTCAGAGTGCACAAGAAGAAGACATGCTATGAGTTGATGCATGGTCGCACACCCAAGGTGAGTCACTTCCATGTCTTTGGTTGCAAGTGTTTCATTCTGAAGAAAGGCAGGAAGTTGGATAACTTTGAGGCTAGGTCTGTCGATGGTATTTTCTTTGGTTATGCATCTCATTCTAGAGCATATCGTGTGCTCAATCTTGAAACTAACCAAATCGTGGAGACTTGTGAGGTAACCTTCGACGAGACAGAGCCACGTAGTCAGCTTGTCTTTGAGTGTGCAGGTGATGATGAGCTTGGCGAGGAGATCTTTCAAGAGGAGGAGCATGAACATGGAGACGAAGAAGATGGCTGTGGTGCCCCCGACTGAACATGTACCCACTACTTCGACTACGATGATGGACGGACCCTCTACTACACCCACTACGACAAATCAAGAACGAGGAGAAGCTGATGTTGAGGGGGAGGTAGCATCGAGGCGAGAACCTCCCAGGCGAGTACAAGTGGATCACCAGCTTCGAGAATCATTGGCGACATGAATGAACGCACTACACGGTCGAGGGTTCGGAACAACTCTCATTTCGCTCATGCTGCATTTGTTGCTACTTTTGAGCCCAAAGACATTGGACACGCACTAACTGATCATAATTGGGTTAATTCGATGCATGAGGAGTTGTAGAACTTTGAGAGGAATCAGGTGTGGGAGTTGGTTGACCCTCCCCTAGGGTGTAAGACGATTGGTACAAAGTGGGTGTGGAAAAACAAAGAGGGAGAGAAAGGTGAGGTTGTGAGGAACAAGTTGAGGCTTGTTGCTCAAGGGTTTAGTCAGAAGGAGGGGATCGACTACGAGGAGACCTTTGCTCCCGTAGCCCGTTTGGAGGCGATTAGGATCCTTCTAGCTTTTTTAGTGGCTAAAGGGTTCAAGTTGCACCAAATGGATGTGAAGAGTGCTTTCCTGAATGGTGTGTTGGAGGAAGAAGTGTATGCGAGGAAACCTCCGGGGTTGAGTGAGAAGTACCCCCACCGGGTGTACAAGTTGAGGAAGGCGCTGTATGGGTTGAAGCAGGCGCCTAGAGCTTGGTATGGCAGGTTGAGCGGGTTCTTGTTTGAGAGAGGTTTTGAGATGGGGAAGGTCGATCAGACCTTGTTTTTGCCGAGGCGGGCGGGAGATATCCTGATTGTGCAGGTGTACGTGGATGATATTGTCTTTGGTGGCTCGTCTAACTCTCTTGGTGCAAGGTTTGCAGAGGATATGAGCAGGGAATTTGAGATGAGCATGATGGGTGAGTTGCAGTTCTTCCTAGGGCTACAAATCAAACAATCAAAGGAAGGAACATTTGTGCACCAGGCTAAGTACACCAAGGACATTGTGCGGAAGTTCAAGATGGAGGACTCCAAGGCTATGACGACGCCGATGAGTACGACTACAGCTCTTGATGCGGATGAGGAAGGTGAACACGTGGACCAGAAGGAGTACCGGAGCATGATCGGATCAGTCCTCAACTTGACGGCGACGAGGCCGGACATACAGTTCTCGGTGTGTTTGTGCGCTCGTTTTCAAGCGTCTCCGAGGACTTCGCATCGGCAAGCAGTGAAGCAAATTTTCAGGTACTTGCGTCACACTCCCGACTTCGGCCTTTGGTACTCCGCGTCCTCTTCTTTGGCGCTTCATGGGTTTTCAGACGCGGATTTTGCCGGGTGTCGGTTGGATAGGAAGTCCACTTCTGGGACTTGCCAGTTTTGGGTTCTTCTTTGGTGTCTTGGTCTTCCAGCAAACAGTCGAGTGTTGCACAATCCACTACCGAGGCTGAGTACGTTGCCGCTGCTAGTTGTGGCTCTCAGCTCCTTTGGATTTCATACACCATGAGTGACTTCGGTGAGGAGTATACCCATGTCCCACTTCAATGTGATAGCACCAGTGCCATAAGCGTTGTGAAGAAGCAGTGCTCCATTCCAAAACCAAGCACATAGAAGTGAGGTACCATTTTCTGAGAGACAACGTAGAGAAAGGAAAGATAGCTTTGATCCATGTACCCACGCATGACCAACTAGCCGATATTTTCACCAAACCCCTAGATCAAGCAACTTTCACTCATTTGCGGGTGCAACTTGGTGTGTGTTTGATTTCTTGAGTTGGGTGTGTGGGAGCTCATTTGTAGCATATGTATAGTTTCCTTTGTGCATTTCTTGCATTTGGCACGGCATATGTAACATGATGTATAGGCATCCTTGTATCTTAGATTGCATGCATTTTGTATCATATGCATTGGTTAGGAAAAGCTTCTCTCATATACATTGTTCACCATGGAATGAGATATATGTCTTTGTGAGCTTGTTTGATATGTTATGGTTAGTTTTGGCTTAGCTCTTGATGATCTTGATGAATAATCCATGGTTGATGGCTATGTTTTTGAAAAATGCCACATGTATGCTCTCTCATGTGTAAATGCCTTTATATGATCTTGACATGTTTTAGTGGCCTTGCTATGCTTAATTTATGGTTGGATAGCTAGTTTATTGATCATATGGGGCCAAAGGCTCATTTGCCATCTTGTGGAGGGGCATAAGTTCCTTTTTGTCGCGAAGACATTTCATGTACCATATATGAATCTAAAAATGAAATGTAAAATGCTTGGAAAATATTCTCCCATGTCATATGTGCTAAATTTAATTTGTTTTGGGTGCTAAACCGTTGCATGATGCCTACCAATGAGAAGTCTCATACATAGAAGTAGGCACATGGCTCGGTGGCTTTGACATGACATGAGGTGCTTGTGGGTGTTTGTGATGGTCTTATGATTAGAATGGCTGTCCTAGCATGAAGTTTGTGTGGTTTTGCCATTTTGATATGCTTTGATCATGTCTAGGACTTTGCTCATGAGAGGCAAGTTTTTCGCAAAATTGCCCAAATCCATCTTAGCTTCGTCCAATGGTTGTGAAACTTAGTGATCATGTAGTTGAGATCGATACGAAGCCGTAGAGTATCTAACTTGATCATTTGGACATGTGTAGCATTCTTTGTTGAATTTTGTCTATTTGAGAAGCTCTAGGTTGAAAGTTTTGCATTTTTGTCTTGATTCATGCATTGCCAACAAGGGGGAGAAGTTTGAGCTTGAAATAGCTTGTTGGACGCATTTAGAAGGTTTTCAGGTGGTTTCGAACCATTTCTGGGCTCTGTTGGTCACCGGTCTGACCGGTCAAGGTCACCGGTCTGACCGGTGGTGATGACCGGTCTGACCGGTGTGAGCTGAAAGTGCTGCAGCTGCCCTGCTTTCAAGTGGTTTGCATGCATTCGTCCAGGGGGAGGTGCATTGGTTCAGGGGGAGCTTGCATGTGTGCAGGGGGAGCTCTTTGTGGTGTTTGAGCTTTGGTTCGGTGGTTCGCGCTCTTTGCTTGAGCTTGGTTTTTGTCTCGGATGTGTCGAGCCGTTGCCCTTGCCTAAGGGGTCCGAGACTTGTCTTCTTCAAGTGATCTTGTTCTTTGCCTTTGTTTGGCTTTCGATCACTTGTTGGAGTTTCTCTTTGTTCGCTTCTTTTCTTTTTTTTCTTTTCTCTCTTGTTACTTTTTGTGGGTGTTGTCAATGCACTCATCAAGGGGGAGATTGAGGACCAGGTGTGGTTCGAGGACCGGTGGGTGGTCGCTTCCTTGTGTGATGAGTGATTGACAACGTTGTGTGAACTGATTCTTGGCTAAGTATTGCAGGTGCACATTGCGGCTTGACTGGTGTTGGTGCAGGTGAAGAACAAGCGCGAAAGGTCGTCGCCGGTGAGGCCTCCAGGTGTGGAGCAGACAAGTAGGCTCCGTTCGAGGGACCCGGTGGCCAGCGGGGTCAAGGGCGGGCCGCATGGTGGCATGAACAGCAAGATGAAGTCATGGAAGGTTTCTTGGTTGAGCCTCAAAACCAAGGTCGAGCCGGGACTACGTGGGAGCCGAGTCATGAGTGGAGATTGGCGGAGGTTACACCGAGTTCGCGGGGTTTCCGGTGGTTCACCAGAAAACCACTGGGTTCCTTGGTTGATCCACAAAGCCAAGACCGAAGAACCGAAGACAGAGCTGCAGTAGCACCAGACCGATCTGACCGGTGGGTCTGATCGGTCTGACCGGTGGGGACCGGTCTGACCGGTGAGGAACACCGATCTGACCGGTGTGCGACGACGCAGTCCGGAGACTTCGAAGCGGAGGACACACGTCGGGATCGCATGGCTTGCGTCGAGGCTACGCTGGGTGCAGTCGTCGAGCATCCATCCGATGGAAAAGACATGAAGACTTCTAAAACCGCCCTTGAGGGGCTTGTATCCCTAGTCATTAGGAAAGGGTATTTTAGACTTTCGGTTGCCTCCATATAACCCAAGAGGTGAGAGGATGGCAGCCAACTCTTGGAACCCTAGCTCATTTGTTTTCCTATTTTTCCTTCCTATTTTCCTTAGGATTTCCGTAGGACTAGCTTGAGAGCTTCATGGTGAGATCTTGTGAGACGGTTGGATGATTGGGCGGCAAGCTAGACCTTGTATGAACCTTTGTTGCTTGTATAGATGATTCGGCGTGGTTCCTCAAGGTATGGATGTGTGGTTCCCGGTTGTTCTTGGTGGTGATTTTCGGAGCCCTCTCCTGGTGATTTCTTTGGGTTGTTTTCGGGACCTTTCTCTTGGGGATTTGATGGGGGAAATTTGTGGGAAACCTTCGTGGTTCTTTGGGCTATGATTCCCCTCCCAAATCCGTGAGTAAAGGGGCTCGATTTTGGGGTTTTCCGAGTTCTAGGGTTTGTGGTGCTCTTGGCGGGATTTCTTCGATTCCTCCTTTTTGGACGAGTTTTGGTGGGATTAAACTTGGCTATGGACTCCTCATGAGGTGTTTCTAATATCCCCAAAGTCTTGTTCAAGTTCGTGGAGCGATTCGGGAGATCGTGGTTTGGATTTGGCGGAGTTGACCCGCGGGTGCTGTTCATCCCGAGCTACCCAGGCTACACTGGTCTGACCGGTGCTCTTGACCGGTCTGACCGGTGCAACCCTCGGTGGGTTTTTGCTCGGGTGAACGTCTGGGTGTGTTCGCTGTTGTCCTGTGTTGCAGTTGTTTCAAGTTTGGGACCGGTCTGACCGGTGGTGCTCACCGGTCTGACCGGTGTTGGTCTGTAGACTCGAGGTTTGGTGTTCCGCTGCGTTCTCGGGTCGGAAGGTTGTGTGTTGGTTCCTAGGTCCAGTAGCACTCCAGTGGCTACGTGGGCTTGACCAACTTGGGTAGTGAGTTGGAGAGGTGTGTTGGAAGCCGTGTTCATCTTGTTGGAGTCTCCATCTCCTTTGAGAAGAATTTTTATCGGCTCCCATTCACTCCCCCCTCTCTGGTTCGCCGTATCGGTCCTTCAAAGTCTCTTCAAGATCGTCGATGAGGGTACTAGAGTTTCTGGTCTTGACGACCACGTCATCCACGTAGGCTTCGACGTTCTTGTTGAGTTGCCTTTTGAAGCAGGCCTAAATAGCTCGTTGATATGTGGCGTCGGCGTTCTTCAACCCGAAGGACATGGTCGTGTAGCAGTACGAGCCAAACGGGGTGATGAACGCGGTCTTCTCCTGCTCTTCTTCCTTGATCGCGATCTGGTGGTACCCGGAGTAGCAGTCGAGGAAGCAGAGCAGGTCGCAGCCCGCCGTGGAGTCGATGACTTGGACAATCCGTGGCAACCCTGAGGACCATGTGTGGTTCGAGGACCGGTGGATGGTCGCTTCCTTGTGTGATGAGTGATTGACAACATTGTGTGGACTGATTCTTGGCTAGGTATTGCAGGTGCAGGTTGCAGCTTCACTCGTGTTGGTGCAGGTGAAGAACAAGCGCGAAAGGTCGTTGCCGGTGAGGCCTCCAGGTGTGGAGAAAACAAGTAGGCTTCGTTCGCGGGACCCGGTGGTCAGTGGGGTCAACTACGGGCCGCATGGTGGCATGAACACCAAGATGAAGTCGTGGACGGTTTCTTGGTAGAGCCTCAAAACCAAGGTCGAGCCGGGACTACGTGGGAGCCGACTCATGAGTGGAGATTGGCGAAGGCTACACCGAGTTCACCAGAAAACCACTGGGTTACTCGGTTTAGCCACAAAACCGAGGCCGAAGACTCGACGAGGAGGTGCGGCCACCCAGGCCGATTCAACCGCCCAGGAGGGGCGGTCAGACCGCCTGGGGGCCAGTCAGATCTCCCGGGCCAGTCTAACCGCCCAGGGGGGGTCTGACCGCCCTGGCCGCCAGCGCCGAGATGGTTCGAAGCGGAGGACACGCGTCGGGATCGCAAGGCTTGCGTCGAGGCTAAGCAGGTTGCGGTCGCCGGGCATCCGTCCGATGAAGAAATTCCGAAGACTTCCAAATCCTCCCTTGAAAGGCTTGTATCCCTAGTTATTAGGTGAGGGTAGTTTAGTCTTTTTGGTGCCTCCATATATACTCTTGAGTGGATGGATGGCAGCCAACACTTGGAACCCTAGCTCATTTGTTTTTCCATTTTTGTTCTCCATTTTCCCTAGTTTTTCTAGGACTAGCTTTAGAGCTTCATGTGAGATCTAGAGAGAGGGATGGATGTTTGGGTGGCAAGCTAGACCTTGTACGAACCTTCATGGTATGTATAGATGGTTCGGCGTTGCTCCTCAAGGTGGTTTTCCCGTCCTTCTTTGTGTTGATTTTCGGAGCTCTTTGTTAGCGGTGTTTTAAGGATGACTTCCTGGGGTCTTTGGTGGGTGTCACGTATGAGGATCTTGTGCCTCTTTGGCTGGTGACTTTTCCCCCAAATCTCTCTTGAATCGGACTCGATTTGGTGGTTTTTCGAGTTGGGCGACTTCTTGACCTAGTGAAGCGATTTCTTCGATTCCTCTTGATTGTGAGCGTTTCGGGTCGATTCCTTTGAGGTAGAGGTTGCCCAGGAGGTAACCCACCTAATCCCGAAGTTTCGCTGCAATCCATGGAGTGATTCGGGAGATCGGGCGCGAGGAAGTTAGGGTTTGACCCGCGGGCCGTTTTTCTGGGAGAGGCGGTCTAACCGCCTGGAGGGGGAGGTCTAACCGCCCTGGGTGTTTCCAGGTCAAAGTTTTGTTTCTCCGGATTTTCCTCTGTGAGTTTGTTCTCCTTGATCAGAGGAGTGTCTGGGTGAATTTTCGGGTCATTCTCGTGCCGTTTGCTAGGTGTTCTTGGTTGGAGTTCGTTGCTGAGTACAGGAGGTTAGACCGCCCTTGGTAGCCGGTCTAACCGCCCCTAGGCCCCTGGGTGGAGTTTTGGTATTCACCAAGATTTCTGGTAGCTAGCATGGCCCTGACCAGAGATCTCTGTTGGTGAAACCATGGTGCGTTTTGGTGCTCAGAAGAGGTGTTTTGGAGGATTTCTTGGTTGCCTGGTGGATGTGGTCTAATTGCCCCCTATACCCGGTCTAACCGCCCCCTCCGGACAGTTGGCTTTTGAGTTGTTTCCACTGTCGTGGGTGCGTCTGTGTTGAGGTTGCTGGTAGAGTTTGTTCCTAGGACCAGTAGCACTCCAGTGGCTATGTGGTTTTAGCAAACAGAAGGTAGAAGTGCGGAGCGTGTGCTTTTGGGGGTCTGACCGAGCGAGTTCATCTTGTCGGAGTTTCGATCTCCTTCGAGAAGAATTTTTATCGGCTCCCATTCACTCCCCCCTCTCTGGTCGCCTAATCGGTCCTTCAAGTGGTATCAGAGCCGGTTCGGGTCTTTGTTGACTCTAACCAGTCTAAGATCCAAGGATGGCGTACCAGGAACGGGGTTCGGGTCCTCCACACTTCGATGGCAAGAACTACCGGATGTGGATTAAGCGGATGGGTGCGTTCCTTCGCGGAAAGGGTCAGATCCTTTGGGATGTCACTGTGGACACAGGCTATGTCCAGCCGATGGACTTCCTCGCTCCAGGATTGTGGGACTGATTCAACGCCAACAATAAGGCGGTCGACTACTTGTTTCGTGCTTTGTGTCAGCCTGAGTTCGATCAGGTGCACACCGAGCACTTGGCTTGTAGAATATGGACGGTGCTGAATGAAGCTCATGTTGGGAATGCACAGGTTCAGGCACGGATGTATGCGACCTACTGGAGAGAGTACGAGAACTTCACTCATCTCCCCGGTGAGTCCATCGATGCCTTGTTTCAGAGGTTCACGGTGGTTGTGAACAACATGCGGGCCAATGTGGATGTTCTCCCGTACGATGATCATGATAGAGCTGTCAAGCTCTTACACTCTTTGGATCGTACAATATGGGGCGGAAAGTTCGAGGCCATTGTGGAGTCGGAGAAGTATGACACTCTAACAGTGAACGAGCTGTTCTCGAAGCTCAAGTCGGCTGAGGTGGATAGGGGCATGACAGCCAAGCTCGAGGGTCCGACTGATTCCCATAGTCTTGCCCTCGTTGGTGGTTCGAAAGGAAAGGCTAACACTAACCCATCCACCAGGATGTTCTCTTTTTTCTCTTTCATGTCTATGCCAGATGAGGAGTTCGATGCACTCCTGACAAGGCGGCTCGAGAGGCTGCACGAGAACCGAGTGAACATGAGGAGGAACACGAGGACATGCTTCCAGTGCGGCAAGCCGGGACACTTCGTCGCCGACTGCCCGAAGAAGGTCGAGAACAAGGACGGCTACAGGCACAAGCCGAGGAACGATGGCAAGTACCGGTCGAGGCGCGACCACAAGAGCAAGTACAAGAACAAGCACAAGGACGAGCGACGATCGAGGAAGAAGGAAAGCCGAGGCAAGGCCCGAGCGATGGTTGGTGCGAGCGACATCGACTCCAGTTCCGTGTACTCCACCTCGAGCTCGAGTAGCAGTGAAGACGAAGGTGATCGTCGCAAGGGCAAGAAGGCGTCCAAGAACCTGAGCGGGCTGAGCTGCTTCGCTAGAGACGGCTTCTGCACCATGGCGCTGAGCTCCGGCAGCAAGAAGAGCACACAGAGCGACTCGGACTCTGAGTCCGACGACGAGGTGCGTGATGAGCTTCCCTTCTTGCGCCAAGAAAATGAACAGCTCGGTACTTTGCATGATAATCGTGATGACATGCTTAGAAAGGCAAAGAAAATGAGAAAAGAGCTTAGGGCTTCACTCGAGGATGCTAGGACTAGAGTGGCTGAGCTAGAAACACAGGTGCTTGATAGCAAGCTTGAGATTGATTCCCTTAAGGCTAGCCCTGCTGTTTCAGATGATGTTGATTGTGCTGATTGCTCCATCTTTCTTGCTGATCTTGCTTTATTCAAGGAAAAGCATGCCTCCAAGTGTGAGGAACTAAATGTGCTTAGGGTTGAAGTGGTTGAGCTTAAATCTAGATCTGCTTTGCTAGGTGCTTGCACTTTTTGCCCTGTCTTGTATGCTAAGATTGATGAGATGCATGCTTACACTAGTTCTCTTGAGGCTAAATTGAAGGAACCCATGCCTACATCATGCTCTACATGTGAAATGCATGCTTTAAAAAATTTGGAACTTGCACATTATGTTGATCGTTTGCAGGATGAGAATGATGAGTTGAGAAAGTTGATGGGTTGGTTGTCTGGTCATGAGCCTCAGTTGAGGATGATGATCGAGGCATTTAAGAAGTAGGATGGTGAGGGACTTGGGGCAAACAAGGTTGGTGAGGGAAGTGGAGAGAATATCCCGGAGCCACCAAAAACCCACCACAAGAATGATTTCCCTCCAAAACCTAACCATCTTAGGAACCGACTAGACACAACCCCAGCTCCACCCGTGTTTCCTACACCCACAAATGATCTCCAAAAGCCTATCAAGTTTGTGAGCACTTCCGGAAAAGTGTTCTTTGGGAAAGTGAGTGAGAAGGCTAGTGGGGAGAAACCGGTGGAGGAGTTGAGTGGAGAGAAACCAAGTGAGCAGCCCCATTCCAAGCCTAAGCCTAAGCTTGTGAGGTTCCGTTGTGGCTATTGTGGGAAAGAGGGTCACAACGATGAGTTTTGCTTCAAGAGGAAGCGGAAAGAGAGGATGGCAAAGGAGTGGGCGAACAAGGATAGGTACAACCCTTCCCATGGTGTACCTAAGCCTCGTATGCCACTGCCCAGGGGTAAAGCTACGGTGAGAAGTGTTCCGGCATGGGGAGATGCAAGTTCCCGCAGCCGAGGAGCAGTTCTGGAGGGGGCGGTCAGACCGGACCTGCCCAGAGGGGGGCGGTTAGACCGGCCTGGCTAGGCGGTTCAACCGCCCCCCCCCCCAGAATTCTGGGCGGAGTGGTTTTCGAGGTGGTGAGTCGAGAGGTTTCAGTTCTGGAGGTGGAGTTGCTGGTGGTTGGTCTAGAGAGACAGCAGGTGGTCAGTTTGCTAGGCATTCTCCCCCTCGAGTTCACTATGGGGGTGGGAGGAGTCGTAGCTTTGAGAAGGAGAGGAGGGATGGTCCACGGGTTGTCTTCCGTGGTTTTGGTCCTCCTCCAGGCAGCGAGGGGTGGTTTCCTCGGAGTGGTTACCGAGGTGGTGTTCATGGTGGTAGTTATGGTAGGAAAGATGGCTTGATGTGTGCTAACCCCACTTTCGATCAAATGGCTCGGCACTGGTTTTACTCTTTTGGTACTAACCCCAGTGCTGAGTCGTTTGTTCGCTCACGTGCTCATTTTTGAATTTCAGGTGGGAGACTTGAAGAACATTTGGTTGATTGACTGCGGTTGCTCGAGGCATATGACCGGAGACAGGGGGTGGTTCTCGAATCTTGTCCCGGTGGTGACAAGGAGGTACATCACTTTTGGGGACAATGGGCGTGGGCGTGTGCTTTCAGAAGGTGAGATAAAAGTGAGTGACAAGATCACTCTAAGGCGTGTTGCTCTTGTTCAATCGCTGGGGTACAATTTGCTTTCTGTGTCCCAGTTGTTGGATGAGGGATTTGAAGTGTTGTTTCGGCCCGGGGGTTCTCGGATTTTAGACTCTCAAGGGGACCTTATTTGTATGGTCGTTCCCGAGGGTTAGGTGTTTCGTGCTGATTTTTCTCAGTCTTCGGGTGTGGAGCGTTGTTTCTTGGCTGATTCTTCGAGTGAGTTGTGGAAGTGGCATAGGAAGTTGGGTCACTTGAGCTTTGACCTTTTGTCTCGCTTGAGTAAACTCAATTTGGTCCGAGGATTGCCACGGTTGAGGCTTGAGAAAGAGTTGGTTTGTGCGCCATGTAGGCATGCCAAGATGGTAGCCTCTTCTCACCCGCCTCTCACCGATGTGATGACTGAGCGTCCATTCGAGCTGCTCCATATGGACCTTGTTGGCCCAGGTCGTGTGCGATCTGCGGGTGGGAAGCGGTATGTCCTTGTTGTGGTGGACGACTATTCTCGGTATGCGTGGGTGTTCTTTCTTGAGGAGAAGGGGGAGACGTTTGGTTTTGTTCGAGATCTAGTCTTGAGGTTGAGGAACGAGAGGCACAGAGATTCCATACGAGCTATCCGCAGTGATAATGGCTCGGAATTCAGAAACTCTCATTCTGATACCTTTTGCCATGACTTGGGTCTTGAGCACCAGTTTTCGAGTCCGTATACGCCTCCCCAGAATGATGTTGTGGAAAGGAAGAACAGGACCTTGTGCGAGATGGCTCGGACGATGCTTGATGAGCATAGGACTCCGAGTAGGTATTGAGATGAGGCGGTGAATACCGCGTGCTATGTGTCGAACAGGATCTACCTCAGAGTGCACAAGAAGAAAACATGCTATGAGTTGATGCATGGTCGCACACCCAAGGTGAGTCACTTCCATGTGTTTGGTTGCAAGTGTTTCATTCCGAAGAAAGGCAAAAAGTTGGTTGACCCTCCCCCAGGGTGTAAGCCGATTGGTACAAAGTGGGTGTGGAAAAACAAAGAGGGAGAGAAAGGTGAGGTTATGAGGAACAAGTCGAGGCTTGTTGCTCAAGGGTTCAGTCAGAAGGAGGGGATTGACTACGAGGAGACCTTTGCTCCCGTAGCCCGTTTGGAGGCGATTAGGATCCTTCTAGCCTTTTCCATGGCTAAAGGGTTCAAGTTGCACCAAATGGATGTGAAGAGTGCTTTTCTGAATGGTGTGTTGGAAGAAGAAGTGTATGTGAGGCAACCTCCGAGGTTTGAGAGTGAGAAGTACCCCCACCGGGTGTAAAAGTTGAGGAAGGCGCTGTATGGGTTGAAGTAGGCGCCCAGAGCTTGGTATGGTAGGTTGAGGGGGTTCTTGTTTGAGAGAGGTTTTGAGATGGGGAAGGTCGATCAGACCTTGTTTTTGATGAGGCAGGGCAGAGATATCCTGATTGTGCAGGTGTACGTGGATGATATTGTCTTTGGTGGCTCGTCTAACTCCCTTGTTGCAAGGTTTGCAGAGGATATGAGTAGGGAATTTGAGATGAGCATGATGGGTGAGTTGCAGTTCTTTCTCGGGCTACAAATCAAACAATCAAAGGAAGGAACATTTGTGCACCAGGCTAAGGACACCAAGGACATTGTTCAGAAGTTCAAGATAGAGGACTCCAAGGCTATGAAGACGCCGATGAGTACGACTACGGCTCTTGATGCGGACGAGGAAGGTGAACACGTGGACTAGAAGGAGTACCGGAGCATGATTGGGTCACTCCTCTACTTGACGGCGACGAGGCCAGACATACAGTTCTCGGTGTGTCTGTGTGCTCGTTTTCAAGCGTCTCCAAGGACTTCGCATCGGCAAGCGGTGAAGCGAATTTTCAGGTACTTGCGTCACACTCCCGACTTCGGCCTTTGGTACTCCGCGTCCTCTTCTTTGACGCTTCATGGTTTTTCAGACGCGGATTTTGCCGGGTGTCGGTTGGATAGGAAGTCCACTTCTGGGACTTGCCAGTTTTTGGGTTCTTCTTTGGTGTTTTGGTCTTCCCGCAAACAGTCGAGTGTTGCTCAATCCACTATCAAGGCAGAGTATGTTGCCACTGCTAGTTGTTGCTCTCAGCTCCTTTGGATTTCATACACCATGAGTGACTTTGGTGAGGAGTATGCCCATGTCCCACTTCAATGTGATAGCACCAGTGCCATAAGCGTTGCAAAGAACCCAGTGCTCCATTCCAAAACCAAGCACTTAGAAGTGAGGTATCGTTTTCTGAGAGACAACGCAGAGAAAGGAAAGATAGCTTTGATCCATGTACCCACACATGATCAACTAGCCGATATTTTCACCAAACCCCTAGATCAAGCAACTTTCACTCGTTTGCGGGGGGAACTTGGTGTGTGTTTGATTTCTTGAGTTGGGTGTGTGGGAGCTCCTTTTGTAGCATATGTATAGTTTCCTGTGTGCATTTCTTTCATGGCATATGTAACATGATGTATAGGCATCCTTGTATCTTAGATTGCATGCATTTTTTATCATATGCATTGGATAAGAAAAGCTTCTCCTATATACATTGTTCACCATGGGATGCTATATGTGTTTTTGTGAGCTTGTTTGGTATGCTATGGTTAGTTTGGCTTAGCTCTTGATGACCTTGATGAATGATCCATGGTTGATGGCTATATTTTTTAAAAATGTCACATATATGTTCTCTCATGTGTAAACGCCTTTATATGATATTGACATGTTCTAGTGGCTTTGCTATATTTAATTTGTGGTTGGATAGCTAGTTTATTGATCATATGGGGCCAAAGGCTCATTTGTCATCATGAATGTTTAGCCCTCTTTCTTTATCTTATGGAGGGGCATAAGTTCCTTTTTGTCGCAAAGACATTTCATGTACCATTCATAAATTTGAAAATGAAATGTAAAATGCTTCGAAAATGTGCTCTCATGTCATATGTGCTGAAATTAATTTACTTTGGGTGCTAAACCGTTGCATGATGCCTACCAATGAGAAGTCTCATACATAGAAGTAGGCACATGGCTCGGTGGCTTTGACATGACGTGAAGTGCTTGTGGGTGTTTGTGATGGTCTTATGATTATAATGGCTGTCCTAGCATGAAGTTTGTGTGGCTTTGCCATTTTGACATGTTTTGTTCATGTTTAGGTTTTTGCTTGTGAGAGAGTAACTTTTTGCAAAATTACTCAAATCCTTTTTAGCCTTGTCCAATGGTTGTGAAACTTGGTGATCACGTAGTTCAGGTCATTACGAACCTGTAGAGTATCTAACTTGCTCATTTGGACTTGTGTAGCTCCTTGTGATGAATTATGTATATTGGAGAAGCTATATGTTGAAAGTTTTTGCATTTTTCCTTGATTCATGCATTGTCAACAAGGGGGAGAAGTTTGTGCATGCTTTGGGCACCTGGGAGTGTTTGGAAGGTATTCCAATTGGTTCGGGCAAATTTTGAGCAGTTTGGTGCAGGGCCGGTCACATGGGGCGGTCTAACTGCCCCCAGGCGGTCAGATGAGTGGTAGGCGGTCTAACCGCCTGGGGTAGGCGGTCTAACCGCCCTGGGCAGAGTGAGCAGGTTTTTGCTTGTTGTTGCATTCCCGTGTTGCATTGCTGCATTTGTTCAGGGGGAGTGTGCTTTGGCTCAGGGGGAGCTTGCATATGTGCATGGGGAGCTCTTTGTGGTGTTCGAGCTTTGGTTCGGTGATTTGCGCTCTTTGTTTGAGCATGATTTTGTCTTGGATGTGTCGAGCCGTTGCCCTTGCCTAAGGGTCCGAGACTTGTCTTCTTCAAGTGATCTTGCTCTTCGCCTTTCTCTGGCTTTCGATCGCTTGTTGAGGTTTCTTCTTATTTGTTTCTTTTCTTTTTACTTTTCTCTTGTGTCACTTCATGTGGTTGTTGTCAATGCACTCATCAAGGGGGAGATTGAGGACCATGTGTGGTTCGAGGACTGGTGGATGGTCGCTTCCTTGTGTGATGAGTGATTGACAACGTTGTGTGGACTGATTCTTGGCTAGGTATTGCAGGTGCAGGTTGCGGCTTGACTCGTGTTGGTGCAGGTGAAGAACAAGCGCGAAAGGTCGTTGCCGGTGAGGCCTCCAGGTGTGGAGAAGACAAGTAGGCTTCGTTCGAGGGACCCGGTGGCCAGTGGGGTCAAGTATGGGCCGCATGGTGGCATGAACAACAAGATGAAGTTGTGGACGGTTTCTTGGTAGAGCCTCAAAACCAAGGTCGAGCCGGGACTACGTGGGAGCCGAGTCATGAGTGGAGATTGGCGGAGGCTACACCGAGTTCGCGGGGCTTGCAGTGGTTCACCAGAAAACCACTGGGTTACTCGGTTGAGCCACAAAACCGAGGCCGAAGACTCGACGAGGAGGTGCGGCCACCTAGGGCGGTTCAACCGCCCAGGAGGGGCGGTCAGACCGCCTGGGGGCCGGTCAG
Organism: Cenchrus americanus; assembly: GCA_947561735.1. NCBI lineage: Eukaryota > Viridiplantae > Streptophyta > Magnoliopsida > Poales > Poaceae > Cenchrus > Cenchrus americanus. The sequence goes on from OX387241.1 coordinate 149,923,365, forward strand.
ATCTCCCGGGTCGGTCTAACCGCCCAGGGGGGGCGGTCTGACCGCCCTGGCCGTGGGCGCCGAGATGGTTCGAAGCGGAGGACACGCGTCGGGATCGCAAGGCTTGCGTCGAGGCTAAGCAGGTTGCGGTCGCCGGGCATCCGTCCGATGAAGAAATTCCGAAGACTTCCAAATCCTCCCTTGAGGGGCTTCTATCCCTAGTTATTAGGTGAGGGTAGTTTAGTCTTTTGGGTGCCCCCGTATATACTCTTTAGTGGATGGATGGCAGCCAACTCTTGGAACCCTAGCTCATTTGTTTTTCCATTTTCGTTCTCCATTTTCCCTAGTTTTTCTAGGACTAGCTTGAGAGCTTCATGTGAGATCTAGAGAGAGGGATGGATGTTTGGGTGGCAAGCTAGACCTTGTACGAACCTTCATGGTATGTATAGATGGTTCGGCGTTGTTCCTCAAGGTGGTTTTCCCGTCCTTCTTTGTGTTGATTTTCGGAGCTCTTTGTTGGCGGTGTTCTGAGGACGACTTCTTGGGGTCTTTGGTGGGTGTCACGTATGAGGATCTTGTGCCTCTTTGGCTGGTGACTTTGCCCCTAAATCTCTCTTGAATCGGACTCGATTTGGTGGTTTTTCGAGTTGGGCGAGTTCTTGACCTAGTGAAGCGATTTCTTCGATTCCTCTTGATTGTGAGCGTTTCGGGTCGATTCCTTTGAGGTAGAGGTTGCCTAGGAGGTAACCCAGCTAATCCCGAAGTTTCGCTGCAATCCGTGGAGTGATTCGGGAGATCGGGCGCGAGGAAGTTAGGGTTTGACCCGCGGGCTGTTTTTCTGGGAGAGGCGGTCTAACCGCCTGGAGGGGGCGGTATAACCGCTCTGGGTGTTTCCAGGTCAAAGTATTGTTTCTTCGGATTTTCCTCTATGAGTTTGTTCGCCTTGATCAGAGGAGTGTCTGGGTGAATTTTCGGGTCATTCTCGTGCCGTTTGCTAGGTGTTCTTGGTTGGAGTTCGTTGCTGGGTACAGGAGGTTAGACCACCCCTGGTAGCCGGTCTAACTGCCCCTAGGCCCCTGGGCGGAGTTTTGGTTTTCACCATGATTTCTGGTAGCTAGCATGGCCCTGACCAGAGATCTCTGTTAGTGAAACCGTGGTGCGTTTTGGTGCTCGGAAGAGGTGTTTCGGAGGATTTCTTGGTTGCCTGGTGGAGGCGGTCTAACCGCCCCCTATACCTGGTCTAACCGCCCCCTCCGGACAGCCGGCTTTCGAGTTGTTTCCGCTGTCGTGGGTGCATCTGTGTTGAGGTTGCTGGTAGAGTTTGTTCCTAGGACCAGTAGCACTCCAGTGGCTACGTGGTTTTGGCAAACGGAAGGTAGAAGTGCGGAGCGTGTGATTTTGGGGGTCTGACCGAGCGAGTTCATCTTGTCGGAGTTTCGATCTCCTTCGAGAAGAATTTTTATCGGCTCCCATTCACCCCCCCCTCCAGTCCTTCAAACCCGAAGGGGTCCTTGGGGCAGTGCTTGTTGAGGTCGGTGTAGTTGACGCACATCCTCCACTCGTTCGAGTTCTTCTTGCGGACGAGGACGGGGTTGGCGAGCCACTCAGGATGGAAGACTTGTCTGATGAAGCCAGCTGCGAGTAGTTTGGCGAGTTCCTTCTTCATGGTGTCCCGTCTGTCGTCGGCGAAACGGCGGAGGTGTTGTCGCTTGGGGGTAGCTTTAGGGTCAACGTTGAGGCAGTGCTCGATCAACTCCCTGGGCACTCCTGGCATGTCCGCTGGCTTCCACGCGAAGATGCGCGGTTAGCCCGGAGGAAGTTGATGAGCGCGTCTTCCTATTTGGGGTCGAGGCCGGCCCCGATGGTGGTGGTCTTGCTGCTGTCACCTGTCCCGAGGTCGATCGTCTTGACCAGAACCTCCTCAGCTGGCTGAGGCTAGTTGGCTTTCTCTGACTTCTCAGGGATGTCGAGTTCACTTGGAGCAAGCTTCTTCGACGCGGCGTAGACCTCCATCATTGCGTTGGGTACTTGGTTTGTGGAGGCGATCTCCACGTCTTTAGTGTCGCAGTCGTGCGAGATCTTCAAGTCCCCTTGCAGCGAGAGTACACCTGCTGGGCTTGGCATCTTGAGTACCAAGTAGGTGTAGTGGGGTACCGCCATGAACTTGGCGATAGCCGGTCTGCCGAGGATGGCATGGTAGGACGTCTCGAAGTCCGCGACTTCGAACTTGACGTACTTGGTACGGTAGTTGTCCCGAGATTCCCCAAAGGTAACTGGCAGGACCACTGAGCCCAGTGGGATAGCCGCATTCCCGGGGACGATGCCGTAGAAGGGCGAGGTGCTCTTGGTGAGCATGTGGGTGATGTCGAGCTTCATCTTCTTCAAGGTCTTGGTGAAAAGGACATTGAGCCCGCTTCCACCATCGATGAGGACCTTGTTGAGCCTGGAGCCCGAGACCACAGGCTTCAGGACGAGAGGGAATCGTACTGGTTCGGAGAAGCTGGTCCATTGATCCGCGTGGGAGAAGGTGATGGATACCTCCGACCACCTGAGAGGGGTCGGAACTGCTAGTTCAATGCTCATGACTTCTTGACGAGTAGCCTTTTGTTCCCGTCTGCTGGATAGTCCGCCGAAGAGGACGTTGACAGTCCTGTCGGGTTCCTGGAAGTTGTCGTTGCCTCCGTCGTTCTTCTTCTTGCCTTTCTTGTCATGAGGGTGCGGTGGCTCTGGAGTACTCATGAGTGCTCGCCTGAGTTGGTAGCACTGCTCGGTGGTGTGGTTGCTGTCCAGATGCCACGGGCACTTCTCTTTCAGCAAGTCTTTTAAGCCGCCAGAGGTCTTCTTCGAGTTCTCCTTCGCAGGGTGCTGGATAGCCGCGACAGTGTTGTCTGGCTTGCGCTTGCGGTTGGGACCCGAGTTGTTGTTGTTGTTGCGACCGCCTTGGTTCCCGTTGTTGCCGCTGCCGCCACCCGTGTTCTGCTTGCTCTTGCCACGGATGGCGTCGTACTTAGCGTTGGCTTTGTCTTCTTCATCCGCCCAGGACGTGATCATGTCCTTAAGGTGGGGGATGGACTTGGGGCGACGGCGACCGAAGTCTTCAAAGGTGCGGCGGTGGTAGAGGCCGTCTTGGAAGAGGTCGATGACCTCCTTGTCGGTGACATCGACTATGGTGGCGCGCTTATCGAAGAAACGGCGCATGTACTTGCGGAGGGTCTCGCCTTGTTCCTGCTTGACCATGGCCAGGTCCATGCGAGTACCCGATCGGCCCATGGCGCCCGCGAAGTTGCCGGTGAACCGCTCCTTCGGCCGGTCCCACTTGTCGATCGAGTGCTTGTCCGGGGCCGGCTCGAGCCATATGAGTGGAGCTTGGTCCGGTGCGTAAGGGGAAGTAGAGGCACTTGGTGTCGTTGTTGCCGCCGCCGTTCTCGATGGAGAGGGCGTAGCACCTGAGCCACTGGATGGGATCCTGCTTCGCGTCGTATTTGGTGATCCCCAAAGGTTTGAACTTGTCTGGGAGGAGCAAGTTGCGAAGCCGAGGAGAGAAAGCGGGGAAGCCGTCATTGTCGCCTGCGGTGGCGGACTTCTTCCGCCGCAGCCTCTTCAATCTTTCGACGGGCGTCGTAGCCGCGCCCGCGAGGCTCCGAGGCGTGGGTCGTTCGCGTGGTCTCGACCGCCGGACCGCCGCCGCCGCCGGCCCTCTTGTTGGCCCCGTGGTTGGAGCTTCCGCCGTCGCTGCCGCCGCCGCCAGGGTCACGGCCGCCGCCGTCAGGGCCACGGTGAGGGATGATCTCATGATTGCGGTTGCCACCCTGTGAGGGTCCGCCGGCGTTTGCGCGAGTGCGGTTGGGTTGAGCTGGCAGCTCGGCTCGAGTACGGTTGCGGCCGTGGTCAGCGCTACGACTTGTAGCTTCATTGTCGCGGTTCCTGGCAGGGGGAAGCTAGGTGACCCTGTTGTCGACTCGCATGAAGTAAGCGTCTTCAGCGAGCTTGGCGATGACTTCTCTAGCGCGTATCCTCTGAGCTTGGTGTGCGATCACTGTGATCGACATGAGGCATTGCTCGGGGTGGTGTGTACCCTGCTCTCGACGGCCTCGAGAGCTTCTGCGAGGTTGTGGATGGCGAGGTTGTCTCGGAGACGCCAGTGTCGTTCGTTGCGCTTTCTGTTACGCTCACGTCAAGCGTCCCTATTGCCGTCGGTCTCATCCGCAGGTGCTTCAGCAGACAGCTCGTCTGCGGAGATGTCTTCAAGGTACTTGTCTTGTGCCGTCCCTGAAGGTCCTGGCGTGTCACCGGCAGCCATGAAGACGTGGCGATCGGGGTTGCCAAGACTGGAGTCGGAGCTCGCCACCTCAGTTGGAGTGTATGAGTGAGCTCGAGCAAGTGGTGTTCCCTCCTGGAACGGGAGCGAGTCGAGGTAGGCGATGTAGCGTGAGTCGCCACTTATCAGGTCGGCGGGCTTGCGGTCTGGCCAGTAGACAAATCTCCCAGCCGGTGTGGACGTTATAACCAGCCCGGAAGCCGGCCCCGATAAGGGGTGCTCAGTAGTGTTGTCTTCGGACTCGGGATCCTCAGGCTCCGACCCGAAGTCGAACTCGTACGCGGAGTCCGAGTAGAAGCCGGAGAGGGGGTTGGTGTCCTAGGCGTGGCCAGGGGTGGGTCGGAGTCCGAGTTGTACTCGGGTACGGGCTCCTTGCCAACCCGGCGCGCGGAGGGAGCCTCTGTGCGGGCCCTGAGGGGGGTGCAGGGGCCACGCGTGCAGCGCTCGCGGGGTGGGGGCACCACATGCGATGGCCGAGCAGCCCGGCTCGCACACGACAGCCCACGGGGGACGTCGAGTTTGAGTTGGAGGATCCAAGCTCGAAGTCGCCGTGCCGGTTGAAGAGCGAAATTTCGCCGAACTTGCCGGCGAGTTTGCCCGTGACTACTTCGGGAAGCGTCACGAGGCCGGTCTCCGGGTTGGGCGGCATGGTGAGGCGGCATTGGAAGGATCCAGCGCCGTCAGCGGTGCAGACCCACGCGCCGAAGACGAAGGTGTCGCCGCGGTTGAAGGCGACGGTTGGCTCGATGTAGACAGGAGCCGTCGAGTTCGCCATGTGATCTCGGGCGAGAGCCCCTACCTGGCGCGCTAGCTGTCGGTGTTTTAGACCGGCTACCTACTAAGGGGAGTACCCGAAGTAGATGAATGTGGCCTCGCCGAGATCGGTAACTCGAAGGAAGAGACACGTGGCACACAACTTAGACAGGTTCGGGCCGCGAGGTGCGTAATTCCCTACGTCCTATATGCTGCGTAGCTCTGGATTAATTGGGTACGATTACAAGATGATGCAATCTTACGCCGTGAGATGAGATGCTGAGAGAGGGGTCCCTGCCTCTCCTTATATAGTCCGGGAGGCAGGGTTACAAGTCGGTTTAGGGAGAGAGTACTAGTCGAGTACGTCTAGGAGTCCTCTATACAGTGCGGGACATGTACAGCTTCCTAACCGAGTACTTCTCCTCTGTAGTCCTTGTGCTTCACGCCGTCGGGTACCGTGTAGCGCAAGTCAGGTAGTCGCAGGGGCCCACCGAGTAGTCGGTCCTGGCACCCACCGAGGTAGTAGGCCCAGGGAGGTCCATACGACAGCCGCTGGATCCGCCGGAGGGTCAACACCGCCACTGTCTCCCCCGCGCCCGAATCCCAACAAAGAGTGGAAGAAATCGAAGGCAAAGACTGAGGACCTGTTGGCGCTGCTGAACAGCGGATTTCTCCGGGAGAAGGAGGTCGACATGTGGCGTGCCGCCGCGGGAGATCCATACCCGATGGAGAAAAATCCGGATGAGATCCCGATGTTCACGCGATTCGTGGAGCGCGGGTTAGCTCTCCCAGCAAGCAACTTCTTCAAGGGGCTTCTGGAGTATTACGGTATCGAGTACCTCAATCTCAACCCCAATGGCATCTTCCACACTTCCGTCTTCGTCCATTTTTGCGAAGCATTCTTGGGAATCAAACCCCACTGGGTACTTTTCCGGAAGTTCTTTCGCGTGAAGCCCCAGCCGAGCGCCAACGACCCCCGAGTAGTCGGAGGGGCCGGCATCCAGATGCGTGAGGACACCGCTGAGCAATACCTGGCGTACAAGTTGATCGACTCCAACCAAGACTGGAAGCCGAAGTGGTTCTACATCACCAACCACCACCCGGAGCTGCCGAAGCGCAGCGAGAAGCAGCCTAAGCACCGGCCCTAGTGGAATACCGAGTCGACGATGCAGGAGGGTATCCAGCTACCCGAACTGCTGGTGAAGATCAACGCTTTGATGGAAGCCGAGCTGAGGGCCGAACATGTGGCCTTCAGCTTTATGAAGAGGAGGGTGTAGCCGCTGATGGCTCGCGACACCCTCGGTTACCAGTACACCGGCGAGGGAGACTCGTCGCGGATGCCCGGCGGCGAGATTGATGATGATGACATCATCTATAGGTTGGGCAGGATCTTCAAGGACATGCCGGCGTACACGCCCTATCCGGTCCCCGAGTACTCCACTGCTCATCTACCGAACGAGGTCAGTAGCCGCATTCAGTGTCGAGTACTGATTATGTAGTAGTAGTCGTGCTCACCAAATGTGCTTGTTGCAGGATGACATAGTAAAGTTTGTTTCTGAGCCGACTTCGCCTCCCTGACTTGTGGAAATCCCAGAGGAGGAGAAGGGCAAGGCCAAGGAGCGCCGCGAAGTCGGCGAAGGTGACGACACTGTTATCATCGAAGACACATCAAATGAAGATGACGAGGAAATGCTTCAGGAGCGGTTCCAACTGCGGTCGAGGTTCAGCCGCCCTGGACTGCCCAATGTTCCTCTCATCCAAGATCCTCCGACTAGTTTGGAGGCTAGTTTGCCGGTGCTGCCAAGGAGGCTGCGCAACGTGGCACGCAAGCGCGTGGCCAAGAAGCTGAAAGTCACTGAGACCACGTCTCAAAAGGTAAACTCCTCGAATAGGGTAGTGGAGTACTTGTCTCTCGATGTTGTGTATGCTGACGACAAAATTCTGTTGCTTGCAGAAAATTCCACCTTCCGACTCCGTAGACCAAGGGGACGAAGGCGTCTGGGAGACGGTGGGGGAGCTAGCTGAAAGAAGCTGCAGCCCAGCCCCGCCATGACAGAAGTCGTGCCGCAAGCGCCAGTTGCTGAGGGCAGGACGAGCCAGCCGCAGCTCCTGCTGCTGAAGAGCCAGCGGCAACTGAAGCCGAAGAAGAGGCGCCTGCTGAAGCTGGACTTGTCGACATCGCCAGCATACTTAGCGCTCCAACCGTGACAGTAGTCTGGTCGAGCTTGTAAGTGAAGGTCTTCCCCGAGTAGTACATGTAGTTTGGTAGTCGTACTTGGTTGACAACCAATTGTGTACTGTGCAGGAAATCCACAGACTTGCCTAGGAGGAGGATGAACCCAGCACGACAGTGGCTGAAGAAAGTTCCACGCCAGCCGCTAAGGAGTCTGCTCCCCTCCCCCAAGCTGAGACCGAGGCGCCGGCCGTGGAAGCTACACTGCCGGAGGCCAGCATAGTACAAGGTGAGTACATTGCGCAGACGCAGTCTTCCTCAAGGAGTAGTCGTGGCCGCCGAGGGAGACTAATCCATATGTCTTCTGTTGACAGGGGCCGAAGCCGATGGAAGCACCATCCATGAGGCTGTACTCGTTGAAGGCATGGTGCCGGAGCTCCAAGAAGCCGCCGGAGCAGCCCCCGAGCCGGTGGAGGTAGCCAGCGGAGGAGCCCCGCGATGGCCGAAGAGGAGCGTGACGAGGTACTGCAAGAGTCAAACCTGGAAGTAGTCGCCCGTTCGCCAGAGATTCAGGATGCGGAGCCGATCCGTTTGGCGCCGATGTCCGGGACCGCCACGACTAGTCGTGGTGGGATCGAGCTTCTGGCGGACGATCTCGTCGACCCGACAGTGGTAGCACGCAACTTGGAGGCGATGCGCCGGGCCGAGCAATGGATGAAGGTAAACTATCAGTACACTTGAGTAGTCAACTGCCATAAGTGCTGAGTACCATAATAACAATTGTTGCCTGCTGCAGGATGTCGTGGAGAGATCCCGACAGAAATCTGAGACGCTCCAAGGATACAGCGATACAGTGCTCCGGGTTGAAGCATTGGAGGGAGAACTCGCGAAGGCCAGAAAGCACTCCGCCATGCTCCAGTCGAAGCTTGACGGCGCCTTCGCCCAGTACCATAATGAAGTCCAGGACATGCAGGCGAAGAGCGACGAGCTGGTGTGCTCACAAGTCGCTTCGCAACAAGAACAAAGGTATGCTGCTGTCTTGTCGAGTACCCATTGGAAATACCTTGAAGTGGTCTGACCCCACCATGTTTGTTGATTGTAGAGCTTGAGACCCGGGTCGAGCAACTAAGGGCCTCAGAAGTCGACATGAAGAACCTCTTCTACCGGGAGAAGGAGGCCCGTGAGGTACTTGAATATGATTATAAGCAGTTGGCTTACGAGTGCGATAAGCACATGGAGCTTCGAATTGCCTCGGACCGTGACCTCGTCAACTGCTACAAATCCCTGTAGAAGTTGAACGAAGACTGTGAGAAGTTACGGGCCCAGCTCAAAGAACTTGAAGAAGCCGCACTTCCCATTGCGAGGCTACTGGTGCCTCATCCGGGCGAGCCGAAGATAGCTTCGTTGGTTGACCCACTGAGACAAGCTCCTGGTCGTCTTGCGACATACGTCAAGCATCTGTCGAAGTCCATCCCCAATCAAGTCTTGGCGTACATGAAGTCGTACTTCCCCAAGGCTCCGGTGGACGTAGTCGCGGGTGGACTGGCCGCCAACTGTACTGATGAGCAGTTGGAGAAGCTCCTGAAGCAGATGGCGCCAATTGCTGAACAAGTCGCCAGAAAGCTGAACCTCCAGTAGTCCTGTAGGGTCAGCTTGTAGCAATAGTTGTTTATAAAAAAGTTGTACTAAACTTGTTTAAGTATGAATGAGTAAACTTTCAGAAATGAGTACTTGTTGTTGCGAGATATGTATGCGGAGTTCTCATCGTGAAGTTGTCACGAGTAGTGGTACTCGCCAGTAGGCCCATTGAGGGAAACACAGTAAGTCAGTTGATAGATAATCAAACTTTATTACTGAAAGAAGTACACCTGGATGGATAGGGCCGTTTTACAAGAGTAGTCGCCAGGACCCGGAGGCCGCCTACAGCTAAGTGGTGCTAGGGCGCATGGCCGCTTACAGCAGTAGATCCGTTAGTAGCCGTATAGGCTGGATCTAGAAGTACATGGTCTTTTAGTAGATCGCTGCTGCAGTCCTTTGTCGCTCTGAGCAGCCTGAGATCCGTTAGTAGACATGAACGCTGGATCTTGAAGTAGAGTAGTCCAGAGACTAGTGCCTAGACCCGGAGGCCACTTACAGCGAAGGGGTCTTGGAGTAGTCGTGCAGACATGAGCCCCCAGGGTAGTCGTGAGACTAGGCGTAGAATCGACAGAGCTGGTCGATATTCCACGAGTTGCTGATGTCTTCGCCTTCAAGGGTCTGGAGGTGGTAGGAGCCTGGTCCGATCACCTTTGAAACTGTGAAGGGACCTTCCCATGGCGAGCTGAGCTTGTGTAGTCCTTCCGTGTTCTAGATGCGATGGAGGACGAGATCACCAATGTTGAAGGAGCGTTCTTTGACGTTGCGATCATGGTAGCGTCGGATACCCTCAAGGTACCTTGCTGATTGGACGAGGGCGGCGCAGCGAGCTTCTTCGAGTCCATCGATACCAACTCGTCTGCTATCTTCAGATATGCCTTCGTCGTATTGCTCTACTGTTGGTGAATCCCACATGACGTCGACAGGGAGGATTGCTTCGGAGCCGTAGACCAGGAAGTATGGCGATTGTCCCGTTGGCTTGGAGGGTTGAGTACGCAGCCCCCAAAGCGCATTGGGTAGTTCCTTGATCCACTTGCCTCCTTTTGAATTAGCAGCATCGTGCAGTCGCTTCTTAAGAGCATCGAGTACCATCCCATTTGCGCGCTTGACTTGTCCATTGGCCCGAGGATGGGCAACTGAGACATATCGGACGTCGATCCCGCTGTTCTCGCAGTACTCCCAGAACTGGTGATTGTTGAAATTGGAGCCCAGGTCTGTGATGATGCGGTGGGGTAGTCCGTAGCGATGCATGAGTTCATCCAAGAAGTCGAGTACTCTGTTGGCCTTGGGGCATGTGATCGTCTTGACCTCGATCCACTTGGTGAACTTGTCGATGGACACCAAGACTCTATTGAATCCACCTGGCGCAGTTGGGAGAGGCCCAATCATGTCGAGCCCCCAGCAGGCGAAAGGCCAGGTTAGCGGTATGGTGACTAGCTTGTAGGCCGGGACGTGTTGTTGCTTGGCGAAGTATTGGCACCCTTGGCACCTTCTGATTAGTTCTTCGGCATCATCCGGAGCTGTGGGTCAGTAGAAAGCTCGTCGGAAGGCCCTGCTGACCAACGTGCGTGAGGACACGTGGTTGCCGCAGACGCCTTTGTGGATCTCCTCCAAGATGCCCTTGCCTTCTTCTCGGGGACGCACTTCATGAGTAATCCGGAAGATGCGCCCCGCCTGTAGAGCTTGTCTCCGACTAGGACGTAGGACTTGGCGCGGCGGATGAGTTGCTCAGCCAAGTTCTTGTCTGAGGGAACCTTCTCTCGCGGATGTAGTCGATGAAGGGTTGCCTCCAACCCACGTCTATCATCACGACCTCCTGGCCAGCTGGGAGATGTGCTGGATCGGTGGTCGGTGGCGCCGGCTCCGGGATGGATGGCCTGTGAAGCTCGTGGACGAAAACACCCGTTGGTACTTGAGCGCGAGTAGAGCCAAGCTTCGACGGGACCTCATCTCCAACATTGTTGTCGCGGACGACGTGATGGAACTCGAGACCGTAGAACTTGTTCTCGAGCTTGCGGATTTCTAGGCAGTAGGTGTCCATGTTCTCCTTGTTGCGGTCTAAGGACTTGTTGACTTGGTTGATGACCACTGTGGAGTCGCCGTAGACTAGTAGTCGCTTGATGCCTAGTGAAGCTGCGAGGCGGAGCCCGTGTAGTAAAGCTTCATACTCGGCTTCGTTGTTTGAGACCTTCCAAAAGATCTGCAGGATGTACTTGAGTTGTTCGCCCGTTGGGGAAATCAGGAGTACCCCTGCACCTGCGCCTTCAAGCTTGAGCGAGCCGTTGAAGTACATCACCTAGTGCTCTGGGCGCTCAGTTGGAGTAGGTAGCTGATTTTCCCGCCACTCCGCCATGAAGTCGACTGGTGCCTGCGACTTGATGGTTGTTCGTGGCTTGAAGTCGATGTTGAGGGCGCCGAGTTGGACTGCCCACTTTGAGATCCTTTAGTAGCATCTTGGTTCTGCAAGATATCACCGAGCGGGTAGTCGGTGATGACGAAGATCGAGTACTCCTAAAAGTAGTGACGTAGCTTCCGCGAGGTGATGAACACTGTGTACAATAGCTTCTGTACTGGTTGATAGCGTGCATTAGATTCTGACAGGACCTCGCCGACGAAGTAGAGTGGTTGCTAGACTGGGTAGGCGTGGCCGTCTTCCTGCCGCTCGACAACGATGGCAGTACTGACCACGTGAGTAGTCGCAGCGAGGTAGAGCGGTAGCTGCTCCTTTTGCGAGGAGCCGTGAGGACTGGTGGCTTGGATAAGAAGTCCTTGAGCTGAGCAAGGGCTTAGTCTGCCTCTGGAGTCCATGCGAACTTCTCTTGATGCTTGAGTAGTTTGAAGAAGGGGAGCCCCCGTTCTCCAAGCTTCGAGATGAATCTGTTCAGGGCCGCCATGCACCCAGTTAGCTTCTGCACGTCTTTGATGCACGTGGGAGCTTTCATGCTGGTGATGGCGGAGATCTTCTCAGGATTGGCTTCGATGCCACGATGGCTGATGATGAAGCCGAGTAGTTTGACCGATGGTACACCGAAGACGCACTTGTTTGGGTTGAGCTTCCAGCGGTAGTCTCGCAAGGATGCGAAAGTCTCTTCAAGATCGGCGATGAGCGTGTCGAAGTTTCTGGTCTTGACGACCACGTTATCCACATAGGCTTCGACGTTCTTGTTGAGTTGCCTCTTGAAACAGGCCTGGATAGCTCGCTGGTAGGTAGCGCCGGCTTTCTTCAACCCGAAGGACATGGTCGTGTAGCAGTACGCGCCAAACGGGGTGATGAATGCGGTCTTCTGGTCTTCTTCCTTGATTGCGATCTGGTGGTACCTAGAGTAGCTGTCGAGGAAGCAGAGCAGGTCGCAGCCCGCCGTGGAGTCAATGACTTGGTCTATCCGCGGCAACTTGAAGGGGTCCTTTGGGCAATGCTTGTTGAGGTCGGTGTAGTCGACGCACATCCTCCACTCGTTCGAGTTCTTCTTGCGGACGAGGACGGAATTGGCGAGCCACTCAAAATGGAAGACTTCTCTGATGAAGCCAGCCATGAGTAGTTTAGCGAGTTCCTTCTTGATGGCATCCCGTCTGTCGTCGGCAAAGTGGCAGAGGTGTTGTTGCTTCGGGGTAGCTTTAGGGTCGATGTTGAGTGAATGCTCGATCAGATTCCTGGGCACCCCTGGCATGTCCGCTGGTTTCCACGCGAAGATGTCTCGGTTAGCCCGGAGGAAGCTGACGAGTGTGTCTTCCTATTTCGGGTCGAGGCCGCCCCGATGGTAGTGTCTTGCTGCTGTCGCCTGTCCCGAGGTCAATCGTCTTGACTTGAACCTCCTCAGCTGGCTGAGGCTTGTTGGCGTTGTCCGACTTCTCTGGGATGTCGAGTTCACTTGGGGCAAGCTTCTTGGATGCAGTGTAGATCTCCATCAATGCGTTGGGTACTTGATTCGTGGCTGCGAGTTCCACGGCTTCTGTGTCGCAGTCGAAGGATATCTTCAAGTCCCCTTGCAGCGAGAGTACACCGGCCGGACTTGGCATCTTGAGTACCAAGTACGTGTAGTGAGGTACCGCCATGAACCTGGCGATAGCTAGTCTGCCGAGGATGGCATGGTAGGAAGTCTCGAAGTCCGCGACTTCGAACTCGATGTACTCGGTGCGGTAGTTTTCCCTTGTCTCCCCGAAGGTAACTAGCAGGACCACTGAGCCTAGTGGGATAGCCGCGTTCCCGAGGACGATGCCGTAGAAAGGTGAAGTGCTCTTGGTGAGCATGTGGGTGATGTCGAGCTTCATCTTCTTCAAGGTATTGGTAAAAAGGACGTTGAGCCCGCTTCCACCGTCGATGAGGACCTTGTTGAGTCTGGAGCCTGGGACTACCGGCTTCAGGACGAGTGGAATCCGTCCTGGTTCAGAGAAGCTTGTCCATTGATCCGCGCGGGAGAAGGTGATGGGTATCTCTGACCACTGGAGAGGGGTCGGGACCGCTGGTTCAATGTTCAAGACATCTCGTCGGGTGGCCTTCTGAGCCCGTCAGTTGGGTAGTCCGCCGAAGAGGACGTTCACCGTCTTGTCGGGTTCCTAGAAGTTGTTGTTGCATTCGTCGGCCTTTTTCTTGCCTTTCTTGTCGTGAGGGTGTCGTGGCTCTGGAGTGTCCTTGAGTGCTCGCCGGAGTTGGTAGCACTGCTCGGTGGTGTGGTTGCCGTCCAGATGCCACGGGCACTTCTCCTTCAGCAAGTATTTGAAGCCGCCCGAGGTCTTTTTCGAGTTGTCTTTCGCAGGGCGCTGGATAGCCGCGACAGTGTTGTCTGGCTTGCGCTTGCGATTGGGACCCGAGTTGTTGTTGCTGCGACCGCCTTGGTTCCCGTTATTGTTGCTGTTGCCGCCCGTGTTCTGCTTGCTGTTGCCACGGATGGTGTCGTACTTGGCGTTAGCCTTGTGTTCTTCATCAGCCCAGGAGGTGATCATGTCCTTGAGGTGGGTGATGGAGCTCGGGCGGCGACGACCGAAGTCTCCAAAGGTGCGACGATGGTAGAGACCGTCTTGGAAGAGGTCGATGACCTCCTTGTCGGTGACGTCGACTACGGTGGCGCGCTTGTCGAAGAAGCGCCGCATGTACTTGCGAAGGGTCTCGCCCTGTTCCCGCTTCACCATTTCCAGGTCCATGCGAGTACTCGAGCGGCGCATAGCGACCGTGAAGTTGCTGGTGAACTGTTCCTTGAGCTGGTCCCACTTGTCGATCGAGTACTTCTCGAGTGACTCGAGCCATGTAAGCGGAGCTTGATCCAGGCAGAAAGGAAAGTAGAGGCACTTCATGTCATTATTGCCACCAGCATTTTCGATGGAGAGGGCATAGCATCTGAGCCACTGTACTAGATCTTGCTTCGCGTCATACTTGGTGATCCCCAGAGGTTTGAATTTCTCTGGGCAAAGTAGATTGCGAAGCCGTGCAGAGAAGGCGGGGAAGCCGTCGTTGTCGCCTGCCGTGGAAGACTTCTTGCGTCGTAGTTCTTCGATTTTTTGGCGAGCGTCGAAGCCACCACGTGAAGCGCCGAAGGGGTGGCTGTTCGCGTGGCCTCGGCCGCCGTGGTCGCCTCCGCCCCCGGCTCTCCTGCCAGCCCCGTGATTTGAGCTCCCGCCGTCACTGCCTCCGCAGCCAGGATCGCGGTGAGGGATAATCTCACGGTTGCCGCCGGCGCCGCCGGCGCTGTTGCCACCATGAGAAGGTCCACTGGCCGATGCCCGGGTACGGTTGGGGTTAGCCGGTAGCTCCCCTCGAGTACGGTTGCAACCAATATCCGCACTGCGACTTGTGGCTTCGTTGTCTTGCTGGCGATTCCTGACGGGGGGCACTGGAGTGACTCTGTTGTCAACTCGCATGAAGTAGGCGTCCTCCGCAAGCTTGGCGATGACTTCTCCCGCACGCATCCCCTGAGCCTGACGTGCTATCATGGTGATAGACATGAGGCATTGCTCTGGGGTGGTGTGCACCTGGCTTTCGACTTGGTCAAGGGCCTCCGCGAGGTTCCGGATGGGTAGGGACTCGCGGAGATGTCGGCGTCGTTCGTTCCGCTTTCTGTTGCGTTCACGTCGGGCGTCCCTGTTGGCGTCGGTCTCGTCTGTGGGTGCGTTGGCAGACAACTCGTCTGCTGAGATATCCTCGAGGTATCGGTCAGGGAGTGTCCCTGAGGGTCCTGACATCTCGTTGGTAGTCATGAAGACTTGCCGATCAGGAGAGCCGAGGCTAGAGTCGCTGGTTGCCACCTCTGTTGGAGTGTGCTCCTCAGTTGGAGCTAGCGGAGTTCCCTCCTGGAAGGGAAGTGAGTCGAGGTAGGTGACGCAGCTTGAGTTCTCGTCTGTCAGGCCTGTGGGCTTGCAGTCTGGCCAGTAGACGAATCTGCCGGCGGGTGTAGATGTTATAACCAGGCCGGATGCAGGTCCTAACAGCGGTTGCTCCATCGTGTAGTCTTCGGACTCAGGCTCGTCAGAGTCCGCCCCGAAGTCAAACTCGTAGGAGGAGTCTGAGTAGTAGCCGGAGATGGGGTTGGAGTCCGAGTCATAGCCGGAGGCGGGGTTGGAGTTCGAGTTGTACTCGGAGATGATCTCCTTCCCAGCCCGGCGCGCGGAGAGAGCCTTCGCGTGGGCCTTGCTAGCAATGCAGAGGCCGTATGGGAAGTGCTCATGGAGTGGGGAGTCCGCACACGATGGCTCGATAGCCGGCTCGCATGCGATGGCCCACGGTGAGGTCGAATTCGAGTTGGAGTCGGATCCAAGCTCGAAGTCGGCGTGCTGGTTGTAGAGCGAAATTTCGCCGAACTTTCCTACGAGATCGCCCGTGACTACTTCAGGAAGCGTCACAAGCCCGGTCTTCGGGTTGGGTCGCATGGTCAGGCGGCACTGGAAGGATCCGTCGCCGTCAGCAGTGCAGACCCAGGAGCTAAAGACGAAGGTGTCGCCGCGGTTGAAGGCGACAGTTGGCTTGATGAAGATTGAAGCCGTCGAGTTCGCCATATGATCTTCGGCGAGATCCCCTACCTGGTGCGCCGTCTGTCGGTGTTTTAGATCGGCAACCTACCAAGGGGAGTACCCGAGGTAGATGAATGTGGCCTCGTCGATATCGGTAACTCAAAGGAAGAGACACGTGGCACACAATTTAGATAGGTTCGGGCCGCGAGGTGCGTAATACCCTATGTCCTGTATGTTGCGTAGCTCTGGATTGATTGGATGTGATTACAAGATGATGCGTAATGAGAGAGAAGGGTCCCTGCCTTGCCTTAAATAGTCCAGGAGACAGGGTTACAGGTCGGTTTTGGGAGAGCGTACTAGTCATGTACGTCTAGGAGTCCTCTACACAGTACAAGGTATGTATAGCTTCCTATCCGAGTACTTCTCCACTGTAGTCCTTGCGCCTCACGCCATCAGGTGCCGTGTGGCACAAGCCGGGTAGTCCCAGGGGCCCACCGAGTAGTCGGTCCTGGTACCCACCGAGGTAGTGGGCCCGGGGAGGTCCATACGACACTAACCCACTAAGAAACAAACTCGACAGAAATCCAGATCCAACCATATTGCCTCACTCCACAAATTACTTCCAAAAGCCTATCAAGTTAAAGAGCAACTTGGGGAATGTGTTCTTTGGGAAAGAGAGTGAGAAGCCTAGTGAGGAGAAACCGGGTGAGAATAATGACTTGAGAAAAATGATGGGTTGGTTGTCGGAGCATGAACCTCAGCTTAGGATGATGATAGAGACATACAAGCGTTATGATGGGCAAGCGCTTGGTTTGGAGAAGATTGGAAAGTGTAGTGGTGAGGGAGGAGAGAAGATTGGTGACATCCAAGCTCCACCAAAAACCTTCCAAAAAAATGCATATGCTCCTAAACCCAACCCTCTGAGAAACAAACTCGACATAAACCCAGATCCCCCCATATTCCCTCACTCCACAAATGATTTCCAAAAGCCTATCAAGTTCAAGAGTAACTTGGGGAATGTGTTCTTTGGGAAAGAGGGTGAGAAGTATAGTGAGGACAAACTGGTTGGGAAGCCGAGTGAAGAGAAACCAAGTGAGCAGCCCCATCCCAAGCCTAAACCTAAGCCTGTGCGGTTTCATTGTGACTATTGTGGGAGATATGGTCACAAGGGTGAGTTTTTCTTCATGAAGAAGCGTGAGAAGAGAATGGCTAAGGAGTGAGCAAACAAGGACAGGTACAACCCACCTCATGGTGTGCCTGACTCTCATATGCCACTGCCTAGGGGTAAGGCCATTGTTCGCACAGTTCCGGCTTAGGGAGAAAAGAGTGCTTTGGAAGGAAGGGACCCTGCTGGACGAATTAAATTGGTTAGATCGGTTTGGAAACCGACCAGACCGATGCTTTGGATTGTGCTAACCTCACTTTGGAGCAAATGGCTCGACACTGGTTTTACTCTTTTGGTACTAACCCTAGTGCTGAGTCTTTTGTTCACTCATGTGCTCACTTTTGATTTTCAGGTGGGAGACTTGAGGAACGTTTGGTTGATTGACTCCAGTTGCTCGAGGCATATGATTGGGTACAAAGGGTGGTTCTCAAGTGTCGTCCCGGTGGTGTCCAGGACATACATCACTTTTGGGGACAATGGGCGAGGGCGTGTGCTATCAGAAGGTGAGATCAAGGTTAGTGACAAGATCACTCTCAGGCGTGTTGATCTTGTTCAATCGCTGGGGTTCAATTTTCTTTCTGTGTCCCAGTTGTTGGATGAGGGTTTTGAGGTGTTGTTTCAGCCTGGTGGTTCTTAGATTTTGGGTTCTCAAGGGGACCTAGTTTGCATGGTCGTTCCCGGGGGTCAAGTGTTCCGAGCTAATTTTTCTCAGTCTTCTGGTGTGGAGTGTTGTTTCTTGGCTGGTTCTTCGAGTGAGTTGTGGAAGTGGCATAGAAAGTTGGGTCACTTAAGCTTTGACCTTTTGTCTCACTTGAGTAAACTCAATTTGGTTCGAGGATTGCCACGGTTTAGGTTTGAGAAGGAGTTGGTTTGTGCACCGTGTAGGCATGCCGAGATGGTAGCCTCTTCTCACCCGCCTCTCACCGAGTGATGACCGAGCGTCCATGCAAGCTGCTCCATATGGACCTTGTTGGCCCAGCTTGTGTGCGATTTGTGGGTGGGAAGTGGTACATCCTAGTTGTGGTGGATGACTACTCTCGGTATGCATGGGTGTTCTTTCTTGAGGAGAAAGGGGAGACGTTTGGTTTTGTTCGAGATCTTGTCTTGAGGTTAAGAATCGAGAGGCACGGAGATGCCATACGAGCAATCCGCAGTGACAATGGCTCGAAATTCAAAAACTCTCACTTCGAAACCTTTTGCCATGACTTGGGTCTTGAACACCAGTTTTCGAGTCCGTATACGCCTCCTGAGAACGACGTGGTGGAAAGAAACATAGGACCTTGTGCGAGATGGCTCAGATGATGCTCGATGGCTTAGGACTCCGAGAAGGTTCTGGGCTGAGGCGGTCAATACTGCGTGCTACGTGTTGAACAGGATCTAGCGCAGGGTTCATATGAACAAATCCTGTTACGAGTTGATGCACGGTCGCACACCCAAGGTAAGTCACTTCCATGTCTTTGGTTGTAAATGCTTCATTCCTAAGAAAGGAAAGAAGTTGGACAAGTTCGAGGCTAGGTCGGTCGATGGTATTTTCATTGGTTACACATCTCACTATAGAGCATTTTGTGTGCTCAATCTTGAAACTAACCAAATCGTGAGACTTGCGAGGTAACCTTTGATGAGACACAACCACATAGTCAGCTTGTTTTTGAGTGTGCAAGTGACGACGAACCTGGTGAGGAGATCTTTCAGGAAGAGGAGCATGAACACGGAGATGATGAAGATGGTGGTGTGGTGCCCGCGGCTGAACATGTACCTACTACTTTGACGACGATCGAGGACGGGCCCTCTCCTACTCCTACAACGACAAACCTAGATCAAGGCGAAGTTGCTGTTGAGGGGAAGGTAGCTGTCGGTGTTTTGGACCGGCAAACATACCAAGGGGGTACCCTAGGTAGTACATTGTGCGGTGAGGATTGTGATCATGAGACCGAGAACTTGAAGGTATGCGCAAGGACACGGGACACAAGATTTATACAGGTTCGGGTTGCCAAGGTGGCGAACCCTACGTCCTGTTTGGGGCATCAAGTATGGCGCCCTGCGCTTGGTGTTGGTTGAGATCAGGTGCCCGGGTAGGTACCGGCCCTCCTTTATATATTCCAGGGGGCGGGTTCCTAGTCAGTTACAAGGCAGGAGTCCTAGTAGGATTACACGGAACGAGTCCTAATAGGATTACTGGGGAATTCTAGTAGGAGTCCGTCTTCATCCTTCCTCGTATGGGTACTCGGGGAGTATGCCCGACAAGCCCCCGAGCACATTGTAGTCGAGTGTAGTAGTTCGAGTAATCTTGAAGCCTCTTCGAGTAGTTCTTGAGCGTCCTCGAGTACTGCTAGGAGAAGTCTTCAATAGTACTTGAACTGCCACGTGGCTGGAAGGTGGTCCAGCACATCAGTCTTAAAGTCGAGATTATATGGAAGTGCAATTGCAAAATCGCACTCCATATGGAGTAGCCCCCGAGCCTTAGGTTGAGTTGCAGACTCTAGCTGAGGGTCAATCTTGATTCCAAATCTTCCATCTTGAAAATTTTGAATGATGGGTGTAGCATAGCAGCCCCCGAGCCTTGAAATGATTAGTTAATCAATCCAAGGGTCTTCAGTGTTCGCGAAAGCCATCATCCGAGTACTCTTGCAGCATGTAACCCCTGAGATAAGAGAGCCATATGAGCCACGTCCAGTAGTTATTGGTGCGGAGCCCCCGAGCTTGAGAGCGAGCGAAGCATGCTGAAGTTATCCTCGAGTAGTATGTTAAGTGAAGCCCCCAAGCTGTAGAGATTCCGAGTAGTAATTTGGCATCGAGCCGTGGAGCTTGAGAAGTAGTCGTGCCGTCTGAGCGGACTTTAAATGCGACCGAAGTCAACATTAGATGCCAGCGGAGCGGACTTTAGAATGCAACTTGAAAACCGAAGTCGACTTTGTGCCGTGCGGAGTGGACTTTGAGATGCGACTTGAAAACCAAAGTCGACTTTAGTTGCCGCGCGAAGCGGACTTTGATATGCGAATTTGGAAGTCGACCTTAGATTGCCGTGTGAAACGGACTTGAGATGCGACTACAGTAGTCGACTTTGTGCCACGCGGGGTGGACTTAACATGCAAAAAACGAAAAGCACTTTCCGGAAAGCAAAAGCAAAAAAATCAGAGAAAACAAGTAGTTTTGCCGCCGGAGCGGGCTTAAGATTGCGACCAAAGTCGGCTTGTGCCGCCGGAGTGGGCTTGGATGCGACCGTTAGCGTCGACTTGTGCCACCGGAGTGGGCTTGGGTGCGACCGTTAGCGTCGACTTGTGCCACCGGAGTGGGCTTGGGTGCCACCGTTAGCGTCGACTTGTGCCACCAGAGTGGGCTTGAGTACCTGAGCCATGGATTTCAGACCCAAGGTACGATTGCCGCCAGAGCGGGCTTGAAGGTGCGACCAAAGTCGACTTGTGTATCTGGGCCATGGATTTTAGACCCAAGGTACGGGTGCCACCGTAGTGGACTTGAAGGTGCGACCGGAGTCGACTTGTGTACCTGGGCCATGGATTTCAGACCCAAGGTACGGAGCGCGAGTACTTAGGGTACTTGGACCCATGGTACAGAGCGTGAAGACCACATGCAGCTAGGTTCCATCGTCGCCAGGACCCGAGGGACACTTACAGCTAGGTTCCATCAAAGCTTACACACGTAGTAGGCCACCGAAGTAGGCAAAGATGCAACCGGAGTCGACTTTAAGTTGCTGCACGGAGCGGACTTTAGAATGCGACTTTAGAAGTCGACTTTAGTTTGCCGCGCGTAGCGGACTTTAGAAGCTGCCTCCTAGGGATAGCCCCCGAGTTGATGAAGTAGACTTGTGGTGACTTGATTGATATACCCCAAGAGTAGTCAGCAGAGTGTAGCTCCCGTGAAAACCCGCCGAGAAGCGTACACAAATGAGTAGCCGGCAAGTCTTCCTACATGATGAGGAGAACAAGCCAAGAAAAGAAAACAGTAATCATTCAAAAAAATGACTTAGCTGTTGTTGCCTGGGCAGACTATTGATGAAGCCGTGGCGGTCGGCGATGGAGCCACCACGGTTGTTGCTGAAGTTAACTAGTCAGAGTTGATTCCGACTAGTTGTTGGTGGTGTGATTGCCGTTCTTGACTAGTTTGGAAAACTAGTCGAGATGAGTGGTTGATGCGATGCGACCGGAAGACGATGTTGCGGCGGTGCACAACGTACTCGAAGTAGAGCCACTGTTGCCGCGAGACAAGTAGTCGCGACGCACGGCGTGGCTGAAGTAGAGCCAGTGTGGCCGCAAGACGAAGTCGCGGCGCACAGAGTAGTTGACGACGAGCCGTGTGACGAGTCGCGCGACGTGCCGAAGCAACCGGATGTGCGGCGTAGTCGAAGTAGTCGACGATGAGCCGTGCGACAAGCCACTCGATGAGCCGCGCGACGTACCGAGGCACCCGGACACGCGGCATAGGCGAAGTAGTCGATGATGAGCCTGCTCAAGGCGAAGTAGTCGACAACGAGCCACGTGACGTGCCGAGGCACCCGGACGCGCGGTGTAGGCGAAGTAGTCGACGACGAGCCTACTCAAGGCGAAGTAGTCGACGACGAGCCTGCTCAAGGCGAAGTAGCCGACGACGAGTCGCGCGACGAGCCGCATGACGTGCCGATGCACCCGGACGCGCGGTGTAGGCAAAGTAGTCGGCGACGAGCCTGCTCAAGGCGAAGTAGTCGACGACGAGCCTGCTCAAGGCGAAGTAGCCGACGACGAGTCGCGCGATGTGTGGAGGCATCCGGACGCACGGCGTAGGCGAAGAAGTCGACGAGGAGCGGCACGATGAGCCGCGTGACGAGCCGTGCGACGTGGTGAGGCACCCGGATGTGCGGCGTAGGCGAAGTAGTCGACGACGAGCCGCGCGATGTGCCGAGGCACCCAGACGCACGGCGTAGGCGAAGAAGTCGACGAGGAGCGGCGCGACGCGGAGTAGTCGACGACGAGCCTGCGCGAGGCGAAGTAGTCGATGATGAATCACGCGACAAGCCGCGCAACGTGCTGAAGCAACCGGACGTGCGGTGTAGGTGAAGTAGTCGGCGACGAGCCGCGCGATGTGTCGAGGCACCCGGACGCATGGCGTAGGCGAAGAAGTCGACGAGGAGCGGCGCGACGCGGAGTAGTCGACGACGAGCCTACGTGAGGCGAAGTAGTCGACGATGAGTCACGCGACAAGCCACGCGATGTGCCGAAGCAACCGGGCGCGCGGCGTAGGTGAAGTAGTCGACGACGAGCCGCGCGCGAGGCGGAGTAGTCGACGACGAGCAGCACGACGAGCCGCGTGACGAGCCGCGCGACGTGCAGAGGCACCCGGACGCGAGGCGGAGGTGAAGTAGTCGACGACGAGCCTGCACGAGGCGGAGTTGTCCAGGATGAGCCTGCGCGAGGCGGAGTAGTCGACGACGAGCGGCGCGACGAGCCGCGTGACGAGCCGCACGACGTGCCGAGGCACCTGGACGCGCGGCGGAGGCGAAGTAGTCGACGACGAGCCTGCGCGAGGAGGAGTAGTCGACGATGAGCGGCGCGACGAGCCGCGTGACGCGAAGTAGTCAACGACGAGCCTGCGCGAGGCGGAGTAGTCGACGATGAGCCTGCACGACGCGGAGTAGTCGACGACGAGCCTGCGCGAGGCGGAGATATCGACGACGAGCAGCGCGACGAGCCGCGTGACGTGCCGAGGCACCCGGATGCGCGGCGGAGGCGAAGTAGTCGACGACGAGCTCGCGCGAGGCGAGTAGTCGATGACGAGCGGCGCGACGAGCCGCGTGACGAGCCGCGCGACGTGCCGAGGCACCCGTACGCGCGGCGGAGGCGAAGTAGTCGACGACGAGCCTGCGCGAGGCGGAGTAGTCGACGACGAGCGGCGCGACGAGCCGCGTGACGTGCCGAAGCAACAGGAAGCGCGGCGTAGGAAAATTGATTCCACTTTGACAAGAGCAAGGCGACTTGCTTCAATGGATCTCGGCGAGTCGACGAGTAGATTGATCTTGCTGACGAGGGTCCTTCGAATTCGCCCGGTGGTGATGATCACCCCTACCTGGCGCGCCAGCTGTCGGTGTTTTGGACCGGCAAACCTACCAAGGGGGTACCCGAGGTAGTAGATTGTGCGGTGAGGATCGTGATCGTGAGACCGAGAACTCGAAGGTACGCGCAAGGACACGGGACACAAGATTTATACAGGTTCGGGTTGCCAAGGTGGCGAAACCTACATCCTGTTTGGGGGATCAAGTATGGCGCCCTGCGCTTGGTGTTGGTTGAGATCAGGTGCCCGGGTAGGTACCCGGCCTTCCTTTATATAGTCCAGGGGGCGGGTTCCTAGTCGGTTACAAGGCAGGAGTCCTAGTAGGATTACATGGAACGAGTCCTAATAGGGTTACAGGGGAATTCTAATAGGAGTCCTTCTTCATCCTTCCTCGTATGAGTACCCGGGGAGTATGCCCGATAGTAGCATCAAGGTGAGAACCTCCACGATGGGTGCAGGTGGATCACCCAGCTTCGAGGATCATCGGCAACATGAATGAATGCACTACACGGTCGAGGGTTCGGAACAATTATCATTTCTCTCATGCTGCTTTTGTTGCCACCTTTGAGCCCAAATACACACGCAATCTGATCATAATTGGGTAAATTCGATGCATGAGGAGTTGGAAAATTTCGAGAGGAACCAAGTTTGGGAATTGGTTGACCCTCCTCCAGGGTGTAAGCCGATTGGGACAAAATGGGTGTGGAAGTACAAAGAGGGAGACAAAGAAGAAGTGGTGAGAAACAAGTCAAGGCTTGTTGCTCAGGGGTTCAGTCCGAAAGTGGGGATCGACTATGAGGAGACCTTTGCTCTCGTAGCTCGTTCGGAGGTGATTAGGATCCTTCTAGACTTTTCCATGGCTAAAGGGTTCAAGTTGCACCTAATGGATGTTGAGAGTGCTTTCCTAAACGGTGTGTTGGAGGAAGAAGTGTATGTGAGGCAACCACCGGGGTTTGAGAGTGAGAAGTACCCCCACCCGGTGTACAAGTTGAGGAAGGTGTTGTATGGGTTGAAGCAGGCGCCTAGACCTTGGTATGGTAGGTTGAAGGGGTTCCTGTTTGAGAGAGGGTTTGAGATGCGGAAGGTCGATCAAACCTTGTTTTTACTCAGGCAGGGCAGAGATATCCTGATTGTGCAGGTGTACGTGGATGATATTGTCTTTGGTGGCTCGTCTAACTCTCTTGTTGCAAGGTTTGCAGAGGATATGAGCAGGAAATTTGAGATGAGCATGATGGGTGAGTTGCAGTTCTTCCTCGGGCTACAAATCAAACAATCAAAGGAAGGAACATTTGTGCACCAAGCTAAGTACACCAAGGACATTGTGAGGAAATTCAAGATGGAGGATTCCAAGGCCATGGTGACGCCTATGAGTACGACTACAACTCTTGATGCGGATGAGAAAGGTGAACACGTGGACCAGAAGGAGTACCAAAGCATGATCGGGTCACTCCTCTACTTGACGGCGACGAGGCCGAACATCTAGTTCTCGGTATGTGTGTGCGCTCGTTTTCAAGCGTCTCCGAGGACTTCGCATTGGCAAGTGGTGAAGCGTATTTTCAGGTACATGCGTCACACTCCCGACTTCGGCCTTTGGTACTCCGCATCTTCTTCTTTGGCGCTTCATGTTTTTTCATACGCGGATTTTGCCGGGTATCGGTTGGATAGGAAGTCCACTTCTGGGTTCTTCTTTGGTGTCTTAGTCTTCCCGCAAACAGTCGAGTGTTGCTCAATCCACTACCGAGGCAAGTACGTTGCCGCAGCTAGTTGTTGCTCTCAGCCCCTTTGGATCACATACACCATGAATGACTTTGGTGAGGAGTATACCCATGTCCCACTTCAATGTGATAGCACCAGTGCCATAAGCGTTGCAAAGAATCCAGTGCTCCATTCCAAAACCAAGCACATGACCAACTTGCCGATATTTTCACCAAACCCCTAGATCAAGCAACTTTCACTTGTTTGTAGGGGGAGCTTGGTGTGTGTTTGATTTCTTGAGTTGGGTGTGTGGGAGCTCCTTTGTAGCATATGTATAGCTTTCCTTTGTGCATTTCTTACATTTGGCATGGCATATGTAACATGATGTATAGGCATCCTTGTATCTTAGATTGCATGCATTTTGTATCATATGCATTGGTTAGGAAAAGCCTCTCCTATATACATACCATGGAATGATATGTATGTCTTTGTGAGCTTGTTTGGTATGATGTGGTTAGTTTGGCTTAGCTCGTGAAAATCATGATTTATATCCATGGTTGTTGGCTATGTTTTTGAAAAATGTCACATGTATGCTCTCTTGTGAGTAAATGCCTTTATATGATCTTGACATGTTTTAGTGGCTTGGTTATGCTTAATTTGTGGTTGGATAGCTAATTTTGATCATATGGGGTCAAAGGCCCATTTGCCATCATGAATGTTTAGCTCTCATGCTTTATCTTGTGGAGGGGCATACGTTCCTTTTTGTCGCAAAGACATTTCATGTACCAATTATGAATCTGAAAATGAAATGTAAAATGCTTGGAAAATGTGCTCCCATGACATATGTGGTAAATTTAATTTGCTTTGGGTGCTAAACCGTTGCATGATGTCTACCAATGAGAAGTCTCATATATAGAAGTAGACACATGGCTCGGTGGCTTTGACATGACATGAGATGCTTGTGGGTGTTTGTGATGGTCTTATGATTAGAATGGTCGTCCTAGCATGAAATTTGTGTGGCTTCGCCATTTTGACATGTTTTGCTCATGTTTAGGACTTTGCTCATGAGAGGGTAAATTTTCACAAAATTGCTCAATTCCATCCTAGCTTCGTCCAATGGTTGTGAAACTTGGTGATCATGTAGTTGATGTCAATACGAAGCTATAGAGTATCTAACTTGCTCATTTCGACATGTGTAGCATCCTATGTTGAATGTTGTCTATTTGAGAAGCTCTATGTTGCAATTTTTGCATTTTGGGCTTGATTCATGCATTGTCAACAAGGGGGAGAAGTTTGAGCTTGTTTTGGGCTATTGAATGCTTTTAGAAGGTTTTCAGGTCGTTTCGAGACATTTCTGGGTCTGTGTGTCACCGGTCTGACCGGTCGTGGTCACCGGTCTGACCGGTCAGAGTGCTGGCCCTGTTCATATGTTGAGCACCGTTCTGACCGGTGGTGTTGACCGGTCTGACCAGTCAGAGCTGAGCTAATGCAGATGCTCTGTTTTCATCAAGTGGTTTGCATGCAATCGTCCAGGGGGAGTTGCATTGGTTCAGGGGGAGCTTGCATGTGTGTAGGGGGAGCTCTTTGTGGTTTTCGAGCTTTGGTTATTGATTTATGCTCTTTGCTTGAGCATAATTTTGTCTCGGATGTGTCGAGCCGTTGCCCTTGCCTAAGAGGTCCGAGACTTGTCTTCTTCAAGTGATCTTGCTCTTTGCCTTTGGTTGGCTTTCGATCGCTTGTTGGAGTTTCTTTTTATTCATTCCTTTTCTTTTCTCTCGTGTTACTATTTGTGGTTGTTGTCAATGCACTCATCAAGGGGGAGATTGAGGACCATGTGTGGTTCGAGGACCGGTGGATGGTCGCTTCCTGGTGTGATGAGTGATTGACAATGTTGTGTGGACTGATTCGTGGCTAAGTATTATAGGTGCAGGTTGCGGCTTGGCTGGTGTTGGTGAAGGAGAAGAACAAGCGCGAAAAGTCGTCACCAGTGAGGCCTCCAGGTGTGGAGAAGACAAGTAGGCTTCGTTTGAGGGACCCAGTGGCCAGCAGAGTCAAGTGCGGGCCACATGGTGGCATGAACAGCAAGATGAAATCGTGGACGGTTTCTTGGTAGAGCCTCAAAACCAAGGTTGATCCGGGACTACGTGGGAGCCGAGTCATGAGTGGAGATTGGCGGAGGCTACACCGAGTTCGCGAGGTTTCCAGTGGTTCACCAGAAAACCACTGGGTTCCTTGGTTGATCCACAAAGCCAAGACCGAAGAACCAAAGACAGAGATGCAGCAGCTCCAGACCGGTCTGACCGGTGGGTCTGACTGGTCTGACCGGTGGGTACCGGTCTGACCGGTGTGCGATGACACAGTCCGGAGACTTCGAAGCGGAGGACACGCGTCGGGATCGCAAGGCTTGCGTCGAGGCTAAGCAGGTTGTGGTTGCCGGGCATCCGTCCGATGGAGAGATGACAAAGATTTCTGATTTTGCCCTCGAGGGGCATGTATCCCTAATTAGCTAGTAAGGATATTTTAGACTTTTGGTTGCCTCCATATAACCCAAGAGGTGAGAGGATGGCAGCCATCTCTTGGAACCCTAGCTCATTTGGTTTTTCTATTTTCCCTTCCTATTTTTCCCTAGGATTTCGATAGGATTAGCTTGAGAGATTCATGGTGAGATCCTGTGAGAGGGTTGGATGATCAGGCGGCAAGCTAGACCTTGTATGAAACTCTTTGTGATGTATAGATGATTCGGCTTGATTCCTCAAGGTTTGGATGTGGTGTTCTCGTTCGTTCTTTGTGGTGATTTTCGGAACCCTCTCTTGGTAGATTTCTTGGAGTGTTTTCGGGACCTTCCTCTTGGGGATTTGGTGGGGATGTATGTGTGAACCCTTCGTGGTTCTTTTCCCTTTGTTTCCCCTCCCAAATTCGTGAGTAAAGGGGCTCGATTTTGGGGTTTTCGATGTTCTAGGGTTAGAGGTGTTCTTGGCGGGATTTGTTCGATTCCTCTTGATTCAATGAGTTTTGGTGGACCATAACTTGGCTATGGAGTGCCCATGAGGTGTTCCTACTATCCCCAAAGTCTTGTTCGGATCCGTGAAGCGAATCGGGAGATCGGGAGTTGGATTTGGGGGAGTTGACCCGCGGGTGTTGTTCATCCCGAGCTGCCCAGGTTACACCTGTCTGACCGGTGCTCTTGACCGGTCTGACTGGTGTGAGCCCTTTGTGGGATTTGCCTAGGGTGAGTTGCTGAATCCGTGTGTCTTTGGGTTGTGTTGGTGCTGGTCAGTTCTTGGCTGTTTTGGAGGTGTTTTTCTTGGGTTTGTGAAGGGTTATTCTTCCTTGCAGGTTGTGTTTTGGGGGTGTTTTGGTTTCAGGGCCTAGAGAAGTCACTGAGGCTCTCTGGAACATTTTTTGTGCGGCTGCTGCAGCCACCGGCCTAACCGGCTCTGTCCACTGGTCTGACCGGTGTCACCGGTCTGACCGACGCAGGCCATCGGTTTGACCGGTGTAGCACTGGCAGCATGTCGTGCAAGTTTCCGATGTGCGTCTTGGTGTGTTTTGGCTCGGAAGGTTGTATGTTGGTTCCTAGGATCAGTAGCACTCCAGTGGCTACGAGGTCTTGACCAACTTGGGTAGTTGAGTCGGAGACGTGTGTTGGAAGTCATGTTCATCTTGTTGGAGCCTCTATCTCCTTCGAGAAGACCTTTTATCGGCTCCCATTCACTCCCCCCCCTCTCTGGTTCGCCGTATTGGTCCTTCAATTTCAATTTGCTATCTATTGCTCAACTTTGTGACAATGGTTATAAATGCACTTTCACTAGCAATGATTTTGAGGTCACCTCACTTGATGGGAAAGATTCTATTTTTAAGGGTTTTCATCATGAGAGCTTATATCTAGTGGATTTCTCATCTAAGAAGGCTAGTTTGACTACTTGCTTATTCTCAAAGACCTCTATGGGTTGGTTATGGCACAGAAGACTTGGTCATGTTGGCATGAAAAAACTTCACCGATTAGTGAAGCATGACTTATTTCTTGGCTTGAAAGATGTCAAATTTGAGAAAGACAAATTGTGTAGTGCTTGTCAAGCCGGAAAGCAAGTTGCCAACTCACATCCCAACAAGAGCATTATGTCAACCACAAGACCATTGGAATTACTACATATGGATTTATTTGGTGCCACTACTTATAGAAGTATTGGTGGAAATAGCTATTGTCTTGTGATTGTGGATGATTATTCAAGATACACATGAGTATTCTTTCTTCATGACAAATCCCATCCTTGTAACATTTTCAAGACCTTTGTGAGAAGGGCCGAAAATAAATTTGAACAAAAATTGAAGAAAGTGAGAAGTGACAATGGTAGTGAATTCAAGAACACAAATATTGACGAGTTTTGTGATGATAAAGGGATCAAGCATGAGTTATCAACTACATATACACTGGAGAAAAATGGTGTAGCTGAGAGGAAAAATAGAACCTTAATTGAGATGGCAAGATCAATGCTAGATGAGTACTAAGTTTTGGATTCTTTTTGGGTCGAAGCAATCAGCACCGCTTGCCATGCTTCAAATAGGCTATATTGTCATAGATTCTTCAACAAGACACCATATGAACTTCTCATTGGAAGGAAGCCAAATATTTCTTATTTGCAGGACTTTGGTTGCAAACGCTATATTTTGAGGAAAGGCTATCGGTTATCTAAGTTCCAAAGCAAGTGTGATGAGGAATTTCTTCTTGGATACTCATCAAATTCCAAGGTTTATAGAGTGTACAACAAGATTATGATGTGCAATTTGATGAAAGTATGGGCTCTCAAGATGAGAAATAAAACTTAGATGACGTGAGAGGTAAAGAATTGAGTAAGGCAATGAAGACCATGGCTATTGAGGACATCATGCCTAGAGAAGAAGAAGATGATGAAGGTCCATTAATTTCTATTCAAGCAAATCCATCTACTTCCACAACAAATGATCAAGATCAACAAGAGGGTAATTCAAGCAACAATACGAAGGCTAAATTGAAAGAACCAATTCCTACATCTTTCTCTACCTGTGAATTGCATGCTTTCAAGAATCTGGAACTTGCACATTATGCTGATCGTTTGCAGGATGAGAATGATGAGTTGAGAAAATTGATGGGTTGGTTGTCTGGTCATGAGCCTCAGTTGAGGATAATGATCAAGACATACAAGAGGCAAGATGGCGAGGGACTTGGGGCAAACAAGGTTGGTGAGGGAAGTGGAGAGAATATCCCAGAGCCACCAAAACCCACCACGAAAATGATTTCCCTCCTAAACCTAACCATCTTAGGAACCGACTAGACAAAACCCTACCTCCACCCGTGTTTCCTCCACAAATAAATGATTTCCAAAAGCCTATCAAGTTTGTGAGCACTTCAGGGAAAGTGTTCTTTGGGAAAGAAAGTGAGAAGGCTAGTGAGGAGAAACCGGTTGAGAAGTTGAGTGGAAAGAAACTAAGTGAACAGCCCCAACCTAAGCCTAAGCCTAAGCTTGTGAGGTTCCATTGTGGCTATTGTGGGAAAGAGGGTCACAAGGATGAGTTTTGCTTCAAGAGTAAGCGTGAGGAAAGGATGGCAAAGGAGTGGGCGAACAAGGATAGGTACTACCCTTCCCATGGTGTACCTAAGCCTCGTATGCCACTGCCCAGGGGTAAAGCTGTGGTGAGAAGTGTTCTGGCATGGGGAGATGCGAGTTCCCGCAACGGAGGAGCTTTTCTGGAGAGGGCGGTCAGGCCGGCCTGGCTAGGCGGTCAGACCGGCCCTGCCCAGAGGGGAGCGGTTAGACCGGCCTGGCTTGGCAGTTCAACCGCCCCCCAGAATTCTGGGCGGAGTGGTTTTCGAGGTGGTGAGTCGAATGGTTCAGGTTCTGGAGGTAGCGGTGTAGGTGGTTGATCTGGAGAGTCTGCAGGTGGTCAGTTTGCTAGGCGTTCTCCCCCTCGTGCTCAATACGGGGATGGGAGGAGTCGTAGCTTTGAGATGGAGAGGAGGGACGATCCACGGTCTTCCTTTCGTGGTTTTTGTCCTCCAGTTAGAGAGGGATAGTTCCCTCATGGTGGTTACCGTGGTGGTATTCGTGGTGGTGGCTTTGGTAGAAAAGATGTTTTGGATTGTGCTAACCCCACTTTTCAGCAAATGGCTCGACACTGGTTTTCCTCTTTTGGTACTAACCCCAGTGCAGAGTCGTTTGTTCGCTCACGTGCTTGTTTTTGAATTTCAGGTGGGAGACTTGAAGAACATTTGGTTGATTGACTCCGGTTGCTCGAGGCATATGACCGGAGACAAGGGGTGGTTCTCAAGTCTCGTCCGGTGGTGACAAAGAGGTACATCACCTTTGGGGACAATGGGCGTGGGCATGTGCTATTAGAAGGTGAGATTAAGGTGAGTGACAAGATCACTCTCAAGCATGTTGCTCTTGTTCAATCGCTTGGGTACAATTTGCTTTATGTGTCCCAGATATTGGATGAGGGTTTTGAGGTGTTGTTTCGGCCTGGTGGTTCTCAGATTTTGGACTCTCGAGCGGACCTTGTCTGTATGGTCGTTCCCGAGGGTCAGGTGTTTCGAGCTGATTTTTCTCAGTCTTCTGGTGTTGAGCGTTGTTTCTTGGCTGGCTCTTCGAGTGATTTGTGGAAGTGGCATAGGAAGTTGGGTCACTTTAGCTTTGACCTCTTGTCTCGCTTGAGTGAACTCAATTTGGTCAGAGGATTGCCACGATTGAGGCATGAAAAAGAGTTGGTTTGTGCGCCGTGTAGGCATGCTAAGATGGTAGCCTCTTCTCACCCGCCTCTCACCGATGTGATGACTGAGCGTCCATGCGAGCTTCTCCATATGGACCTTATTGGCCCAGCTCGTGTGCGATCTGCGGGTGGAAAGTGGTATGTCCTTGTTGTGGTGGACGATTACTCTCGGTATGCGTGGGTGTTCTTTCTTGAGGAGAAAGAGGAGACGTTTGGTTTTGTTCGAGATCTTGTCTTGAGGTTGAGGAACGAGAGGCACGGAGATGCCATACGAGCAATCCGCAGTGACAATGGCTCAGAATTCAGAAACTCTCGTTTTGAAACCTTTTGCCATGACTTGGGTCTTGAACACCAGTTTTCAAGTCTGTATACGCCTCCTCAGAATGGTGTTGTGGAAAGGAAAAATAGGACCTTGTGTGAGAACGCTCGGACGATGCTTGATGAGCATAGGGCTTCGAGAAGGTTCTGGGCTGAGGAGGTGAATAAAGCGTGCTATGTGTCAAACAGGATCTACCTCAGGGTTCAGAAGAAGAAAACCTTCTACGAGTTGATGCACGGTCGCACACCCAAAGTGAGTCACTTCCATGTCTTCGGTTGCAAGTGCTTTATGCTGAAGAAAGGGAAGAAGTTGGATAAGTTTGAAGCTAGGTCGATTGATGGTATTTTCTTTGGTTATGCATCTCACTCTAGAGCATATAGTGTGCTCAATCTTGAAACTAACCAAATCGTGGAGACTTGCGAGGTAACCTTCGACAAGACACAGCCATGTAGTCAGCTTGTCTTTGAGTGTGCAGGTGATGATGAACTTTGCAAGGAGATCTTTCAGGAGGAGCATGAACATGGAGACAATGACTATGGCGGTGTGGTGCCTACGGCTGAGCATGTACATACTACTTCGACTACGGTGATGGACGGCCCCTCTCCCACACCTACGACGACGAACCAAAATCAAGGAGAAGCTGTTGTTGAGGGGGGTAGCATCAAGGTGAGAACCTCCCCGGTGAGTACAAGTGGATCACCCAGCTTCAAGGATCATCGGCGACATGAATGAACGTACTACACGGTCGAGTGTTCGGAACAATTCTCATTTCGCTCATGCTGCATTTATTGCCACCTTTGAGCCCAAAGACATTGGACACGCACTATCTGATCATAATTGGGTTAATTCGATACATGAGGAGTTGGAGAACTTTGAAAGAAATCAGGTTTGGGAATTGGTTGACCCTCCCCCACGGTGTAAGCCGATTGGGACAAAATGGGTGTGGAAGAACAAAGAGGGAGAGAAAGGTGAAGTGGTGAGAAACAAGTCAAGGCTTGTTGCTTAGGGGTTCAGTCAGAAGGAGGGGATCAACTACGAGGAGACCTTTGCTCCTGTAGCCCGTTTGGAGGCGATTAGCATCCTTCTAGCCATTTCCGTGGCTAAAGGGTTCAAGTTGCACCAAATGGATGTGAAGAGTGCCTTCTTGAATGGTGTGTTGGAGGAAGAAGTGTATGTGAGGCAACCACTGGGGTTTGAGAGTGAGAAGTACCCCCACCGGGTGTACAAGTTGAGGAAGGCGCTGTATGGGTTCAAGTAGGCGCCTAGAGCTTGGTATGGTAGGTGGAGGGGGTTCCTGTTTGAGCGAGGATTTAAGATAGGAAAGGTCGATCAGACCTTGTTTTTACTCACGCAGGGCAAAGATGTCCTAATTGTGCCAGTGTACGTGGATGATATTGTCTTTGGTGGCTCGTCTAACTGTCTTGTTGCAAGGTTTGCAGAGGATATGAGAAGGGAATTTGAGATGAGCATGATGGGCGAGTTGTAGTTCTTCCTCGGGCTACAAATCTAGCAATCAAAGGAAGGAACATTTGTGCACCAAGCTAAGTACACCAAGGACTTTGTGCGGAAGTTCAAGATGGAGGACTCCAAGGCTATGGCAACGCCGATGAGTACGACTACAGCTCTTGATGTGGATGAGGAAGGTGAACACGTGGACCAGAAAGAGTACCGAAGCATGATCGGGTCACTCCTCTACTTGACGGCGACGAGGCCGGACATCCAGTTCTCAGTATGTCTGTGCGCTCGTTTTCAAGCCTCTCCGAGGACTTGCATCACACTCCCGACTTCGGCCTTTGGTACTCCGCGTCCTCTTCTTGGGCTCTTCATGGATTTCGAATGCGGATTTTGCCTGGTGTCAGTTGGATAGGAAGTCCACTTCTGGGACTTGCCAGTTTTTGGGATCTTCTTTGGTGTCTTGGTCTTCTCGCAAACAGTCGAGTGTTGCTCAATCCACTACAGAGGCAGAGTATGTTGTCGCAGCTAGTTGTTGCTCTCAACTTCTTTGGATCACATACACCATGATTGACTTTGGTGAGGAGTATATCCATGTCCCACTTCAATGTGATAGCATCGGTGCCATAAGCATTGCAAAGAACCCAGTGCTCAATTCCAAAACAAAACACATAGAAGTGAGGTATCATTTTCTAAGAGACAATGTAGAGAAAGGGAAAATAACTTTGATCCATGTACCCACACATGACAAACTAGCCGACATTTTCACCAAACCCTTAGATCAAGCAACTTTCACTCGTTTGCGGGGGGAGCTTGGTGTGTGTCTGATTTCTTGAGTTGGTGTGTAGGAGCTCCTTTGTAGCATATGTATAGCTTTCTTTTTATGCATTTCTTGCATTTGGCATTGCATATGTAACATGATGTATAGCATCTTTGTATCTTAGGTTGCATGCATTTTGTATCATATGCATTTGATAGGAAAAGCTTCTCCTATATACATTATTCACCATGATGTGCTATATATGATCATGCGAGCTAGTTTGGTATGAAATAGTTAGTATGGCTTAGCTCTTGATGATCTTGATTTATAATCCATGGTTGATGGCTATGTTTTGAAAAATGTCACATATATGCTCTCTCTTGTGTAAATGCCTTTATCTGATCTTGACATGTTTTAGTGGCTTGGTTATGCTTAATTTGTGGTTGGATAGCATTTTTTGATCATATGGGGCCAAAGGCTCATTCGCCATCATGAATGTTTAGCCCCCATGCTTTATCTTGTGGAGAGGCATAAGTTTCTTTTTGTCGCAAAGACATTTCATGTACCATTTAAGAAACTGAAAATGAAATGTAAAATGCTTGGAAAATGTGCTCCCATGTCATATGTGCTAAATTTAAATTGGTTTTGGGTGCTAAACCGTTGCATGATGCCTACCAATGAGAAGTCTAATATATAGAAGTAGGCACATGGCTCAGTGGCTTTGACATGACATGAGGTGCTTGTGAGTGTTTGTGATGGTCTTATGATTAGAATGGTCATCCTAGCATGAAGTTTGTGTGGCTTTGCCATTCTGACATGTTTTGCTCATGTTTAGGTTTTTGCTCATGAGAGGGTAAATTTTCGCAAAATTGCTCAAATCCTTATTAGCCTTGTCCAATGATTGTGAAAATTGGTGATCATGTAGTTAAGGTCATTACGAACCTGTAGAGTATCTAACTTGCTCATTTGGACATGTGTAGCACCTTGTGATGACTTTTATAGTTAAGGGGGAGAAGTTTGTGCATGATTTGGGCACCTGGGAGCATTTGGAAGATGTTCCAATTGGTTCGGGCAAATTTTGAGCAGTTTGGTGCAGGGCCGGTCACATGGGGCGGTCTAGCCGCCCCCAGGCGGTCATATGTATGGTAGGCGGTCTAACCGCCTGGTGAAGGCGGTCTAACCGCCTGAGCAAAGTGAGCAGAGTGAGCAGATTTTTGCTATTTGTTGCATTCTCGTGTTGCATTGCTGCATTGGTTCAAGGGGAGTGTGCTTTGGCTCAGGGGGAGCTTGCATATGTGCAGAAGGAGCTCTTTGTGGTGTTCGAGCTTTGGTTTGGTGGTTTGCGCTCTTTGCTTGAGCATGGTTTTGTCTTGGATGTGTCGAGCTGTTGCCCTTGCCTAATGGGTCCGAGACTTGTCTTCTTCAAGCGATCTTGCTCTTTGCCTTTCTTTGGCTTTCGATCGCTTGTTGAGATTTCTTTTTATTCGTTTCTTTTCTTTTCTTTTTCTCTTTGGTTAACAAATCATGTGTGTTGTCAATGCACTCATCAAGGGGGAGATTGAGGACCATGTGTGGTTCGAGGACCGGTGGATGGTCGCTTCCTGGTGTGATGAGTGATCGACAACATTGTGTGGACTGACTCTTGGCTAAGTATTGTAGGTGCAGGTTGCGGCTAGACTGGTGTTGGTGCAGGTGAAGAACAAGCGCGAAAGGTCGTCGCCTGTGAGGCCTCCAGGTGTGGAGAAGACAAGTAGGCTTGGTTCGAGGGACCCGGTGGCCAGCGGAGTCAAGTGCGGGCCGCATGGTGGCAAGAACAGCAGGACGAAGTCGTGGACGGTTTCTTGGTTGAGCCTCAAAACCAAGGTCGAGCTGGGACCAAATGGGAGCCAAGTAATGAGTGGTGATTGGCGGAGGCTACACCGAGTTTGCGGGGTTTGCAGTGGTTCACAAGAAAACAACTGGGTTACTCGATTGAGCCACAAAACCGAGGCCGAAGACTCGATGAGGAGGTGTGGCTACCCAGGCCGGTCTAACCGCCCAGGAGGGGCGGTCTGACCGCCTGGACGGTCTAACAGCCCAGGGGGCCGATCTGACCGCCCTGGTCGCTGGCGCTGAGATGCTTTGAAGCGGAGGACACACGTCGGGATCGCAAGGCTTGCGTCGAGGCTAAGCAGGCTGCGGTCGTCGGGCATCCGTCCGATGAAGAAAATCTGAAGACTTCCAAATTCACCCTTGAGGGGCTTGTATCCCTAGTTATTGAGTAAGGGTAGTTTAGTCTTTTGGGTGCCTCCATATATACTCTTGAGGGGATGGATGGCAGCCAACTCTTGGGACTCTATCTCATTTGTTTTCTCATTTTTCGTCCTTATTTTCCTCTAGTTTTCTAGGACTAGCTTGAGAGATTCATGTGAGATCTAGAGAGGGATGGATGTATGGGTGGAATGCTAGACCTTGTATGAACCTTCATGGTATGTATAGATGATTCGGCGTGGTTCCTCAAGGTTGTGAAGTGCTTTTCCCGCCCTTCTTTGTGGTGATTTTCAGAGCTCTTTGTTGTGATTTCTTGGTGGAGTTTTGAGAATGATTTCTTGGGGATTTTGTTGGGTGTCACGTATGAGGACCTTGTGCCTCTTTGGCCGGTGACTTTGCCCCCAAATCTCCCTTGAATCGGACTCGATTTGGTGGTTTTTCGAGTTGGCCGAGTTCTTGTCCTAGAGAGACAATTTCTTCGATTACTCTTGATTCTGAATGATTCGGGTCGATTCCTTTGAGGTAGAGGTTGGATAGGAGGTAACCCAACTATTCCTGAAGTTTCGCTGCAATCCGTGGAGTGATTCGGGAGATCGGACGATGGGAGTTGAGGGTTGACCTGCGGGTAGGTTTTCTGGAAGGGGCGGTCTAACCGCCTGGGGGGGTCTAACCGCCCTGGGCCTTCCAAGTCGAGGTTTTGATTTTGCCGGATTTTCCTTTATGAGTTTGTTCGCCTTGATCAGAGAAGCGTTCAGGTGAAATTTTGGGTCGTTTTCGTGTTGTTTGCTAGGAGTTCTTTCTTGGAGTTCTTTACTGGGTACAGTAGGTTAGACCGCCCCTGGCAGCCGGTCTAACCACCCCTAGGCCCCTGGGTGAAGTTTTGGTTTTCGCCAAGATTCCTGGTAGCTAGCTTGGCCTTGACAAGAGATCTCTGTTGGTGAAATCGTGGTGCGTTTTGGTGCTCGGAAGAGGTGTTTCAGAGGATTTCTTGGTTGCTTGGTGGAGGCGGTCTGATGAGGACCTCACCGTCTCGGATATGACCACAATAGCATGCTTTTATTATAAGGTGAACCGATTCCTTATCATCATTGTATCCAATACATTTGATGAATTATTGCTGCACTATAATGTTTGTTGGTTGTCATTTTCAGAAATACTTATGTGGATCAAAAAGGGTGCTCAACACACATGGAAGGCATGGAGGACCAAAGAAGTTGATTGGGGACCAAGTCCAAGTGTTCCACACGTCCTCCACCAAGCCACCACGTCACTTTTGGCCCAAAGATGGAAAGAGATCAAGGCTAACACGTTTTGGACGCTGGATTCGGACTGCACGACTAGGCAAAGTTGCAACGGACGCCACGACCTCATACGGAGTCCGTTTGGGACGTTCTTTATATGGTTGGAAAGATAATTTGATAGAGCTTCCAATGGCACCGGTCTCATGCCAAAATAATATCTGAGTCGACGGGAATCGTCAAAAGAAGTGGACATCCAGAATCTGTCAAGGTGTTGCGTCGCCCGGTTTTGGCCTGTTGGCCCATGTATCATGTTGGAGCCCATAGGGGCGCGTCCTAGGGTTGGAGCACGACCCCCACCAGGTCTTGGTCGTGCCCCTAACCTCTCATATACCCCCATAGCCGTCACAAACAGATTGGGTTTTGTTTAGATCAAGTTTAGCCATTGCTACTTGCTTGTGAGAGCGCCCGTCGCCTCCTTTTCTACGGAACCCCACCGTTGTTGGATATTGAGTTTGAGAATTGAATCTTTCATTCCCATCTAGTAATTTCAGTACTTGTTTCATACTTGTTCTTGCTAGTTCTTCGATTGCTTGCGGGAATAGGTGCCCTAGTGGCCGGGTGACGCGCTCCACAAGATCGCGGCGGCCATAGGAGGTGGTGTATCGGTTGCTAAGGCGCATCCTTGGACAAGGTTGTAGTCGGGTCGTGAACGTCGTCTCCTTCAATCGAGTTATCCCCACACCTCTCATCGAAAGATCGGGAACAAACCCTAGCGGGTTCATATCGGTTGGTAATCGCAGCGAGGTTCTTCGGTGAGAGTTCCAATCCTTTCTCGTTTTTAATTTCCTATACTCCGAAAAAGCCCCGAAAAAAAATAGTAGATTAGATTACCCGTTGTCCCATAAACCCTTTGAGCCTTTACTAGCATTGCATGGTTAGGGCTTGTTGAGTTTTTTTTGTTGCATCGGTCGTGTCAAGTTGCTGGTCTTAGTGTCTATTCCTTTAGAGTTTTGAGTTCTATCACGTTTTAGTCACGAAATTCGCGTCACCATATACATCTCTGTTTCGCTTTTGCCACCACGGATTCATATGATCTCCGATTGAGGTGTTTAAATACAATCTGGAAAGCTTACATTGTCTTCTTTCCAACGGATCTAACCTTGCCTCGACATTCCGTTTGAGCAATCTGCAATTGTCCACGAGATCTGCGATCTGCAATCTGTGTACTTTTTGTGCTGATTTGGCTTGATATTGATCAATTGAGTTTAGTTGTGTGAAAAAAAGTTGAAAGAAAAAGAGAGGAAGAAACAAAAAAATCAGATAAGAAAAAAGAGAGTAGAAAGAGAAGAACGAAAAAAAGAAGAGAAAGAGAAGTAAGTTGAAACGGTTGTTTTACGTGTGCTGTGCTAGTTGTTCTTTTTCAATGACTACCTTTGTGCCTAGGCTCACGTCTCTAGCATGGTTTAGCCTAGGACCAGCACAGTACCGCCGTTGAACGATTATTCAGCTTGCTTTTATAACTAACGTGGTGCTAGTCCATTCCTTGTTTCAGCCCACCTATAGCTCCACATATTCGACTACAGCTTGAAAGGTCTTGTTGTTGCGGCACCGATACACTATCTTCGAGGTTGCTGTCTTGTTGGTTGCCGTCCCATCCTGTTTTGCATGGTAAGAACTTGTAAGAGCTTGTTTTGAACAAGTTGAGTTTGAGAGAATTACACCGACACATCCTAGTAGTTAATAGGAGATACATATTATTTTTGTGTTTCTTGTTTTCTACTAATAATGGCAGGTGATATAAAGATT
Organism: Cenchrus americanus; assembly: GCA_947561735.1. Lineage (NCBI taxonomy): Eukaryota > Viridiplantae > Streptophyta > Magnoliopsida > Poales > Poaceae > Cenchrus > Cenchrus americanus. The sequence continues at coordinate 149,962,633 of OX387241.1, forward strand.
TTTGAGCAGTTGAAGCTAGACTCTCATCTTCAAGATATCATTCAACAATTACCATTATATGCTGGTATGTTTGATCCTCATGCTTACATTGAATGGGAGCTTAAGGTAGACGCAGAATTTGATAAGTATGACTTGTCTGAACATCAAATGATTTTTGTTGCTTCTAGTGCTTTAACAAATTATGCTTTGACTACATGGAAACATATTTGTAGGCACAACAAAGTTCCACAAACTTGGAAAGATTTTAAAATACATTTTCGTAATGAATATGTTCCTGAATATTATGCTGATTGGTTGCTTGCAAAATTAGACAACTTGAAGCAAGGTAGTAGGACTGTCAAGGAATACTATCATACCTTTAAGATTTGTGTCATGTTTGGTGGATTAGATGAATGCATGGAGAAAGTTATGAGTAGGTTTAAGAAAGGGCTCAATTCTGAAATTCAAACCATGTTAGTTGGCAAATCATACAATAATATTGTTTCATTATTTTGGCTTGCTGTGAGTGCTGAAAAGGAAATTTTATTGTCTGTGAATACTTGCAAGAATAATGAGGCCCATAATGTTGAAAATTTGACCGCTATAAATGTTATACAAGAGCATGAAACTGTTGAACCTATTGCTGATTTTAGTTTGTCAGAAGATGAATTGCATGTTGTTCCTTGTGATAAAGAGAAGTTGTATGTTGATGCTTCGTTTATTCCTATGCCACAAGTTGTGAATAAGAGTGATACTTCTTCTCAGATTGCAGCACCTTTACTAGAGTTAGAGCACTCTCTTTTTCCCCTTGTTGTTCATAACACTTTGCAGGAGGAAAAGAAGAATATATTTGAGTGCATTCAGCAATGTGAGCAACAACATGCGCCACAAAAGTGTGAAAAGAATGATTGTGCAAGACACCGCAATGTCAAAGGTGAGTCGGCAAAGCAACAAACTCAATGCTGAAATCAGTCCATGTGAGTATGATCACGCTTCACTCGTATCTACAACACACCTAGTACATGGAGATGATGATTCTATTCTTGATTATACACATGCTGACACAAGGCGTGTTCATTGCATTACTAGTGAGAAAGAGGAGTTTGAAATTATATCTTCTTCAAATTGTTTAGGTTATATCGAATTTGATTTTCTTTGTGACCTGAAAAGTTTGGTGAATAAATTATATGACAAATCTGATTTGGCAAGTTTTAATCATTGTTTACTTCATGCAATTGGTAAATATGATAGCGAAATACAATATTTGGTGCATAGAATTTATATTTGCTCAGATTTGAAATCTCCATTTGGGTTAAATGACCATGATAAAATAGGGGGCTGCACTAATGCTAACAATGTCTCGCAAAGTCCTTCTAGATTTTCTTTTAAGCAACAGGGTCACCCAAAAGAAGGGGAGCATTGCTGGTTCTCGCTTTGCAGCATACAAGTCGCTTTGTGTCCCAAAATCGAGGCAAGCACTTTTAGATGCCAAAGGAACAAGTCGAGGACGACTTGCAGCCAAGAAGGGGAGAATGATGAGGACATCACCGTCTCGGATATGACCACAATAGCATGCTTTTATTATAAGATGAACCGATTCCTTATCATCATTGTATCCAATACATTTGATGAATTATTGCTGCACTATAATGTTTGTTGGTTGTCATTTTCAGAAATACTTATGTGGATCAAAAAGGGTGCTCAACACACATGGAAGGCATGGAGGACCAAAGAAGTTGATTGGGGACCAAGTCCAAGTGTTCCACACGTCCTCCACCAAGCCACCACGTCACTTTTGGCCCAAAGATGGAAAGAGATCAAGGCCAACACGTTTTGGACGCTAGATTCGGACTGCACGACTAGGCAAAGTTGCAACGGACGCCACGACATCATACGGAGTCCGTTTGGGACGTTCTATATATGGTTGGAAAGATAATTTGATAGAGCTTCTAATGGCACCGGTCTCATGCCAAAATAATATCTGAGTCAACGGGAATCGTCAAAAGAAGTGGACGTCCAGAATCTGTCAAGGTGTTGCGTCGCCCGGTTTTGGCCTGTTGGCCCATGTATCATGTTGGAGCCCATAGGGGCGCGTCCTAGGGTTGGAGCACGACCCCCATCAGGTCTTGGTCGTTCCCCTACCCTCTCATATACCCCCATAGCCGTCACAAACAGATTGGGTTTTGTTTAGATCAAGTTTAGCCATTGCTACTTGCTTGTGAGAGCGCCGGTCGCCTCCTTTTCTACGAAACCCTACCGTTGTTGGATATTGAGTTTGAGAATTGAATCTTTCATTCCCATCTAGTAATTTCAGTACTTGTTTCATACTTGTTCTTGCTAGTTCTTCGATTGCTTGCAGGAATAGGTGCCCTAGTGGCCGGGTGACGCGCTCCACAAGATCGCGGCAGCCATAGGAGGTGGTGTATCGGTTGCTAAGGCGCATCCTTGGACAGGTTGTAGTCGGGCCGTGAACGTCGTCTCCTTCAATCGAGTTATACCCACACCTCTCATCGAAAGATCGGGAACAAACCCTAGCGGGTTCATATCACGGTCTAATCGCCCCCCATACCCGGTCTAACCGCCCCCCTCTGAGCAGCTGGTTCCCGAGTTGTCTACTCTATCGTGGGTGCGTAGGAGTTGAGGTTGCTGGTAGTGTTTGTTCATAGGACCAGTAGCACTCCAGTGGCTACGTGGTTTTGGATAACGGAAGGTAGAAGTGCGGAGCGTGTGATTTTGGGGGTCCGACCTAGCGAGTTCATCTTGTTGGAGTTTCAATCTCCTTCGAGAAAAATTTTTATCGGCTCCCATTCACTCCCCCCCTCTGGTCGCCTAATCGGTCCTTCAAGAGGCTGCACGAGAATCGGGTGAACATGAGGAGGAACACGAGAACATGCTTCCAGTGCGGCAAGTCGGGACACTTCGTCATTGATTTCCCGGAGAAGGTCGAGAAGAAGGACAGCTACAAGCACAAGTCGAAGACAGATGAGAAGTACTGGTCGAGGCGCGACCACAAGAGCAAGCACAAGGGCAAGCGTAAGGACGAGCGACGATTGAGGAAGAAGGAGAGCCAAGGCAAGGCCGGAGTGATGATTGGAGCGAGCGATGTCGACTCCAGTTCCGCGTACTCCACCTCGAGCTCGAGCAGCAGTGAAGATGAAGGCGATCATCGCAAGGACAGAAAGTCGTCCAGGAACCTGAGCGGGCTGAGCTGCTTTGCTAGAGACGGCTTCTGTACCATGGCACTGAGCTCCGGCAGCAAGAAGAGCAACCAGAGCGACTCGGATTCAGACTCCAACGACGAGGTGCGTGATGAACCTCCCTTCTTGCGTCAGGAGAATGAATGACTTGGCTTGTTGCTTGATAATCGTGATGACATGCTTAGAGAGGCTAAGAAAATGAGAAAAGAGCTTAGGGCTTCACTTTAGGATGCTAGGACTAGAGTGGCTGAGTTAGAAACACATAACTTGGATGCTAAGCTTGAAATTGACTCCCTCAAAAGTTCAATTGTTCTTTCTGATGAAGTTGCATGTGTTGATTGTCCTATTTTCCTTGCTGATCTTGCTATGTTTAAAGAAAAGCATGCCTCCAAGTGTGAGGAACTAGATATGCTTAGGGTTGAAGTGGCTGAGCTTAAGGCTAGACCTGCTTCGCTAGGTGCTTGCGCTTCTTGCCCTGTTTTGCATGAAAAAATTGATAAGATGCATGCTTACACTGTTTCTCTTGAGGTTAAGTTGAAAGAACCAATTCCTACATCTTGCTCTACCTGTGAACTGCATGCTTTGAAGAATCTAGAACTTGCACATTATGTTGATCGTTTGCAAGATGAGAATGATGAGTTGAGAAAGTTGATGGGTTGGTTGTCTGGTCATGAGCCTCGTTGAGGATAATGATTGAGACTTACAAGAGGAAGGATGGTGAGGGACTTGGGGCAAACAAGGTTGGTGAGGGAAGTGGAGAGAATATCCCAGAGCCACCAAAAACCCACCACAAAAATGCCTTCCCTCCTAAACCGAACCATCTTAGGAACCGACTAGACACAACCCCAGCTCCACCCGTGTTTCCTCCACAAACAAATGATTTCCAAAAGCCTATCAAGTTTGTGAGCACTTTGGGGAAAGTGTTCTTTGGGAAAGAAAGTGAGAAGGCAAGTGAGGAGAAGTCGGGTGAGAAGCCTAGTGAGGAGAAACCAGTTGAAAAACCAAGTGGAGAGAAACCAAGTGAGCAACCCCATCCTAAGCCTAAGCCCATAAAGTATCATTGTGTCTATTGTGGGAAAGAGGGTCACAAGGATGAGTTTTTCTTCAAGAGGAAGCGTGAGGAAAGGATGGTAAAGGAGTGGGCAAACAAGGATAGGTACAACCCTTCCCATGGTGTACCTAAGCCTCGTATGCCACTGCCCAGGGGTAAAGTTGTGGGGAGAAGCGTTCCGGCATGGGGAGATGCAAGTTCCCGCAGCCGAGGGGTGTTTCTGGAGAGGGCGGTCAGACCGGCCTGGCTAGGCGGTCAGACCGGCCCTGCCTAGAGGGGGCAGTTAGACCGGCCTGGCTAGGCGGTTCAACCACCCCCCCGAGTGCTCGGGCGGAGTGGTTTTCGAGGTGGTGAGTCGAGTGGTTTCAGTTCTGGAGGTCGTGGTGCTAGTGGTTGGTCTGGAGAGTCTGCAGGTGGTCAGTTTGCTAGGCATTCTTCCCCTCGTTCTCAATACGGGGATGAGAGGAGTCGTAGCTTTGAGATGGAGAGGAGGGACGGTCCACGGTTTTCCTTTCGTGGTTTTGGTCCTCCTCCAGTTAGAGAGGGATGGTTTCCCCGTAGTGGTTTTCGTGGTGGTGTTCGTGGAGGTAGCTTTGGTAGGAAATATGTTTTGGATTGTGCTAATCCCACTTTTGAGCAAATGGCTCGGCACTGGTTTTACTCTTTTGGTACTAACCCTAGTGCTGAGTCGTTTGTTCACTCATGTGCTCGTTTTTGAATTTCAGGTGGGAGACTTAAAGAACATTTGGTTGATTGACTCCGATTGCTCGAAGCATATGACCGGAGAAAAGGGGTGGTTCTCAAGTCTCGTGTCGGTGGTGACAAAGAGGTACATCACCTTTGGGGAAAATGGGCGAGGACGTGTGTTGTCAAAAGGTGAGATTAAGGTAAGTGACAAGATCACTCTTAGGCGTGTTGCTCTTGTTCAATCGGATACAATTTGCTTTCTGTGTCCCAGTTGTTGGATGAGGGCTTTGAGGTGTTCTTTCGGCCTAGTGGTTCTCGGATTTTAGACTCTCGAGGGGCCTTGTTTGTATGGTCGTTCCCGAGGGTCAGGTGTTTCGAGCTGATGTTTCTCAGTCTTCTGGTGTTGAGCGTTGTTTCTTGGCTGGTTCTTCGAGTTAGTTGTGGAAGTGGCATAGGAAGTTGGGTCACTTAAGCTTTGACCTTTTGTCTCGCTTGAGTAAACTCAATTTGGTCCGAGGATTGCCACGGTTGAGGTTTGAGAAAGAGTTGATTTGTGCGTTGTGTAGGCATGCCAAGATGGTAGCCTCTTCTCACCCGCCTCTCACCGATGTGATGACTAAGCATCCATGCGAGCTGCTCCATATGGACCTTGTTGGCCCAGTTCGTGTGCGATCTACGGGTGGGAAGTGGTACGTCCTTGTTGCGGTGGACGACTACTCTCGGTATGTGTGGGTGTTCTTTTTTGAGGAGAAAGGGGAGATGTTTGGTTTTGTTCGAGATCTTGTCTTGAGGTTGAGGAACGAGAGGCACGGAGATGCCATACGAGCAATCCACAATGACAATGGCTCAGAATTCAGAAACTCTCATTTTGAAACCTTTTGCCATGACTTAGGTCTTGAACACCAGTTTTCAAGTCTGTATACGCCTCCTCAGAATTGTGTTGTGGAAAGGAAAAATAGGACCTTGTGTGAGAACGCTCGGACGATGCTTGATGAGCATAGGGCTTCGAGAAGGTTCTGGGCTGAGGCGGTGAATAAAGCATGCTATGTGTCGAACAGGATCTACCTCAGGGTTCAGAAGAAGAAAACCTGCTATGAGATGATGCACGGTCGCACACCCAAGGTGAGTCACTTCCATGTCTTTGGTTGCAAGTGCTTTATGTTGAAGAAAGGGAAGAAGTTGGATAAGTTTGAGGCTAGGTCGGTTGATGGTATTTTCTTTGGTTATGCATCTCACTCTAGAGCATATAGTGTGCTCAATCTTGAAACTAACCAAATCGTGGAGACTTGCGAGATAACCTTCGACAAGACACAACCATGTAGTCAGCTTGTCTTTGAGTGTGCAAGTGATGATGAACTATGCAAGGTGATCTTTCAGGAGGAGCATGAACATGGAGACAATGACTATGGTGGTGTGGTGCCTGCGGCTGAGCATGTACATACTACTTCGACTACGGTGATGGACGGCCCCTCTCCCACACCTACGACGACGAACCAAAATCAAGGAGAAGCTGTTGTTGAGGGGGGTAGCATCAAGGCGAGAACCTCCCCGGTGAGTACAAGTGGATCACCCAGCTTCGAGGATCTTCGGCGATATGAATGAACGTACTACACGGTCGAGGGTTCGAAACAATTCTCATTTCGCTCATGCTGCATTTGTTGCCACCTTTGAGCACAAAGACATTGGACACATACTATCTGATCGTAATTGGGTTAATTCGATGCATGAGGAGTTGGAGAACTTTGAGAGGAATCAGGTTTGGGAATTGGTTGACCCTCCGCCAGGGGGTAAGCCGATTGGGACAAAGTGGGTGTGGAAGAACAAAGAGGGAGAGAAAGGTGAAGTGGTGAGAAACAAGTCAAGACTTGTTGCTCAGGGGTTCAATCAGAAAGAGGGGATCGACTACGAGGAGACCTTTGCTCCCGTAGCCCGTTTGGAGGTGATTAGGATTCTTCTAGTCTTTTCCGTGGCTAAAGGGTTCAAGTTGCACCAAATGGATGTGAAGAGTGCCTTCTTGAATGGTGTGTTGGAGGAAGAAGTGTATGTGAGGCAACCACCAGGGTTTGAGAGCGAGAAGTACCCCCACCGGGTGTACAAGTTGAGGAAGGCGCTGTATGGGTTGAAGCAGGCGCCTAGAGCTTGGTATGGTAGGTTGAGGGGGTTCCTGTTTGAGCGAGGGTTTGAGATGGGAAAGGTCGATTAGACCATGTTTTTACTCAGGCAGGGTAGAGATATCCTGATTGTGTAGGTGTATGTGGATGATATTGTCTTTGGTGGCTCATCTAACTCTCTTGTTGCAAGGTTTGCAGAGGATATGAGTAGGGAATTTGAGATGAGCATGATGGGTGAGTTGCAGTTCTTCCTCGGGCTACAAATCAAGCAATCAAAGGAAGGAACATTTGTGCACCAAGCTAAGTACACCAAGGACATTATGAGGAAGTTCAAGATGGAGGACTCCAAGGCTATGGCGAGGCCGATGATTACGACTACTGCTCTTGATGCGGATGAGGAAGGTGAACACGTGGACCAGAAGGAGTACCGAAGCATGATCGGGTCACTCCTCTACTTGATGGCGACGAGGCCGGACATTCATTTCTCGGTATGTCTGTGCACTCGTTTTCAAGCGTCTCCGAGGACTTCGCATCGGCAAGCGGTGAAGTGAATTTTCAGGTACTTGCGTCACACTCCCAACTTCGGCCTTTGGTACTACGCGTCTTCTTCTTTGGCGCTTCATAACCCAAGAGGTGAGAGGATGGCAGCCATCTCTTGGAACCCTAGCTCATTTGGTTTTCCTATTTTCTCTTCCTATTTTCCCTAGGATTTCTATAGGACTAGCTTAAAAGCTTCATTGTGAGATCTTGTGAGAGGAAAGGATGATCGGGCGGCAAGCTAGACATTCTATGAACCTCTTTGTGATGTATAGATGATTCGGCGTGGTTCCTCAAGGCTAGGATGTGTTGTTCCCGTTCATTATTTTTGGTGATTTTCGGAGCCCTTTCTTGGCAATTTTCTTGGAGCGATTTTGGGACCTTTCTCTTGAGGATTTGGTTGGGATGTATGCATGAACCCTTCGTGGTTCTTTTCCCTTTGATTCCTCTCCCAAATCCGTGATCAAAGGGGCTCGATTTTAGGGTTTTCGGTGTTCTAGGGTTAGAGGAGTTCTTGGCGGGATTTCTTCGATTCCTCTTGATTTGGCGAGTTTTGGTGGATAATAACTTGGCTATGGACTCCACATGAGGTGTTCCTACTATCCCCAAAGTCTTGCGCAAATCCGTGGAGCGATTCGGGAGATCGGGAGTTGGATTTGGGGGAGTTGACCCGCGAGTGTTGTTCATCCCGAGAGCCCAGGCCACACCAGTCTGACCGGTGCCTCTCACCGGTCTGACAGGTGCAAACCCCGGTTGAGTTTTTGCTCGGGTGAACGTTTGGGTGAGTTCGCTGTTGTCCCGTGTTGCTGCTGTTTCGAGTTTGAGTCGTTTTGGAGCTCGGTAGGCCTATTTGTTGTTTTGAGGCTTTCTGGCTTGGACCGGTCTGACCGGTGGTGCTCACCGGCCTGACCGATGTAGGTCAGTGAGGCTCGAGTTTTGTGTTCCGCTGCGTTCTCGGGTCTGTGAGGTTGAGAGTTGGTTCCTAGGTCCAGTAGCACTCTTGTGGCTGCGTGGGCTTGACCAACTTGGGTAGTGAGTCGGAGACGTGTGTTGGAAGTCGTGTTCATCTTTTTGGAGCCTCTATCTCCTTCGAGAAGAATTTTTACGGCTCCCATTCACTCCCCCTCTCTGGTTCGCCGTATCGGTCCTTCATCCTGGGGTTCAGTTGTGACTACACGACCTTGGCAAGCTCATGTGGGAATCCGTCTTTGTGATTTTCAGACATAGTAGAGATCAACTTTTCAGAAAAAATTATTGGCTCCCATTCACTCCCTCCTCTCTAGTCGCCTAATCGGTCCTTCAATTGGTATCAGAGCCGGTTACAGATCTTTGTGATTCTAATCAGTCTAAGCTCTAAGATGGTGTACCAAGAATGGGGTTCGGATCCTCCGCACTTTGATGGCATGAACTACCAGATGTGGCAGAGACGGATGGCTACTTTCCTCCGTGGCAAGGGTCAGAGCTTTGAGATGTTATGGTGAACACAACTTATGTTCATCCGATTAATTTCCTAGCTCCTGGATCAAGGGATATGCACGGCGCCAACAACAAGGCGGTCGACTACTTATTCTGTGCTCTGTGTCAATCCGAATTCGATCGGGTTGAGATAGAAGACTTGGCTTGTAGAATTAGGGAGCAACTGAAGAATGCTCACGCTAGGAATGCTCAGGTGCAGGCCCATTTATTTGCGACCTACGGAGAGAGTACAAGAACTTCACTCATTACCCCGGTGAGTCCATAGACACCATGTTCCAGTGGTTCACTGTGAACAACATGAGAGCCAATGTGACCATGCTCCCATACAATGACCATGACAGGGAAGTGAAGCTTTTGCGTTCTCTGGGTTGTACCGTGTGGGGCTCTAAGGTCGAGGCCATTCTTGAGTCTGATCGCTATGAGACACTCACCGTGGATGAGTTGTTCTCCAAGTTAAAGTCCTCTGAGGTTGATCGAGGCGTGAGAGGCAAGGTCGAGAACCCGACTGACCCCCATAGTCTGGCTCTCATTTCCGGTTCAAGGACAAACGCTAACACATCCTCTAGGATGTACTCCTTGTCTTCTCTTGTGTCCTTGCCAGATGAGGAGTTTGATGTGCTGGGTGAGGATGACCTAGCACTGTTGTCGAGAAAGATTTGAGAGGATGCACGAGAACCAGATGAGCTCAAAGAGGAATTCGAGGACATGCTTCAAGTGCAGCAAGACCAGACACTTTTTCGTCGAGTGTCCGAAGTTGAACGACAACAACAAGCACAAGTCCAAGGATAAGAGGAGGAGGTACAAGAAGAAGGATCATGGACATGGGAGGAAGGCATGGTCTCGAGAGAAGATGAACAAGTCGAGCAACGTTGAATCCGATTCTGAGGACACGTCATCAAGATTGAGTGATGAAGAAGAAGAGGGCGGCAAGACCAAGAAGAAGAAGACCCTCAGCAAAAAGTTCAACAGCCTTTGTGTGATGGGCCTAAGCTCCAAGGATGGTTTCTGCAGCATGGCTCATAGCTCCAGCAGCAAGAGAAGACAAAAGGACACCTCGAACTCAGATTCCGAGGATGAGATATGTATGAGCTCTCTTCCTTGCGCAAGGAGAATGAGGAGTTGGTTGACTTGCTTGATAACCGTGATCACATGTTTAGAGCGGCCAACAAAGCTTAGGAACGTGCTTAGGGCTTCGCTTGAAGATGCTAGGAATATAGTTGAGCTAGAAACACAAAACCTTGAGGCCAAGCTTGAGATTGATTCACATAAGGCCAATCATGTTGTTTCTAATGAGGTTGATTGTGGTGATTGCGTTGTCTTCCTAGCTGATTTGATTGCTCTTAAGGAAAATCATGCCTCCAAGTGTGAGGAACTAGATGTGCTTAGGGTTGAAGGATCGGATGGCGACTAGAGAGGGGGGGAGTGAATAGGAGCTGGTAAAAAAATCTTCTCAAAGAACCCAGCCTATACCCTAGACAATTCCCGGTCACACACAAGCGATGGATCGAATCACACACCAACCGCCAAGACAACAAGGTTATGGATCAACCTCAAGTCTTAGGAACGATTCCATGAAGCACACGCGGAAGCACGAAAGAAGGGGGAAGGAATCGAATCAAAGAACCAAGCTGTCAGCCTTGAGCGGATCGTCGGGCCGAGCGGGGGCGGGGATCGTCCGCAAAGGCCGCGCGGACAGTCCTGCCAGGTGCCGCGGACAGTCCGCAAGGGACAAGCGGACCGTCCGGCCAGAAGCCACGGACCGTCCGTTAAAGACAACAGAACCACCAGAACCGACCCGAGAAAAACGGACCGTCCGCGAAGACCGGGCGGACCGTCCGCGTGGGTTCCGGACCGTCCGCTACTGAAGCTCGGACCGTCCGCGAACCGACTGCAACGAAAACCTAAAACAAAACCGGATCGAAAGCAAAGACGTGCAAGAACACGACGAACACGCGAAGAACACACAGACCGCGGACCGTCCGCCACTGCCTCGCGGACTGTCCGCGCCGCACGGACAGAGCAGAAAAAGCTCGACCCCGAGGGTCAACTCTCCCAATCCATCACCGGATCTCCCAAACGGTAAAAGCTGTTGAGACAAGAGTTTGGGGACAAGTAAAGCGTCAACCAAGGATGCTATACCCCAAAAATTTCGCCTCCTAACTTCCTAAATCATCGGGAATCGCGGATCCTTTGAACACCACCAAAAGCTAGAGCTCCGAACGAGAATCCTTGAATCGAAGTGGTTTCCCAGCGTTTGAGGGCACAAGATCAATCCCAAAGATGCACCAGACATCCATCCATGTTTCCCTCAAAGAAATCCGGGAAGGAACCCACTCAAATCCGCAGAATCACCCCAAGAACAAAGGAACCGAAAAACAAGCACGAAAAAGACCATGAAAAACACAACGCCGAATCTTCTATACAAACAAGGAAATATTCACATGGTCTAGCATGCCGCCCAAGCATCCATCCCTCTCAACAAATCTCTCATGAAGCTCTCATGCTAGCCTAGAGAAAATGGAGAAGAAAATAGTCCATGAAAATGAGAAAGAGGAGGGGGGAATGAAACCCTAAGTCACCGAGAGAGAGAGCCATCCACACACACTCATGGCTTATATATCGAGTCCCGCCAGTGTGGGAAATGACTCGACTACCCCTAACTCAACTACTGGCGATACAACCCACGCAGGGGAATTTATGTAATGTTTGTGGGTCTTGCCATCAGACGGCCACGCCTTTACCGCACCCCGCGTCCTCCCGACGCAAGCCATGCGATCCCGCCGCGTGTCCTCCGCTTCGAAGCTTCGTGACACACCCGGATCCCATCTCCGTCGTGTTGGGTCTTCGGACTTTGTTTTGAGGCCCAAACCAAGAAACCGTCCTCCGATGGTTTTGTGGGCAAACTACCAAACCCCGCGTGCTCGCTCCGGCCTCCCGCCAAGCCTCTTGACTCGACCGCCACCGTGCACCGGCTCGATCGTCCATGACTTCGTCTTGCTCGCCTCGCCACCATGTGGCCCGCACCTAGTCCCGCCGTCCACCGGGTCCCTCGAACTGAGCCTACTTGTCTCTCCATCTCCCGGAGGCCCCTCAAGGCTGAAGACCTTTCGCGCCCGTTCTTCACCTGCAACAACACGATCTAGGCCGCAGCCTACACCTGCGCACTGAGCCAAGAGTCAGTCCAACACCAGTTGTCAATCACTCATCACTGAGGAGCGGTCATCCATCGACCACCGGGACGCTCCTGGTCCTCAAGGGTTGAATTCGCTGAGCTGCAATCTAGACCCACTTTGCTTGGTGCATGCACTTCTTGTCCTATTTTGCATGAAAAGCTTGCTGAGTCTCATTCTCGCATTATTTCCAATTGCTACTTCCCGCTCTACTTGCGAATTGCATACTGTGAGAAATTTGGAGCTTGCACATTGTTTTGATCGTGTGCAGAATGAAAATGATGATTTGAGCAAGTTGTTTTGTTAGATTTCTAGCTAAGAGCCTTAGCTTGGTATGATAATTGCGACGTTTAAACGCTCCGATGGTCAGGTGCTTGGGTCGGATAAGGTAGGGGACTATAGTGGTGAGAGAGGGGAAATTAGGGAAAACTCCAGTTCCACCACACACTAAACCCAAGAACCACTTGCCGCCAAGCCAAACTAGATGCATAAGCCGAGAGAAAAACCAAGTGAGAAGTCAAGTGAGCAAGGCAAAGAGCTTGAGAAGAAACCACAACCAACACCCAAAGCAAAACCAGTCCGCTACCATTGTGAGCATTGTGGGAGCGATGGTCACAAGAGAGAGTTTTGCTTCAGGAGGAAGAGTGAAGAGAGGTTTGCTAGGGATATGGCAAACAAGGACAGGTACCGCCCCTCACATGGTGTGACTCAAAGTAAAGGTGTTGTGTGAATGACCCCATCTTGGACGAATCGAGGCTTTCCTACCCGCGGTGCTGAGAGTTTCGACTTTTGAGGTTGTGGTGTTGATCGCATTTGTTCCTTTGGTCATGGTGCAGGTGATGGGTATGTTGAGTCTGGCGGTGATATGTTTGTTGGGCATTCTCCACCTCGTGATCAATACGAGTTTGGGAGAGGTCACAACTTTGAGTCTCTGAGGGGCTATGGACCACGTTTTCCCCTTCGTGGTGCTCTTACTCCTCCAATGAGATGTGGGATGATCCCCCGTGGTGGTCATAACTTAGATATACATGGTAGGATGAATTTTGCTAACCCACTTTTGAGAAAATGGCTTGGCACTAGTTTGACTCTTTTGGTGCTATCGCCAGTGTTGAGTCGGTTGCTCGCTCGCACTCTTGATTTTGATTTTGCAGGTGGAAGGCTTGGAGGACATTTGGTGGATCGACTCCAGAGGATGACGACCGAAGATCGAAGGTGGTCCACAAGCCTCACCCCGTTGATGTCAAAGGACAACATCATTTTCGGGGAGATGGACGAGAGCGAGTGATCAAGGTAAGTAGATTCTATACTTTGAGTTGTGTGGCATCCATCAAGGCATTTGGTCTCTTTTGCTCTTTGCCCTATCACATGTGTTTAGGGTGAGCTTTGTACCCTCTTAGGCCCTAATACATGTGTTTAGGGGGAGCTTGTGAGTTTTGTCCTCTTTTGCCCCTTTTTGAGCTTGGGTTGGGGATCTCATGTACATATGCATGTTGCATTTTCATTCTTGTATCATATAATGTTTGCATCTTTGTATTATAGACTGCATTTGTATCATATGATTTAGCGATGTGCTTCTCCTATATACATTGATCACTGTGATATGCTGGATGTGAGCTTATGACTTTGCTAGTGAAGCTCTTGTAACATGTATACACTACTACACATGAGTGGAGCACATTTCATCAAATTTAGTCAAGATTAGCATTTGATTCAAAAAGGGCTATCTCACAACACATATTTCTCAAATATTCCAAGAGCATAGCCTCACATAGCCATTTCTCCACACACTTGACCAATATCTCACAAGTAGCCAAAGAAACTCATATAAGGCATATGAAAGAAGCTCATCATCCTAAAATGCAATATGATACAAATGCAACATGATATATAAAAAGATGGCTATCCTACCATGGTTTATACATCAAGCAAATCATGTATATACATCAAAGGAAAAACATGGTATGATACATATGGTACAAAAGAAAAACCCCCAAGAATCAACTAGAAAGGGCAACAAACCCCAAGTTCCCCCCGCAAGCGCACAAATGTAGCTTGGTCGAGAGGCTTTGTGAAAATGTCTGCAAGCTGATCTTGGGTAGGGACATGGCTCAACACAATGGTCCCTTTCTCCACATTGTCTCTCAAGAAATGGTACCTCACTTCTATGTGTTTGGTTCTGGAATGAAGCATTGGGTTTTCGCTACGCTTATGGCACTGGTGCTATCACAAAGAAGTGGGATCTGGGTGCACTCCTCACCAAAGTCTCTCAAAGTGTATGAAATCCAAAACAGCTGGGAACAACAACTCGCGGCTGCAACATACTCTGCCTCGGTGGTGGACTGAGCTACACTAGACTGCTTGCGGGAAGACCACGAAACCAACGAGGACCCAAGAAACTGACAAGAACCAGAAGTAGACTTTCTCTCAACTCGACAACCAGCAAAATCCGCATCAGAAAAACCATGAAGAGAAAGAGTCGAGGAGGAAGAATACCAAAGGCCAAGACCGGGGGGCGGATCGTAGGTACCTGAAAATCCTCTTGACGGCCTGTCGATGTGATGTCCTCGGCGAAGCCTGAAAAGGAGCGCACAGACACACACTGAACTTTATGTCTGGCCTCGTCGCCGTCAGGTAGAGGAGGGAGCCGATCATGCTCCTGTACTCCCGCTGGTCCACTGGTTCTCCGTCCTCGTTCGCATCCAAAGTAGTCGTACTCCCCATAGGTGTCGACATAGGCTTCACATCTTGCATCTGGAACTTCCTCAGCGTGTCTTTCGTGTACTTGGTCTGATGTACAAATGTTCCGTCCTTCACTTGCTTGATCTGCAACCCGATAAAGTACTACAACTCGCCCATCATGCTCATCTCGAATTCCCTTCTCATCTCATCTGCAAACTTGGCAACAAGGTTATGTGACGAGCCACCAAAGACAATATCATCCACGTATATTTGGACAATCAACAAGTCATCCTCATGCTTGAGGAGAAACAAGGTCCTATCCACGGTACCCATCCCAAACCCTCTGCTCACCAGAAAACCTCTCAATCTCCCATACCAAGCCCGGGGCGCCTGTTTCAACCCATACAGAGCCCTTTTCAACCTGTACACCCTGTGTGGATACTTCACACTCTCGAACCCTGGTGGCTGCTTCACATACACTTCCTCCTCTATGACCCCATTCAGAAAAGCACTCTTCACATCCATTTGAAACAACTTGAACCCTTTAGCCACGGCAAAGGCTAGAAGGATTCGAATTGCCTCAAGACGGGCCACAGGAGCAAAGGTCTCCTCATAGTCGATCCCCTCCTTCTGACTATATCCCTGAGCAACAAGTCTGGACTTGTTCCTCACAACCATCCCATTCTCTCCCTCTTTGTTCTTCCAAACCCACTTGGTTCCTATTGGATGGAAAATTGGAGGTGGTTCAACCAACTCCCACACCTGGTTCCTCTCAAAATTCTCCAACTCCTCATGCATAGAATTGACCCAGTTTGCATCAGATAAAGTGTGTCCAATGTCCTTGGGCTCAAAGGTGGCAACAAATGCAGCATGAGCGAAATGAGAGGAATTTCTAGACCTTGACCGCGTAATACGTTCATCGATGTCCCCAATGATCCTCGATAGGAGATGCACTTCTTATATCCGCCGGGGAGCCTCACACCTCGAGACTACCTCCCCCTCAACTTCAGCTTCTCTCGCCTGGTCCTCTTTTCGCACCGTCGTTGTCCATGAAGTAGACGGTCCACCCTCTGTAGTGGTCGTAGGGGAAGTAGTGGGTACACCTTCAGCTTCAGGCGCATGGTTCTCTCCATCATCATCTCCAGCTTCATCCTTCTCTTCAAAGAGGTCCCCGGCCATCTCTTCATCACCTGCACATTCAAAGCCAAGAGAGGTACATGGCATTGTCTCGTCGAAGGTCACCTCGCAAGTTTCCATGATTTTGTTAGTCTCAAGGTTAAGCACCCTATAGGCTCTAGAATGGTTAGCATATCTAAAGAAAATCACATCACTAGACCTAGCCTCAAACTTGTCGAGTTTTCCCTTCTTAAGAATAAAGCATTTGCAACCAAAAACTCGGAAATGACTCACCTTGGGTGCCCGACCATGCATCAGCTCATAACAGGTCTTCCTCTTGAAAGCTCGCAATAAAATCCTGTTAGAGACATGACAGGCCGTATTGACCGCCTCAGCCCAATACCTCCTAGGAGTCCTGTGCTCATCGAGCATCGTCCTAGCCATCTCACAAAGAGTCCGATTTTTCCATTCCACAACTCCATTTTGAGGGGGCACATAAGGGGTCGAATACTGATGTTCAAGACCTAGATCACGACAAAAGGCATCAAAACGAGAGTTCTTGAACTCTAAGCCATTATCACTACGGATAGCCCAAATAGCATTCCCATGCCTCTCGTTTTTCAACCTCACGATCAGATCTCGAACAAAACCAAATGTCTCACTCTTGTCTTTGTTGACGGTTAATAGTTGTATCAAAGTTCGTTTGTGACTTGCAAGCGGACAAGTCTCCCGTCGTAGTCAAGGGACCCTTCTTCCCTCGAGTGGTGAACCCAAGGTATCGAATCCGTGGAACAATGTGCAACGCAAGGATTCAATCTAGTAAAGCAAGGTAAAGCTATCTAATGAAGACAAGTTGCATCTAATCTACTAACTCATAAAGAAAACGAATCTAATCTAATCTACTAAAGAGGTAGCAAGAGAAAGCAAGAGATAACCAATCTAGAGAATCTAGATCATGCTTATGTTGTAGCTCCAAACAAGATAGATGAAGATAGTAAAGCGAATCTCATTAAAAGCATCTTTAAATCGTGGCCTTCCCATCCGACTCCGAAAACATCCGCCTTTCGAGACCCCCGTTCTGTCACAACGTATCCCTATTCATGCGGGGAGCTTAGGGCGAGTTCGATAGAACAAGTTGAAATCACTTGGCCGGTCCGGTATGCACCTCTAGCCACCGCGGCTACAAGAGCACCCTATGTAATCTAGCTATAGACTAGATCGTAGAAGAAGCAAAACCAAGAAGAAATCAAAATCATCGAGAAGGCACTTAATCGCTAGAAATCGGATTCACTTACAAACTTCACCATGAATGATTACATGAACAAGATCACCACGGGGCCCTCCCTCGATCTTGATCCTCGCTCCGAGCTCCGACGTGGTCTTCCATGCAAGGTTCCCACGTCGGCCGGGGAAACCCTAGACAACTAGCACGGCCCTCATCTTCAAGTTGGTGTCCCTCAAGCTTCTCTTCTCCTCGGCGGCGGAATACGACTTCTTCTCGCGTGGCTCTCGGTCGGGGGACTATAAATAGCCCGATCGGCGGCTAGGGCAAAGGACGTCGCATTTGGGCCCTAAATGGGCACGGGCCGATCCTCTTTGGGCCGGCCGGCCCGGGCCCATTTAGGCCCGGCCCCGCGGGCTCCTTTGCCCGAGGTCGGTTCCCTTGCTTCCGGATGCTTCCCCCTTCGCATACGGGTCCATGTCGTCGGTTTCTCTCCGAATTGGACTCAACTCCTTGTCTTGGAAGATTCAGCACTTTTCTGGTCAGGTCCCTGGAGTATGTCGTCTTCTCGGATCAAGTCCCC
Organism: Cenchrus americanus; assembly: GCA_947561735.1. NCBI lineage: Eukaryota > Viridiplantae > Streptophyta > Magnoliopsida > Poales > Poaceae > Cenchrus > Cenchrus americanus. Next base: position 149,980,441 of record OX387241.1, read on the forward strand.
GGCTTCTTGGAGTTAATTTTACTTCATTGCATGACTTGTTCAGGGCTTCAAAGTCTTGTCATGAGGTGCTTGATGAACTTACCCCGAAAGTCTTGCATTCAACACTAAATCCCTGCATAAACACATAACTCCAAAACCGACATGCACAAGTGAACTTGTTATACCACGGGGGTTAGTACCAATGAATAAGATACAAAAGTTATGCCAACACCGAAGGTAAACTCATGGCTAGGTTGACAGATTTTCACCGTCAACATCTCCCCCATGCTTAAACCTTGCTCGTCCTCGAGTAAGCCTTCAATGGATATCATCATTGCCAAACAATGTTTAAACCTTGCACTTGATCATACATGAAAAAAAAACATAATGCTCTCAAAAGTTTAATTCGTTAAAGTTCCATAATGTACTAGCCTTCACCTCTACGGAGGGTAGATTCTTATTAAGCTTATCCCACAAGTATTAACGTGCTCACAAAGTTTAAATAGATCTCAGAATTTTTGAAATAAAGAACGAGATAAAGAAAAGCTAAACCAAGTTCACAAATTTAAATCATCTTGTATATTGCTCATGAACTCTCATCTCACTTGTCTCTCAAGCCTATATATTCTACTCCTTTCCCTCTCATATATATGTGGTAGGCTTTATATGGAGCTTTGGGAAAGTTTAGTCCTAACAAGATTTTATAAATGAGGTGTTGTCAAAACAAGACAAGCTTCTCATGGTCTTACCGAGACTCGTCAAAAAGGTCATTGGAAAATAATGTTAATCAAGGAGGGGAAAGAGAAAAATACACACACTTTTAGATGAGTGGACATGTGCAAATGGCAAAGAGTGATCCCGAGGCACAAAGGAAGTCCTCGTTATCGGATTGCACATGGTTGGAAAATGAGAATGGATCTTTTTAACTTGAAGCCTTGAATGCACTCTTAGAGAACCGGGGAGTTCACTTTACGCTCATATATATTTTTTCTCTTTCTCATATTTCTCATTCTTTTCTTTCTTTCTTTCTTTTTTTCTTATATATATATGTTTTTTTTTCTTTCTTCACCTTGGAAGTCACGTACATCGCCGAATTTTTTTTTCTTTCATCATTATATATATATTTTTTAAAAATACTCCCTTTTTGAACTCTAAAACTGCACCGTACCTACCTCCTCCCCCATGCTTAGACGTTGCTCGTCCTCGAGCAAAGAGGCGAAAAAAAATAAGGTAGGTACCGGAATATTTTTCCTTGGAGAGATACTTGAAATCTTCAACGTTGGCACCGTCTTGCGATCTTCCTTGAATTGATGATCCATTCTCAACGATAGGTTGTGGTCAAGGAGGTAATCACAAAAGGATGATATTTGGTTTAAGGGTGGATATCCGGCGAAGTTTGTGAGATCACCGATGCGGGGATACACAATGCACGGATCAAAGGCTAGCAAAAAAGATAGATACGCAAAAACGGAATGACCAGCTTCTTAGTCTCGGGCCAGAGAAATCATGGCCTGCAAAAACTCACTCAAAAATAAATCTTGTACACTAAGGTTTATGCACTCAAATATATATAAGGCTTTGGATAGGTTGAGCAACACACAAGTGATATTTATGACAAGGTTAGCGATATTTTTGAACATAAAAGACATCTTCAATCTATTCATAACTTGAGAGCACATAAAACACTATGGGTCTTTATTTTAATCATAACCTCCGCTGAAGATTGAGCTAGCATTTAGATAATTTCAGATTTGTATTTTTAAGAGAGCACTAGTTCAAACATGCATAGATCAATTACAAAGATGAACAAAGCAGCAATTATAATCATATATCATCATGGCACAAACTTTGTAACTTTAACAAAGGTAAAAACTTGGTGGTGACATTATTCATGATGAAAATAAAAACTAAGATACATGCTGAAAATTAAACTAAAAACTGAAAATTAAAGCAAAACTGAAAACACTACGCAAACATAGGCGCAAACGAGCTGAAAATTAAAGAAAAGGGGGTAAAGGAAAGATAACTAAAGCTCCTCCTCTCTCTAATCTTCCGCCGGTGGTTGATATTGAAAGTCTTGGTTGTTGTACCCTTACTTGCAATAGGAATGCACCACTCCTCCTATGAATTGTCCGACGGTGCTTTGGGTGAAGGTGTCCAAGCACATAAGCGACGTTTGCATTTCCTTCACCCATTTGGTTTGCATTGGTTTGGATGGCTGCAATAATTTGCATGTTCCTTGCAGCGTATCCTCCAATGGTGGCTCCATTTTGTTGTGGTCGAGGAAGGTGTGCAAATGGCTCCGCAAAGGCTACGTTGGGCACCGCAAAAATGGTGGGGGTATGGCTGCACCACTCCCCCATGCTTGCATTGGTACACCACCGTAGTAACTCGGCGGCGCCGGGGTTCCTCCCAATGGTGGGACATAATTTTGTTGTGCACCTCCTTCTTGGGTCGTGGAAAAACCTTCTCCTAATCCTTCTTTATTATATATATATAAATGATTTTTTTTTTTTTTCGCCGGCACAAGAAGTCCTTCCTCTAACCGATCTTCTTCCCCTCAAGAAAAATCTTAATCTTCAATCCGGAAGGGGCAAATTTACCTAGGCCACTTGGAAGCCTCCTCTCTCATCTTCACTCTTATATTTTCCTTTCTTCATATATTCCTAGGGAAGTCCCGGGTAGGAGATGATTTGGGTTCCTTGCAATACCCGGTTTTAAAGAGATAGTCAACATGGAGAGGTAACAACCCGATCTCCCGAATCCGATGTTGCTCACAACACCACCGGTTGATCATAGGTGAGTAGGGTTGATTGGCTGCGAGTAAATCCAATTCAACTCCGTGTTGGTTATCTATGTCTCTCTTATTCTCCCCAAAAATCCACTTGCACAAAAGTGACACACTTGGATGATGGGGTTCCGGATAGTATTTCTTCGTTGATGGTCTCTTCCCGTGATCATACTCCAAAAACCTTCCCATGTGCCTTCATGCACATACTTGTTTCGGAGCTCCCTTTTTGAAAATAGGAGACACTCGCCCATGGGTCTACGATACTAGACATGCAATCGTTTCGAACATGAAAACCAATCGGTCTATCGGGGGATTGTGTTGAATGGGTCCAAGGAAGCGAGTGGAGCCCTTACTCCCTTTACGGCATGGTTGCTAGCCTTAAGCATTAAGGTATTTTCAGCACAAGATGATAGATAGATAATCCAACAAAGTGTGATTACATCTCAAGATCGATCGCAACCCATGGATGAAAGGAGATTACCCCATCAAAGTGCTAGAAATAGCATCACCGATCAAGGTTACCCTTCCGACGGTGTCTTCCTTCTTCTCCTCTTATGGGCTCCCTCCAACGGAATGAGAGACTCGGCACTCCTTCATCAAGGTTATGCGCCATGGTCATGAAAATTTCCTAGGCGAATTTCTTGTGGGTGTTTGCCGACACTCCGCTAGAGAATTGCACCGGTGTCCCGTGTGAAACCCAATATGTGGAGAGCTTGGTCGTCGATGTCGACGTTCTCTACAAGCCTCTACTTAAGGCGAGCGAGCTTCTTCTCCTCCTCCGTCATGATGACATACCCCTCGGAATACCGCGGAGCACATGGAGGTGGAGCGGATGATCGTGTCAAGCGGCGAGGTTGGACGAGCGGCTCCTCCATACGTTATTGAAGTTTGGTAAACCTCATAAACGAGTTTCGTGTAGCCCTCATGCCACCAAGGAAAAGAGTGCGATTCCTCCTTGGCGGTGCCGTGTCCTCCTCCATACCCCGAGGAAACTCGGAAACGAGTGCCTCCTCGAAGAGGTTGTCGATGATGGCTTAGACGACGATGATCTCTTCTTCTTTGGTGAAAAGACTTGTAGTTTTCTTCCTTGATTGCAGCACTCTCCCTCACAAATATATATCCGGGGTTTTCACCCGGTAACAAGGTACACAAATATTATTTTGGAGTCCGGACTTTGAGTGGATTAAGGATGTGGATTTTTTTTTTTCTTGAGCTATCAAGCTTGGGAAGGTTGGCTATGTCAACGGAGGTTTTGAGCACACAAACTTGAACACACAAACAAAGGAAGGAGAGGGAAGCTTGCTGCGAGAAAACGGGAGCGGGGGGCTCCTTATATAGGTGAGGCCGGCCTCGGTGCTCCTCCCCGCCTCGTCTTTCTTCCGGCACGATCATTTCACCTCTCGCAACTTTCCCCGCCCGCGTGCTCCACGAGTTGCACCGCCCAAACGCTCTCGTCCACTCCTTTATTGGTCCTTCCACTTGATGCTTCATGTTTTGACTCACTTCCATACTCCCTTGCCTCACATGCATCCATGATATTCCTACAAAACAAAGCCTTGGCTGCCCCCCCATGCTTGTACTTTGCATGTGGTTTAAATATGTTGGAGGGGCATCCCGTGATGTACCATGGTGCATGCATGGTTAGGTTAACTAGATTGCCTCCCTTCAAGGCTAAGCACTCCTCTAATTTCGAAATTTAAAAATATTTTTCAGAGCCATGCAAGAGCTCGAACATAATTTTAGAGAAGTTTTTAAACCATTAAAAACAAATGCAAGTCGAAAATATTTTATTTTTACGTCGATTTCGGTCTCACCGGTATAGTTTGCCTTCATTGGTTGAGAGCAAGCTTTTCCCGGCTTGATCACGGGGGCATAGGTTTAGGTCCTAATTTTGATTAGATGAGAGAGATTTTGAATGAAATAAAATTAAGTGAGGCTTAGAAAAATTTTAATCTTAGAGAAACCAAGGATATGGATTTTTAAACCAACCAAAAATCAAGTTTCTAGGTTCACACGAGTCCTACCACGTGCTGAAATTTAAATAACATCTAGATACAAGTCGTGGCTCTACTCGAGTGTTTTTAGCATGAAAAACAAGTCAACCACAACACCATAATGAGGGTGAAGGGTTGAGTTAGGTTCTGAAATTTTTCTTTTTGGTTGTGGTTTCTCGAAAAAGAAGCAAACAATCACATAGGATGGTTCATGTAAAGGGTTTATGATCAAGCAAAATATTCAACCAAGAATTATGTCTCTAATATTATTCAACCATTCTAAGTCTAAGGTTTTGCGTAGTAAAATTCAGAACTGAATTAAAAGGACTCGAAAAACCTGGAATCGGGTTGTCCTCCCGGTAGCTTATTCTTGACTCGACGAAACGGGTTGCCTCCCGCCTAGCGCTTCGTTTATAGTCCATGGCTAGACTTCTTCACTTGATTACTCCGGATCAACGCTCTTTGTGGGCGTTGCAATCTTGGGTACCCACTTTGGCTTAGTCAATTTTTTTTTGGTCTTCACAGGCTGGCTTTGTCCTTTGGTCTTGACGGATGCAACATCTTCCTTGTGGCTCGGCATCTCGAACTCCGTCCTTCGGTCGTGATCTTCATGGTCTCTAGTGTGATCCTTCATCTCTCCCGAATGAGCTTGAGTAGCCTTCGCCGTCTTGGGACCTTGGAGTTGTCTCGGATATTCTTCTTTGTCACCAATCGGTTGTCCGGCAAGTTGTCCCACTTGCGTCTCTAACATCTTCATCACGATGAACACCCCGCATGTGGATCTTGCCTTGGCAGCCTTTAGGTGTTGAGCTTCTTTCTCCATCTCCATCTTCTCCATCCTCGTTGATCTTGAACGGCCTTCCGGCGTCTTGACTTGGAGGTGGTGATTCCCTTGGAGATTTTGATGGTCCTTCGAGCTTGTGTTGCACGTCACCTTTGCTGTAAAGTTTTCCTGGATCATCCACAAAAAAGTTTTGGGTTTCTTGGAGAGGTAGCCAACCATCTCCGGTTAGGGTTAGTGATAAAACAAAAATCTAAATAGAAAAGAAAAAAAAAATTAGGGTTAATCAAAACTAGATTAGATTGACTCTTTTTTTTTTTTCTTTTTGAGGATGATCAAACATAAGAGATGCAAAAGAAAATCAAAAGAAAAACTGAAAGATAAGCGATACTAGATCAGATCTTGATTGCTTGTTCCCCGGCAACGGCGCCAGAAAAAGGGGCTTGTTGACGGTTAATAGTTGTATCAAAGTTCGTTTGTGACTTGCAAGCGGACAAGTCTCCCGTCGTAGTCAAGGGACCCTTCTTCCCTCGAGTGGTGAACCCAAGGTATCGAATCCGTGGAACAATGTGCAACGCAAGGATTCAATCTAGTAAAGCAAGGTAAAGCTATCTAATGAAGACAAGTTGCATCTAATCTACTAACTCATAAAGAAAACGAATCTAATCTAATCTACTAAAGAGGTAGCAAGAGAAAGCAAGAGATAACCAATCTAGAGAATCTAGATCATGCTTATGTTGTAGCTCCAAACAAGATAGATGAAGATAGTAAAGCGAATCTCATTAAAAGCATCTTTAAATCGTGGCCTTCCCATCCGACTCCGAAAACATCCGCCTTTCGAGACCCCCGTTCTGTCACAACGTATCCCTATTCATGCGGGGAGCTTAGGGCGAGTTCGATAGAACAAGTTGAAATCACTTGGCCGGTCCGGTATGCACCTCTAGCCACCGCGGCTACAAGAGCACCCTATGTAATCTAGCTATAGACTAGATCGTAGAAGAAGCAAAACCAAGAAGAAATCAAAATCATCGAGAAGGCACTTAATCGCTAGAAATCGGATTCACTTACAAACTTCACCATGAATGATTACATGAACAAGATCACCACCGGGGCCCTCCCTCGATCTTGATCCTCGCTCCGGAGCTCCGACGTGGTCTTCCATGCAAGGTTCCCACGTCGGCCAGGGAAACCCTAGACAACTAGCACGGCCCTCATCTTCAAGTTGGTGTCCCTCAAGCTTCTCTTCTCCTCGGCGGCGGAATACGACTTCTTCTGCGTGGCTCTCGGTCGGGGGACTATAAATAGCCCGATCGGCGGCTAGGGCAAAGGACGTCGCATTTGGGCCCTAAATGGGCACGGGCCGATCCTGCGGGCCGGCCGGCTGGGCCCATTTAGGCCCGGCCCCGCGGGCTCCTTTGCCCGAGGTCGGTTCCCTTGCTTCCGGATGCTTCCCCCTTCGCATACGGGTCCATGTCGTCGGTTTCTCTCCGAATTGGACTCAACTCCTTGTCTTGGAAGATTCGGCACTTTTCCGGTCGGGTCCCCGGAGTATGTCGTCTTCTCGGATCAAGTCCCCGGCTTCTTGGAGTTAATTTTACTTCATTGCATGACTTGTTCGGGGCTTCAAAGTCTTGTCATGAGGTGCTTGATGAACTTATCCCGAAAGTCTTGCATTCAACACTAAATCCGCATAAACACATAACTCCAAAACCGACATGCACAAGTGAACTTGTTATACCACGGGGGTTAGTACCAATGAATAAGATACAAAAGTTATGCCAACACCGAAGGTAAACTCATGGCTAGGTTGACAGATTTTCACCGTCAACGGTCTTCCAAGAAAAACACCCAGGCATAGCGAGAGTAATCGTCCACCGCAACAAGGACATACCACTTCCCACCCACCGAGCGAACTCGAGCTGGCCCAACAAGGTCCATATGCAACAGCTCTGTCGGACGCTCGGTCATGCATCGGTCAGGGGTGGATGGGGAGTGGCTACCATCTTGCCATGCCTACACGGAGCACAAACCAAATCCTTCTCAAGCTTCAACCTCGGCAATCCTCAGACAAGTTCAAGACCACTCAAGCGGGAAACCAAATCAAAGCTCAAGTGACCCAACCGCCTATGCCGTTTCCACAAATCAGAAGAAGGACCAGCCATCAAACAGCGAGCAGGACCCAAAGAACGAGAGAAATCAGCCCTGAAAATCTGACCCTCGGGGATGATCATACAAACAAGATCACCTCGAGAATCCAGTAAACGAGACTCACCAGACTTGAAACGCACCTCAAAGCCCTCATCAAGCAACTGAGAAACCGAAAGCAAATTGAAACCCAAAGACTTCACAAGAGCAACCCTCTTCAACGTTACCTTGTCACTCACATGCACCACACCCTCAGAAATCACCCTTCCTCGTCCATTGTCCCCAAAAGTGATGTACATCTTTTCCTTCACTGGGGTGAGGCTAGAGAACCACTTCTTATCTCCGATCATGTGTCAGGAACATCCGGAGTCGATCAACCAAATGTTCTCCAAGCCTCCTGCCTGTAGTCAGAAACAAGAACGAGAATGAGCTAACGACTCGACACTGGGGTTAGCACACAAAAAGTTGAACCAGTATCGAGCCATCTGCTCAAAAGAGGGGTTAGAAAACATCATTCCCTTGCCACCAAACTTCCCATGTCCCATGGAAGGAGTACAAGCACCACGAGGGGGAAAACGTGGTCCGTAGTTCCTCTGGAACCCAAAGCTGCGATCATCTCCCCTAAACCCGTATTGAGGACGAGTAGGGGGATGTCCAGCAAAACCACCACGAGCCCGACCAAACCTCTCACCAGCACGCACACCATTATCTCTCCTAACAAACCTCTCACCACCACCTCTCTGTGGGAACCTACCACCCTGAGCTCCAACTCTACCAACACTCTTCACACTTACCACCCCCCGTGGAAGTGGCACTCTAGGCTCAGGAATACCATGAGACTGGCGATAACTGTCCTGGTTTTCTTGCTCCCTAGCAAGCCTCTCATCCCTCTTCCTCTTGTAGCAAAACTCTGCTAGGTGTCTCTCCTTGCCACAATACTCACATCTGAAGGGGATGGGTTTTGGTTTTGGCTCTGGCTTCTCTCTAGGTTTCTCACCTTCTCACTCACAAACTTCACGGGTTTCTGGAAGTCATTTGTTTTAGGTGAGAATTTGGGTGGATCTTGGGTTGTGTCAAGCTTGTTGCAAAGGTGGCTGGGCTTTGGAGTCAAAGAGTTCTTGGGTGCTTTTGGAAGTGGGACTTGGATGTCTCCGATCACCTCAAACTCGGGGTTAGACTCAACACACTTCTCATACACACTCTCCCCTTGTTCTCTCCCACTTTCTCACCCAACTTCTCAAAACCCAAACCACGACCATCAGCTCTCTTGAACTCCTCAATCATGATTTTCAATTGAGGTTCCTGCCCAGACAACCAACCCAACACCTTCCTCAAATAATCATTCTCCTCATAGATGACATCCAAACGGGAAGTAAGTTCAAGATTGCGCAAAGTAACTTCATCACTGCTAGTGCATGCATTGACAACAGGAGATTTCAAAGACGCTTCCAAAGTGCTAATAGTAGAACGAGCATCAACAAGCTTAGAATGCATGGTAGGACATGATTTACAAGCACCAAGCAAAGTAGGTCTAGCCTTGAGCTCATCATACTCAGTCCTAAGAGCATCTAGTTTAGCCAAAGTGAAAGCATTCTTCTCATTAAGAAACTTGATCTCATTCAACCATGCATCACACTCAGTGCATTCAACATCATCAGAAATAGTAGGAGGAAGTTTCAAAGAGTCATTCTCAAGTTTCAATTCAAGCAACTTAGACTCTAACTCTCCTACTTTCTCACTAGCATTCTCAAGTTGAGCCCTAAGATCTTTTCTCATCTTCTTAGCATCTCTCAACACACTATCACGGTTGTCAATCAAGCCATTCAACCTAGTGATCTCAGCAAGCAAAGAGTCGGGGTCACGATTTACCTCATCCTCCGAGTCGGAGTCGCTGTCTTCCTTCTCGCTCTTCTTGTTGCTTGAGCTATGGGCCATGCCACAGAAGCCTTCAAGCACCACACAGCTCAATCCACTGAGGTTCCGGCTTGCACTCTTCTTGCCCTTGCACCTCCCGACGTCTTCATCTTCACTGCTTGAGCTTGACTGCGCGTCGCTTGATCTTGAGTCGATGTGCTTGCACCGGCCACCATGGCTCTTGCCTTGTCCTTCTTGTAGCCGCCCTTGCTCGGTCGCCGCTTGTCCTTGTCCTTGCTCTTGGACTTGCTGAAGTGCTTGCCCTTGGAGGAGTACTTGTCTTCACGCCTTGGGTGCGCCTTGTATTCGCTCATCTTGTACTTGTTCTCCTCCGCTTCCGGGCACTCGGCGATGAAGTGTCCACGCTTGCCACACTTGTAGCATGTCCCCGGGCTCCGCCTTGCATTCCTCCGGCTCTCATGTAGTCGATCAAACCTCCTTGAGAGCAAGGCCAGCTCCTCCTCGCCCAGCACATGAAACTCCTCATCTGGAATAGACATAAGAGAAGACAAGGAAAACTTTCGACAAGAAGAGTTAGCTTTGCCCTTTGATCCGCCCACAATAGCAAGACTATGATCAGTCGAGCCCTCATGCTTGGATTGCAACTTCCTGTCAACCTCAGCCAACTTGAGCTTAGAAAAGAGGTCATCCAACTCAATAGTCAAATATTGCCCAGACTCCTTGATGGCCTCAACCTTAGCACCCCAAACATTTGGGTCCAAGACATGCAAGAGCTTCAACGCTTGATCATGCTCAATGTAAGGGAAATCCTCAACATTAGCCTTCATGTTGTTCACGATGGCGGTGAACCTCTGAAACATCGCATCAATGTCCTCACCGGGAAGTTGAGTGAAGTTCTCATATTGCATCCGGTAAGAGACAAAGAGGCAAGCCTTCACATGGTTATCACCACCGTCAGCAACCAACAACTTCTCCCAAATTTGCCAAGCATGATTCAAATGGCGAACACGCTCAAACTCAGGATCACACAAGCTCCGGACCAAGTGATCAACGGCTTTTGCATTTGCCTCATACTTGGCCTTAGCACCGGCATCGGTCACCATAAGAGTATGGATGTTGACCGGAATAGCATAGGTCTTGTCAAGCACAATGAAATCCAACAACTTGCCACGAAGAAAGATCATCATACGAGCCGCCCACTTGTGGTAACCCTTCCCATCGAAGTGCGGCGGACCGCCCCGCTCAACGTACGCCATCTTATGATTCAAGACTTGTCAAAGTCACAAAGAATCTGGCACCAAGCTCTGATACCAATTGAAGGATCGGATGGCGACTAGAGAGGGGGGGAGTGAATAGGAGCCGGTAAAAATTCTTCTCAAAGAACCCGGCCTATACCCTAGACAATTCCCGGTCACACACGAGCGATGGATCGAATCACACACCAACCGCCAAGACAACAAGGTTATGGATCAACCTCAAGTCTTAGGATCGATTCCTTGAAGCACACGCGGAAGCACGAAAGAAGGGGGAAGGAATCGAATCAAAGAACCAAGCTGTCAGCCTTGAGCGGACTGTCCGGCCAGGCAGGGCGGACTGTCTGCAAAGGCCGCGCGAACAGTCCGGCCAGGTGCCGCGGACAGATCGCAAGGGACACGCGGACCGTCCGGTCAGAAGCCACGGACCGTCCGTTAAAGACAACAGAACCACCAGAAAACCGACCCGAGAAAAACGGACCGTCTGCGAAGACCGGGGACCGTCCGCGCGGGTTCCGGACCGTCCGCTACTGAAGCTCGGATCGTCCGCGAACCGACTGCAACGAAAACCTAAAACAAAACCGGATCGAAAGCAAAGACGCGCAAGAACACGACGAACACACGAAGAACACGCAGACCGCGGACCGTCCGCCACTGCCTCGCGGACTGTCCGCGCTGCACGGACAGAGCAGAAAAAGCTCGACCCCGAGGGTCAACTCTCCCAATCCATCACCAGATCTCCCAAACGGTAAAAGCTGTTGAGACAAGAGTTTGGGGACAAGTAAAGCGTCAACCAAGGATGCTATAGCCCAAAAATTTCGCCTCCTAACTTCCTAAATCATAGGGAATCACGGATCCTTTGAACACCACTAAAAGCTAGAGCTCCGAACGAGAATCCTTGAATCGAAGTGGTTTCCCGGTGTTTGAGGGCACAAGATCAATCCCAAAGATGCAGAAGACATCCATCCATGTTTCCCTCAAAGAAATCCGGGAAGGAATCCAATCAAATCCGCGGAATCACCTCAAGAACAAAGGCACCAAAAAACAAGCACGAAAAGGACCACGAAAAACACAACGCCGAATCTTCTATACAAACAAGGAAAGATTCACAAGGTCTAGCATGCCGCCCAAGCATCCATCCCTCTCAACAAATCTCTCATGAAGCTCTCATGCTAGCCTGGAGAAAATGGAGAAGAAAATAGTCCATGAAAATGAGAAAGAGGAGGGGGGAATGAAACCCTAAGTCACCGAGAGAGAGAGCCATCCACGCACCCTCATGGCTTATATATCGGGTCCCGCCGGTGTGGGAAATGACTCGACTACCCCTAACTCAACTACTGGCGATACAACCCACGCAGGGGCATTTATGTAATGTTTGGGGGTCTTGCCATCGTACAGCCACGCCTTTGCCGCACCCCGCGTCCTCCCGACGCAAGCCATGCGATCCCGCCGCGTGTCCTCCGCTTCGAAGCTTCCTGACATGCCCGGATCCCGTCTCCGTCGTGTTGGGTCTTCGGACTTCGTTTTGAGTCCCAAACCAAGAAACCGTCCTCCGATGGTTTTGTGGGCAAACTACCAAACCCCGCGTGCTCGGTCCGGCCTCCCGCAAAGCCTCTTGACTCGACCGCCACCGTGCACCGGATCGATCGTCCATGACTTCGTCTTGCTCGCCTCGCCACCATGTGGCCCGCACCTAGTCCCGCTGTCCACCGGGTCCCTCGAACTGAGCTTACTTGTCTCTCCATCTCCCGGAGGCCCCTCAAGGCTGAAGACCTTTCGCGCCCATTCTTCACCTGCAACAACACGATCTAGGTCGCAGCCTACACCTGCGCACTGAGCCAAGAGTCAGTCCAACACCAGTTGTCAATCACTCATCACTGAGGAGCGTCATCCATCGACCACCGGGACGCTCCTGGTCCTCAAGGGTTGAATTGGCTGAGCTGCAATCTAGACCCACTTTGCTTGGTGCATGCACTTCTTGTCCTATTTTGCATGAAAAGCTTGCTGAGTCTCCTTCTCGCATTATTTCCAATTGCTACTTCCCGCTCTACTTGCGAATTGCATACTGTGAAAAATTTGGAGCTTGCACATTGTTTTGATCGTGTGCAGAATGAAAATGATGATTTGAGCAAGTTGTTTTGTTGGATTTCTAGCTAAGAGCCTCAGCTTGGTATGATAATTGCGACGTTTAAACGCTCTGATGGTCAGGTGCTTGGGTCGGATAAGGTAGGGGACTGTAGTGGTGAGAGAGGGGAAATTAGGGAAAACTCCAGTTCCACCACACACTAAACCCAAGAACCACTTGCCCCCAAGCCAAACTAGATGCATAAGCCGAGAGAAAAACCAAGTGAGAAGTCAAGTGAGCAAGGCAAAGAGCTTGAGAAGAAACCACAACCAACACCCAAAGCAAAACCAATCCGCTACCATTGTGAGCATTGTGGGAGCGATGGTCACAAGAGAGAGTTTTGCTTCAGGAGGAAGCGTGAAGAGAGGTTTGCTAGGGATATGGCAAACAAGGACAGGTACCGCCCCTCTCGTGGTGTGCCTCAAAGTAAAGGTGTTGTGTGAATGACCCCATCTTGGACGAATCGAGGCTTTCCTACCCGAGGTGCTGAGAGTTTCGACTTTTGAGATTGTGGTGTTGATCGCATTTGTTCCTCTGGTCGTGGTGCAGGTGATGGGTATGTTGAGTCTGGCGGTGATATGTTTGTTGGTCATTATCCACCTCGTGATCAATACGAGTTTGGGAGAGGTCACAACTTTGAGTCTCTGAGGGGCTATGGACCACGTTTTCCCCTTCGTGGTGCTCTTACTCCTCCAATGAGATGTGGGATGATCCCCCGTGGTGGTCATAACTTAGATGGACATGGTAGGATGAATTTTGCTAACCCACTTTTGAGAAAATGGCTTGGCACTAGTTTGACTCTTTTGGTGCTATCCCCAGTGTTGAGTCGGTTGCTCGCTCGCACTCTTGGTTTTGATTTTGCAAGTGGAAGGCTTGGAGGACATTTGGTGGATCGACTCCAGAGGATGACGACCGAAGATCGAAGGTGGTCCACAAGCCTCACCCCGTTGATGTCAAAGGACAACATCATTTTCGGGGACGATGGACGAGAGCGAGTGATCAAGGTAAGTAGATTCTATACTTTGAGTTGTGTGGCTTCCATCAAGGCATTTGGTCTCTTTTGCTCTTTGCCCTATCACATGTGTTTAGGGTGAGCTTTGTACCCTCTTAGGCCCTAATACATGTGTTTAGGGGGAGCTTGTGAGTTTTGTCCTCTTTTGCCCTTTTTTGAGCTTGGGTTGGGGATCTCATGTACATATGCATGTTGCATTTTCATTCTTGTATCATATAATGTTTGCATCTTTGTATTATAGACTGCATTTGTATCATATGATTTAGCGATGTGCTTCTCCTATATACATTGATCACTATGATATGCTGGATGTGAGCTTATGACTTTGCTAGTGAAGCTCTTGTAATGTATAGCTATGCTCTTGGTAGCTTTGGGATGTATATGCATGTGAATGGCTTTTCTTTTGAAAATGCTATATATGATCCTCTCTTGTGTGTTGAATGCCTTTCATGGTCAAATTGTGCTCATATGCCTATATCTTGCTTAATTTGTGCTTGGGTATCATTCTCTTTTCATTTGGGGGCGAAGACCCATTTGTCATCTTGAATGTTTAGCCTACATGCCACCTTGTGGAGAAGCCTATGTTTCTTTTTGCCGCAAAGACACTTCATGTATCATGCTTAATTTGTAAATCATGAAATTGGTATGTGAGATACCTATACTTGAAAATATGCCATGTCAAATTTGCTTCAAAAATCCTTATCTCGGGTGCTAAACCGTTGCCTGATGCTCACTATTGAAAAGTAGGAAAAACCGTCTGGTTGATGTGGAACCGCCCGGTTCGCCGGTTCCGTATCGGGTGCTAAACCGTTGCCTGATGCTCACCATTGAAAAGTAGGAAAAACCGTCTGGTTGATGTGGAACCGCCCGGTTCGCCGGTTCTGTACCGGTCTTACTGGTCTGATTGCATGGACGGTCTTTTAAGCGAGCCAACCGCCGGAGGCTCTGGTTCGGTCTTTTAGCGGTCGAACCCATAGAAATTGGGACCAGACCGGTAATCGAACCGGTGAAGCCTTCGGTTCAATGGTTCAACCGTTGTGAGCCATTTGAAATGGTTCGATAAGGTTCGATAACAATGAACCGTGGAAGCGAACCAGTGACACATACAATTGAACAGGTCCAATATAGATCCAACATACAGTGATAATTAACAAAAATAGACTCATGAAAAACACAATTCATATATGAAATAATAAGTTCATGACAGGTTTTACATGATAAGTTGATAACAAGTTGACAACCGCACAGGACCACATGTCCACATTTCCACACTCCACAAGCATGATGAGACACAGGAACACACATAACAAATCACAAAAGCACAAGACAAGCTCACAACCCAAGTACAATTTGAGTATTTCACAACTCAATAACTAGTAAAAGGGAGTCCAATCTTCAGCTTCTACTACAACACTAGGACATGAAAGATCATCCATTGTCATATCATGATCTCCAAACATATTTTCAGAGCCAGCAGCCATTTCTCCACTTTCTTCCATAGTATCAGCCTCAACCTCATCCAAATTCAGCACCAAATCTGAAAACATTATTAAGTTAGATGCTCACATAGACAAGAAATGATTTAGATTTACCAAAACAGGTTGATATTACCTTCACTGCACTGTATAGTCAAAGCAGCAAGTTCACCACGGAATTCATTTAGCTCTTTTGAGTTAAGACAAGGTGGATTCTCCTCAACAATCAAATCTTCATTTCCATTTCGAATATGTACAAATTAATGCTGGGGAACACAATATATGTATTGTATCTAACTCTAATATGTACAAATTATCTAGACGCATATAGTTTCAACTCTAAACTTATGAACAAGCATATTAAAATGCAAGCTAATTGATTCCCTGGAGCTATACAGACTGAAATTAAAATGCAAGCAATCGATTCCCTAGATTTATGCAAACTAAACAGAGTAACAAACGACTGAAGGAATTGAAGTGTGGAACTCTGAAATCACATACTAACCATTTTACTTGCTTGTTGATGGCCATCCATATCATTTCTTGTGTCACTTTAGTTTGATTTACTTATATGGTTCATCTAGTTGGTATCATAAATTTAGTTAGAGATAAAAGATAGTTTTTGCTTTCTAACTCATGGTTTCATTGTTCAGGTTGCAGAGTGATCTAGCTGAATTTCCTTATCAACAGCACTGCAGTTTCTTGCAGTATAGAAAGGCTATTGCTGTTTCGTCACTGATTGGCAATGATCACAAGCCTTTTGTCTATCCATTTTGTTGACAGATAACAGGTTTATGCCCATTCAATATGCATAAATTATGAACCTGGACTCCTGTTTCTCATAAGATTGTTATACCTGATGATGACCAGATCACAATCACATAACATTTCTTGTCAACTTTATTTTCTTTTGAACACTACATGGACATTTGTTTCGAGACCAATGCATCTCTTTCTGAGGGCAAAATAGACATCTTGTTAATACCCTTTCTGGATTCGAATATCGTTTTGAATTGCATGAAACAATTTATAAGAAGGAAATAAATAAAATTGAAGTTTTATATTTGCATTTGGTATTTACTTCAATGAAAAAATATTTTCTATGACAGGATGTAATTTAGACAATCTCTTCTATGCTTTGCAAAAGGATGTTGTAAGTTCAGTTGTACATATGTACCAGCCTATCAGGGACACTGCAAATAAACATTGTGTTGTAGCTATTTTTGTTCTGTTATTTCGAAATTTTGAACAAGAAGTCTATTACTATAATGTTCTGTTTGAACACAAAGTGCATTGACATATATTAGAGAATACAACTAACTCATTAACATATTTTGAATACGCTTTGCTGAACTACTCTAGGCATCATTTCCTCTGTTGTGTGCATTTGTTGTTTTTTTGTTTGTACAATGTATAGTACTGATTTTAAAATCCATGGAAATTTACATGTACTTTTTTCCATCTATGCAGACTTGCAAGATCATATTCGATGAAAGCAGAGTCAGTTGCTTCTAAGTGCAATATCTGGGTAGATAGACTCTCTTCATAGAGTTCAGACAAATGGATCGTCATGACACTTTCGGGTTTGTTAGTGGAGGATGCAAGGAGACAAAGGGTGTCAGGTGTCAAGGGTTTAATGGGCCGAGAGGCCCGTTAGGGTTAGGTTTAGGGATAAGATCGAGTCCTTGCTTAGGGGTCAAGTAATCCTCTCTATTTAAAGAGAGGAGATGTATCAATTTAATCAAGCAAGAGATTAGAAGGAAAATCCTTCTCTCTTGCCGGTTGTGGGCAAAGTCCCGCGGCCGGCGTTCCCTATGCCCCTCCAACCCTAGCCGCCCTCTTTCAACCTTCTCCACGTGAACAGTACCCACGGTACTGTAGCACCACGGGTACTGTAGCGCAGCAGCCCTAATTTCCACAAATCATCCCCAAATACCTCGCAATTCACTTCCCCTCACATCGCAATTCATAACAATCTGGTATTAGAGACCATGGCTGAATTCTTCATTGCCGGCACACATCCCTGTGTTGGCCCTGTTCTCCGCAGTGCCGCTGGGCCCTCCTCCGCTCCCCCACACCTTCTCACCCGAGGAGGTGACGTGGATGCTCCTCGACCACGACGCTGCCATCCGCGGGATTTACGAGGAGTTGGCGCTGTTGCGAGAGCTCCTGAGGGGCGGGCTGCTGCCGCCGCGTGCGTCCCTCCCTGCCTCGTCAGCGGCAGCACTCCCGATGACGTCCACAAGACCATTCGCAATGGAGACGACGGAGAAGATGCTTACCCGACAGGTGTCTGCGGCAGTGCGGCTGCAGGCTGCAGCACGCGGCTTCCTAGCGCGACGGCGGCTACAAAAGGTGCACAAGCAGATGCGGGGTCGGGAGGCAGCCTTGGCGGTGGTCGCCTTCGCCTTCGATGCTGAGGGATGCGACCTCGACTCGCTCGATGGCCAATTGTGCCGATCCGCTGATGTGTCCAAGGGTGCGTGTGGTGTCTTTCCAGTAGACGGCGTACTCCGACTCTGCGGGGATGGTGGTAGGGGAGGTGTGTTCCTCCTTGTCGCCAGCGGGGACGCACTGCCTAGCGCCTTAGCTTTCCATCTCCGACTACCGCGAGGACGTCTTTGTTGGTCTTCGTCGCGACCGCTTCTAGGTGGCTGTGCCCCTACGCCCCTCTCGTTCAGATGGTCTCCATGGGATCCAGGTGGTCGTACACATGCAACTTCGTCATGCGGATGGTGCTTACCGTCGGGGAGTCACACAATAAAAAGTCGGAGTCTATTTCAGATAAAGAATAATCAAATAAGCCGAGATGTAAAAGACTTATTTTTAGGTCATAGGTTTGTGTGGAGTCGAGTCATTGTCAAGGTGCCCATGCTGCAGCTTGAGGACGAGCTGCTCGAAAAGTGGCGGGGTAATGTCAGGTGTCGACCGGCGTTCCCTACGCCCCTCCAACCCTAGCCGCCCTCTTTCAGCCTTCTCCACGTGAACACTACCCGCGGGTACTGTAGCACCGCGGGTACTGTAGCGCAGCAGCCCTAATTTCCACAAATCATCCCCAAATCCCTCGCAATTCACTTCCCCTCGCATCGCAATTCATAACAAATGGACTGCTAACAAACATATACTTTTAACTCCTTATGTTCCATTGCATCATGTAACCTAGAAGGGATGCTGTGTTGCTGACTGTACTCTCCCATAGAGGTCAGTTGAAATTGATGGTATTCACTGCCACAAGGAGCAATGGATTATACGCTTGAACATTCAGGGTATACTGTAAAACCTCTAAATTCAAACAACCTTGGAAACTGAATGTCATGTGCGGGCGCACATTTCATGCGCAGGCGAGCCTGCGACGTGCGCCGAGCAACCGAGCGTGCAGCAGCCCAACGAGCAGCCTCAGTGCAGGAAGGGCAGGCAAGTGGCTAGGAGGCAAGTTAGCTAGCTGATTAGTTGTTGCCCTGCTAAGATTAGTCTTACAATCAAGGAGAGTATCCCTATCTGTTGGGCCACGGGCCTTATATGCATGTAAGCCAGGAACAATCGCAATCAACAAAGAAGTTATCCCTAATCTCCCTCTCTATTAAGCTGACGGCCGAGGGGCATAACCTGACCGGCGTGACGGACGACGGCTACGAGCTACGTAGCCGGGGTCCGGCCAATCAAGGGTTCGACGTCCTTGACAACCTGGTATCATGAGTCTGGCGATCTTCGCCGCTTCGCTCCCGCCCCACCAGCCTCTCCACCGCCGACGCACCACCACCCTCCTCACCACCATCTCCATCTTCCTCCCTCGCGTCCACCTCTGCCCAGCCGATCATGGGGGAGCAAGCCATCGTCGACCTCACCAAGATGATCAAGGACTTGTCCGCGGATATGGCGACCCTGAAGGCCGACATGGCGGCCATGAAGGACAAGCCGACCTCATCTTCGGTCGGCGCTGGGAACACCGACGGTAACCACCACAACGACCGCTCGCCAAGGTTCAATAAGATGGATTTCCCACGTTGCGATGGCAAGTCTGATCTGATGCTCTTCATCAACAATTGTGAATCTTACTTTCACCAGCAGCGCACCATGCCTGAGGAGAAGGTGTGGATGGCCTCGTTCAATCTCGAGGACGTGGCCCTGTGGTACATCCTGCTCCAGGAGGATGACGGTACGCCGCGCTGGGGGCGGTTCAAGGAACTTCTCAATCTGCGGTTTGGGCCTCCTCCCTGATTGGCCCTCCTTTTCGAGCTCGCAGAGTGCCGGCGCACCAGATCAGTGGAAGAATATTGCAACAGGTTCCAAGCCCTCCTTCCTCGCGCCGGCCGGCTGGACGAGATCCGGAGAGTCCAGCTCTTCACGGGTGGCCTTCTACCGCCGCTCTACTATGTGGTGCGCCTCCACAACCTGGAGACGCTCGCCGCCGCGATGAGCCTGGCTCGCCAGGTGGAGCTCATGGATATGGATCGCCAACAGCCCGCCCCGACCCGTCTGCCGCGCGCGGCCCACCGCCACCACCGCCGCCACGACCGGCCCTGGCTGCGCCGCCTCCTCAGTTGGCGCTGCTCGTGCCGCTAGTGGGCGCCGATCGTCGTGATGACAACACGAATCGCCTCTCCATGGCTGAACAGGCCGAACGCCGCCGCCTCTGTCTATGCTTTAACTGTGATGAGAAATATTCTCGTGGCCATAACAGGTTTTGCAAGCGGATCTTCTTCGTCGACGGTGTGGAGCTCGCTGATGCCGACAACGACGACGCTGCCGAGGGAGACAAGGAAGCCCCCTGTTTTTCGCTGTAGGACGTGGCCGGCGTGCCCATGACTGACACCATGCAGCTAGCAGTGGTAGTGGGGGCTGCGTCTCTCATCACCCTTCTCGACTCCGGCAGCACCCATAACTTCATCTCCGAGGAGGGTGCGTGCCGGACAGGCCTACCTCTTCGCCCGCGGCTACGCCTCACGGCCATGATCGCCAACGGCGAGCGGATCACATGTGCTGGCGTCATCCGCGACGCACCGCTGCTCATCGACGGTGCAGCGTTCTCGGCGGACCTCTACGTCATGCCCCTGGCCGGGTACGACATCGTCCTCGGCACCAAGTGGCTCAGCACGCTGGGGCCCATCGTGTGGGACCTGGCCAGCAGGCGCATGTCCTTCTAGCGTGCGGGCCGCACCATCTCCTGGGCTGGAGTGCCCACCACAGCTGGTCCAGCCGTGCGTACCATGGCAGCAGGCGAGCCGCTGTTGGAGGCCCTCCTCAACTCGTTCGCAGGGGTCTTCACCACGCCAACAGGCCTGCCCCCACAGCGCGCCCGCGACCACCGCATCCTGCTGAAGCCCGACGCACAGCCGGTCGCCGTCCGCCTGTACCGATACCCAGCTGCCCACAAGAACAAATTGGAGCGACAATGTGCGGCCATGATCGAACAAGGGATCGTCCGCCGCAGCGACTTGCCGTTCTTGTCGCTGGTCCTCCTCGTCAAGAAGCCCGACGGTTCGTGGAACTTCTGCGTCGACTATCGGGACTTGATCAAGGACGCCTTCCCGATCCCGGTGGTTGACGAGCTGTCGGATGAACTCCACGACGCCAAGTTCTTCTCCAAGTTGGACTTGCGATCGGGGTACCACCAGGTGCTCATGCGACTTGCGAACGTCAACAAAACGGCGTTCCGCACCCACGACGGGCTGTATGAGTTCTTGGTCATGGCGTTCGGCCTCTGCAACGCGCCGGCCACGTTTCAAGCTTTGATGAATGACGTACTCCGGTCGTTCCTCTGCCGCTTCGTCCTGGTATTTTTTGACGACATCTTGATTTACAAGACATGGGCGGATCATCGACGCCACCTTCGCGCTGTCCTCGACGAGCTACGCCGCCACCAGCTCTTCGTCAAGCGCACCAAGTGCTCTTGTGGTGCCTCGTCAGTCGCCTACCTCCGCCACATCATCTCAGCAGCGGAAGTGGCCATGGACCCGGCCAAGGTGCAGGCTATCCACGACTGGCCGGCGCCGCGTTTCGTCCATGCTGTGTGTGGCTTCCTCGGGCTCGCGGGCTACTACCGCAAGTTTGT
The DNA here is from genome assembly GCA_947561735.1 of Cenchrus americanus. Classification (NCBI taxonomy): domain Eukaryota; kingdom Viridiplantae; phylum Streptophyta; class Magnoliopsida; order Poales; family Poaceae; genus Cenchrus; species Cenchrus americanus. The sequence goes on from OX387241.1 coordinate 150,001,923, forward strand.
ACATAACTACAACACGGTGGCCGCTCCCCTGACTGAGCTGCGCAAGAAGGATGGCTTCGCATGGGACGAGGCAGTAGCTGCGGCATTCTTGGCACTTAAGGTGGCAGTCACGTCGGACCCCGTCCTCGCGACGCCCGACTTCGCCAAGCTGTTCGTCGTGGAGTGTGACGCATCGACGTTCGGCTTTGGGGCTGTGCTCGTCCAGGAAAGACACCCGGTGGCCTACTTCAGCCGGCCAGTGGCTCCTCATCACCGCGCCCTGGCAGCGTACGAGCGCGAGCTCATCGGCCTCGTCCAGGCGGTGCGGCACTGGAGGCCTTACCTGTGGGGACGCCGCTTCCTCGTCAAGATGGACCACTACAGTCTGAAGTACCTCCTCGACCAGCGCCTCGCCACGATCCCGTAGCATCACTGGGTCGGCAAGTTGCTGGGCTTCGACTTCACTGTGGAGTATCGCTCGAGCGCCTCAAACACCGTCACCGACGCCCTCTCCCTCTGCGACAACGAGGAGGGCGAGCTGCTGGCCATTTCGGCGCCGCGGTTCGACTTCGTCGAGCGACTCTGCCACGCCCAGGCCACTGATCCAGCACTGGTCGCCATCCACGACGAGCTCCGTGCGGGCACCTGTACCGCCCCGTGGACCATCACCGACGGCATGGTTGCCCTAGAGGGCCGCCTCTACATCCCTGCAGTGTCTCCACTTCCCCAGGAGATCCTAGCCGCGGTCCATGACGACGGCCACGAGGGCATCCACCGCACGATGCACCGCCTGCGGCGAGATTTTTATTTCCCCAACATGCGCGTTTGGTGCAGGAGTTTGTGAAGGCGTGCAGCACTTGCCTGAGGTACAAGTCCGACCATTTGAGGCCGGCCGGACTGCTCCAACCGCTGCCCATCGCCTCCAGAGTTTGGGCCGAGTTGGCATTGACTTCATTGACGCGCTGCCGCGGGTGCAAGGCAAGACGGTCATCCTTTCCGTTGTCGACCGCTTTAGCAAGTATTGCCACTTCATCACATTGGCGCATATGTACACCGCCGAGACCGTCGCCCAAGCATTCTTCGCCGACATTGTTCGCCTTCATGGTGTACCGGAGTCCATCGTCTCGGACTGCGACTCAGTGTTCACCTCCGGTGTCTGGAACGAGCTCATGCGGCTCACAGGAACCAAGTTCTACATGTCGTCGGCATTCCATCCACAAACGGGCGGCCAGACGGAGGCAGCCAACCGGGTGATCGTCATCTACCTCCGATGATTCACCGGTGATCTATAGGAAAACGGGTAGGCTATGCTAGCTAATTTACCGCGTACACCCAAGATACTTGCGAGTAGGAGATCATAGATCGTTACCACTAGAAGCGCAGCGCAGCGGAAGGAGTCGCGCGTCGGTGTAGAGGAAGTAGTCGATCACGTCCCACGAACCGAGCTCCTCGTCCTTGATCCCAAAAGCCGATCGGCGCGGCCAGCAGCGAGCGCCTCTACGGAGTCCACACGTACGGGGATGGAACGCCGGACGTCGGTGTGCTAGCACCGCACGTTCGGCTAGGGCGGCGGCAAGAGAAGGGCGGCGACAAAGGGGAGGCGTGGCTGACAGGTTCGGGGCGCCCCCCTTTGCCCCTGCTACGTATATATAGGGCGTACTAATGGGCTTCTATCTCATAGGCCCATTAGTAACCCTAATCCCTCTTGGATCAATTTCCCCTTGGGCCTTTAAATCGTATTGTGATGATGGGCTCTTGGGCATATCACCAACAATCTCCCACTTGCACTAGAGACAATCATCTATGCAAGCTTTCAAACATTCCAAAACCCCTTAAGTGTGTGACCCGTTAGGTTCATGTGTAGATGGTCGTGAGTGGAAACTATTTCCGAATCACTAGTCAAAAGCGGCACCTAGCAGGGCATAGAGACTCACAAATACACATAAAGATCATATCGGTCGAACCTTAGATATACTCGTACACTGATCCCTTTGCCACTCGATACCGGTCAAGCTCAAGGTGAGATGCGTGCCACCGTTGTGATAGCTTGACCATTCTCTCGATCTAATAGCGGATTCTATTTGTGACTAACATTTAGTCATTTTGATTAACTCCTTAATCACTTTGGTATGGCCATGCACTTTCTAATCCAACTATCTCGAGGGGCCTAGAGATATCTCTCCTGTTACCTAGGAGGGGCAAATTCCTTCTTGATCCGCACACATCCCATTTCATGTTTCATGATACACATGTAAGCTACTTTTATAACTACCCAGTTACGGAGTAGCGTTTGGCAGCCCCAAGATGCACCACTACACTCAAGAACAATTGATGGCACATTTAAAATAACAATCCCAACATTGTCTTGGAGTGGGACAATCCAACACCATGTTCACTAACATGTGTACACATCATTAATCTGATATCTCCATATCTATGATCCGTGAAACATGATCATCAATTAATGCATGTGCTAGTCTCTCCGTCATTATTGTCCCACATAACGACACAAACTAGGGATAATTTAGAATAGCATCATTATAAACAAAGAGTTTCACGATCAAGTCACGTACTCGATAATCGATATAATGACAATCATCCATGGAACAAATAACAATTATTCATTATTACATAAACATACTCATGACACAAAACTCTCTCACGCACACTACAATCACTGATGTAAGTATCTAATACCTATAGACCTCACGTGTGACTCATGCTTTGGTTGTGGGAGAGGCTTTGTCAATGGATCAGCAACGTTTGAATTTGTGTGCACCTTGCAAACCTTCACATCACCTCTCTCAACAAAGTGACGGATGAGGTGATACTTCCGTAGTATATGTCTGGACTTCTTGTGTGATCTAGGCTCCTTTGCATCTTTATCTGTTTGAAAACTAGCATCGGTGTAACCCTTTACAACGAGCTCATCTTCGCCTCCAAATATTAGGAACATATCCTTGCTTCTTCTCAAGTACTTAAGGATACTCTTTACAACTGTCCAGTGATCTTCACCGAAGTTTGATTGGAACCTGCTCGTAACACTTAGAGCAAAGGAGACATCTGGACGCGTACAAAGCATAGCATACATGGTGGATCTTATGGCTGAAGCATAAGGAATCGCACTCATCTTCTTTTGCTCATCAGGTGACGTGGCACACTGACTCTTGCTTAGAGTAATACCATGTGACATTGGCAGGAAACCTTTCTTGGAATCTTGCATATTGAATCGATTTAATATCTTGTCAATGTACGTATCTTGGCTTAATCCAATTAGTCTCTTTGATCTATCTCTATAGATCTTTATCCCCAGATCATAAGCCGCCTCTCCTAAATCCTTCATCGAAAAACTCCTTTTCAATGAGGTTTTAACGGCTTCAAGCATTGGAATATCATTCCGATCAGCAATATGTCATCCACATATAGGACCAGAAACACGAGTGCGCTCCCACTAGCCTTTTTGTAAACACAAGGCTCTTCTTCATTCTTAATGAAGCCAAACCCTTTGACTACTTCATCAAAACGAATAATCCAACTCTGTGATGCTTGCTTCAATCCATAAATGGACCTCTGAAGCTTACATATTTTCCCAGTATTTTCAGGGTCGACAAAACCTTCAGGCTGTGTCATGTACACATCCTCACTAAGATGTCTGTTAATGAAAGCGGTTTTGACATCCATTTGCCATATCTCATAGTTATAATATGCAGCAATTGCTTGGAGAATCTGAACAGACTTAGCATTGCGACGGGTGAAAATGTTTCCTCATAATCAACACCTTGAATTTGTCGGAAACCTTTTGCCACCAATCGTGCCTTATAGATGTGAACATTTCCATCCATGTCTAACTTTTTCTTAAAAATCCACTTACAATCGACAGGTCTAACACCTTCAATTGGATCAACCAAGTTCCAAACTTGATTGTCATGCATGGAATTTAACTCGAATTCCATAGCCTCAAGTCATTTGTCAGAGTCGAGTCCCTTCATTGCTTCCGTGTAGGTCATGGGCTCGTCATTTTCCATCAATAATACGTGGCGCTCCTCCGTAATAAGGAGGTTGAGCTTGTCAGTTGCGCGACGTGCCCGTATAGACCTTCGTGGGGCTGGTGCCTCAACTACAGTTTGTGCAACATCTTGCACATCCTGTGGATCTTCAGTGGGTGCTGAAACAGTTTCAACTGTTTCTTGAATTTCTTCTAGTTGCACTTTGCTCCCACTTAATCCTTTTGATAGAAACTCCTTTTTTAAGAAAACACCATTGCGAGCGACAAACACTTTGCCTTCTGCTTTATTAAAAAAATTATATCCTTTGGTTTCCCTAGGATACCCCACAAAGAAGCATTTGTCTGACTTTGGAGTGAGTTTATCTGACATCAAACGTTTGACATAAGCCTCACATCCCCAAACTTTGAGAAAAGATAATCCGGGACGTTTCCCAGTCCATATCTCATATGGTGTCTTCTCAACAGACTTGGAACCCTATTCAGTGTGAATGCAGTAGTTTCAAGAGCATAACCCCAAAATGACAATGGAAGATCAGCTTGGGTCATCATCGACCGAACCATGTCCAACAAGGTTCGGTTCCTCCGTTCGTATACCCCATTCCATTGAGGCGTTCCTGGCGGAGTTAGCTGCAGAACTATTCCACATTTCTTCAAATGATCACCAAATTCAAGGCTCAAATATTCTCCTCCACGATCAGATCACAGATACTTAATTGTCTTGCCTAATTGATTTTGTACTTCGTTCTGAAATTCTTTGAACTTTTCAAACGATTCAGACTTGTGACTCATTAAGTAGATATAGCCATATCTACTAAAGTCATCAGTGAAAGTAATGAAGTACTGAAAACCACCTCTGGCTATTGAGCTCATTTGTCCACATACATCGGTATGTACAAGTCCCAACAAGTCACTCGCCCTCTCACTATGACCAGTGAAAGGTGCTTTGGTCATCTTTCCAAGGAAACAAGACTCGCATGTGTCAGATGATTCAAAATCAAATGAGCTCAACAAACCATCTTTATCGAGTTGTTCAATGCGCTTCTCATTTATATGACCTAAGCGACAATGCCAAATAAAAGTAGGATTCAAATCATTTGGTCTAAGCCTTTTAGTATTAATGTCACAGATAGATTTATCCTCAAGATCAAGAACATATAATCCATTCACCAATGGACAATGAGCATAGAAAATACCATTGCAAAAAATAGAACAACGTTTATTCTATATCACAATCTTAAAACCATCAACTTGTTCCAAACATGAAGAGGAAATAATATTTTTGCTCAAAGCAGGAATGCAATAACAATTATTCAATTCCAAAACTAATCCAGAGGGTAGAGACAAGTGGTAGATGTCGACCGCCAACAGCGCAACCTTTGCGCCATTGCCGACACGAACGTCCAACTCGCCTCTTGCAAACCTTCTAGTCTCACTTAGACCCTGCAACGATTTTGTCGGGGACAGCCCTAGGGGTCCCCTTAAACAAACTGGGGAATCCCCACTTAAAACCCACAACAAGCCAAAGCCGAGCGCACCTCACTTAAGCACACAGGACATGGCCCATGCCGCGGTGGCCCTGACGGCCCACCAAGGCGGCCCACTCAAAGATCCCCTCGAGCAGGCTCCGCCTCGCTCGAGGGCGCACGCCTCCCTCGGGCGGGCTCCACCCAGTTCGAGGGGGTGCGCTTACCTCGAGCAGGCTCCGCCTCGCTCGAAGGCGCTCCGCACGCGCACGCCTGTTCCCGTACGTGGGCATTAAATGCCCTGACAACGGCGGGGCGGTGCCATCATGCGCCTGGGGCTCGCGCCCCGGTGCCGTCGCACCAACTCCCCAGGAGGGAACCCATCCCCGCCACTGTGGGGGACTGTGCGGCGTGGCCGGTGTCAATCCCGTGACGCCACGCCGCCTTCTCCGGTACGGCTAACGCGTCGAGCCCTCGAAGGGGGACGGCCGCACCCTCGATTTGCTTTCTTGTGACCCTGCAGGGTTAGGTGGAGGCGTTAGGCCGGCGGGGCGCCATCCCTGCCACTGTTAACGGCATGGCGGCCCGCCCCCACGCGTACAAACCCACGCCGGGGGCGCGCGGCCTCCGCGCTGTGGAGCGTACAGGAATGGGGCGCCGCCTTACTGGCCACTGTGCCCCGTACGGAAGACGTCAGCAACTCCCTCGAATCCGCCTGAAGACATCACGGCCGTCCGCTGCACTCCTACCCTCGAGGCCACCCCTGTTCGGGTACAAGATACGCCATGATGGCCAGATCGCGGCAAGGACCGTCCAGGCGGCCGCCTACTCTACAGCATAGCACACCACGCTTCCCCACGTAGCTAAATAGCACGGCATGCATGTGATTCGCTCTATCCTTGGTCTATAAAAGGGGGACGAACCCCCCTACCGCAGGGGACGGACACACGGAACACAACAGACAAGTTTGGACGCAACACTCCGCGCACTTGTTCTCCAACTCTCCCACAATATCTTCAGCCACTCCACCAGGGACTTGGAAGCCACGCTTCCTCTCTCGCCTTGCTTGTAGCCGCCCCACTACAGGCACCCCGGTGCTGAGCAATATAGTGCCTCGAGCACACCACTGCTGGATGTACGGCCCCCCGGCCGGAACCAGGATAAACTTTGTGTCTCCGATTGCTTAGCATCGACCATTGAGGGATAGACCTTGGCGTTCATTACTGGTTAGTGTCGGGACCACATTCCGCACCGACAGTTGGCGCCCACCGTGGGGCAATCGAGCGCCTAAGGTCAATCCACCATCAACTCCCTCCATGGTGATCCGCACTGAGTACCGCGGTACGCGTTACTGCATGGGCAGCTCGGACCCCCTCCCCGCCGGTTTTGAAATCCGGTTCGGGGGCCTGAACTTTCAGGCCACAGGGAACGGCTACCTGATGCGCCTCACCAATCGTGAGGAGCTGCGCGCGCGGCGCCAGGCCGGGTCCCCTCCGTTCCCCCCGCACGCACCGCCACGACGCGGACGCCCACCGGCACGGATGTCGCGGGCCCGTCGGCACCACGACGTCGCCACCACTCCGGCCGGCGTTCGCGCCGGGCGCGGTCCGAGCGGCGGCAAGGCCGAACACGCCGCCTCTCAACACGGCGCACCCGTCGGCACAACGACCACCGCCCCCGGCGGGCGGCGCGCACGGTCTCCGGGCCGCGCTTCCCCATCGGTCTTCGCGGTGCCACGACAGCCTACAACGCCAACGTCAACACGACGATGCGCCGGGTTCCCCCTGGCCGTCACGTCTTCGTCACCAAGGACCCTGGCGCCTCCGCGGGCGATGAGTCGTCTCTGGGCTCCCTTGACGCATTGCCACCCGCCAACCTCCACAGGTATGCGGAGTGGGACTTCTCCGGCGTTTCAGACCCAGTCGTGTTCAGGCGTTTCCTTGACGCTACGGACTACTGGTTTGGCTGCTACGACGATTCCAGCACCGGGAGCTACGACCCCGCGCGGGAATGTTGCGTCGTCATCGCCAACGACCCAGCAAATGCCACCGGCGCAGTGGGCACTGGTGACGGGGAGGTCACGCCCGCCCCGGGCATCGCTCCGCGCCAGGCTGCAGGGCCAAGCACCCCTGCTGGGGACGACGTCGACGCACAGCTAGCCCAAGCTCGTGAGCTCGAGGCCAAGCTGGCGGAGGAGTATCGAACGGTGCGGCTGCTCCGCGCCTCAATGGCTGGGGAAGCCTCCGCGCGCGGCGAACGCGCATGGGAGCTGGGCAAACAGGCCCGCGACCGCATCAACGCCGACTTCCACGTCGACAATCCAGACGCGCCTCCGCGGGCAAGTCAGAAGCTCATTGCCGCCGCAACGTTGCTACGGGCCATGTCGGCCCCCTCGACCCCTGAGGCGCGGAACCTGCACCGCGAGGTGCGGGGCTCTCTGAGCGAGGGCGACCGTCCAGCAGGCCGAAAGCTCAGCGTCACGCATCCGCCAACAGGGGGATGCGCGAGGCGACGGGGCCGCACAGGGGGGCGAACCCTCGGTCCATGCAGGCGAAGCGGCGGGGCAACCCGCCAACCCGGACGCACACCGGCCAAGGAGCGGCTCCTCGACACGCGCAGGCGCCGGACGCCGACGCTCGCAACGTCATCAACGCTCGGCGTACGAGCAAGGCGGACGCGCGAGCGGCGGCGGGCTACCACCCTCGACGAGGTGGACGCTTCGACAGTGATGAGGACCGCTCTCTGACGCCGGAACCCCCGGGGACCCGCGTGTTCAGCCAGAAGATCCGCGCGGCGGCCTTCCCCCAACGCTTCCGCCAGCCCTCGACCATCGTCAAGTACAACGGGGAGACGGATGCCCGCGTGTGGCTCAACGACAACCGCCTGGCGTGCCAGCTGGGCGGGGCCACCAGCGACGAGGTCATCATCCGCAACCTGCCCCTACACCTCGGCGATTCAGCCCGGACGTGGCTCAAGTACCTACCCGCCAGCCAGATCCACAATTGGGACGATCTGGTGCGCACGTTCGTGGGTAACTTCCAGGGCACGTACGTGCGCCCGGGAATTCCCCGGGACCGCGCTCCCGCACTCAGAAGCCCGGCGAGTCGCTCCGGGACTTCATACGGCGCTTCTCCAAGCGCTGTACGGAGCTCCCCAGCGTGGCGCAATCTGAGATTGTGCACGCCTTCTTCGAGGGCACCACGTGCCGGGACCTCGTGCGAGAGCTGGGACGCAGCCCGCCTACGGACTCCAACGAGCTGTTCGACATCGCCACCAGCTTCGCCTCAGGAGAGGAGGCTGTTGGAGCGATCTTTGACGGCAAGAAGGGCAAGCGCTCGGACGATGCGCCCGCGGAGGGCAGCAAGTCCAGGGAGCCCCACCGGAAAGACAAGCGGGGCAAGAAAGGGAAGAAGCCGCGCCGCGAGGCGCGCGAGCAGGAGCGCGACGGCGATGATGCCGAGGCCCTTGCTGTTGACCCGGCTCGACGAGGCCCTCGACCGGCCCCTCGATGTCCGGGGGTGTTTGACGACATGCTGAAAAAGCCATGTCCATATCACAAGACCCCAGTAAACCACACCCTTGAGCAATGCGACATGATCAAGAAGTTCTACGATCGCGCCGCCGTGAAGGACGCGGAGGCCAAGAAGGACGGAGGAGATGGCGACGCCGGCGGCTTCCCCGCTGTGGAGAACGTGTTCCTCATCTTCGGAGGACCCACCGTCGACATGTCAACCCGCTAGCGCAAGCGGGAGTAGCACGAGGTCCTCGCAGCGGAGAAGGCGCCTCCCTCCTTCCTCGACTGGTCAGAGGATGCCATCACCTTCAGCCGGGAAGACCACCCGAACCGCATCCCCAACCCGGGCCAGTACCCGTTGGTGGTCGACCCGATCATTGGGAACGCGCGGTTCTCAAAAGTCTTGATGGACGGGGGCAGTATCCTCAACATCCTCTACGCGCATACGCTGCGCCTGCTGGGGATCGGGTTGGACCAGCTGCAGCCCAGCACGACACCGTTCCATGGCGTCGCGCCTGGCAAGCGAGTCCAGCCCCTCGGGCAGATCGACCTGCCAGTTTGGTTCGGCACTGCGAAGAATTTCCGCAAGGAAACACTCACCTTCGAGGTGGTGGGGTTCAAGGGCGCCTATCACGCCATACTTGGGTGGCCCTGCTACGCCAAGTTCATGGCGGTCCCCAACTACACCTACTTGAAGATGAAGATGCCAGGACCAAACGGCGTTATCACCGTGGGCTCGTCCATCGAGCACGCATTCGACTGCGACGTCGAGTGCGTAGAGCACGCGGAAGCACTAGCATTGGATGAAGCGCTGGTCACCACCTTGGAGAACATGGTCAACGAGGACCTCGACTCCACCGCCAAGCACACTAGCAACTTCGAGGCCGCGGAGCAGACCAAGGAGGTGCCCCTCGACCCCGCTGCCCCCGAGGGCAAGGCGTTGAGGGTCAGCTCCACCCTCGATCCAAAATAGGAAGTGGTGCTCGTCGACTTCCTCCGCGCCAACGCCGACATCTTCGCGTGGAGCCCCTTGGACATGCCGGGCATCCCGAGGGAGGTCGCCGAGCACTCCCTTGACATCCTGCCTCACGCCCGCGCGGTGCAGCAACGGCTTCGCCGCTTCGACGAGGAGCGGCGGCGGGCTATCGGAACGGAGCTGCGGAAGCTTCTCGAGGCCGGGTTCATCAAGGAGGTGTTCCACCCAACGTGGCTAGCAAACCCTGTACTTGTAAAGAAAAAGAACGGGAAGTGGCGGATGTGTATAGACTACACTAGTCTTAATAAAGCATGTCCTAAAGTTCCTTTTCCTTTGCCACGCATTGATCAAATTGTTGATTCAATGGCCGGGTGTGAGTCGCTCTCGCTTCCTTGATGCCTACTCCGGGTATCACCAAATAAAGATGAAGGAGTCCGACCAGCTCGCGACTTCGTTCATCACGCCGTTCGGAATGTTCTGTTACATCACGATGTCGTTCGGCCTCCGAAACGAGGGTGCAATGTATCAACGCTGCATGCAGCATGTTTTCGGAGATCACATCGGGCGAACGGTCGAGGCGTATGTAGACGACATCGTCGTAAAGACCAGGAAGGCGGACGACCTGGTTGGCGATCTCAGCATCGCGTTCGGCTGCCTACGGGCCAATGGGGTCAAACTAAACCCCGAAAAATGTGTCTTTGGAGTGCCGCGAGGCATGCTCCTAGGATACATCGTCTCCCAACGGGGCATCGAGGCCAACCCCGAGAAGGTTGCGGCCCTCGAGCGAATGGGCCCAATTCGGGACCTCAAAGGGGTGCAAAAGGTGTTGGGGTGTGTTGACGGATAAAACTCGTATCCACCTACGATCCGCAAGCGTACGGACCTACACCTTTTTCACCACGGGATTCCCAAGGTTCTTGTCAATCCGCGGAGCAAGGGGATTACTAGCGCTTAACCAAGTACTAATCTAGTTGAATGGAAAACCTTTGAAAGAGAGTATTAATCTAAAAGTAAAGACAATCTAACCTAAGTTAATCTAAGTTAAGTTGATCAAACAAATCTAGAGTTAAACTAGATGATAAAGGGGTGAACACAAGAGAGTGAGCAAGAAAGATAAGCGTTCCCTCCCTAGGATCTAGGATAACATGGTATGCATCTACTAAACGAAAGCGGTAAATCAATCTACCGGGGGTTGTGACCACGGTTTCGCCCTTTCCCTCCTCTCGTACTGTCACTACGCGAAGGTATTCGTGACTAGACCTATGATGGACACGGTATGTTGATGGAATCTATGGGAGTAGCGGATATCATACACTCGAAAAACATGGTAGCTAACCTTAATCATCAAAGCATCATCAACATGAAAACAATAGATTGAAACCACGAATCAAGTAGCGATCACATAGCATGTATCCATCTAATCCTAGGGGTGAACGGAGACATTACCCCATCATCTTACACGGATTGAAGCACATAGGGGTGATGGAGACTCCGGAGAACGTCGTCGATGAAGATGGCAGCGATGGAGCTTGGGAACACCCCTAGGCCAACGACTTGGAGTCCTCCTCTTGCTTCCTTCTCTCCGCCGGCGTTGATCCTTGCGACGAGCTCATCTAACTCTCTCCCTCATCTTGCGGCGGCGGTTTTCTGGTGATTGGCGTCGGTAGGATGATTTGTTCGATGTGTCGGTCGACGGCGGCGGAGGGAATAAATAGATGAACATCTAGGGCAAAGGGGAGACCGAACCGACCCCGAGTGGGCCGGGCCGGTCGGCCCGGGCCGGCCGGCCCGAGCCCACTTCGGCCGGTTCGGCCTCGGTTTCCTCCCCGGTTGCTTCTCCCGTGATCCCTTATTCGTGTGCACTTGCATGTGGGCCTTTGACGTCGTTTCCTTCACGGTTAAGGCTTGAATCCTTGCTATGCAAGCTTCGCTGTTTTCTGGTTGAGTCCCTGAAGATTTGCATGTTGACGCTTCGGTCCTCGGGTCATTTGGAGTCATGTTCATCGCGTGTCTTGACTCTTGTCGGGCTTCATGATCTTCTTCCAAAGTGCTTGGTGAACTTATCCCGAAAGTCTCCTCATTAGCGTAGATTTCTGCGTAAACAACAAACTCCAAAATCGACATGCAAGTGTGAACTTGTTATATCATTAGTATGCCTAGTGGCCGGTTAGTTGCAAATCATAATCGAAACCAATGTATAACAAGTACTCTAGGTTGACGGAAATTCACCGTCAACATCTCCCCCATGCTTAAACCTTGCTCGTCCTCGAGTAAGTGGTCCTCGCTTAAAAGGGAAATCAGCATTGCCTTCCAATGTTATCCCTGCACTTAGTCATTCATGACGAGACAAATTGCTCTCTCTTAAAAAATTATTTTTAAGGTTCAAGTTGTGACCGGCTTCTTTTTTATTATGGAAGATAGACTAACAATAAAGAACAAGCCACATTTAACACGATGCTCTCAAACTTAAGTGAACTTCAAACCATTACCTTGTCACATGGAAGATTTTCAAAAAGATGCATATCCAACATAAGTGAAAATCTCTTGCAAGAGCTCATGGAACACTCATCTCATCAAGTCACTCAAGCCTATACTAGATTATTTTCAACCTACTCTACTCATATGTGATAGTGGAAGGCTTATGTGGAGCTTGGAAGGTTAAAAACAATCCTAGCAAAACATACATCCGAAATATTGTCAAATTAAGAGAGAGATCTATTGGAATTACCGAGACTCGTCAAAAAGGCCATGGAAAATAAATGTTGGAAAGAGAGAGGGATGAAACACACACATTTAGATAAGTGGACATGTGCAAGTGGCAAATGGATGATCCCGAGGCACGAGTGAAGTCCTCATTATCGGATTGCACATGGTTGGAAGATTTGAGTATGGATTTATCATCAAGGCACTTGAGAACTTATGAAGCAAAAAGAACCGAGGAGCATCTTTATTTTTTCCTTATTTTATTTCCTTCTCATTTTTCTCTCTTTCTTTTTTTCATTTTATTCTTCCTATTTTTCTTACTTTTCTTTTCTTCTTATCATATTTTTTTCTCATTTTTCATTTTTTTCTCTTTTTTTTCTTTTTTTTTCTTTTGCTCCTCAAAACTTTTTGCAACATAATACTTACATAGCATTTGTGTCAGAGAATGACTCCTCCCCCATGCTTGAACGATGCTCGTCCTCGAGCATAAAAGAGAGGGGAAATGATCGCTAAAGTAAGTATAAATTCCATAATCTTGCGGAATATTTGAATCTCCATCGAGAATTTTACTCCATACTCAAATTGGGTTGTGGACAAGGAGGTGATCACAAAAAGATGTTTTTGGTTTAGGGTGGATGCCCAGCGAAGTTTGTGGAATTTTCGATGTGAAAACCCATAATGCATGGACAAAAAGGCTAGCATGAAAAAGTTACACAAAGGAATGACCAGCTTCTTAGTCTCTAACCATAGAAATCAATCCTAATCCAACTCATCAAAACATATGTTTGCAATCTACGGGTTTTGTTATCATAAAACATATATGTATATGGCTTTGGTAGGTAGAACTTTGCAAGAGCATCACAAATATGTAGATAGCATAAAAGTTAAGTTTTCATAAAAACAACAAGTTATCCGGCTATCCACAAACTTAAATCAAAGAGCAAAGATATGTATGTGGGTCTAGAGCATAGTCATTTCACCTCCACAAATAAAAGAGCCGGTATTTAAATTAATTTCAGATCATATTATAGAGGGCAATTAGCCAAGACATGTATAACTTCATGTAGGTAAAACAAAGCGGTAAGTTCCATCATCTTTCCGTAAGCATAGGCAATATAGAACATCGAGGTGAACACATGGTCATGCTTATCTAATGAAAGTAAAAAGAAACCTAGGTTGTCCTCCTAGTAGCCATGTTATTGTTTGAAGAGAAAAACAAAAGGTTGCACCTAGTTGAGGTTAAAGGCATACTTACAAGCATTTGTGTTTGGAAAAGAGAAGGTCCATGGAGATGTTACCATCCTTTGTAATTCTTCGTTGCCTTTTTCCGACATCTCCATGTATCGATGTGGCTTTTGCTTTTGTCTTGATTTATTAATGCTCCTAAACTTCTGAATTTGATCTTGTATGCTTAATGGAGTCATTGGTCACCCTTCTCTTCAATGTTGTCATCACCATCTCCTATTTCTTGTTCTCATCGTCTCCTTGCTGTCTCTTTTTCATGGATTTCCCCCTCTGTCCAGAACAGAACATATATCGAAATATAGCTCTATTGAAAAGTTTATGAAATTACCTTTCCAACGTGTGGTCATTCATCGAAAACGGAGTTCAAACAAGGGAGCTATGTCCGTTTTACTTCAGCGCTGCGTGCTGTCCAAAACTGATTTCAGGACGTGTTGCACTCGGTGATTCGGGCATAACCGCTTGTAGGAACCTCCGATTGTCTTGATTCTTGATTTGTTGGAATCGTAACTTCATGGGGCTTCTAAATATCCAACAATATCCAGCGTTTTTCCTTCGAGACCATGCAGAGTTTTGATGAGATTGGTGGCTTCTTGCGCATTGATCCGGAGATGTTAACGATCTTTATCATTCTATCTTCTAGAGTGTCATGTTGCACTTCCGTGTTGAAGATTCAGGGTCTCCCCCATGCTTAGCATTTTGCTAGTCATGGAAGAAGAAGACAAAGCACTTCTTAGCCATCCTTCAATTTTCTTGTAGTGAGAGTCTTTATCTTGCCTGTAATACGTTTTAAACGCACATTCTACCCCCAAGGTGACGGTTGGGAGTAGATAGAATTGCCAACAATCCAACAATGTCTCCTAAGATTCTTAACTTGTGGCATAATTAGTCTAATGAGGAATAAAAACCTAATGAGTGTACGTGGTGCAAGGTGTGTATGCACATGGTAGGAAAGCATATAAACAAGACAATGTTTTCACCTAGTTCTAAACACCATGTTTACAACTAGGTTGCTGAATTTCTCCATAGCCATAAAGGTTTATATATCTAGGGTTAAAACACCATGTCTATCCCTAAATCAATAACTCTTATAGCACAAGAAAAAATTAAGCGCATTGCAAAGCTTATAAACTAACCAAAGCAACATGAAAACATATGAAAAGCTAGCTAGGTTTATCGAACTTAACGATGATGGTCCGCAATCATGTTTAAACACCACGTTTACACAAGATCACAAAAGGAAAATACCCATAATGCCTTATGAAGTATTAACATGGAAAATGAAGCATACATCATTAAGTATATAAAACAACCAAGCCAACTATGTGCAAAACATGTATACACAAAGAAACATCACGAGGACAACAAAATGCAATGCATGCAAATAAATAAATATGAGCATGAACATGATGGTGGTTCTAAAAAGAAAATCTAAACTTAGATTAATAACCACAAGTTGATCATCATAAGATAGTGTCATTCTTTATTCTCTCTAAGAAAGGAATGAAAACATAAAGAAACGGGTTGCCTTCCGAAAAGCGCTTCATTTAAAGTCATAGAGCTCGACTTTCTCACATACCTTCTTTTCGTTGCATAGCCATGGCCCTTCATGCAAGAATAAAAGGTACCAATGCAGCTTTAATTACTTCCCATGTTGTGCTTGATCACTTATAGAAGACTTGCCCAAAGCATCCTTTTGTTTCATCGTTATCTCCTTCTTTATCATCCTTCGGTGCTGCCTTCACTCCATGAATTTTTTTTAATGTCTAGAACAGAAAGTATACTCAAGCTCTACTCCATTGCACAGTGCACAAAATTTCCTTTCCAACGAGTCTTTATTTGCTCAAATCGGGCTCCGGACAAGAGAGTTACGTCCGTTTTACTTCGGCGATGAAATCTGTCTTGAAATTTCAGAACGCGCAACGCTCAATGTTTTCTCCATAACTCCTTGCACGGGTCTTCAAACTTGTTGGTTCTTGATGCGTTGGAATGGTAATTTGATGGAGCTTCTGAATATATCATTTTCTTCATTTGTACACCTCTGAACAAGCTCTCAAATTGATGAAGACAGCAGCATCCATCGCGGGATTCGGAGAGGTTGATGATTTATCTTGCAACTCTTTTGGGCATGACTTCTTTTTTCCATTATTCAAGCCTTGTCTACATGGTTAGTGAAAATCGGGCCTTTCCCTACATGTTCTTCTTTAAGGTCATTAGCTCGACCAAGCGCAAAGCATGATCGAGATTTACAAAACTTATTGTAAACATACGCGTCCATAATTAACACCACATGTGAATTGTAGCAACAAGTCAAGGTGTAAATAAAAGAAGCATATGTTTCATGCATAGCACTTAGCTCATCATTAGGAAAAGGTTGTTTAGGTGTGACATTAATTGGATCAAAAATAAATGTATCCTCTTTTTCATTCTCAAGAAAATCTAGCCTATCAACATGATCACTATTGGAACAAGGCATAGAATTTAAACTATCATTCATACTATTGGTTGAGCATGAGTATTTGAATTTATCAACATCAATACCAATAATATCTTGAGATTTCAGCGCGTACCTTGGCCTTAGAGATTTTTCAACAAGAGTGATATTTGGTTCATCAAGCGGTGTTGAAGGCGAATCGATCTCAACAAGTGTAGTTGCCTCTTCATCACCATCTTGCAATTTCTTCAACTCATCATGTGGAACATGTAATCCTTCAACTATGTACGCATTCATCTCTTCTTTGAATCCTTCTTTATCAACCAGATCTTCATCTTCAAAGACTTGTATGTTGCTTTCTTTATCTTCCATGTGCCACATGTCGTCAAGATCGCTCATTGTTGATTCACTCTTTCCTTCATCCTTGAGTACTTCCATGTCTTGATTTGCTAGTGTGTAGGCTTCAATAGCACACAAGCTATCATCTAGCTTGAGTCCTATCTCCTCCCATTTATCCTTTGAGTCACTAGGCTCATCACGGTTGTACTCTTCTCTTCCTTCATCATAAATGTTTGAGTTGTCAAACCGGTCGATCCATCCTTCATCTCCTTCTTCTCTTTCTTCTTCAAACATCTTTTGGATCGACTCTCCACTCATCTCTTGATCAAATATATCTTCAATTAGTTTGGCAACGTGTCGGCGTTCCTCCTTCCTTCGGTAGTTGATTAGTGGGGAGAAATCAACTTGAACCCAACCGGATTGCTTGAATTCCGCCAATGGTCTAGCATTCCACATACTTCGGCCTACATTCATGTTAGTTTCAACATTTTTAACATCCGAAATGACTTCTCTTACCTTGGGAAGTGGATCTTCACTTTCTTGAATGGTCGGTTCATCTTCCTTGACCTTCGGTTCATCTTTTTCGAAATTTCAGCAAGCACCTTGGGCTTGCTTTTGTCATTTTGCTCCTCTTGACAACATCTTTGCCAATCTCGTATTGTTCTTTGTCCATTGCTTATCCTTTGTAAGATTTGTGCGGCTTCACTAATTGTTTTATCCAATATATCACCGCCTGCACACATGCTTACAAAACGAGACGAGTTAGTGGTTAGTGAAAAATAAAAGGTATGCAACATCAAGTCACCGGAAAATCCCAAGTTCGGGCCTCGCTCAAGTAGTTCATTAAAACGGTCCCATGCTTCATCAATTCCTTCATCCTCTCCTTGCTTGAAAGTGAGCACTTGCCTCCTTAAGTCTTGGACCTTGCTTATGGGAAAGAACTTCAAAAGAAATTTCTTCACTAGCTCATCCCAATTTCCTTTTGCTTCAACGGACGCAAGTGTGTACCATCTTCACGCTTCATCTTCGAGAGAGAACGGAAAAATATTCCACTTGAACCAAGCGGCCGGAACTCCTTTTTGTTGCACCGTGTTGCATAACATCGTGAATTCCTTAATGTGTCTATATGGGTTGTCATCCTCCAATCCTCTAAATGGTTTTGTCGCCACTAACTTGATGATTCCAGGCTTCACTTCATAGTGGGTTGTAGCAAACGTCAAATCTGATTTTTGCATCTCAATGTCTTCCATTGACGGCATTTCTAGCTCCCTTAGTGACATCTCTTCGTCTTCCAATGGTGAGGTGAACAAATCCATCTAGGCACAAGAAAAGTAGAAAGAAAAACAAAAAAGATTTTTTTCTTTTTTTAGAAAATAAGGGTTAGGTGTTAGTAATCAACAAAATTGATACTAGATTAAACGTAGCAAACTGGCTTGTTCCCCGGCAACGGCGCCAGAAAGAGGGGCTTGTTGACGGATAAAACTCGTATCCACCTACGATCCGCAAGCGTACGGACCTACACCTTTTTCACCACGGGATTCCCAAGGTTCTTGTCAATCCGCGGAGCAAGGGGATTACTAGCGCTTAACCAAGTACTAATCTAGTTGAATGGAAAACCTTTGAAAGAGAGTATTAA
The DNA here is from genome assembly GCA_947561735.1 of Cenchrus americanus. Taxonomy (NCBI): domain Eukaryota; kingdom Viridiplantae; phylum Streptophyta; class Magnoliopsida; order Poales; family Poaceae; genus Cenchrus; species Cenchrus americanus. Next base: position 150,020,215 of record OX387241.1, read on the forward strand.
TCTAAAAGTAAAGACAATCTAACCTAAGTTAATCTAAGTTAAGTTGATCAAACAAATCTAGAGTTAAACTAGATGATAAAGGGGTGAACACAAGAGAGTGAGCAAGAAAGATAAGCGTTCCCTCCCTAGGATCTAGGATAACATGGTATGCATCTACTAAACGAAAGCGGTAAACCAATCTACGGGGGTTGTGACCACGGTTTCGCCCTTTCCCTCCTCTCGTATCGTCACTACGCGAAGGTATTCGTGACTAGACCTATGATGGACACGGTATGTTGATGGAATCTATGGGAGTAGCGGATATCATACGCCCGAAAAACATGGTAGCTAACCTTAATCATCAAAGCATCATCAACATGAAAACAATAGATTGAAACCACGAATCAAGTAGCGATCACATAGCATGTATCCATCTAATCCTAGGGGTGAACGGAGACATTACCCCATCATCTTACACGGATTGAAGCACATAGGGGTGATGGAGACTCCGGAGAACGTCGTCGATGAAGATGGCAGCGATGGAGCTTGGGAACACCCCTAGGCCAACGGCTTGGAGTCCTCCTCTTGCTTCCTTCTCTCCGCCGGCGTTGATCCTTGCGACGAGCTCATCTAACTCTCTCCCTCATCTTGCGGCGGCGGTTTTCTGGTGATTGGCATCGGTAGGATGATTTGTTCGATGTGTCGGTCGACGGCGGCGGAGGGAATAAATAGATGAACATCTAGGGCAAAGGGGAGACCGAACCGACCCCGGAGTGGGCTGGGCTGGTCGGCCTAGGCCGGCCGGCCCAGGCCCACTTCGGCCCGGTTCGGCCCCGGTTTCCTCCCCGGTTGCTTCTCCCGTGATCCCTTATTCGTGTGCACTTGCATGTGGGCCTTTGACGTCGTTTCCTTCACGGTTAAGGCTTGAATCCTTGCTATGCAAGCTTCGCCGTTTTACGGTTGAGTCCCTGAAGATTTGCATGTTGACGCTTCGGTCCTCGGGTCATTTGGAGTCATGTTCATCGCGTGTCTTGACTCTTGTCGGGCTTCATGATCTTCTTCCAAAGTGCTTGGTGAACTTATCCCGAAAGTCTCCTCATTAGCGTAGATTTCCTGCGTAAACAACAAACTCCAAAATCGACATGCAAGTGTGAACTTGTTATATCATTAGTATGCCTAGTGGCCGGTTAGTTGCAAATCATAATCGAAACCAATGTATAACAAGTACTCTAGGTTGACGGAAATTCACCGTCAAAAGGGTGCCTTGCCGCCTTGAACCGCTTCATCTCGCGGCTCGGCGAGAAGGGCCTGCCCCTCTACCGCCTCCTCAAGAAGCACGAGCGCTTCACCTGGACAGCCGAGGCCCAGGGCGCGCTCGACAAGCTGAAGGCATCCTTGACTCACGCCCCGATCCTCACGCCGCCGCAGGACGGCGAGCCTCTGCAGCTCTACGTAGCCGCGACCACCCAGGTGGTCAGCGCTGTGATCGTGGTAGAGCGCACGGAAGAAGGGCACGCCCTGCCGGTCCAGCGGCCGGTCTACTACATCAGCGAAGTCTTGTCCGACACCAAGACTCGCTACCCTCAAGTCCAAAAGCTGTTGTATGCGGTGGTCCTCGCGCGGCGCAAGCTCCGCCACTACTTCGAGGCCCACCCTGTCACGGTGGTCTCCTCCTTCCCGCTAGGGGAGATCATCCGCAATCCAGACGCGGCGGGCAGGATCGCCAAGTGGTCCGTGGAGCTGATGGGCGAGACGCTCGCCTACACCCCGCGCAAGGCCTTCAAGTCCCAGATCCTGGCGGATTTCGTCGCTGAATGGACGGACACGCAGCTGCCACCGCCGCAGATCCAAGCAGAGTGCTGGACTCTGTATTTCGATGGCTCGGTGATGAAAACAGGGGTGGGCGCGGGCCTACTCTTTGTGTCACCCCTCGGGGAGCACATGCGGTACACGGTGCGCCTCCACTTCCCCGCGTCAAACAACATGGCTGAGTACGAGGCCCTCCTCTGCGGCCTCAAGATCGCCATCGAAATAGGCGTCAAGCGCCTCGACGTGCGGGGGGATTCGCAGCTCGTGATTGAGCAAGTCATGGAGAATGCGAGCTGCCACGATGACAAGATGGAAGCGTATTACAAGGCCGTACGAGCCCTCGAGGACAAGTTCTACGGCATCGAGCTCAATCACGTGCCCTGCCGGTACAACAAGGAGGCGGACGAGCTGGCCAAAATCGCATCCGGGCGGATTACTGTCCCTCCGAACGTTTTTGCCCGTGACATCGCGCAGCCCTCCGTCATCTTCGAGCCTCACCCCTCGAGCCACACGGGACCCTCGGGGGCTCCCTCGAATCCAACAGGCGCGGAGCCCATGGACGAGGACCCCTCGAACGAGGCGTACGTGCTCTTCCTCCTCGAGGGGTACGGCGCCTACGAGGCTGACGTGATGGATATCGAGCCAGCCCCTGTCAAGGCTGACTGGCGCGACAAATATGTCGCCTGGATGGCTCGAGGGGAACTCCCCTCGGACCGGGCCGAGGCCAGGCGCATTGCCAGGATGGACAAGTCCTTCGCCCTCGTCGACAGCGAGCTGTACAAGCGCGCCGCCTCCGGCATCCTGCAGCGGTGCATCCCCATTCCCGAGGGATGCGAGCTCCTGCGGGACATCCACGCAGGGATCTGTGGCCATCACGCCGCACCTCGCACCCTCGTTGGCAACGCTTTCCGCCAAGGCTTTTATTGGCCTACCGCGGTCGCGGATGCCAGCGAGATCGTGCGCACCTGCGAAGGGTGCCAGTTCTACACCCGCAAGTCCAACCTCCCTGCTCACGTCCTGCAAACCATCCCCGTAAAAGGGTCGTTCGCCGTGTAGGGGCTGGACATCGTCGGGCCCCTGCGGAAGGCGCCCGGGGGCTTCACCCACTTGTTGTTCACGATCGACAAGTTTTCCAAATGGGTAGAGGTACGCCCTATTACGAATCTCAGGGCAGAGCAAGCGGTGACGTGCTTCATCGATATCATCCATCGCTTTGGAGTGCCCAACTCCATCATCACCGACAACGGGTCCCAGTTCACGGGAAGGAAATTCTTGGAGTTCTGCGACAAATTCCACATCCGTGTGGATTGGGCAGCCGTGGCACACCCGCAGACTAGCGGCCAAGTAGAGAGTGCCAACGGCATGATCCTACAAGGCCTTAAGCACAGAATTTTCGACCAGCTAAATAAATCTGGCGGAAATGGCTCCAAGAGTTACCAGCGATCGTGTAGAGCCTAAGGACCACCCCGAGCAGTGCCACCGGGTTCACCCCATTTTTTCTAGTCCATGGCGCGGAGGCCGTCCTCCCCACGGACCTAGAGTACGGGTCGCCCAGGGTTCGAGGCTACGACGAGGACGCCAACCAGCGAGCCCGCGAGGACTCACTGGACCAGCTGGACGAAGCATGACTCGTGGCCTTGATGCACTCCGCAAGGTATCAACAGTCCCTCAGGCGCTACCAAGCACGAAAGATACGCCGGCGGGACTTCAGCGAAGGGGATCTGGTCCTAAGGCTACAGAAAGACAACCGAGGACGCCACAAACTATCACCTCCGTGGGAGGGACCCTATGTCGTGGTGAAAGTATTGAAGCCCGGCACGTACAAGCTGGCCAACGAGGACGGTGAAGAACTCACCAACGCTTGGAACATCCAACAGCTACGTCGCTTCTACCCCTAGCTAGGATTTCCAAGCATTTTGTTGTAAAATCACATAACCAGCACCCCAGCTGGTGACAACAATGTAAACACCATCGGTTCAATAAAAAGGGCAACTCGGCTTTCCCCTGAAACCCAAGTTACCCTCAGGGGCTACTACGGGGGGCACCCCCCCCAAAATGGTCCCATTTTCGCGCAAAAACGAAATAACTCATGCGCGCTAAGTTTGTTTCTACTTCGGCCTCGAGCAGAGATTCGAATAGGGCGCAGGCAGCCTAGCGGAAGGAGCGCGCGAGCCAGAGATAGCCTATGCCTCCGCGAGGATACGGCCCTTCTCTCTTGCCTCCAACCCAGCAGGCCACCCGCGAAAATCGAACTCCCCTAATTAAAATCTACTCAGGAAGAAGGAGAAACAAAAAAGTGCAATAAGCAAAAGACATCATTTTACATTGACAAATGTTCATAGCAAAGTGACGTGTTTATTTACAAAGACACAAGGCCAGCGTACTGATACATAAAAAGGGCCTAGTGCCCGGCTGTCGTCAGGCTGGAGGAGCGTCGGCGTCAGCAGCGTCCGGGAACAGGAACTCCTCGAAGGCCTCGGCAACCGTCCCGGCGGCGTCGGCGGCAAGCGCGTCCACGCGCTCCATCGCCACCTCGTCCTCGACACCCTCGGGGACGACGTAGCCCTACGCCAACGCCTCGAAGTTGACCTCGTAGTGAGATCGCACCACTCCGAGGGCCTTCTGGGCACCGAGATGCAGCACCCAGCGCACGCGCCCGGTGACGTGGCCGCCAAGGGCGCGCGGGAGGGCGGCCGGCCGAGCTCCCGCCCGCGCCTCTCCCTCCTCCACGGCCGGCAAGTCTCGAGGGCCGCGGTGCGCAACTCTGCCGCAGCTCTGCTCGGAGGAGTTGTAGGAGGCTGCAGCGCCTCGGCCCGCTCAGCCGCGTGCCCCAGCGCGGTACGCAAGCCTGAAGTTGCCCGGCAAGAAAGAAGTCAGAAAAGGGTGTGAACCCTCTAAGAGAAAACCAGCAAAACAGGAGTCAAACAGCGACTTACCTTCGACTTGCTTCCTCTCCACCTCGAAGGCGCGGCGCCCGGCCTCGACCGCCTGCTCGAGGCCCTTGATGGTCTCGCCTTGCTCCTGGAGGGCCAGCTCCTAGCTCACGCTCGTGATGCTGAGCACCATCAGCTCGCCCTCGAGCTTGGAGAACTCGGTGTTCCGGTCCTCTTGCGACATCTGCGCCACCTCACGAGCAGCGCGCTCCCGCTCCAGGGCCGACTGGGTGTCGGCAAGGGCGGCCTGCTCCTGCTGGAGCCGCCCCTCAGCCCCTTGACGGGCGGTGCGCTCCTGCAGGAGCTAGTCCTCGCCGGCGGCGAACGCCGCGACCTTGGCGTCGAGGGCGGCCCTCAAGTCGTCGGCCTCCTTGGCCTTTTGCTCGAGCGCGCTCGCCCGCTCCCTCGGCCGGCGCCGCCGAGCTCGCGCCCTCTAAAGTGATGAGCGGAGCTCCCGGTTGTCATTGCGGACGCCGGCCACCTCCGCCTCCCAGTTGGCCGCCAGCGTGCGCGTCTTCTCCCGAGTCCGAGCGCGCGCCGCAGCGCCTCATCCCGGTCGATGAGGGCTGTGCAGACCCGCTCGAGGCTGGAGGGATGCGCCGGGTCCTGCCTTGCGCTCTCATGGAGTTGATCGCGCAGGGCCATGGCCCGGTACGACAGCCAGCCATCCGGGGTCCTCAGAGTGTCGGCGAGCGCGTCGAAGGCGTCGCACCGCTCCCGGAGCTAGTGGAGCTCGGCGTTCACCTGGTCAAAGGCACCGTACTTGTCGCGGGTGCGGTGCTCGAGCTCCTGTCACCAACAAGTCAAGACCCGTAAGCATCATGCTACAAAGATAGCGCGCAGAAGCGAGGAGAAAGGAGAAACAAGCAACGTAGCCCCACCTGGAAGACGCGCCACGCGGGGCCGCCGTGGATCCTCAGTGCCTCGTTCAACGCTCGATTGAGCGCAGCGCCGTGGCTACGGAGCTCTCCCCATAGCTCCTGCTCCCCCTGGGCGTCGGCGAACGCGGGCGGATCACCAGCAATCCCCTCTACCTGGGCGGAGTGGGCAGCGCGGGAAGACGAGGCCTCAGCGCCATGCCCTCGGCCCCCTGCCACCATGTGGCCCTCACGCCGCCTCACGAGGGCCCCCTCCTGGGACTCTGGGGAAAGCGTGGGGGGAAAGCGTGGGGAAGCTCGCCCACTGGTCCCACCCGGGCGGCGGGGAGTCGTCGTCCGGGATCTCCACCACCACCGCCCGCAGCCGCCGGCGGGTGCCGCCCCTCGCGTCACCTCCGTCGACGCCTCCGCCCGCGCCTCCGTAGCCGCGGGCTCTCGCCGCGCGCGCCGCGGCCACCGCTCCGGCCGCGCCCCCACGACCGCGGCCCGCCCGACCGCCCCCCTCGGGCGGCGCCGCTTGCCGCGCCTCCACCGCGGCCGGCGCGGCGGCCGCGCCTCCACCGCGGCCGCCGGCGCGGGCCGCGCCTCCACCACGGCCACCGCCGCGGGTTGCGCCTCCACCACGGCCGCCGCCCGCCGCTCCTCGACGGCCGCCGGGCCGTGACACGACGGGCCGATCCGCCGGGCCGAGGCCTCGACACCTCGGCCGCGCCCCCGTGAGCTCTCGCCCGCCGCGGCCGCCGTGCTCGCCCCCGCCCGTGGCGCCCTCGACGAGCGCCGCCGGGTGGGAACGAATGCGTCTGCCCTCAGCACCTTGGCTGGTGCGAGGGGAGGCACGGTCGGCACCACCCTGCATAAACACCAACGAATAATCAGAACACTTGGTCGCCAAAAACCCAACCCCGCAGAAGAGCAAGCCCCTTACCTCGAAGAGGAGAAGGCGTGTTTCCTCTTCCTCGAGGCCTCGGTGGATGACGCCGGCGCGGCCGGCGCGGCCGCCGCCGCGCCTCGTGCCGTCTCCCCGCCGCGCGCGTAGGCCCCGCCCGCGCGCGGGCGCGCTTGCGCGCGCCGGCACCTGCGCGCGCGCGCCGGCACCTCCGCGGCCGCGCCGCTCCTCGTTGTTGATTGCCCGGCGACGGGCGCCGCCGCGCCCGCCCCGGCGATCTGTTGCCCTTGCCGCGCGGAGCCGGCTCGGCGACGGGGGCGCAGGCTCCCACCTATCGGGTAGGGGCCCCCGCCCCCGGTTTCTTCCTCCTCGTCCTCCTCCGAGGACGAGTACTCCTCGGTCCCCGGAGAGGAGAGCCCCTCTTGCTCGCGCGGCCGGCACTCCTCGCTCGCCGCTCACGGCGCTCGCGGTGCCGCCTTGCGCGCTCCCTCTTGCGCGCCGCCCGCTCCCGCTCCCGTTGCTGCGCCGCCCTACCAAGCGCGTGGGAGTCAGGAGTGAGCGGAACGGACTTCGCGGCGCTCAGACTCACCATCTGCAGGCGAAAACGTCAAAAGGTGCGTCAGAAACTAGGAGCATCATCAAGATCAAAAACAGGGCCGAGAATTTTACTTACCAGCGGACCGGTGGGGAGCATCTCGAGGTCCCACGGGGACCGCTCGCTGCGCAGCATCCGGGTGTCGACGGCGCTTCGTGCCCGTGTGAGCGCATATCCCCGTTCGAGGGGGCTCGGAAGCATCCGTGACTTCGCCAGCGCGACGGGGTCCGCCGCCTCTGTCATCTCAAAGATGCAGAGCGGCCTCTCCATCAGGGGCACGATCCGCCGGTGGTGGAGGAAGGCGAGGACAGTTGCCGCGGTCAGCCCGTGCGCCGCCAGGCTCCTCAGCGCGGCCAGGAGCGAGTCCAGCCGCCTCCGATGCTGGACCATGGACACCCCGTGGCCCCAGGAGTTGGGCTTCTCCCGGAGCACCAGACCGGTGTAGGGGGGACGCCGGGCTCGGCGTTGCGAAGGTAGAACCACCCCCGCTCCCAGCCGGTGTTGTTGGTCGTCGTGGTACAAGGGATGTAGTCGTCCTTGTACTGCGCCCGCAAAGCGAGCGACATGCCGCCGGCGCGCACCGCGCGGCGGGTCCTCTGCTCCGTCGTCGGCTGCGTGAACAGCTCCGCGCGGAAGAGGTGTACCTAGAGATCCCAGTTCACTGGGATCCCCAGATACCCTTCGCAGACGCCCACGAACGTGGCCGCCTGCGAAATCGCGTTCGGCGCGAAGTTGTGCAACTCCACGCCGTAGCGGTGGCAGAGTGCCCGCATGAAGCGGCTCGCCGGCGCGGCGAAGCCGCGCTCGTGGAAGCGGGTGAAGCTCACCACGTAGCCATCCGGCGGGTTGGGCGCGTGGCCCCCCGCCGGTGGTACGATCCACTCCACCGGCGGCCCTCCTCATTCGCCGCCAGCTGGCCGGCGGACACCAGGTCGCCGAGGGCCAGCCGGTTCACCGATGAGCGCTCCCACGCGTACGGTCAAGGATCGTGAGGGGCGGGAGCGGCGCCATGAGGAAATGCAAGGGATCTGAGAGCGGAGGACGAGAAGAAGAAGAAGAGCTCCAACGGCGAAGGGGCGCGGTGACGAGAACAAAACAGAGGCGAGAGCCCAGGGGGCGAGAATGGCGGAACGCTAAGGTAAAAACTGCCGTTTTCCCTCTCCTCAGATTTATAAGCCGTGGGCGTGCTCTCCGGGGCGCACGTCCCGCGCGCATTAACTTTAGGGAATCTTTTTCTCGCTGACGGGCGGGCCCCACCATGACCGCGGCGGCCACGCCACCACAAACAGGCCATCATCACGGCGAAGAACCGGGAGGGCCGTGGCAGGCGGTCACGTCCGCCTGCCCATGCCGCCCACTACGCGCGCAGCCGCGACACCTAAAAAGGCACGCCCGCGACGCGAAATCACAGCCTCGACTGTGGAGCATTAAATGGCCCGGCTCCTTACCAAGTAAGGAGGACCCTCGAGCGGCACAAGCTCCTGGCTCGGAAAACTTCAACCCTCGAAAGGGTGCAGGCGTGAGACGGTCACCTCGGGGCCCGTTTGAGATAAAACAGGCACCGCAAGCGCCAATGCCACGCTATTTTACTGATCAGCGCCTCGAGGGCTGGCTCGCCCAGTCCCCTCGATGGCTCGCAGATGCCAGGCCGGGAGCGCTTAGCCGCCGCCCCGCACCACTTTACTGATCAGCGCCTCGGGGGCTGGCTCGCCCAAGCCCCTCGATGGCTCGCAGATGCCAGGCCGGGAGCGCTTAGCCGTCGCCTCGCACCACTTTACTGATCAGCGCCTCGGGGGCTGGCTCGCCCAGACCCCTCGATGGCTCGCAGATGCCAGGCCGGGAGCGCTTAGCCGCCGCCCCGCACCACTTTACTGATCAGCGCCTCGGGGGCTGGCTAGCCCAGGCCCCTCGAGGATTCGCAAATGCAAAGACGGGGCCGCCTAGGCGCCACCCCCGCGCGGCCCTCCGATCGAGGTTCGAAGCCTGACCCTCGACGGGTTCGAACGAGCGCCCCGCATCACCGAGTCAGGGACGACGAGGGCACGCGCATTCGAGCCGTTCCTCGAGCCCGCCGGCTCGAGGGTGCCCCACATGTCGTGTTCGAGAGCCGGCGAGGGCGCCTAGCCGGGGGGATCCCACCGAGGGAGAGCTTCCGCGCCCTCGGTCCCTAGCGAACGGGACCGAGCCCCACCTAGCAAACCCACGCAAGCGCTTCAATGGACATGTCTCTGGACCACGCAGCCTACCCTTATCGAACGGGGCATGGGCGTCCACTCGAACCACCCACTAACAGCTCAACGAGGAATCCGCAATCCGCGACCCGACCGATGGGGGTTGCGGAAGCCTCACCCTCCGTCCCGCGGAGGGACGGCGAGGGCGCGTTAAAAAGCAAGTCGTAGAGCTCTGCCCGATCGCCTCAAACGGGCCCAGGCTCGGGGGCTCGACGCACGGCTACACCTCCTGGACTGCACCCACCGGGATAGTGCCAGCAGCGCGTGCGTCGCCGAAGCCGGCTGAGACATTGCCGAAGCCGGTTGAAACATGTACCACGCCCTCTGATCAAGTCTCGCGGTAAAACCCCTACGGGAGCACCCGCGCTTCCGTAGGGCTTCGGGGGCTAGACCCGCGGGTCCGCTGACGCAGCCCCACGGAAAGCATTCGCAAGACCAGGGGGAAGAACGTCCTATCAGTAGGCTCCAGCATCTGCGGGAGCCTCAATGGCAAACCCGCAGATGCTCGAGGGCTACTGTCGGGGACAGCCCTAGGGGTCCCCTTAAACAAATTGGGGAATCCCCACTTAAAACCCACAACAAGCCAAAGCCGAGCGCACCTCACTTAAGCACACAGGGCGTGGCCCATGCCGCGGTGGCCCCGACGGCCCACCAAGGCGGCCCACTCAAAGATCCCCTCAAGCAGGCTCCGCCTCGCTCGAGGGCGCACGCCTCCCTCAGGCGGGCTCCGCCCGGTTCGAAGGGGTGCGCTTACCTCGGCGAGCTCCGCCTCGCTCAAGGGTCCGCTCCGCCCTCGAGCGGGCTCCGCCTCGCTCGAGGGCGCTCCGCACGCGCAAGCCTGTTCCGTACGCGGGCATTAAATGCCCCGACAACGGCGGGGCGGCGCCATCATGCGCCGGGGCTCGCGCCCGGTGCGCGTCGCACCAACTCCCGGGAGAGGGAACCCATCCCCGCCACCGTGGGGGACCGTGCGGCGTGGGCCGGTGCCGGTCCCGTGACGCCGCGCGCCGCTCGCTCCGGTATGGCTAACGCGCCGAGCCCTCGAAGGGGGGCCGGCCGCACCCTCGATTTGCTTTCTTGTGACCTGCAGGGTTAGGTGGAGGCGTTAGGCCGGCGGGCGCCATCCCCGCCACCGTTAACGGCATGGCGGCCCGCCCCCGCGCGTACGAACCCACGCCGGGCGCTGTGGCAACAGCTCCGGCGCTGTGGAGCGTGCAGGAACGGGGCACTGCCTTACCGGCCACTGTGCCCCGTACGGACCGACGTCAGCAACTCCCTCGAATCCGCCTGAAGACATCACGGCCGTCCGCTGCACTCCTACCCTCAAGGCCACCCCTGTTCGGGTACAAGATACGCCATGATGGCCGGATCGCGGCAAGGACCATCCAGGCGGCCGCCTACTCTACAGCATAGCACACCACGCTTCCCCACGTAGCTAAATAGCGCGACATGCATGTGATTCGCTCTCTCCTTGGTCTATAAAAGGGGGACGAACCCCCCTGCCGCAGGGGACGGACACACAGAACACAACAGACAAGTTTGGATGCAACACTCCGCGCACTTGTTCTCCAACTCTCCCACAATATCTTCAGCCACTCCACCAGGGACTTGGAAGCCACGCTTCCTCTCCCGCCTTGCTTGTAGCCGCCCCACTACAGGAACCCCGGTGCTGAGCAATATAGTGCCTCGAGCACACCACTGCTGGACGTACGGTCCCCCGGCCGGAACCAGGATAAACTTTGTGTCTCTGATTGCTTAGCATCCACCATTGAGGGATAGACCTTGGCGTTCATTACTGGTTAGTGTCGGGACCACATTCCGCACCGACAGATTTGCAAGTGTGAATCATCGACCCAGTATCAAATACCCATGATTCACTAGAACATAATGCAATATTAATTTCTATAACATTTATACCTGAAGTGGAAGTCTAACTTCCCTTCTTCTTCTTCTTCTTCTTTTCTTTCAAGTACTTCTTGCAATTCCTAGACCAATGTCCCTTCTCATGACAGTGGAAGCATTCATCCTCAGAAGTAGGGCCAGGTTTGGCCTTAGGTGCTGGCTTCGGCTTAGAGCCCGAGGACTCACCGTTGGAACCCTTTTCCTAGCCTTTACCTTTGGGATTAGGAGGCGTCCAACGCTTCCTCTTTTTGTTCCCCTTCTGAATCATCATCACATGATTTGGATTTTTCTTAATGCTCTCCTCTGCCGTCTTTAGAATCCCATGCAACTCACTCAATGTTTTATCCAAGCCATTCATCTGAAAGTTCAAGATAAAAGGCTGATAGCTCGTCGGGAGCGACTGGAGAATAACATCAGTAGCCAAGTCAGGGTAAAGTTCAGAACCAAGTCAGTCCAAAGTCTCAATGTAACCAATCATTTTGATCACATGAGGACTAACCGGGCTACCTTCTGCCAGCTTGCACACAAACAAGGACTTTGAGATATTGTACCTCTCAGTCCTAGCTTGGTTCTGAAACATCCCACGCAACCCCTCAATCATGATGTAAGCATCCACATGCTCATACTGCTTCCGCATATCAGGGGACATGGTGGCGAGCATCAGACAGCTGATGTCAAGTGAGTCATTGCAGTGCTTCTCATAAGCTCTGCATTCAGCAGCATTTGCATTGTCAGGGAGATCATCAGGATATGCCTGCTCAAGAACATACTCATTTTTCTCTTGTCTGAGAACAATTCTCAGGTTGAGGTACCAATCAATAAAGTTTCTTCCATTAAACTTTTCTTTCTCAAGAATAGGTCGCAAATTGAAAATGGAATTGTTGCTGGCAGACATGATCTACAACATTAAAGTAAAGCAAGATTTCAGCACTAAGTTTATGTAAAGACTTTCATTAACTGATTTAATAAAAGACAACCTACTATATGAAAATTCATCTTCCCTCTAATGACATAGTAGTTCAAGATTCATAGTCACTAAAATCCTAGTGAGCTTTAGCATCACGGCTAGAAAAGTAGTGACACAGGTAAGCAACAATTTTTGCTAATCATATCTCTATATGACTCTTGTTTGTCGGGTGGCATCCAATGCCCCGGCCCCAACACTATGCCTTAAAGCCCAAAACTGTTTTGATAGCTTTGCTGAGTTAACCAATACTATACTTGTGAATGTCTGACATCTACCATATACAAAAATGATAGCCGAGGGTACTCTACTTTGGTAAACCTACCACACAACGATCAAATTTTATAGTTGTAGCTATTGGTAAAAGGCATCAAAATCTCAACTTTTCTGAGGGGAGCTATTCTATCATGACCAAAACATCAATCATATGTAAAGCATGAAAGAATAGTATGACAGGAAAATAAACATCACAGGCATATAATCATATTATTTGTGAATAGTATGGCCTCATGCATCACAATTGGCTCCATTGCCATGGCTCCAATGTGACCACCATTGCCATCCATCCTGTCTTGTGGTGATCATCATCGCCATCATGCATGAAGCCTCCATGGATAGGTACTAAGCTACTACATCTAATAGCTAGTGAAAAGATTACATGAGGATTCAAACATCACAAGTCGACACGCAGGTCGTTATACAATAATGGTGCAACCTCAACCCGGTTGTGTTAACTTGCAACACGCAGGCCGCACAAATTATCACATACATCATCACATGATATTGAGGCCATACCATTCACATCACACCCTGCAAAAACAAGTTAGGCGTACGACGTGTTCTAACAAAGGCGCGCTTAGGAAGCCACTATAGAAGGAAGCAACGGCGGTCCCGCACAAAATTACACAGATCGCATCAATGGAATCCCTTTGAAAATCTCATCGGAGTGATCGCATCACCCCAAATCTGAGCCATTCATAATGCCTCAATTTTCACTTGATCGTGCAACCTTTGCACCTGAGAAGATCACATCTACACATGACCTCGATCTGTTGGTTCAATCTACTGAATATGCACACAGTTAGTCCCTTGTGGTGATTCCAGCCAGTAAGGACATGTCCTATGCACAACAGAGAAGAAACACAAACTAATCTTTTTGGTCACATGCCGCAATCAACTCACTCCAGTTTTAACCCCTTATGACCAACTGATATAATCAAACCATGCAAAAAGTAATAGATTCAATCTACTACAACAACATATCACCTATATGTTAAAGATCCAGACCAAAAACTACGCATGATGGCTCTGGTACCACTGTAGGAAAACGGGTAGGCTACGCTAGCTAATCTACCGCGTACACCCAAGATACTTGTGAGTAGGAGATCATAGATCGTTACCACTAGACGCGCAGCGCAGCGGAAGGAGTCACGCGTCGGTGTAGAGGAAGTAGTCGATCACGTCCCACGAACCGAGCTCCTCGTCCTTGATCCCAACAGCCGATCAGCGCAGCAGTAATAGCAGTGCCTCTACGGAGTCCACACGTACGGGGATGGAACGTCGGACGTCGGTGTGCTAGCACCGCACGTTCGGCTAGGGCGGCGGCAAGAGAAGGGCGGCGACAAAGGGGAGGCGCGGCTGACAGGTTCGAGGCGCCCCCCTTTGCCCCTGCTACGTATTTATAGGGCGTACTAATGGGCTTCTATCTCATAGGCCCATTAGTAACCCTAATCCCTCTTGGATCAATATCCTCTGGGGCCTTTAAACCGTATTGTGATGATGGGCTCTTGGGCATATCACCAACATGATCGCCCCCGGCATTGGCTACGCTGGCTTCTGTGGGCTGAGTACATCTACAAACACCGCCTTCCAGTCGTCGCTCCAGGAGACACCTTTCCGCGTGGTCTATGGCCGCGACCCTCTGACTGTCCGCTCTTATGAGCCCGGCGAGGCGCGCGTGGCAGCTGTTGCTCAGGAGATGGAGGAACGTGCTGCATTCCTCGACGATGTTTGCTATCGCCTTGAACAGGCGCAGGCGGTCTAGAAGCATGTGTACGACCAGCACCATCGGCCGGTGCACTACCAAGTCGGCGACTGGGCACTCCGCCTCAGGCAGTGGGCAGCGGCGTCCCTGCCCCGTACCCCGACCAACAAGCTTAAGCTGCACTTCGTCGGTCCGTACCTCGTCGAGGAGGTCAGCAACGACGTTGCTGTTCAGCTGCAGCTCCCGGCCGGCGCCCGCCTCCATGATGTTTTCCACGTCGGCGTCCTCAAGAAGTTCGTCGGCACGCCGCCGTCCCCGCCCCCTGTGCTGCCACCAATTCATCATGGAGTAGTGGTGTCGGCGCCCAACAAGATCACCGCTGCCAGGATGGCGCGCGGTGTGTGCCAAGTGCTGGTCCAGTGGAAGGACGAGCCTGCCGCCTCTGCCAGTTGGGAGGAATTCTATGACTTCCGCGCTTGCTTCCCGACTTTCCAGCTCGAGGACGAGCTGGTCTTCGACGGCGGGAGAGATGTCATGTGCGGGCGCACATATTTCAGGCGCAGGCGAGCTCGCGACGTGCACCGAGCAGCTGAGCGTGCAGCAGCACAGCGAGCAGCCTCGGTGCAGGAAGGGCAGGCGAGTGGCTAGGAGGCAAGTTAGCTAGCTGATTAGTTGTTGCCTTGTTAAGATTAGTCCTACAATCAAGGAGAGTTTCCCTATCTGTTGGGCCATGTGCCTTATATGCATGTAAGCCAGGAACAATCGCAACCAACAAAGAAGTTATCCCTAATCTCCCTCTCTCTCTGTTAAGCTGACGGCCGAGGGGCATAACCTTGCCGGCGTGACGGACGGCGGCTATGAGCTACGTAGCCAGGGTCCGGCCAGTCAAGGTGTCATGTTCGGGCGCACCTACACTAGGCGTCGCCGAGCCCGAGACGTGCGCCGAGCCAAGGAACGGGCTGAGCAGCAAGCCCAGGCCGATCAGGAACCAGCCCTGGCCGCAAGTCACGTAGTGGCTGAGAGGGAAGGGTGGTTAGCTGATTGATATCTGCCTAGTATTATTAGTTATATTTCCATTATTAGTTCCTAAATTAGTGGAGATCTGTTACTCCTTTTGGTTGGGCCAGAGGCCATTTATCCCTGTAATCGGTACATTGTGAGATTAAGCAAAAAGTTAAACCTATCTTGCCTCTCTCTTCTCAAGCCGCCGGCCAGGGGGTATAACCCGGCGACGTGCCTCGCCGTGGGGGTATAACCCTGCCGGCTACCACGGATCGAAGCTACGAACTGCGCAGCCAAGGTCCTCCTGCTCTTGGGTTCAACGCCCTTGACAACCTGGTATCAGCGTCGCGTCGATCCTCCCGCTCCACCGCCGCCGCATCCAACTCCAGCGCAACCATATCACCACCAGACCCACCACCCTCCCCAACGTCCTCAGCCACCTCCTCCTTGGTGCATCCAGCCATGGCGGAAGACGAACCCAGCCTCGCCGACGTTGTCAAGATGTTGAAGAGCCTGTCCGCCGATGTGGCGGGCCTCAAGGAGAAAGCGTCCACGTCGGAGTCGAGCAACCGGTCGAACGGCCAGCACCACACCGATCGGCCGCCCAAGTTTCAGAAGATGGATTTTCCCCGTTATGACGGCAAGAGTGATCCTCTGTTGTTCATCAACCGTTGCGAATCCTATTTCCTCCAACAGCGCATCATGCCGGAGGAGAAGGTTTGGATGGCCTCCTACAATTTGGAGGACCACGCGCAGTTCTGGTTCATCCAGCTCCAAGATGATGAAGGCACGCCTCCCTGGGGGCGTTTCAAGGAGCTGCTCAACCTGCGGTTTGGCCCGACCTTGCGTTCGGCGCCGCTGTTCGAGCTCTCCGAGTGTCGTCGCACAGGGACCGTGGAGGAGTACTCCAACCGGTTCCAGGCGCTTCTTCCTCGCGCGGGCCGTCTTGATGAAGATCAGCGGGTGCAGCTCTACACCGGCGGCCTGCTGCCCCCGCTCAGCCATCAAGTGCGCGTCCAAGGACCGCAGTCGCTCATGGCGGCCATAAGTTTGGCGCGCACATTCGAGCTGGTGGAACTGGATCGCCTCAACCAGGCGGCCCCTAGAGCGGCACCCCGGGCGGTCGTCCCACCGGCCGCACCGCACCAGGTGGCTCCCGCGGTGGCCGTCCTTCCGGTCCCCGCACAGCAGGCGCTGCCCGCGCCCCGACCACAGTTGGCCCTCCCTGCACCACCGGCCCGCGAAGGTGGCCCGACCTCCAAGTGCTTGTCGACGGAGGAACAGGCCGAGCGGCGTCGTCTCGGGCTTTGCTATAATTGCAACGAGCCCTATTCGCGCGGCCACAACAGGGTGTGCCGCCGCATCTTCTATGTTGACGGCGTCGAACTCGCTGAGGAGGAGGAGCAGGGGGAGGCGCCCGTCTTCTCCCTCTACGCGGTCGCGGGGGTGGCAGTCAGCAGCACCATCCAGCTCCGTGTGCAGGTGGGCGCGGCCACCTTCACCGCACTCGTCGACACCGGCTCCACCCACAGCTTCATCGGCGAGACCGCGGCCCAGCGCGCTGGCCTCCTCGTCGACACTCGCCCTCGCCTAACGGCCACGGTGGCCAACGGGGAGCGCATCTCGTGCCCGGGCATCCTTCGTCAAGCGCCGGTCGTCATTGATGGCCTGACCTTCGCCGTCGACCTGTACGTCATGCCTCTGGCGGGCTACGACGTCGTACTGGGCACCAATTGGCTGGCACCGCTGGGCGACATCGTATGGAACGTGGCGGCGGGCACCATGTCCTTCCAGCACGTAGGGCAGACGGTGTCGTGGCGCGGCACCGCGTCGCCGTCGTCTCCACGCCTACACGCGGCCAAGCCGGAGACCGAGCCCCTCCTTGGGGAGCTGCTGGACGCGTTCGAGGACGTCTTCGCATCGCCAACCGGTCTGCCACCGACACGGGGGCGCGCACACCGCATCAACCTCAAGCCCGGTTCCGCCCCAGTGGCCGTCCGCCCGTACCGCTACCCCGCCGCGCACAAGGACGAGCTGGAGAAGCAGTGTGCCACCATGATGGCCCAGGGCATCGTGCGGCGCAGCGACTCCGCTTTTTCCTCTCTAGTGCTTCTTGTCAAGAAGCCGGATGGCTCCTGGCGCTTCTGCGTCGACTACCGCGAGCTGAGCGCCATCACGGTCAAGGACGCCTACCCCATCCCGGTCGTCGACGAGCTGTTGGATGAGCTACGGCGCGCGCTTCTTCACCAAGCTTGACCTCCGGTCGGGGTACCACCAGGTGCAGATGGCGGCTGACGACATCCACAAAACGGCCTTTCACACCCATGACGGCCTCTACGAGTTCCTCGTCATGCCGTTCGTCCTGTGCAACGCGCCGGCCACGTTCCAGGTGCTCATGAATGACGTGCTCCGGCCCTTCCTTCATCGCTTCGTGCTTGTGTTTTTTGATGATATTTTGATCTACAGCACATCTTGGGTGGACCACCTTCGGCACCTCCGCATCGTCCTCACCGAGCTCCGTCGCCATGCCTTGTTCGTCAAGCGCTCCAAGTGTGCGTTCGGCGTGCCGTCGGTCGCCTACCTCGGCCACACAATCTCGGCTGCGGGCGTCACGCTAGTGGCTGAGAGGGAAGGGTGGTTAGCTGATTGATATCTGCCTAGTATTATTAGTTATATTTCCATTATTAGTTCCTAAATTAGTGGAGATCTGTTACTCCTTTTGGTTGGGCCAGAGGCCATTTATCCCTGTAATCGGCACATTGTGAGATTAAGCAAAAAGTTAAACCTATCTTGCCTCTCTCTTCTCAAGCTGCCGGCCAGGGGTATAACCCGGCGACGTGCCTCGGCGTGGGGGGTATAACCCTGCCGGCTACCACGGATCGAAGCTACGAACTGCGCAGCCGAGGTCCTCCTGCTCTTGGGTTCAACGCCCTTGACACAAGGGTTCGATGCCCTTGACTCTGGACCACTCTTAGACCAACAGTCATGGATTCAAGAGCTTATCCTACACAAGTTGATGTGCTTTCCCAAGATCGAACGGATATTTTATCAAGAGGGATCAAGCGGAAATGGATTGACTTGTCACTTGGCTTAGGTTCAAGCTCCTCTGATTCAAGCAAACAGAGCATGGGCGCATGCTGCACCTTGTCTTCTGCTGCAAAGGACAGGGATCATCTATTGACTTGGATCTAAATTTTCAGTTTAGTCTGATTAATGAAGGCACTTCAAAATTGGGCACAAATGCTTGTAATGCTAAGACAGCTCCAGAGAAGCAGCCTGTTACAGATCTTCAGTTATCTTTGACTGTCGGACCTGCTGAATCTGCTGTTACTAATGTGGACCTTAATATGGCCTTCCAAGATCATACAGTATTGTTTCAATCATACAATATGGCCTCAGTGCCAACTGTTGATGAAGGATCAACATCAGCTCGCTGGAAATCTGGTGGTAAGCTACTTCCTTACCTGTTACCTGTTGGCTCCAATCAATCTCATGGTCCTTTACCAATGTCACCGGTGATACAACAGCCAAAAAGTCCAATAGCCTGTTCTTCTGGAGTTTGCAGCTCACAACAGCGCTGTAGTAGCACAAAAATTTGTTCACAACCTGAATCCTCTAAAGGTGCCAGGGGTTCATCTGGGTGCTGCATTGCACATGGTGGGGGTAAAAGGTGCCAGAGAGAAGGTTGCAAGAGAGGGGCTGAGGGAAAAACCATCTTCTGTAAAGCTCATGGAGGGGGTAGGTGCTGTAAACATCTTGGATGCACTAAGAGTGCTGAGGGTCGCACTGATTTCTGCATACCTCATGGGGGCGGCCGCCGTTGCAGCAATGAAGGGTGCAAAAAGGCAGCAAGAGGAAAATCTGGCCTTTGTATTAAGCATGGTGGGGGAAAGAGATGCCAAAAAGAGAACTGTACTAAAAGTGCGGAGGGACAATCTGGCTTTTGTATTGCTCATGGAGGTGGAAGGCGCTGCAAACATGAGGGTTGTACAAAAGGTGCACAGGGAAGCACTAATCTCTGCAAATCCCATGGAGGTGGCAAGAGATGCGCACATCCAAATTGCAGCAAGGGTGCTGAGGGCAGCACACTCTTTTGTAAGGGCCATGGAGGGGGCAAACGCTGTGGGGCTGAAGGTTGCCCAAAGAATGTCCATGGTGGCACAGAGTTCTGTGTTGCCCATGGAGGTGTAAAGCGATGTGTTGTACCAGGATGCACCAAGAGTGCTAGAGGACGAACAGACTGCTGTGTTCGTCATGGTGGGGGCAAAAGATGTCAAATTGCCAGCTGCAGCAAGAGTGCGCAGGGTAGCACTGACTTTTGCAAGGCTCATGGGGGAAGCAATCGTTGCTTATGGGGCCAACCAGGAACTGAACTTGGGATGGACAGTACTCCTTGTGAGCGCTTTTCGAGGGGGGGAGAATGGACTGTGCGTTGCACACAATGCTCTTGTGGAAGACAGCCGAGTTCGTGGTGGGGAGATACTTGGTGCTATGGGCTCACCAGGACCTGTTATGAACAACAACATGGTTAGTCACAGACTCACATGTCCATTTCTAGAACCGCAGATGGTGAGGCGTTCGAGCCTTTCAATTTCAGTGAGAGGGCCAGCCATATTCTGTGTTCTGCAGAGACTCTTCCTCAAGTGCCAATCTCTGCTCCAGAAGGGAGGGTTCGCGGTGGTAACATTGTGCCTATATATGGCCCTGTTCACTTGGCTTATCACCACCAAACAAGAAGATTTTCTCTCACAACAAACCGTACCACTAAGAACTTAAAGGTAGTGCTTTTCTCTCGTAACAAATCAAGACTACCATCGCCCACCAGCCAACCGAACAGGCTAATCTGCTGGTATGAAACTTGGAAAGCAATTAAATGCGGAGGCTAGCACCTCTGCAGGCAATTGGCTGTAGCAAAAACACCAGCCCTGTCCAGTTGCCTTTGCTTAGTGCCAACCAGAAGTAACCTTCTGGTCTTGATCTGTTGTGCATCTGGCAGTCATGGATGCTTATAACATAGAATTTATGCTTTATAGGAGATTTTCCATATTTTTATTGTAGCTGTAGCTACCCTGTGCCATAAATAAAGGGAAAGTACTGTAATCTATGCTAGCTGTGTGGAATTGAAACTGTTGGTCTGAACTGTAACAAATAATCTAACCTGTATATTGTGTATTCTCTAAGTAACAGATTAGGATTGTGGTAAGCTCCTGCAGTGTGCAGAGCATGTGTGGACTGTTTGAACATTGTTACCTATTCATGCTATGTTCTTTAGTGTTACATGTTTTATGTTACTCTTCCATTATTTTGTTCCAGAATCTTAGATACAGACGACGGTCTACTGAGTTGAATTCTGTTGAATTAGGCAGGAAGTGGGCATTTTTATCTCAAAACTTGAAATTGACCTCTATTTCGGCTGTATTGTGTTGGAATTCCACCTGTGTCACCTCCGCCGCGTGGTCCTTCGCCGTGGACCCTTGTGTCGCTGACGACGGCCCGCCACAGACGGTCACCTGCTACACGGCGTTGCAGCAGGGCTTCGCTAACAGACAATGTGAAGATGCATGGCCGCACAAGCACATTCAAGCATAAAGCATCAACATGAAATTTATACAAACCTGGCCAGGGGGGTCGTGGAAGCGCTCGCGGGCGCTGCGGATGTACCCGGCCATGTAGTTTGGCTTCTCTGGAACGAGCCTTGGGTCGGGTGGTCGGGAGTGCAGCTGCGTACTCCACCGACCAGGGTTCGAGCCCCATTCCATCCTGGTTTCTCACGCAAAAAAATCCCCACGTTGGTGTACTGCAGGTTCGGGGATTTCTAGGTTGGGAGAAGGTTGCTTCTTCTTAATGAAAAACCGGTGGGTCTTCCCAGCCCCGGTCTAGTTTTTAGTTAGGCTTTGTTCGGTTTGCTCGTTATGTGCTACTCCATCCGGTTTGCTAAAAGAAGTTGTTTTGGACAAGATTTTGGTCAAATATTGGGAAAATAAATGATAAATAACTTTTAAACCGTTGAGTTTAGAAATGTGAATCATACCAATAGATTTGTCTTGAAAATCATTTTCATAAAAGTATACATATATAATTTTTTAATAAATATTTTTTAAGAAAAGACAAGTCAAAGTTGTGTTTTAGATATTGTGTAACTGTCGTAAACAACTTCTTTTACCAGACCGGAGGGAGTATTGAGAAAGCAAAGATACTGCGTGGGCTGGTCTGGGTTAATGAAACTTAGGACATTGTGGGCTAATGAAACGAGTCTCACTGTCAACCATATGCTGCTCAAGAATTTACGGTTTGAAATTCTTTGTTTGAGCATGCAAAGTGTAGCCGAGGTTTCAGATTTTTTTACTTTTTACGAACTCACGTGTATTATGTTAACAATTTGCACCGTTCGTGCCGTCCGTTCGCTGAATGACTCACAATTTAGATAAAACAATCTTGCCTTTAGGCCCCAAAGAATACCAAACCGCAAGCTTTATTGCTACCTTTTGAAACTTTTATCGGTAACCTCCTATAAACATCTTATCTTTGAAAATAAATCTCACCCTCTCTCGAAAGCTCTATTTTTGTCACTTGAAACCTCCTGTAAAGATCACACCTTTGCACATAAATCTTACCCTCGCTCGTAAGAGGTAAGATAAGGGGTTAGACAATTAATGTTCATTAAAATCAACGGTTTGATAAAGTTGTATGATGTAAAATAACCCTCAACCGCAGGATGAATTGCCACCATTTTATCCGACGGTCTTTGGCACTGTAGCAATCAACCGCCGTTTGAAACGGAGGTTACTGTGGCGTGATGGAAAGAAGCTTTAGGCTAAATTTGTAGACCTCCATGAGATGTAAAACTTTCTAGTTTAAATATTTTTCACTTGAAATCACATTTGTGCTTAAATATTTTTCATTTGGAATCATATTGGTGCTCAAATGTTCAGTTGTGAAGATTGTGTTGATTATTTGACCATGAAAATGATTTCAAATGAAAACTATTTTAACTGCAAAGTTATACATATGCCTGTTGTTTTTATCCATTGTCCATATTCAAATTCACACCCATCTCAAATGGGGAGGGTATGAGAAGAAAATAATTATCCATTGAAGGAATGGGGAGGGTAGGGTGTGGGGAGGGTGCAAATAATTGATTGGGTATGTATAGAATCTAGTACAAAACTAGTTATCCATTGGATATGAGTGGGAATGGGGAGGGTAAGAAGTGGATAATAATTATTTGTATTTGGGTATGAACAAGAGTGGATTTGTCCATACCCTCCCAGTGGCAGGCTTAGTTATAGATCTCGTTAATATCTAAAATTTTTATATAAATCGTTTCTCCATCCAAATTTATATAAATAATTATGATTTTTTAAATATGTTGGAGAGTAATCGTGTTGTTTGTTTAGTTTCTTAACCCTAAAAATGCACATGCATTGAAACTAGAAAAAAAAGTTAGTGATCGTTTGATTGGCTCTACACACTTCATCATATATTTTTTTTATAACGTATGTTTGTTGGTTTAACTAGACGTAGCTTATTATAATGTAAAAGGACACTATTTATGCGATAAATTTTAAAGGGACACTACTCTTTACGGAACAGAGGAATTATCTTAGTACCACAAATCTGCGCAATAATTGAGCTACAATAATAAATCTCGAGAGCTTTCCTGCAGTATCCGGTGGATGATGATGTATTATTAAATAAGGGCAATAATGATAGATACAAAAAACTGCACCAGCAGCGGCGATACAATAAATTCTGACAACCCTGTTGTTCGTCCTGCCGGCGACCTCAGGCCTTGCATTGGCGGTAATAGGGGCTGTTTGGTTCCCGCCACAAGTTGCCACACTACTGTAGTCCGCGCCACAACTAGCTGCCGCTACACTATACTACTATAGTAAACAAAGAAAGGAGCTTGTGGTTGTGGCGCTTAGAAAGCCCGCCACACTTTGTGGCGAGAGTGTGTGTGGCGTGGCCAGCTGTGGCTGGCCACCAAACAGCCCCTAGATAAATCTGGCGGGTTTGTGGCTGCCCACTAATTCAGGGTAGCCCCCGCAGTTGTCTTTGTGGACGTGGTGGCCGACCCGCAGATGTCCGCATGGGCCGCAAGCACCAGCTTTGCTTCTCCGCACTTGCCTAATTCAGGTGACTACGAATCGTGCTGAGTGGTTCTACTAAAAAAATTGAGAAATCTATTGAAAAACGAAATGTGTGGTTGCAATCAAACCATGCATGCGGTGATGCAGGATGAAAGATACACTCAAAATGGTTAGCTTGTTTCAGCAATTCAGCACGTCAACTGGAAGCATTTTTTGAATATGCAAAGTTTGCTAAACCACAAACAGTATGGTGTCCATGGCTCCATTATTGTTTGCTGGTGAAGTAATACTACAACAATCTATCATTCTGTTATGAATCAAATTTGGATAGCTTACCCGCAATTTTTTTTTGGATAGCTTACATCATCACGAATAAAACAAAGACCAAACATGAACTGTAAGCTTCTTATGTTCTTCCAAATGAACTCGATACCTCAAAATCTTCTGATAACCCTATGACGAAATAGGGCACATAGTACAATCAAATTAGGATATATTACATCACCACTAGCAATAAAAGGAAGAGGTTAAACTTATGATGGTAAGGCCTCAAGCAAATAAGCCATCTTGAAGTTAGTATAGCCTGAAATAAGAAGAGATGAACATCCTTTAGCACGACACAATTACTTGAACAAGCATGACATTAAGAAACCTGCTCTTCTAGCACCTCAGATGATGGTGAGTTCGCCGTGCATAGTCAGCAAACACCTCTGTTTCCTACTACATGTACAGACCGGGACCTAATGTTCTGGTTGAGGGAATGTGGAAAATTTGGTTAACACATAAAGACAGTTGATTGGAACATTTAGTTGTGCTGATTTTTCAAAGGTTTCTTAACACTTTCAAAACAGGTCATTAGTTTCATTCGATCAAATGGCAAGAGTTCACCACAACAAGTAACTTTAAGTCAAAGATTACAAGGCTAGCTGTAGCTGCTACTAACCATCTCAAATAAACTATGCACTAAGCTATGTAAGCTACTGGCCATCACAAAAAATTAGATAAAACAAACCAAACAAGCTAACACAGATCCTCTCGATGCCATCATCACAGTCAATTTAATCAAAGAACTCCATACATGTACAGGAATATGGGGCTACAACATTTGGAGATGCTATGGAAGTCAAAACTGCAAACAAAATTTGATCAAAATTGAAGATGGCATTTCTTCAAAGAAAAAACAAATCACATGAGTTCCATAGATTGAATCAAGCAAGAACACAACAGGGCTAGGAACCAGAACCGTACAGGTACAACTAAGCAAATTAGCAACATTCAATACTCACAAATCGCACTGTACCGTGAGATTCAGGCAAGGGCAACTCGGGGGAAACACACAACGGACATCATCAGTGGGCGAGCTGCCAGCGTGTAACACCCCGCCCATCAAAGCCGCACCACCCAGCCCTTCCGTAGGGGCGAGCACGCATACACATAGCACCCTGCTTACACTTTCGTCCTCGCTTCGTGTAAAAGGGTTAACCCGAGGGTGGTATGGCTGGTGGACAAAGGATTATAAGTTGGCTCCACTCTTTCTCAACTAGCAATGTGGCACTAAACACGCGCACCAGTGCTCATGGGCCACTCATGGGCCATCCAAATTGGGCTGGGTGTGACACAGCGCGAGAGTGGCATCACCGCAGTAGCATCGTGTTTAGTAAAAATTTTTAAGTATTATATGCGACTTTGACCACTAATTAAGAGTATTAAATAAAGACAGTTTATAAAATTACTTCCACACCCGAGAGGAATCTAATGAGGACTTTGACCACATGATTAGAGGATGATTACTGTAGCATTACTGTAGTAAATTATTAAATTAATTATGCTCATTAGATTCAGCACGCAAAGTTACACTTATATGTGAAAAGGTTTTACAAATAAATTTCATTTAGTGCTCCATGCATACAAGCTTTCTTTCTCCGAAAATTTTTGGAGAGGAATCTAAACACATCCTAGGTTGTGCGCTCTGGGAGGATGCTGGGACACGAAGGAGTGCAGAGGCGGAAGCAGGCAAGCACCACGGCGCGACGCAGGGCGCGGCGCTAGCGACAGGGGTTGTTGAGTC